>CM053029.1:6805353-6965151 GCA_028564925.1 Lithobates sylvaticus
ATGTGGTTTGAACAGGAAGGTGGTGCGATTCCTGTCTGAATCACATGTGGTTTGAACAGGAATGTGGTGCGATTCCTGTCTGAATCACATGTGGTTTCCGCACCACTCCTGTGTGAACCCAGACCGAAGTCATTGTGACAAGATTGGATTCACACAGCAGAGGTGCGGGAAACTGCATGTGAGTCAGACAGGAATCGCACCACATTCCTGTTCAAATCACATGTGATTCTTTACAGTGCGATTTGAGCCCATTCATTTTGTATGAGCTCGAATCGCACAGAGAGTATTGGATTTAGATATTGGAGAATTTGCACAAGTACTCTTGCAAATACTTAGTATCAGCAGCGGTACCGGTATCAGTGCCACCCCAGTACATGACATTTCTTTCCCAGCAAGCTGAACAGATTCCTCCATCCACTCACCGTCAGAATAAACTGATCAGCGCTGCAGCCCACAGATCAGTTCTAGAGCACCATTTACAATCCTCAGAGATCCCCCCGGGGCAGTCAGGTTACTCATTATTGACCGCGAACCAACCAGCCATCAAAGCCATGTAAATAGTAATACTGGTGCACTCTGCAACCATCACATGTGTCTTTGTGCCTCAAATGCTTCTACTAGCTCCGACCCCTGTGCTCTGCGACCGGGGGGGGGGGGGCGCATTTTGGCATCTTCGCCCTGGGCACTGGAATACCTTGTCCCACCACTGCTGAGGTCTGTGTGAGGAGAGCTGCTGCCAAGCTGAGGGAAGGGAGAGCTGCACTGAGGACAAAAGGGGAGTCTTTGTAGGGAGAAAATGATTACTTATAGGTGGGATTGATATGGGGGGGGGGTGTATTTGTGCTAGGAAGGGAATTCTGGGGGGTTCTGCTGGGATGGGGAATTTGAGGGGTGCCAGGATAAGATTTTTTTCTAGTAGGGGTATTTGATGGGGGGGGGGGTTGTTGTGCTAGAAGAGGAGATATTGGGGCTGTTAGAAATGGGGATTGGGGAGGGGGGATTTGTGCTAGGAGAGGGATTTTGGGGGTTGACAGGGGTGAGATTTGTTCCGGGAGGATAAGGATTTGTGCTAGGTGGGGGGATATGTGGTGGGAGGATGAGGATTTGTGCTAGGTGGGGGGTATGTGGTGGGAGGATGAGGATTTGTGCTAGTTGGGGGGGGTATGTGGTGGGAGGATGAGGATTTGTGCTAGGTGGGGGGTATGTGGTGGGAGGATGAGGATTTGTGCTAGGTGGGGGGATATGTGGTGGGAGGATGAGGATTTGTGCTAGGTGGGGGGATATGTGGTGGGAGGATGAGGATTTGTGCTAGGTGGGGGGGGGTATGTGGTGGGAGGATGAGGATTTGTGCTAGGTGGGGGGGTATGTGGTGGGAGGATGAGGATTTGTGCTAGGTGGGGGGTATGTGCTGGGAGGATGAGGATTTGTGCTAGGGGGGGATATGTGCTGGGAGGATGAGGATTTGTGCTAGGTGGGGGATATTTGTGCTAGGTGGGGGGGGGCTGGGGGATGAGGATTTGTGCTAGGTGGGGGGGATATGTGGTGGGAGGATGAGGATTTGTGCTAGGTGGGGGGATATGTGGTGGGAGGATGAGGATTTGTGCTAGGTGGGGGGATATGTGGTGGGAGGATGAGGATTTGTGCTAGGTGGGGGGATATGTGGTGGGAGGATGAGGATTAGTGCTAGGTGGGGGTATGTGGTGGGGGGGTGAGGATTTGTGCTAGGTGGGGGGGTATGTGGTGGGAGGATGAGGATTTGTGCTAGGTGGGGGGGTGAGATGTGGTGGGAGGATGAGGATTTGTGCTAGGTGGGGGGGTATGTGGTGGGGGGAGGATGAGGATTTGTGCTGGGAGGATGAGGATTTGTGCTAGGTGGGGGGGGGGTGAGGATTTGTGCTAGGTGGGGGGGTATGTGGTGGGAGGATGAGGATTTGTGCTAGGTGGGGGGTGTATGTGGTGGGAGGATGAGGATTTGTGCTAGGTGGGGGGGGTATGTGGTGGGAGGATGAGGATTTGTGCTAGGTGGGGGGATATGTGGTGGGAGGATGAGGATTTGTGCTAGGTGGGGGGTTTGGTGGGGGGAGGATTTGTGCTAGGTGGGGGGGTATGTGGTGGGAGGATGAGGATTTGTGCTAGGTGGGGGGGGATATGTGGTGGGAGGATGAGGATTTGTGCTAGGTGGGGGGATGAGGATTTGTGCTAGGTGGGGGGTGGGGGGATGAGGATTTGTGCTAGGTGGGGGGATATGTGGTGGGGTGGGGGGGGATGAGGATTTGTGCTAGGTGGGGGGGTATGTGGTGGGAGGATGAGGATTTGTGATAGGTGGGGGGATATGTGGTGGGAGGATGAGGATTTGTGCTAGGTGGGGGGATATGTGGTGGGAGGATGAGGATTTGTGCTAGGTGGGGGGATATGTGGTGGGAGGATGAGGATTTGTGCTAGGTGGGGGGATATGTGGTGGGAGGATGAGGATTTGTGCTAGGTGGGGGGGATATGTGGTGGGAGGATGAGGATTTGTGCTAGGTGGGGGGATATGTGGTGGGAGGATGAGGATTTGTGCTAGGTGGGGGATATGTGGTGGGAGGATGAGGATTTGTGCTAGGTGGGGGGATATGTGGTGGGAGGATGAGGATTTGTGCTAGGTGGGGGGATATGTGGTGGGAGGATGAGGATTTGTGCTAGGTGGGGGATATGTGGTGGGAGGATGAGGATTTGTGCTAGGAGGGGGATTTGGGGGGGGGGGGTTGTGCTAGGATAGGAAATATTGGGGCTGTTTGAAACGGGGATTGGGGGGGATTTACGCTAGCAAGGATGATAGGGGGTATTATTTGTGCTTAGGGCTAAGTATGCAGATTAGTGCTCAATTTTTTTTTTTCAGGGGGGTGGGGGGGGGGGGGAACGCATGATGCTCATACATCTTGTGCGTGGAGGGGGGGGCACAGTTTGGTGTCTTTGCCCTGGGCACTAATTTATCTTGCCCCAGCACTGGGCACCGGCTTCCCAATGTTATGGGTCTGGCATGTAACATTCACAAATCTGTTTAGCATGTCTGAAAATAGACACGTGCAATTCATTTAGTTCCGAATTTGTTTTTTAATGAATTTTGACAAATTCATTAATTCCGAATTTCCGAATTTAAAAATTTGCGAAATTACAAATTTCTGAAATCTCCGAATTTCCTAATTTTGAATTTCGGATTTTCAAATTTTCGGAATTCGAAAATTCAAAAATTTGAAAATTCAAAAATCAGAAAAAAGAAAGAAAATCTGTTTAACTCTAAATAGTAACTAATTATTAAATTACAGGTGTTGGAATTCCCTTTCAAATTTGTCTGTTAGTGAACGTAACAAGTACGGATTTATCCGAAGTTACTAATTATCTGAAATAACGAATGCCGCATCCAAATGGAATGTAACGATCTAATAATAATAATAATAATAATAATAATAATAATACAACCTTTTTTTTATTATTAATTAATTATTAATTTGCTCCGTTCCATTCGTTATTTCAGATAATTCGTAACTTCGAATAAATTCGTACTCGTTAATTTAATAGTTAGTTATTAAACTGATTTTCTTTCAGATTTTCAAATTTTGGGATTTCCAAAAATCCGAAAATTTGGAGTTCCGAAAAACCAAAATTCAGAAATTCTAAATTCGGAAATCCAAAATTCAGAAATTTCCAAAAAAAGCAAAAAAACGAATGAAATGAAAATGAAAATTTTTTTGTCAGTGCACATGTCTATCTGAAAACCTGGTGCCCCCTAGTGCCCATTAATAGTCGGACACGCCCCTCCTGTGGAGACGTGGCGAGGCCCACCACTCAAAGACAACAAAGAAGGAAACCGAGTCGGAGGAGAAGCCTCTTTCCCCTTCTTGGTGCACAGATCATCCTCATCACTATCAGCCCCGCCGGAGCTCCAGGATGGTCTGTGGGGCGAGTTCTCCTGTAAGGCAGACAAGATGTATAAATCAGTCAGAAGCCACATGGGCACGGCACTGGGTGGGCATTCATAGATTGCCCCTTTGGCATATTTATCAGCTGAAGCGTTGCCCTTTGGCACACAATCAGAAGGAGTCGGAGCTTTGCATTGATAACACACGAAGGCCTTTGTACTGCTGTTATCAATCTGATGATTAAATCCTTGTTTTGTATCGGAGTTCCTTCTATAGAAAACCTCGTCCCTCCCACAGCTGGGCAAAGCTGTGCCACTATTCCTACTCCATAGGCACAATCACTGTAGACACACAGTGCCTCCCTGTGCCAATTCCAAAGCCACACACAAAGCAGTAGCTCAGCCGCCTGGGCAGATTTGGGATTGGATAGGATTGAAGCATGTCGTAGATTTCCCCCTCCATTCACCACGGCACTAGCAGCTAATGTGAGCCCCTCCCCCCTCCTCACTGATGATCCAATCACCACGGCACTAGCAGGTAATGTGAGCCCATCACCCCTCCTCACTGATGATCCATTCACCACGGCACTAGCAGATAATGTGAGCCCCTCCCCCCTCTTCACTGATGATCCATTCACCACAGCACTAGCAGCTAATGTGAGCCCCTCCCCCCTCCTCACTGATGATCCAATCACCACGGCACTAGCAAGTAATGTGAGCCCCTCACCCCTCCTCACTGATGATCCATTCACCACGGCACTAGCAGCTAATGTGAGCCCCTCCCCCCTCTTCACTGATGATCCATTCACCACGGCACTAGCAGCTAATGTGAGCCCCTCCCCCCTCCTCACTGATGATCCAATCACCACGGCACTAGCAAGTAATGTGAGCCCCTCACCCCTCCTCACTGATGATCCATTCACCACGGCACTAGCAGCTAATGTGAGCCCCTCACCCCTCCTCACTGATGATCCATTCACCACGGCACTAGCAGCTAATGTGAGCCCCTCCCCCCTCCTCACTGATGATCCATTCACCTCGGCACTAGCAGGTAATGTGAGCCCCTCACCCCTCCTCACTGATGATCCATTCACAAAGAGGTTTGCACAGGGGGGGGCCCTGCTATGGGAAGATCCTGCCAGTCGGGTCGAGTCTCGGTCACTTTGCCAATCGCTGTAGTACAATCCTGGTCAATGCAGTCATTAGTGTCATCAACATCAGTGTCAGCTTCAGGGAAAAAGGTATCTGGATTTAATGTCTGACACCGCTGGATACACAGATTTCAGGCCGACAATAAAACTGGATGATAACGAGTCACTCTTTGTACGGAGAAATGCTCCATAAGGGCGCCGCCCCCTCTCTCCTGCCACCCCCTCTATGACCAATGCATAGATTCATACATTGCATGAATCTATCTATGGCCGCCGCTGTCATCCCCCTTTTCAGGTGCCTGAATTACAGCGGCGGGTGGTGTTTTTGAAGCACATGATTAGAGCCACAGGCTCTAATAGGCATCAAAAAAAGGTGACCTGCGAGCGCCAAGCTGTGTTAGAAAATCAAATTAATATTTGCTTTCCTAACACTAAACTGCCTCTCCACCAATCAGGTGCTCGGGTCTGTTACCTGTCACCTGATTGGCAGAAACGACATGCGCCACTATTGGACGCCCAGCAGGAGGAGAGGACGGGAGATGAGGATGGCAGGAGATGCATGGAGGACCCTGCTTGTCGCCGTCACCCACTGCCCCACCAAGACAGGGTAAGGGTCGGGCAGACGGCGAGCGGGTGGGGGTCACACTGTTGGCATTCAAGGGCACACTGGTAGCATTTCATGGACACACTGGCAGCATTTGATGGGCACACTGGCAGCATTTGATGGGCACACTGGCAGCATTTGATGGGCACACTGGCAGCATTTGATGGTACAGTGGCAACGTTTAATGGGCACAGTGGCATCGTTTAATGGACACAGTGGCATCGTTTGGCACAGTGGCTGCAATTGATGGCACAGTGGCAGCGTTTGATGGGCACAGTGGCAGCGTTTGATGGGCACAGTGGCAGCGTTTGTGGGCACAGTGGCAGCGTTTGATGGGCACAGTGGCAGCGTTTGATGGGCACAGTGGCAGCGTTTGATGGGCACTGTGGCAGCGTTTGGCTCAGTGGCTGCGTTTGATGGCACAGTGGCAGCCTGTTGCTCCTGCCCTACCCCTACCACCCCTGCGGCAGGGCCTGCCTCTTCCTCTGCCTGTCATTTTTTAAATATGTGGGAGAAGGTATATAACACCCCTCTTCAATCTGTCATTTTGGGGGGCCACTGGTCTATCACACCAGTTATAAACTTTTTTCTAATTGCGTTTGTCACTCTTTGTAGTATCGCTGCAGAACCCCTCAGCAGTCACAATGCTGCACAGTAGAAGGGCCTGCCTCTTCCTCTGCCTGTCTTTTTTTATAATATGTGGAAGAAGGTATATAACACCCCTCTTCAATCTGTCATTTTTGGGGACCACTGGTCTATCACACCAGTTATAATACTTTTTTCTAATTGCGTTTGTCACTCTTTGCCCCTCCCCACCCACTTCCTGTAAACACCAACCGCTCAGCAGTCACAATGCTGCACAGTAGAAATAAAGTCACTATACTATGCTTTCTATATTTGAAAATATGCTTTATATGTTTATTTATCAGTGTATTTTACCTCTATATACTGTACACCTATACCAGTCCTTCAAAGGACTTTTGTGGACCTAATAGTAATAGCTAATGATTACACACTGACTGTCCCTGCTCCACACAGCGTCCTCTCCCTACACTGACAAAAGACAGAATGTAAAATGGCCGCCAGATCAGGTCTATTTATAAGGTAGGGGGTGTGTCCATGTGCTGAAATGTCTCTATTGGCTGTCCTGTACCCCATGATGGATGTGTCATGGGTCAAAGTTCTTCACAATGTAAACAAATATGGCCGCCGCGAACAGCGTCATAAGTCCGCCGGTTTGGCGAATCACCAACGTGCAAAGTTCGCTGCGAACCGACCGAACCGCAAGGCCATCTCTAACAATCAACATTATCATAAATATAAACACAGAAAACCTTCTCACAATAGCAGAAGCTAATTACAATTAACAATACAAACAAACAGTGATCTCCCCCCTCCTCAGCCTAGTAGGCAACAACCTATAGTAGAAGTAGACTGTCCAGGTCCTGCTCTGTTCTAGAGGCCTGTGATCAGCTCTTTATATATATCCTGGGAGATATTGTGGATAAATATTAATGTTATATTTAATTAACCGCCTTCTCATTGTCCATTAAACAGCTGTCCATCATTTCTCTCATTCACCCTGTGCCCCTAATGGACACAGGGTGACATAGAAGGTACATGGGGAGCTGAAAAGGGTTTCCCAACCTTTCCAAGGGATTCTGGGTTCCACAGGCCCTCCTGTCACAGTAAGTAATTAGGGGATGCTGGAGGGGCTGCTAAACACAGAAGTTTTTTTTTTTTTTTTTTATCTTAATGCATAGAATTCAGCTTCTGCCTTTACAAATCCTTCAACTCTTCTGGGAAGGTTGTCCACAAGGTTTAGGAGTGTCTATGGGAATTTTTGACCATTCTTCCAGAAGTACATATGTGAGGTCAGACACTGATGTTGGATGAGAAGGCATGGCTCACAGTCCCCACTAAAATTCATCCCAAAGGTGTTTTATCAGGTTGAGGTCAGGACTCTGTGCAGGCCAGTCAGGTTCATCTACGCAAAACTTGTTCATCCATGTCTTTTTGGACCTTGCTTTGTGCACTGGTCCAAATCATTTGGTGGAGGGGGATTATGATGTGCAGCAGCGGCTGGTGTTTTTTTTGGGGGGAGCAAACAACCACCCCCTCTGGTTCGGCCAGTGGCTCCGCAGGCCTTCTCCTCCAACATCAGTGCCTGACCTCACAAATGTACTTCTGGAAGAATGGTCAAACATTCCCATAGACACCCTCCTAAACCTTGTAGACGGCCTTCCCAGAAGAGTTGAAGCTGTTATAGCTGCAGAGGGCGGGGCCAACTCAATATTGAACCCTCCGGACTAAGACTGGGAGGCCATTAACCACTTTCCGACCGGCGCACGACGATGTACGTCCCTTTTTTGAAGAGGGATATCTCGGTAACGGCAGCAGCTGCTGCCACAACCGAGATATCCATCTCTTCAGGCGCCGGTCGGCATTCCGATAATGGTGGTCATCGCGGCGCATTCGCCGCGAGATCACCGTTATCGGCGGCGGGAGAGGTGCCCCCCCCCCCTCCCGCCGCTCTCCCGCGCCTTCCGCCGCTTACCGGAACCGTCGGCAGCGGCAGAAGCGATCGGGTCCTTTCCCCTCCTGTGCATAGAAATGAGTGACGCTAAGATGGCCGCCACTCATCTCTATACCATAGGAGGGCGGAAGCGATGTCAAAAACGTCACTTCCGCCCATACGTCTTAAAGAGGAATTTTTAAATGTCATTTTTTTAAATTTTTTTTTATTTATTTATTTTTTTTTTTTTTCATTGAAGTCCAAATATGAGATCTGAGGACTTTTTGACCCCCCAGATCTCATATTTAAGAGGACCTGTCATGCTTTTTTCCTATTACAAGGGATGTTTACATTCCTTGTAATAGGAATAAAAGTGAGCCAATTAATTTTTTTTTTTTTTTAAAAACAGTGTAAAAATAAATAAAATCAAGAAAAATAAATATGAAAAACAAAAAAAAAAATTTTTTTAAAGCGCCCCGTCCCGACGAGCTCATGCGCAGAAGCGAACGCATACGTGAGTAGCGCCCGCATATGAAAACGGTGGTCAAACCACACATGTGAGGTATCGCCGCGATCGGTAGAGTGAGAGCAATAATTATAGCCGTAGACCTCCTCTGTAACGCAAAATATGCAACCTGTAGAATTTTTTAAACGTCGCCTATGGAGATTTTTGAGGGTAAAAGTTTGATGCCATTCTACGAGCGGGCGCAATTTTGAAGCGTGACATGTTAGGTATCAATTTACTCGGCGTAATATTATCTTTCACAATATATAAAAAAATTGGACTAACTTTACTGTTGTCTTATTTTTTTATTCAAAAAAGTGAATTTTTTCCAAAAAAAGTGCGCTTGCAAGACCGCTGCGCAAATACGGTGTAAAAAAAAGTATTGCAACGACCGCCATTTTATTCTCTAGGGTGTTAGAAAAAAAACAATATATAATGTTTGGGGGTTCTAAGTTTTTTTCTAGCAAAAAAAACTGTTTTAAACATGTAAACACCTAAAATCCAAAACGAGGCTGGTCTTAAAGTGGTTAAAGTTCATGTGCGTGTAAAGGCAGGTGTCCCAATACTTTTGGTAAGATAGTGTTTCTCAGTGCTGCTGACTGATTGAAAATTATAATATTGACCGATCGACTCAGTTTGATCAAATCCTATCAAAATTGATCAGATGAGACATTAAGGCTATTCAAGCTGTACTTTTTTAAACGCACATAAAGACAACACAATGGTGCATCTGAGTGTTGTAAACGAGTCCTGATAGGAGCTCAGAGGGCGAGTTTACTCTTCAGCTTTGCACACGCCGGCCCTCTCAGAGAGCAAAGCTCAGTAAACACGCGATTTATTGCTATGGGTGTGGGAGATATACAAGAAACTGCTATAAGGAAGTGAAACATTACGAGATTTGTCTGAGCGTGTCACAGAGGTAAGAATTTGTTGTATCTTCCTGACTTTGAGTCTCAGATGAACGAGGGATGGAGGGAGAAAGAGAAAGAGATAGGGAGAGAGAGAGAGAGGAAGGAAAGAAAGAAAGAGGGATGGAGGGACAGCAGGCCCAGATCCTACACCACAATAGAAATATGTGTATTCCAGAAAGTTTATCAATCAGCAGATAAAGATTCTCCAAACACCTGGTGTTAGCACTCCAATCATCCCGGCACCATGGTTGTTATGGTGTCAGGATGATTGAAGCGCATTATTACTATTATTACATTGTAATATAAAATTAAATAGTTCAACTCACCATAATGCAGAATCAGTGGGAGCCCTGAGCGTGTCACGTCACCTGCCACCAGATGCCATTCCCTCTTGCTTTCCCTCCGCCCTCCTGCCACCTCCCCTTAATTTTTTTTTTCTGTATATTAGTAACACTCGGTTTTATTTTCACCTTGTTTGCTCTTTATCTAGATGTTGTTTTTACTATGGATTTTAAATACAGACTGTATATACAATTTCTGCTACCAATCATGTGTAACATTGCCACCTCTGTGTGTGTTTTTTGCTGACCATCGATGACACTCCCCCGTCCTGGCCACTCCCCCTCACCAATAGCATATATTCTACTTGTCTACTGCCTATCACTAAGCTTGATGAAGGAGCGCGGCTGTCACACTAACACAGCCCGTACGCTCACGAAACGTGCGTCGCTTGCCAGTGACGTCATCCGGATGTGCCCTGAACCCTCTGCGGACCAAGCCTCGCTCTGAGGAAACTCCCCCACCGCTGCTGGCTTTCCTATCATAGCGGTCTATGGAGACACCTAATCGAGGAGGATGACACCCATGCACAGAGGAGACTGATCTGACGATACCTGCTGGACACTTTTTTACTACATGCCTGAAATAACTGCCAAAATGTGAGTTGTTAAAACACATGCTCATAATAAAATTGCACTGTTTAAAACTACTGCACCCAGAGGCGCCCCTCTCTTTGCTTTTTCCTTCTAGTTACTTGGAACCTGGTTTCAGTTCCTCACCGGAGGCAGCCCTGTGTTGTGGACTTTATCATTATCCCCCAGCTTCTTGCTACCTCCCCATAGAGTTGCCACCTCATCCCTTTAAACCTGAACACATATTAATTACACAGGTTCTGAGGCTAATTTAATGCAGATAAGGCAACAAGTGGGTTTAGAGCGGTTCTGCACTGTGTGTTTTTTTTTTTTTTTGGGAATACAATGCAAGGATTAGGAGGTAAATTGGGGGACTCACGTGTTCCATCTTTATAATTGATTGCTCCCGGTTTTCCTCCTATAAAATAATTTATATAAACCCTTTCCTGCTGGGTGCCATCTTGCCTGTGGGCATGTGAAACCCCACAGGCACTTTAGATGGCCCAGCATGCACCGCCGTTACTGCGCCGAGCTCGCGCGTGCGCAGTAACGGCAAAGTGCAGCTCACGTTCTCCAAAATCTCGCGAGATGTGGCCGAAATCTCGCGAGATTTCGAAGATGTCCGCACTGACTCCTGGGATCAATGACACCAGATCCCAGGAGACAGTGCGGTGTGACGACGATCGACGCAGAGACCCCGCCCACCGCCGCAGAGAGAGAGGACAGGAAGTCAGCGATTACAAGGTAAGTGGAGAAAAAAAAAAAAAAAAAAAAAAAACACATTTCATTTAGTACTCTTTGCCTGATTTGGAAGGCAAAGAGATTTACTAAATGAAATGTGTGCAGAACCGCTTTAATTACCACCTTAATCAGCCACAGAACCTGTGTAATTAATATGTGTTCAGGTTTAAAGGGATGAGGTGGCAACTCTACCTCTCCACCCATCTAGGATTCCCCTCTCATCCTCCCCCTCCCCCCATCTTCTCTCCTAAACAGCACAACAAAGTACATCCTTTTAAATGTATTACTGTGGACTCCATTGCATAATATGCCAGAACAGCCAGTAATCTTTTTCACCATGAGTTTTTTCTAACAATACATTTGACTATTTGCGCATTTACTTGTATAACTGTCCCCAGCAGAGTCCCCCCTTACATCAGGTGCCCCCAGCAGAGTCCCCCCTTACATCAGGTGCCCCCAGCAGAGTCCCCCCTTACATCAGGTGCCCCCAGCAGATTCCCCCCTTACATCAGGTGCCCCCAGCAGAGTCCCCCCTTACATCAGGTGCCCCAGCAGAGTCCCCCCTTACATCAGGTGCCCCCAGCAGAGTCCCCCCTTACATCAGGTGCCCCCAGCAGAGTCCCCCCTTATACCATTGACTGGGATGCAAACGTGTACTAAAATTTTGTTTGTCCTGGAGGGCTCTGTGCATGGAGGGAATGGAGGTGACTCGGGGATCCCAGAACTCTGACATCACTCCTCTTCACCCGGGTGTGAGCCGCACACCCTCGGTAGCGACGCCATTGGCGATTTGTTCTCCGCACCAGGATGCGGTGTATACACCGATCCTCCACCACTCCAAAATTCTTCTTGCAGGATTTTTTTTTTTAACGTCCTGCCAGAACATCACCTCGGTGTGAAAGGCTTTCACACCGAGACTGCAGGGGAGCCATTTTCAGGTGCTATTTTTAGTCCAAAAACACCTCAGTGTGAAAGGGGTCTACATGCCGGTTCAAACTTTGGCTACTTTCACACTGGGGCGGCGCTATATTTAGCGCCGCTTTACTGTTTTAGTGGCAAAGAAATGGTTAAAACCGCAGCAGCGCTTTGCCGGCGGGTTTGCGGCGCTGCCCCATTGTTTTCAATGGTAAGGGGCGCTTTAGGAGCGGTGAATACAAGCACTGCTCCAATGTGAAAACCCTCGGGGCTTTTATATTGGAGTGAATTGAGCGGCTCTTTCAGGGCGCTTTGCAGGCGCTATTTTTAGCACTATAAGGCCCCTTTCACTTTGCAGGCGCTATTGCGCTAAAAATAGCACCTGCAAACCGACCTGAAACAGCCGTTGCTGTGTCTTCAGTTTGAAAGCCCGAGGGCTTTCACACTGGAGTGGTGCGCTTGCAGGACGCTGAAAAATGTCCTGCAAGCCGCATCTTTGGTGCGCTGTAGGAGCGGTGTATTTACCGCTCCTAAAGAGCCCCCTCCCACTGAAAACAATGGGGCAGCGCTCCGAACCCACCCGCAAAGCGCAGCTGGAGCGGCGCTTTGTGGGCGGTATTAACCCTTTTTTCGGCCGCTCGCGGGGGGTAAAACCACACCACTAGCGGCCAAAATGCGCCGCTAAAACAACGGTAAAGCGACACTAATTATAGCGCCACTTTACCGCCAGCGCACCCAGCGCCCCAGTGTGAAAATAGCCTTTAACACCTGCAAAGTGCCTCAGTGTGAAAGTAGCCTTTTGCACTGATTTCCCAACAAATTCTGTGTAGTCAGATTCCGCGCCACATCCAAATCACACCCTGTGCATGCGAACCACTGCAGGTGTGCATGTTAAGTTAAAGATAACCTGAAATTAGTTTGCAAAATGCAGTGTGATTTTCAGAATAGGATCACATGGGTGTGAACACTCATTTGATCTGATTCTGGTGCAGCCAAAAAAAGGGTCCTGCACCACTTTGGAATGGATTTGGTGAAATTTGAGCCATACAGAATGAACGGCTCAAATTGCACTGCTGAAGAATCGCATGCGAGTTCAACAGAAATGTGGTGCAATTCCTGTTCAAATCTTGCATGCAGTTCCCGCACCACATAGTGTGAACCAATTCCGGTTCACACTGGAGCGATGCCAGAACCCTGCGAATCCAGTGCGGGTTTCTGCATCGCATACAACTCGCAGGCAGTTCACACTGCACTACGCAAACTGCAATAGAATGCTAATGACACCCATAAATCAGTTTGCATATCGCAGTGCGACCTGTCAATTCAGACAGGAATCGGATCGCATGGGTGTCAATCTGTATGGCTGAGTTCGCATCGCACAGAGATTGCATGTGATTTGCACTGCGGTGCGAGTCACATCCCATGTCAGACAGCACAGCAGTGTGAACCGGCCCGAACTGTAAAATACTGCCGCACATGGATTGCTTTTCAGAGGTATTAGACAGGCGGTGAGGTGATATGTCGCCTCCTCACCACCTGTTTTAACCCCTAAATGCTGCATCACCCCCACCACAGCTATGTGCTTTGCACATGGATAGGGGAAAGTTGCAGCACAGACTCTTATTTGGTTGCATTTGGTGAGCGGTAGTGCCTGTCAAATGCAACTGGTGATAAAAGACGCCTTTCACACTGAGGTGCTTTACAGGCGCTATAAATATCACCTGCATAGCGCCTGTAAGGAGCCTCTCCTGTCTCTCCAGTGTGATATCCCGAGGGCCCTCACACTGGAGCTCTGCGCTGGTAGGACGCCAAAAAAAGTCCTGCAAGCCGCATCTTTGAGGCGCTTCAGGAGCGCAGCGCCCCTGCCCATCGTAGTCAATGGTGCAGCGCCGCCGAGGTGCCGGCAAAGCGCCACTGCAGCGGCGCTTTGAACCCTTTTTTAGACTTTAATGGGGTTAAAAGCGTCCCGCTAGCCCCCAAAAAGCGCAGCAAAAACTACCGTAAAGTGCTGCTAAAAATAGCGGCGCTTTACCGCCGACCCCCCAATGCCCCAGTGTGAAAGTAGCCTTATTCCCTGTACACACGATCAATTTTTTTTTTTTCTGACGGATGTTGGCTCAAACTTGTCTTACACACGGTCACACAAATGTTGTCGGAAATTCCAATCGTCAAGAACGCGGTGACGTACAACACGTACGACAAGCCGAGAAAAATTAGGTTCAATAGCCAGTGTGGCTCTTCTGCTTGATTCCGCGCATGCGTGGAAATTTGTGCGTCAGAATTGTGTACACACGCTCGGAATTTACAACGGTTTTGTTGTCAACAAGCTCCTATAGAACATTTTCTGTTGGAAAATCCTATTGTGTGAATGCAGCATTATTCTTTCTGCAGTCACAAAGCATTGTGGCTCCACCATGTGTACACCCTCAGCTGCGGCCTTGTCAGCAATTCACTCCAGCTGCTGCATTACACAACATGCTGGGCTTTATTTTTTTTAACTGCTTGCCAACCGTATATTATATATATATATATATAGTAACATCGGGGGATGTTTTAGCTTAAGGGTAGAGCTTACCAGTGAGCGGAGTCCATGCCAGATATGCCCATTTAAGGGCTTGTAGGCCACTTTTATTAAAGAAAGAAAATGTCCATAAAAAACAGACGAGTTGCCCACACAGGGGTTTCAGCTTTCCACAGCAACAATGTAAGTCAAACCAAAGATACCAAGCCACCTGGCTCTCTTTAGCAGCACGGCTGCTCAGATTTGTGCTTCAGCCCTCTCGGTCCTTTAGCAGAGTTCCTGTACACCCAGTACCTCAGCACTCTTTTCCAGCTTCCTTTTCCAGCCCACAGACTTGGACCCTCTGTCTGCTCTCACAGACGACCTGTGCAGACTAGGGTGACCACATTTCCAAACTGCCATTCAGGGACCCCCCCCCCCCCCCCCCCTTCTTGAGGGACCTGTTTCGTGGAACAAAATTTTGCCAATGACCGGGGGTGGAGGCAACTGGCGGATGGGTGGTGGTGTGCGAGGTGGTATGTAGTCTCGGGGGTTTGACGGGAAATTTGGCAGCGGGTTATTTGTCTGGTGAATGGCCGGTTTTAGCACTTTAATCATCCTGACACCATGCTTGATATGGTGTCAGGATTCACATTATTTCTATTACTGCATTATAATGAAATAGTTCCACTCACCATAATGCCGAATCATTGGGAACCTGAGCTTGTCACCAGATGCGGTGTGTCATTTGTCACCAGATGCGGTGTGTCCAATTTGTCCACTGCAACATCGCAGTCCCGCTATAAGTCGCTTTTTGCCACCATTACGAGTAGAAGAAAGATAAATAAAAATTCCATAAATCTTCCATGTAGATGCTATAAACATATAGGGGCAAACCAATCAATATCCGCTTATTGGGATTTTTTACCAAAAATATGTAGCAGAATACAGATTGGCCTAAATTGATGAAGAAATGTGATTATTTTTTTTAATTGGATGTTTTATAGAAGAAAGAAAATAAAAAAAAATCTCTTTTTTTATTTCTTTTTTTTTTTTTTTTTTAATTAACGGTCTTTTTTTTTGTTTATTGTGCAAAAAATAAAAACCGCCGAGGTGATCAAATACCACCAAAAGAAATCTCTATTTGTGGGAAGAAAAGGGACATCTTGTATTTTTATTTGGTTGCAGCGTTGCATGACTGCGCAATTGTCAGTTAAAATAACGCAGTGACTTTTTGCAAAAAATGGCCTGGTCATTAAGGAGGGGTAAATCTTTCGGAGAGCAAGTGGATAAAAAGGAGCGTTTCTTTAATGGACTGTCTATAACATGGACCTTCTCTGTACATCAGGGACTGCTTACCAAACAGGGATTAGAACTATGACAGTTACACTTGGAAGAGGGACAGAAGACAATAAAAGGACAGAGGGGCTGGTTTATAAAACAGGGACTGTCCCTATTAATCAGGGAGATGCCATACACAGTAGTGGGTGAAGGAGAGGGACTGGTCTCCAGGTCAGGGACTGTCTCTCTGTGTACAGTGACATGATGTGAGTGTGTGAAGGAGAGGGACTGGTCTCCAGGTCAGGGACTGTCTCTCTGTGTATAGTGACATGATGTGAGTGGGTGAAGGAGAGGGACTGGTCTCCAGGTCAGGGACTGTCTCTCTGTGTACAGGGACATGATGTGAGTGTGTGAAGGAGAGGGACTGGTCTCCAGGTCAGGGACTGTCTCTCTGTGTATAGTGACATGCTGTGAGTGGGTGAAGGAGAGGGACTGGTCTCCAGGTCAGGGACTGTCTCTCTGTGTATAGTGACATGATGTGAGTGGGTGAAGGAGAGGGACTGGTCTCCAGGTCAGGGACTGTCTCTCTGTGTACAGTGACATGCTGGGAGTGGGTGAAGGAGAGGGACTGGTCTCCAGGTCAGGGACTGTCTCTCTGTGTACAGTGACATGATGTGAGTGGGTGAAGGAGAGGGACTGGTCTCCAGGTCAGGGACTGTCTCTCTGTGTATAGTGACATGATGTGAGTGGGTGAAGGAGAGGGACTGGTCTCCAGGTCAGGGACTGTCTCTCTGTGTATAGTGACATGATGTGAGTGGGTGAAGGAGAGGGACTGTCTCCAGGTCAGGGACTGTCTCTCTGTGTATAGTGACATGATGTGAGTGGGTGAAGGAGAGGGACTGGTCTCCAGGTCAGGGACTGTCTCTCAGTGACATGATGTGAGTGGGTGAGTGGGTGAAGGAGAGGGACTGGTCTCCAGGTCAGGGACTGTCTCTCTGTGTACAGTGACATGGAGGTGTGAGTGTGGGTGCAGGGAGAGAGGGACTGGTCTCCAGGTCAGGGACTGTCTCTCTCTGTGTATAGTGACATGATGTGAGTGGGTGAAGGAGAGGGACTGGTCTCCAGGTCAGGGACTGTCTCTCTGTGTACAGTGACATGATGTGAGTGGGTGAAGGAGAGGGACTGGTCTCCAGGTCAGGGACTGTCTCTCTGTGTATAGTGACATGATGTGAGTGGGTGAAGGAGAGGGACTGGTCTCCAGGTCAGGGACTGTCTCTCTGTGTATAGTGACATGATGTGAGTGGGTGAAGGAGAGGGACTGGTCTCCAGGTCAGGGACTGTCTCTCTGTGTATAGTGACATGATGTGAGTGGGTGAAGGAGAGGGACTGGTCTCCAGGTCAGGGACTGTCTCTCTGTGTATAGTGACATGATGTGAGTGGGTGAAGGAGAGGGACTGGTCTCCAGGTCAGGGACTGTCTCTCTGTGTATAGTGACATGATGTGAGTGGGTGAAGGAGAGGGACTGGTCTCCAGGTCAGGGACTGTCTCTCTGTGTATAGTGACATGCTGGGAGTGGGTGAAGGAGAGGGACTGGTCTCCAGGTCAGGGACTGTCTCTCTGTGTACAGTGACATGCTGGGAGTGGGTGAAGGAGATGGACTGGTCTCCAGGTCAGGGACTGTGTCTCTCTGTGTATAGTGACATGATGTGAGTGGGTGAAGGAGAGGGACTGGTCTCCAGGTCAGGGACTGTCTCTCTGTGTATAGTGACATGCTGGGAGTGGGTGAAGGAGAGGGACTGGTCTCCAGGTCAGGGACTGTCTCTCTGTGTATAGTGACATGATGTGAGTGGGTGAAGGAGAGGGACTGGTCTCCAGGTCAGTCAGTGACTGTCTCTCTGTGTATAGTGACATGATGTGAGTGGGTGAAGGAGAGGGACTGGTCTCCAGGTCAGGGACTGTCTCTCTGTGTAGTGACATGATGTGAGTGACAGTGATAGGGACTGTCTCTCTGTGTATAGTGACATGCTGTGAGTGGGTGAAGGAGAGAGGGACTGGTCTCCAGGTCAGGGACTGTCTCTCTGTGTATAGTGACATGCTGGGAGTGGGTGAAGGAGAGGGACTGGTCTCCAGGTCAGGGACTGTCTCTCTGTGTATAGTGACATGATGTGAGTGGGTGAAGGAGAGGGACTGGTCTCCAGGTCAGGGACTGTCTCTCTGTGTACAGTGACATGATGTGAGTGGGTGAAGGAGAGGGACTGGTCTCCAGGTCAGGGACTGTCTCTCTGTGTACAGTGACATGCTGGGAGTGGGTGAAGGAGAGGGACTGGTCTCCAGGTCAGGGACTGTCTCTCTGTGTATAGTGACATGATGTGAGTGGGTGAAGGAGAGGGACTGGTCTCCAGGTCAGGGACTGTCTCTCTGTGTATAGTGACATGATGTGAGTGGGTGAAGGAGAGGGACTGGTCTCCAGGTCAGGGACTGTCTCTCTGTGTATAGTGACATGATGTGAGTGGGTGAAGGAGAGGGACTGGTCTCCAGGTCAGGGACTGTCTCTCTGTGTATAGTGACATGATGGGAGTGGGTGAAGGAGAGGGACTGGTCTCCAGGTCAGGGACTGTCTCTCTGTGTATAGTGACATGATGTGAGTGGGTGAAGGAGAGGGACTGGTCTCCAGGTCAGGGACTGTCTCTCTGTGTATAGTGACATGATGTGAGTGGGTGAAGGAGAGGGACTGGTCTCCAGGTCAGGGACTGTCTCTCTGTGTACAGTGACATGATGTGAGTGGGTGAAGGAGAGGGACTGGTCTCCAGGTCAGGGACTGTCTCTCTGTGTACAGTGACATGATGTGAGTGGGTGAAGGAGAGGGACTGGTCTCCAGGTCAGGGACTGTCTCTCTGTGTATAGTGACATGATGTGAGTGGGTGAAGGAGAGGGACTGGTCTCCAGGTCAGGGACTGTCTCTCTGTGTATAGTGACATGATGGGAGTGGGTGAAGGAGAGGGACTGGTCTCCAGGTCAGGGACTGTCTCTCTGTGTATAGTGACATGGTGGGACTGGGTGAAGGAGAGGGACTGGTCTCCAGGTCAGGGACTGTCTCTCTGTGTATAGTGACATGCTGTGAGTGGGTGAAGGAGAGGGACTGGTCTCCAGGTCAGGGACTGTCTCTCTGTGTACAGTGACATGATGTGAGTGGGTGAAGGAGAGGGACTGGTCTCCAGGTCAGGGACTGTCTCTCTGTGTATAGTGACATGATGTGAGTGGGTGAAGGAGAGGGACTGGTCTCCAGGTCAGGGACTGTCTCTCTGTGTAAAGTGACATGATGTGAGTGGGTGAAGGAGAGGGACTGGTCTCCAGGTCAGGGACTGTCTCTCTGTGTATAGTGACATGATGTGAGTGGGTGAAGGAGAGGGACTGGTCTCCAGGTCAGGGACTGTCTCTCTGTGTATAGTGACATGCTGTGAGAGGGTGAAGGAGAGTGAGTGGTCTCCAGGTCAGGGACTGTCTCTCTGTGTATAGTGACATGATGTGAGTGGGTGAAGGAGAGGGACTGGTCTCCAGGTCAGGGACTGTCTCTCTGTGTAAAGTGACATGATGTGAGTGGGTGAAGGAGAGGGACTGGTCTCCAGGTCAGGGACTGTCTCTCTGTGTACAGTGACATGATGTGAGTGGGTGAAGGAGAGGGACTGGTCTCCAGGTCAGGGACTGTCTCTCTGTGTACAGTGACATGATGGGAGTGGGTGAAGGAGAGGGACTGGTCTCCAGGTCAGGGACTGTCTCTCTGTGTATAGTGACATGATGTGAGTGGGTGAAGGAGAGGGACTGGTCTCCAGGTCAGGGACTGTCTCTCTGTGTATAGTGACATGATGTGAGTGGGTGAAGGAGAGGGACTGGTCTCCAGGTCAGGGACTGTCTCTCTGTGTATAGTGACATGATGTGAGTGGTCTCCAGGTCAGGGACTGTCTCTCTGTGTATAGTGACATGATGTGAGTGGGAGAAGGAGAGGGACTGGTCTCCAGGTCAGGGACTGTCTCTCTGTGTATAGTGACATGATGTGAGTGGGTGAAGGAGAGGGACTGGTCTCCAGGTCAGGGACTGTCTCTCTGTGTACAGTGACATGATGTGAGTGGGTGAAGGAGAGGGACTGGTCTCCAGGTCAGGGACTGTCTCTCAGTGTATAGTGACATGATGTGAGTGGGGGAAGGAGAGGGACTGGTCTCCAGGTCAGGGACTGTCTCTCTGTGTATAGTGACATGATGTGAGTGGGTGAAGGAGAGGGACTGGTCTCCAGATCAGGGACTGTCTCTCTGTGAAGGAGAGGGACTGGGTGAAGGAGAGGGACTGGTCTCCAGGTCAGGGACTGTCTCTCTGTGTATAGTGACATGATGTGAGTGGGTGAAGGAGAGGGACTGGTCTCCAGGTCAGGGACTGTCTCTCAGTGTATAGTGACATGATGGGAGTGGTCTCCAGGTCAGGGACTGGTCTCCAGGTCAGGGACTGTCTCTCAGTGTATAGTGACATGATGTGAGTGGGGGAAGGAGAGGGACTGGTCTCCAGGTCAGGGACTGTCTCTCTGTGTATAGTGACATGATGTGAGTGGGTGAAGGAGAGGGACTGGTCTCCAGGTCAGGGACTGTCTCTCTGTGTACAGTGACATGATGTGAGTGGGTGAAGGAGAGGGACTGGTCTCCAGGTCAGGGACTGTCTCTCTGTGTATAGTGACATGAGGTGAGTGGGTGTATAGTGACATGATGTGAGTGGGTGAGGAGAGGGACTGGTCTCCATCAGTGACTGATGTGAGTGGGTGATGGAGAGGGACTGGTCTCCAGGTCAGGGACTGTCTCTCTGTGTATAGTGACAGGAGTGGGTGAAGGAGAGGGACTGGTCTCCAGGTCAGGGACTGTCTCTCTGTGTATAGTGACATGATGGGAGTGGGTGAAGGAGAGGGACTGGTCTCCAGGTCAGGGACTGTCTCTCTGTGTATAGTGACATGATGGGAGTGGGTGAAGGAGAGGGACTGGTCTCCAGGTCAGGGACTGTCTCTCTGTGTATAGTGGGTGAAGGAGAGGGACTGGTCTCCAGGTCAGGGACTGTCTCTCTGTGTACAGTGACATGCTGGGAGTGGGTGAAGGAGAGGGACTGGTCTCCAGGTCAGGGACTGTCTCTCTGTGTATAGTGACATGATGTGAGTGGGTGAAGGAGAGGGACTGGTCTCCAGGTCAGGGACTGTCTCTCTGTGTATAGTGACATGATGGGAGTGGGTGAAGGAGAGGGACTGGTCTCCAGGTCAGGGACTGTCTCTCTGTGTATAGTGACATGATGTGAGAGCTAGGGACTGTCTCTCAGTGTACTGCGTCTCCAGGTCAGGGACTGTCTCTCTGTGTACAGTGACATGATGTGAGTGGGTGAAGGAGAGGGGACTGGTCTCCAGGTCAGGGACTGTCTCTCTGTGTATAGTGACATGATGTGAGTGGGTGAAGGAGAGGGACTGGTCTCCAGGTCAGGGACTGTCTCTCTGTGTACTGTGACATGATGTGAGTGGGTGAAGGAGAGGGACTGGTCTCCAGGTCAGGGACTGTCTCTCTGTCTCTCTGTGTATAGTGACATGCTGGGAGTGGGTGAAGGAGAAGGACTGGTCTCCAGGTCAGGGACTGTCTTCTGAGGACTCCTTCATGGTCCTATCACAGTGATTTATGATTCTTCTAGCACAGCCACCGCGGATCAGTCCAAGCAGGCAGGTTAGGGAGGGGGAGGTGCAGAAATGGACTGACAAGGAGGCACAGGCTCATCTAACAGACAGCTTTATAGAACTCCTACAACTCCCTGTGACAATGCAGTGTGTCCCCTGCGATTCCCCTCATGGTGTGGGCAGAGGCTGCTCCCCACTACTATAATAACACTCTCTGTGCGATCACACTGATCGGGGAACATCGCTGGTGTGGCAGCTGCTCTGTGCTGTGAAGGGTCAGGTGCCCAGTAGAGATCCCTGTGGAGACTGGAAGTGAGGCAGCAGAGACTCTTCTTTGGGATGCCGTGAGTTGCTCCCCCACTGACACCTAGCCCAGTGTCACCTGCCAGCAGAGGATAGAGGAGGGGGAGGTCATCCAGCGTGTTGGAGAGCACTAGGCGCGGAGGAGGAGGAAGTTAACTCCTCCTCCGCTTTGAGTGCTGAGCAGGGAGTCGCATCTATTACGTCACTGGTTGCTACACGCCAGGCGGCTGTAGCAACCAGTGGCCAGTAGAGTATCAGGTGGAGGCGGAGGCGGAGTGAGCACCAGCGCTACCGCAGGGTTTGCTCACTCTGTCAGTATCATTCCGGGACATTGTATTGTCCCAGAATGGGGGTGCCCGGGACCCGGGACAGACCTACTAATTGCGGGATTGTCCCGGGCAATCCAGGACACGTGGGCACCCTAGTGCAGACATGCAGACTTCTCCCTTGCTTGCCTGGACTCCTCGGGAGGGTGGAGCCCAGAACCATGGTCAGAGGTCTACAAATAGCCCAGCACACACACATCTGACCAGTCAGTATGCTGGTGGATCTCAAGACCTGGACCCAGGACTGGGGATTTCATCCCACCCGGATCGCTACGAAATCCCCGGGCTCCAGATCCCAAAACGGATTTTAGTAAACAATGAGGAAACTGAAAAGCCAGTTTCCTCCCAAATAAACAAATAAACTGGAGCCCCTCAACCTGCCTGGTTGAGAATCCTCCGTCCATACACTGGTGGGGTACCCCACTACCACATATCCCCCCCTTTGTTTCGATCCGGAGGGAGGAACACCAGCACCCGTCATGCTTGGGACACCTCTGTGCTGGCCGTCAGCCATGTAGGCCCAACCTTTTTTCTGGGTGCGCTTCCAGGCACGTCCCACCCTGGATCTTAACAGGGTCCTATATTTTCCCATCCTCAGCCTTCTCCCTCTTCTTTCCCTGATCCTTCCTTTCAACTCACTGACAACAGCTTTAACCTTCACTATACACCAGTACAACCTCCTCACTTTGGCATGACCATGCAAGCTACCCCCCACATGGGTCAAATCTTGTCCCATCAGGTGAATTTCTCCATGTCCCCCTGATACATCTACTTGGGTTCTACAAAGACACTCCCATGCCTTTCTACGAGTGCGCTTCCAAAAGCGATGTTTTCCCACTTCTCTTGGGCTTACACTAGTCCTTTTACCAATCTTGGTACCTTTTTGCACATGAGGTTGATTTCTGAATTTTACGGGTCCAATACCATTAAGGTTATAAAGTCCTCCCTCCCTTTCCACTAGACCACCCCTTTTCTCTTTACTTAATTTAGAAGGAACCACATTTTTAAACACTGGTTTAATGATAAGTGGGGGCTTTTATTAGGGTGACACTGGTCCCTCTCTGTACTCCAAGTACGGGCACCTTCTTACTGTCCAAACTTAGCGTCACTTGTTTCCGTATGTACTCTGCATGCTTATTTTTGTCAGTTTCATCACTAACATCCTCATATGACTGCAGCCTCATCCTAGTCTCCCTCTGAAGGACATTGTGACGGAACGTCCCTACACTCCTCTTGAGTGCGTTCGTCATATATCACTTCCTTCCAGTCTGGATACGGATATCAGATATTACAACCGCTCCCAAGCACCAAACGAGACGACACTTGCTTAGTTGCTCAAACATGGACTGTGATTTATTACAAAACTAAAAACTGGCATTTATATACAGTAGAAGAGGAGATCCTACCTCCTGCTCATATTACTCCAACAATACACTTGTAACAACTTAACAAACTAATAAACTAATCCCTTTAAGCAGCCGATGTGACTAGTACCTAACACAATTAGCATGAGCTAATTATCTAATCATTGACCCAGACTAGTTGTCACCGAGCTAAACACAGTTGATTATAAATGATCATAATTACCACCACAAGACATTTCATCACAATAGCAGGAGACCACCAGCAACAGACGGACTGTCTCCTTCATTGCACAGAGGACAATGTGATCAGCTCCCTCAATCAACATCTTGAGTTCATGACACTAGCATCTGAGAGTGTATGCCCCAACAGCATGAGACCACACACCCACCATATATACACACATATATACAGCATTGAATCTGACTAGGGGTTGGGGTTCTCCTTCCCCCTGTGCCCCTTAAAATCCAGGGCCCATAATCGGTTGGCAGGAGGCTCGCATTTAGTCCTCTCAAAAAGCCTGTGTCCCGGCTAGGTCTGTCACAGACATACTGACTGTCTTGCGACTTTAAGGTTTTAAAGTCATGTGACACCTTGCTGAGCTTTGGGCCATTTCCCTCTGACCATTGTTTACCAAGGTCCTTCTCAGATCTTAGAAGTTTCTCAAACCTCAGGAAATCTTCCCCAGAACTACCCTCCTGAACCTGTAGGGGGCCTAATTCTGCTGTACACTTTACCTCTTCTAAGTCAGTCCTACCATTCCCTATCTCATTACAATTTTCAGGGTTTGCTACAACCATATCAACTTGACCAAGACCATCAGGTCCGCCATTATTTTTGTTGTCACCCATGGTAACCAAACCCATACAAATTAACAATGTGCTGCATTTTTCATCACGGTCAGAAATATCAATGCATTTGTCATATTTACTCATGTTCGGCAGGGCAGTGTCTGGAGAGGAACTGCACCCCGCAGAGTGGTTGTCTACGGCAGCTTCACTATCCACCAACTCAACTGGCATGAGATCCTCTGCCAACAACTGTCCTGACTCCTGACCATCATCACATAAAACATTTGGACCTGTGGCTACAATCACTTCATTTATTGCTGTGCCATCTGGTACTTTCACCAACACCAGCTCATTTGGCACGGCATTATCCATTACCACATCATTGGGCCCTTTGTGGATCACAGACATGACCTCTTCTGTGCGTTCGCCCTTACTTGGCGTTTCCATCTCATGAGCACCATCATCTGCAGTAGCAAGTGCACCCTTACATACAAGTTGCTCTGCAGGTCCTTCATCTGGCACTGCAGAATTCATGTCTGCTCCACTTTTACCAACAGAGGCCTTTTCCAACAAAGCCAACAGGCTTTTTGTCCACCTGTCCCAGTCTGTTATCTCTGTGCTCCCAGAGGTACCACGCAGTACCGCTCCTACTGTACACGGAGACCCAGAGGGACAGAGTGGTTCAGCAACAGACACATTGCACATATCACTTTGGTTCAAATAAGATTTTGGCACTACATTTTTAACCATAGCAGGCTGCAATACCACACCTTCACCACCTTGCTCTGGTGGCACTTCCTAAAACGCATTAGAGCTTTGATACCTGTCGTTGCCAGACTGCATTAACCCATTTCCACCATGAGTGTTTTCAAACATTTCAGTTGTGACATTTAACATCCTGTCATCACTATGTTCAGGTACCCTCTTATCCCTCAGAGCAGCACCAAAGCTGTCCCAGGCAACCTCCGGCTCCAAAACGCAGAGCTCCCTGGGGGTTTCTAGGGACACCTCTGTGGCCTTCTTCACAGTTGCTAGGGGAGATGGCACATCTTTAACCGCATTCACAGCAAGGTTATCTCTAGTGAGCTGCACTAGCCCATTAGCAACTGGACCATTCACTTTAGCCAACACAATATTAGCAGTTTTACCCATCATATTGTCACATTCAAGTTTACCACTTGCCTCCCCACTGGACAGGGCACTGCAGCGAGGCAAGTCCTTTTCCAAACAGACAGTGGATCTCCCATTTGGGGTCACTTCCACTCCCGTGTGCACAGTCACATATTCAGTCTCTTCTATGCATTTACCAGCACCAGTCTTTTTCAACATCAACCCAGCGGTTCCAGCCATTATTTCATTAAAGACAGTCTTACCCACCGCAGTAGTAGGGGTCACCATCTTCATTTGAGTACGTTGTCTCACAAACCAGTCCTCTGCTGCACTTTTACTGGCCCACTCTCCCTGGTGGCCACCAGATGAAATTACAGCAGGCACCTCCAACTGTTTAGCACCCCCTGCCGACACAACAGGAAAATCCTCGTTGCCAGGGGTGACTGCAAACATATTTGCACAGGAATCTGGGCCTGGAGAGAAAGACTTTTGCTCAGGAACACCATCTCCAGTGGTATCCCATAACCTAGGGCAAAAAAACATGGCGTGCCCCAGATGTCCACATTCCAGGCATGGTACTGGATGATTTTTTTTCA
Source organism: Lithobates sylvaticus (assembly GCA_028564925.1). Taxonomy (NCBI): domain Eukaryota; kingdom Metazoa; phylum Chordata; class Amphibia; order Anura; family Ranidae; genus Lithobates; species Lithobates sylvaticus. The sequence continues at coordinate 6,831,460 of CM053029.1, forward strand.
GGTAACCTTCTTCCTGGTAATTTTGAAATGCATACGCATCTTTAGGTGGATGCTTAGCTACATATGCCCTGTAGCTCCTCCTTTCCTTTGGCAATCTTTCTCCCGTTGCCATGGGAGACCGCACTCTCCCAGCAGAGCTTTGCTGATTCTCCCAAACTCTTTGATGCATTGTGGCTTTCAACTTGCCATGACTCTCTGCAGGCAATACTTTTCTCATATGGTCTGCAAACTTGACATCACCACCATTGCTATAGGCAACCACATACCTCTCCAACTTCCGGTCAGGCTGTCGGTCCATGATGCGATGGAACTTTCCTCTAAGAAGGATTTCCTCTTTAACCTGTTGCTGACCGCCCGCTGTCAATTGACTGTGGAGCGGTGCAGCTCTTGTGGCGGGCCGCCGTCATGACGTTGCTTGCTTTTTGGCCACTAGGGAGCGCGCACGCCCACCGCGTCGCCGGGGACCCGATGCGCGTGCCCGGCAGCCGCGATGTCCGCCAGGCACCCGCGATTGCCCGGTAACTGAGCAGGACGTGGATCGGTGTGTGTAAACACACCGATCCACGTCCTGTCAGAGGAGAGGAGACCGATGGTGTGTCCCTTGTACATAGGGACACCGATCGGTCCCCTCCCCCCACAGTTAGAATCACTCATATAGGGAACATAATTAACCCCTGCAGCGCCCCCTAGTGTTAACCCCTTCCCTGACAGTCACATTTATACAGTAATCAATGCATTTTTATAGCACGGATCACTGTATAAAATGTGAATGGTCCCAAAAATGTGTCAAAAGTGTCCGATATGTCCGCCGCAATGTCGCAGTCACGATAAAAAAAAAAAATAATAAAATCGCAGATCGCCGCCATTACTAGAAAAAAAAATAATAATAAAAATGCTATAAATCTATCCCCTATTTTGTAGACGCTATAACTTTTGCGCAAACCAATCAATAGACGCTTATTGCGATTTTTTTTTACCAAAAATATGTAGAATACGTATCAGCCTAAACTGAGGAAAAAAATTTGTTTTTAAAAAAAATAAAAAATAAAAATTGGATATTTATTATAATAAAAAGTTAAAAATATTGCGTTTTTTCAAACTTGTCCCTCTTATTTTGTTTATAGCGCAAGAAATAAAAACCGCAGAGGTGATCAAATACCACCAAATTAAAGCTCTATCTGTGGGAAAAAAATGATAATTTTATTTGGGTACAGCGTTGCATGACCGCGCAATTGTCATTCAAAATGCGACAGCGCTGAAAGCTGAAAAATGGCTTGGTCAGGAAGGGGGTGTTTGTGCCTGGTAGGCAAGTGGTTAAACTTGCGGTAGTCATCCTGGTCACCGTCCATCAAATGGTAAACCGACCGGAACTCTATCCGTAATAAGGTTTGCAGCACTTTTGGCCACCAGTCCCTAGGCCATTTTCTCCTTACAGCAACTTTTTTAAATCTTACAAGGAAGTCCCCAACCTCCTCTGTAGGCAGCATGGGTTGCATATAGTCAGAGGCCAAGATCTCAGCCCCTTGCACTGCGCCACACTCTTTGCGATTCCGCTTGAACCATTCATTCATTGTCTCACACATCACTGTCTCACACATCACTGTCTCACACATCACTGTCTCACACATCCCTGTCTCACACATCCCTGTCTCACACATCCCTGTCTCACACATCACTGTCTCACACATCACTGTCTCACACATCACTGTCTCACACATCACTGTCACACACATCACTGTCACACACATCACTGTCACACACATCACTGTCTCACACATGACTGGCCCTCCAAGGTGGAGACATCTTCTCAGGCCACGCTGAGCTCACTTCCCCTTTAACTTGATTTAACATGAACTTCTTGCGTTTTGACTGCCTCATCCTTGGTCACATGCACAGCAGCTTGTTACACAGTTCACAGCATAACAAAAAAAAATTCTCACAGGTGAACTACCTGCACACAATGCAACACATCCAATTGAACTCCTGCACAATGCAGTTTGCCTGGCTGCCACACACAGCTAGCAGCAGTTCCTGAAATGACTCACTACTGGCGCAGAGACCGGATTTCACCGTCGGTATGCCCGCATTCGAACACCACTTGTAACATCGGGGGATGTTTTAGCTTAAGGGTAGAGCTTACCAGTGAGCGGAGTCCATGCCAGATATGCCCATTTAAGGGCTTGTAGGCCACTTTTATTAAAGAAAGAAAATGTCCATAAAACAGACGAGTTGCCCACACAGGGGTTTCAGCTTTCCACAGCAACAATGTAAGTCAAACCAAAGATACCAAGCCACCTGGCTCTCTTTAGCAGCACTGCTGCTCAGATTTGTGCTTCAGCCCTCTCGGCTCTTTAGCAGAGTTCCTGTACACCCAGTACCTCAGCACTCTTTTCCAGCTTCCTTTTCCAGCCCACAGGCTTGGACCCTCTGTCTGCTCTCACAGACAGACCTGTGCAGACTTCTCCCTTGCTTGCCTGGACTCCTCGGGAGGGTGGAGCCCAGAACCATAGTCAGAGGTCTACAAATAGCCCAGCACACACACACCTGACCAGTCAGTATGCTGGTGGATCTCAAGACCTGGACCCAGGACTGGGGATTTCATCCCACCCGGATCGCTACGAAATCCCCGGGCTCCAGATCCCAAAACGGATTTTAGTAAACAATGAGGAAACTGAAAAGCCAGTTTCCTCCCAAATAAACAAATAAACTGGAGCCCCTCAACCTGCCTGGTTGAGAATCCTCCGTCCATACACTGGTGGGGTACCCCACTACCACAATATATATATATATATATATACAGTGGTGGAGCAGCTCTCCTGCACAGGATCCTGTACCTAGTATGTGATCCCGCACTTCCACCCCAGACCTGAAATTGGACACAGCGGGAGCCAATTAGCAGGTCCAGCAGACTCAATGTCTGCCAGCACCCGCCGATCATTCGGGACACAAGCAGACTGGCACTCTACCTATATAAACAAGACAGATTGCCATTCTGTCAGTAGGGAAGGTATTGATCCTGTGTTCCATGGATCAAAGCCTTCCCTTAGTAAAAGCTCCTCCCCCACAGTGAGTAAGCAATAGCTAGGCACACAGTTAATCCTTTGATTGCTCCTGATGTTAATTCCTTCCCTGCCAGTGTCATTAGTACAGTGACAGTGCATATTTTTAGCACTGATCACTGTATTCGTGTCACTGGTCTCCAAAAAGTGTCACCTTGTATGTGATTTGTCCACCGCAATATCGCAGTCTCACTATAAGTCGCTGATCGCTGCCATTACTAGAAGAAAAAAATCCAAAAATCTATTCCATAGTTTGTAGACGCTAAAACCTTTGCGCAAACCAATCAATATACGATTATTGGGATTTTTAACCAAAAATATGTAGCACAATACATATTGGACTAAGTTTACATTTCTTTATTGGATGTGTTTTATAGAAGAAAGTAAAAAATATATATTTTTTTTAATAATTGTCGCTCTTTTTTTGTTTATAGTGCTAAAAATAAAATCTCAATTCAAATCTATCAACTATTTATACTTTCATTCTTGAGAGTAGGTGTGTAAATTGGGGAAGGCTTGCAGGGGCCACGGTGCATTAACTTGCCCAGGGGCCCATGATGCTATTAAGATGGCCCTGCTGTGGATGTCTGGGGGCTAATATACCCCTGGAGGGGCTCACTGAGATCAATCGCACTCTGTACTCCCTCAGCGTGATGACACGCGGTGCAAGCCCGCCCCCAGGAGCGGGGTCACATCCCAAGTAACCGATGCGCATGTAGCCCGCCGGTCTGTACCTCACAGTGAGGCGCAAACAGGAAGGAACCTGTCATCAGGCAGGCTCCAAAGGTTCGGAACAGGGATTGACAGGGAGGTGGGGGGCACTAGGTGCACCTCATTACTATTCTCTTTGGAGTGCCCAAAGGTGTCCCAGGTCTGTTAGAATCTTATAGTGTCTGCTAAAACAAAAAAAATGACTGTGCGCTGCTAAAGTGTTCGGATTTGGCTTGAAGAAAAAGTGACAACCTTAATCCCCACAAGAGGACGGTGTCCGTGTGTCACTCGTGCTCCCCCTTGTGGGATTCACAGTGGTAAACGGGTCTTTCCACGGATATCTCACTCTCCTTAGTGTAATTGGTCAAGCAGGTATCATGTAGGGATAATAAAATGCCTCCATAGTGTGATTCTATTTAATAAATAGGTAAATATTTCACTTCTATGAGGTAACAGACAACAAGCATTGAAAAGCAGGAAGTCCGGCGCTCGCTGCGCTCCACGGACCCAAACCGGATGTGACATAATGACGCTCTAGCTCCGTCACATCTGGTTTGGCTCCATGGAGCGCAGCGAGCGCCGGACTTCCTGCTTTTCAATGCTTGTTGTCTGTTATTCATGAATTCTATAGGCTGTTTACTTTAGATCAGGCATGTCCAAAGTCCAGGCCCGTGGGCCAATTGCGGCCCACATTCCGGTTTGATGTGGCCCCCACTTTCAATTTGCATATATATCCTTCTGTGGCCCCCAAGCTCAGGTATGTTATGTTTTTTGTAAATAATATATATATATATATATATATATATATATATATATCTTCTTTAGCCTGACAAATCCCTGAGCGCCACTCGGGATTAGGATGAGCTGGGGCGTGTTGCTGGGCGTGTTGCTTGTCGTGTTGCTGTGCGTGTTGCTGGGCGTGTTGCTGGGCGTGTTGCTGGGCGTGTTGCTGGGCGTGTTGCTGGGCGTGTTGCTGGGCGTGTTGCTGGGCGTGTTGCTGGGCGTGTTGCTGGGCGTGTTGCTGGGCGTGTTGCTGGGCATGTTGCTGGGCGTGTTGCTGGGCGTGTTGCTGGGCGTGTTGCTGGGGTGTGTTCACACCTCGATGTGTCAGAGCCCGCTAGGAAGCTCTCAGAGGCACTGAGATATTTCCCGGTCCACAGCTGCAGAGGTAGGAGAATTCTTGTTGGGCAGTGTATTGGATAAACACACTTAGACCAAAACCTCTGGCACTGCGCTCCCATTCTTCCCCTTCTGGGCAATTTCAAAAATGGCGACTGTAAATAAGAGAAGGAAAGTTGAATGTGAGGCAGTGGTGGCCTGTGCATTGTGGGTGCACGGGCGCTGCCCCCTATCCCTACTGCCGCCTCCCTATCCAGGCCCCTTTCAGGATGCCGGGCGCATGGACTCCTATAGCGGGGTCAGGAGGGGGTGTATTTTTTTGAAGCACCCGATTAGAGCCAGAGGCTCTAATAGGCTTTACAAAAGGGTGGGCTTGGGGTGCAGAGAGTGTGCCCTGATCCCACCAAATTGTGTGACCATAGCAAATTAATATTTGCTATTTTCACACCGCATTGCCTCCCCGCCAATCTGGAGGCAGGACAGTGAGACCTGTTTCCTGATTGGCCAAAGCGCCAGGTGTCCCTATTGGATGCTCAGCGCTTTAGCAGAAGTGGGACAGAGTGGAGGAAGCAGACTGGAGAGGAGACGCCAGAGAAGAGGACACTCGGCAAGCGCCGGACCTCCTGCACGGGAATCCATCCGTGGGGGTGCTGCGAGCGGTGTGTGACATGATCCATCCGTGGGGGTGCTGTGAGCGGTGTGTCCCATGATCCATCCACAGGGGGGGTGAGTGGGGTGTCCCGTGATCCATCCGTGGGGGGTGTGTGAGTGGGGTGTCCCGCTATCCATCTGCGCAGTGGTGGGGGGGTGAGCAGAGTGTACCGCGATCCATCTGCGGGGGGTTGTGTGGGATGTCCCGCAATCTATCCACAGGGGGTGAGCATTTGATGGGCACAGTGGCAGCGTTTGATGGGCACAGTGGCAGCGTTTGATGGGCACAGTGGCAGCTTTTCATGGGCACAGTGGCAGAATTTGAGGGCACAGTGGCAGAATTTGAGGGCACAGTGGCTGCAATTGATGATTTGTTTTCAAAATTCTTTTGCACCCCCCTAAAAATTTGGAGCACCAGCCACCACTGCTGTGAGGGCCGCCACTTCCAGGACAGGTGGAAAGTGGAATATTTCTTCACTGAAATACGGAATCACTGTGTTTGTCTGATATGCCAAGAGACTGTGGCTGTTTATAAGTAATTTAATGTCAAGAGACACTACCAGACGAGACATAGCACATACGACAAGCTAACAGGGCGCCACCACAGTGAAAAGTTGAAGCAACTTGAAGCTGTTTTAATGTCACAACAGCGATTTATCAAATGAGTCAAATGAAAATGCCACAAGGGCGAGCTATGAGGTGGCAACGTTAATTGCTAAAAACATCTCAAACATGATCATGTTATGAAACCGGTGGTAAAGACTATTCATTTTATTCGCTCTGTGCCCTCTGGCTGATGAGAATAAACGGCGCTTTCAGGGTTTTGCAGCTATTGAAAAGGAGATCAGCCTTTTCTCCTCTCCATTCTCTGGTGACCCCAATGATGGCGGCTGGTCAATTTTTAAGATGGGGCGCCAGGGGGGGGGGGCTCTCTCTCGTCCCCCCCTCTTTTCCTGTGGCCTGCCAGGTTGCGTGCTCAGATAAGCTCAGCATTTCCTGTGGGACATTTTGTGCATCAAAACGACTGCCTTTGACCCAGACCTATCCTATGTGCTGCAGTCCAGATCTCTGTTTTGTCGTAATATGTTGGCTGATTTATGTAGGATATATGTGTACACCAGTGGCGGCTGGTCAATTTTTAAGATGGGGCGCCAGACCCTGCCCTTCCTTTTTGACCCCTCCCACTTCTCACAAGCCCTACCCCTTATAGAATCCACTCACTCGTCTCCTGTTGTATATCATATACCAGGCTGTACATTATACACCGGGCTCTGTACATCATATACCACGCTGTACATTATACACCGGGCTCTGTACATCATATACCAGGCTGTACATTATACACAGGGCCCTGTACATCATATACCAGGCTCTACATTATACACAGGGCTCTGTACATCATATACCACGCTGTACATTATACACCGGGCTCTGTACATCATATACCAGGCTGTACATTATACACAGGGCCCTGTACATCATATACCAGACTCTACATTATACACAGGGCTCTGTACATCATATACTGGGCTCTACATTATGCACATGGCTCTGTACATCATATACCAGACTGTACATTATACACAGGCTCTGTACATCGCACACCGGGCTCTGTACATCATATACCAGGCTGTACATTATACACAGTGCCCTGTACATCATATACCAGACTGTACATTATACACAAGGCTCAGTACATCATATACCAGGCTCTAAGAAAGCCTAAAAAAATAAAATAAATACAGTCCTCACATTTAGGGACTGGAATAATGCAATATCTTACATGTTTGCCTTTGGGTTCAATATCACTTGAATCCATAACTCAGAGCAGATCTACACAAGGTATTATCACTTCTGAGAAAGTGTAGTAGCTGAGCTTCACCCCCCTTACCCAACTTCCATAGATACCCCACAACCCACATGGCTTCCCTAGACACCCCACAACCCACATTGCTTCCCTAGACACCCCACATGGCTTCCCTAGACACCCCATAACCCACATGGCTTCCCTAGATGCCCCACAACCCACATGGCTTCCCTAGATGCCACACAACCCACATGGCTTCCCTAGACACCCCACAACCTACATGGCTTCCCTACACACCCCACAGACCACATGGCTTCCCTAGACACCCCACATGGCTTACCTAGATACCCCACAACCCACATGGCTTCTCTATACACCCCACAACCCACATGGTTTCCCTAGATACCCCACAACCCATATGGCTTCCCTAGACACCCCACACCCGGCTTCCCCGATGGGGACAAGAGTCTCTTCCCCACAACTGTGGGTGTCTGTGGATGGAGGCTTAATGGAATTCAACAAGGGGCCCCCATATCGTACCCTAACCATTCACCAAAAAAGTGTCAAAAAGTAATAAACACAAGAGACAAGTTTTTGACAATTCCTTTATTAAAAGATAAAATATTAAAAAGTGTCCCTCGATGTAAATCCATTATCAATCACACCGCCTGCCAACCCGAAAATCAATCAAATCTAAAAAATAAATAAATGCCCCGCCTCCTAGGATGGCCTGCCCCCAAATGCCTGCTCTGCACTTTGACATTTCATATATAGGAAGGGGTGGGGCCACCAGGTAATGTTGCCAGGTGGCCCCGCCCTTACCTATATAAGAACTGTCAAAGCACAGAGGAGGCTTTGACACCCCACAACCCACATGGCTTCCCTAGACACCCCACAACCCACATTGCTTCCCTAGACACCCCACATGGCTTCCCTAGACACCCCATAACCCACATGGCTTCCCTAGATGCCCCACAACCCACATGGCTTCCCTACACACCCCACAGACCACATGGCTTCCCTAGACACCCCACATGGCTTACCTAGATACCCCACAACCCACATGGCTTCCCTAGACACCCCACAACCCACATGATTTCCCTAGATACCCCACAACCCACATGGCTTCCCTAGACACCCCACAACCCGCATGGCTTCCTTAGACACCCCACATTGCTTCCCTAGACACCCCACATGGCTTCCCTGGACACCCCATAACCCACATGGCTTTCCTAGATGCCCCACAACCCACATGGCTTCCCTACACACCCCACAGACCACATGGCTTCCCTAGACACCCCACACCCGGCTTCCCCGATGGGGACAAGGGTCTCTTCCCCACAACTGTGGGTGTCTGTGGATGGATGCTTAATGGAATCTGGAAGCCCCTTCAACAAGGGGCCCCCATATCGTACCCCTACCCATTCACCAAAAAAGTGTCAAAAAGTAATAAACACAAGAGACAAGTTTTTGACAATTCCTTTATTAAAAGATAAAAGATTAAAAAGGTGTCCCTCGATGTAAATCCATTATCAATCACACCGCCTGCCAACCCGAAAATCAATAAAATCTAAAAAAAATTAAAATGCCCCGCCTCCTAGGATGGCCTGCCCCCAAGTGCCTGCTCTGCACTTTGACATTTCATATATAGGAAGGGATGGGGTCACCTGGCTACATCACCCGGTGGCACGGCCCCTTTTGATGTCATGGACTGGTGCATGCTGGGCCAGTGGCATCACAAGGGGGTGGGGCCACCAGGTAATGTTGCCAGGTCGCCCCGCCCTTACCTATATAAGAACTGTCAAAGCACAGAGGAGGCATTCAGCAGTGACCGTCCCAGAAGGTGGAGCTTTTTTTAATTAATCTTTCAGGTCCAGCAGGCGGCATGATTGACAATGGATTTACATTGAGGGACCCCCACAACCTGTAGACCCCCACAAACACAGCCCATGGTTGTGGGAAGAGAACCTTGTCCTCATCAACATGGGGACAAGGAGCTTCGGGTGGGGATGGCAGAACCCCCTCTGCCCAAAATCTTCCACCCCCCATGTTGAACTGGTATGGTCCAGTAGGAGGGGGGGGCTCTCGCTCATCCCCCCTTTCCTGACCTGCCAGGCTGCATACCTGGATAAGGGCCTGGTATGGATTGGCGGACCCCCACGCCATTTTTTTTTCACTTTTTTCTATTGATGGCCTTTTTTTCAGCTGTCAGCAGGGAAACCCATAGAGAGCTGACTCATCGGTTGTTAAGGACGCCGCGGCTGACTTCCTGGCCCCTCTCCTTAAAGCGGTTCTGCACACATTTCATTTAGTAAATCTCTTTGCCTTCCAAATCAGGCAAAGAGTACTAAATGAAATGTGTTTTTTTTTTTTTTTGTCACTTACCTTGTAATCGATGACTTCCTGTCCTCTGTCTCTGCGGGGGTGGGCGGGGTCTGTGCGGGGATCCTCGTCACGCCGCACTGTCTCCTGGGATCTGGTGTCATTGATCCCAGGAGTCTGTGCGGGCATCTTCCGAAATCTCGCAAGATTTCGGTCACATCTTCCGAAATCTCGCGAGATTTCGGTCACATCTTCCGAAATCTCGCGAGATGTCGGCATTGTGGGCCAGCAACCCGGAAGAAAGGGGCCTGTGTGGTTTCAGGTGCCCACACGGAAGATGGAAGCCGGCATGAAGTCGTTTTAAAACTTCATATTGCGGAAGAAAAACGGCAGCATTAACATCAAGAAGAACTACAAGTGAGTGATGAAGATGCAAAGCGCATTACTGCACATTAGGCCCCCCCAAACAAAACATCCAAGACAGTGTAGAACCGCTTTAACAACCAGCTTACATTGCGCCCTGATTGAGAAAAACTTTGCCCACAGAATGCATTGTGCAGCGCTAAGTGCATTGAAGGGTGTTTGGCAGGAATAACACCCGGTGAAAACCCTGCAAATTTGGGTGTTCCGCGAATGGTGAACCGATCCCCCTAACACTTGCGAGATGCTTGCGATAACTTACCGCTAGGGTTGAGCGAACCCGAACTGTAAAGTTCGGGTCCGTACCGGACTTTTGGGTGTCCGGGACCCGGACCCGAACCCAAACTATTTGCTGTAACTTCGGGCTCGGGTCCGGTGTTCGGCGATGTATTGGCGCCTTTTTAACAGCTGCAGGGCAGCCAATTGACGCTAGTTTCACTAGTGTGCCCTTAGAAGCCATCACAGCCATGCCTACTAATGTATAGGTATAGAAGGTAATCCTGCGCTTGCACAGAGAGTAGTAACTAGTCTGATGCAGCGCACACTGGGGGTAATGTCTGAACCCAGAAATAATGAATGGAAAGAAGAGATAGTGGCGCGCAATCAATTTAAACTAAATTAAGTAAATAAGGGAAAAGCAGGTAACGAGGACATGTAACCAATGGCTATAAAAATAGCAGATATAAAGTGGTTGGAATAAAGTGCATCAAAAGGAGATGAGGATTCAGCTAGTAAACATAGAGTGATGTGCCAATAGTTGAAGAAATAAATAGCAGATAAATGATAAAATATCTAAACAACATCAGAGCAATGTTTAAAAAAATAAATAAAATTATCGCATAATAAACGCAGTGAACAATAAATACAATGAGTGCGTGACTGGGTGAATGTGATGGTTCACAAAGATAAAATAAGGTAAAGAGTGGCTGGAAAAAATCCAGTAGGTAAATAAAAAATAATCAATGAATAAAATCACAGAGTAACTGCAAGCAAATCGCAGATGGAAGTCGCAGTTGAGAAATAACTATATAGTGGTGGTAGTGGGTGCGTCCCACATTAAAATCGTGACTGAAGTGAAAAAAAATGTTTCAAACGTATGAATATGACAAGTAAAAACAGATCACAGCGGGTATGTAACAATAAAAAAGTCCATAAATATCATAGGTGCATCAAGAAAGTTTGTTTCCAAGTGCAGTGCAAGTGGTAATAGTAGTAGATATTGGTGTATCTTGTGGCTATCCTGTGCTGTTATCCTGGTTACGTGCGGTCCTAGTGGGGAAAATTTGAGTGGCCCCTTACCTTACGGCTGTAAGGTTACAGCATTAGTGTATGGATCTTTGTGGTCCTTGGTGACCTTCCTCCTGTCGGTCCCAGCTGGGTATCCTAGGTCCTGATAGTATTTCCTTAGCATAGAGGTGTATCCAGGTGTGGGGGGGGAGGGGCTCACATCAATGTATATGGAAGGAAGGAAGGAAGTAGCCTCATAGTGTAGTAAGTTTAGTATAAAACATTTATTTCAAACAGTTAAAATCAAATGCGAGGGTACTCACATTTAAAAATGTGCAAACAAGCAGAGTACAAACGAGCAGCGAGCTCGATAGCGTCACTTCCGGTGTGTCAGAAGGCTAGAAACCCGACGCGTGTTCATCACTGGTCACGTGACTTCATCATGCCTACTAATGGCATGGCTGTGATTGGGCAGTGCAGCATGTGACCCAGCCTCTATATATAGTCCAGACACACAGCACACAGCGTCATTCTGCTATAGACAGGTTCCTGTGCTGCTGAGAGAGAGAGGATTTTAGGAGTTAGTCTGATAAAGTCAGTCAGTCAGTCAGTCCACATTCCTTTAATTGTCTTCGAATTAGTTAGATCAGTGAGCGATCTACATAGCTAGAGTAGAGTAGGGAGTTTCTTTATTAAGCAAAAGTAAGAGGCAGAGAGAATTATTGAAGAGATTCCTAAATCAATTGTACCCTGGCTGGGGTGCAGTGCACAGTCTTTTAACAGTGCCATGAGGCCAGTGCCAGACAAAATATAAAAGTTTTACCTGCAAGCTCAGTGCACCATTAGGACCAACACTGCATATAGTAAGAGATACACCATAGTCTGTGTGTATTCTGCTATTGGAAAAACATTGCAAAAAAAATTAATTTTGCTGTGTTTCTTTTATTCCCCAATAGCATTTTCTGCGTTTTCATAAACGCTGTAGACACTATCCGTGTATTCTGATATTGGAAAAACATTGCAAAAAAATTAAATTTTGCGGTGTTTTTTTTTCCCCCCAATAGCATTTTCTGCATTTTCATAAACGCTTTACACACTATCCGTGTATTCTGATATTGGAAAAACATTGCAAAAAAATTTAATTTTGCAGTGTTTTTTTTTCCCAATAGCATTTTCTGCGTGTTCATAAACGCTTTAGACACTGTACGTGTATTCTGATATTGGAAAAACATTGCAAAAAAATTTAATTTTGCAGTGTTTTTTTTTTTCCCAATAGCATTTTCTGTGTGTTCATACATACACGCTGTAGACACTATCCGTTTATTGGAAAAACATTGCAAAAAAATTAAATTTTGCGGTTTTTTTTTTTTTCCCCAATAGCATTTTCTGCGTTTTCATGAATGCTTTAGACACTATCCGTTTATTCTGATATTGGAAAAACATTGCAAAAAAATGTAATTTTGCAGTTTTTTTTTTTTTTTTTCCCAATAGCATTTTCTGCGTTTTCATAAACGCTTTAGACACTATCCGTGTATTCTGATATTGGAAAAACATTGCAAAAAAATTTAATTTTGCAGTGTTTTTTTTCCCAATAGCATTTTCTGTGTGTTCATACATACACGCTGTAGACACTATCCGTGTATTCTGATATTGGAAAAACATTGCAAAAAAATTTAATTTTGCAGTGTTTTTTTTTCCCCAATAGCATTTTCTGCGTTTTCATAAACGCTTTAGACACTGTACGTGTATTCTGATATTGGAAAAACATTGCAAAAAAATTAATTTTGCTGTGTTTTTTTTTCCCCCAATAGCATTTTCTGCGTGTTCATACATACACGCTGTAGACACTATCCGTGTATTCTGATATTGGAAAAACATTGCAAAAAAATGAAATTTTGCGTTGTTTTTTTTTTTCCCCAATAGCATTTTCTGCGTTTTCATGAATGCTTTAGACACTATCCCTTTATTCTGATATTGGAAAAACTTTGCAAAAAAATTTAATTTTGCAGTGTTTTTTTTTTTCCCCCCAATAGCATTTTCTGCGTGTTCATACATACACGCTGTAGACACTATCCGTGTATTCTGATATTGGAAAAACATTGCAAAAATTTTTAATTTTGCAGTGTTTTTTTTTTCCCAATAGCATTTTCTGCGTGTTCATACATACACGCTGTAGACACTATCCGTTTATTCTGATATTGGAAAAACATTGCAAAAAAATTTAATTTTGCAGTGTTTTTTTTTCCCCAATAGCATTTTCTGCGTTTTCATAAACGCTTTAGACACTATCCGTATATTCTGCTATTGGAAAAACATTGCAAAAAATTTTAATTTTGCTGTGTTTTTTTTTTCCCCAATAGCATTTTCTGCGTTTTCATACATACACGTTATAGACACTATCCGTGTATTCTGATATTGGAAAAACATTGCAAAAAAATTTAATTTTGCGGTTTTTTTTTTTCCCCAATAGCATTTTCTGCGTTTTCATAAATGCTTTAGACACTATCCGTGTATTCTGATATTGGAAAAACATTGCAAAAAAATTTAATTTTGCAGTTTTTTTTTTTCCCAATAGCATTTTCTGCGTGTTCATACATACACGCTGTAGACACTATCCGTTTATTCTGATATTGGAAAAACATTGCAAAAAAATTAAATTTTGCGGTGTTTTTTTTTTTCCCCAATAGCATTTTCTGCGTTTTCATAAACGCTTTAGACACTATCCGTGTATTCTGATATTGGAAAAACATTGCAAAAAAATTTAATTTTGCAGTGTTTTTTTTTTCCCCTCAATAGCATTTTCTGTGTGTTCATACATACACGCTGTAGACACTATCGGTGTATTCTGATATTGGAAAAACATTTAACATTGTCCAACTATCCGTGTATTCTGATATTGGAAAAACATTGCAAAAAAATTAAATTTTGCGTTGTTTTTTTTTCCCCAATAGCATTTTCTGCGTTTTCATGAATGCTTTAGACACTATCCGTTTATTCTGATATTGGAAAAACTTTGCAAAAAAATTTAATTTTGCAGTGTTTTTTTTCCCCCCCAATAGCATTTTCTGCGTTTTCATAAACGCTTTAGACACTGTACGTGTATTCTGATATTGGAAAAACATTGCAAAAAAATTTAATTTTGCTGTTTTTTTTCCCCCAATAGCATTTTCTGCGTGTTCATACATACACGCTGTAGACACTATCCGTGTATTCTGATATTGGAAAACATTGCAAAAAAATTTAATTTTGCTGTGTTTTTTTTTCCCAATAGCATTTTCTGCGTGTTCATAAACACTTTAGACACTATCCGTGTATTCTGATATTGGAAAAACATTGCAAAAAAATTAAATTTTGCAGTGTTTTTTTCCCCAATAGCATTTTCTGCGTTTTCATGAATGCTTTAGACACTATCCGTTTATTCTGATATTGGAAAAACATTGCAAAAAAATTTAATTTTGCAGTGTTTTTTTTTTTCCCAATAGCATTTTCAGCGTGTTCATACATACACGCTGTAGACACTATCCGTGTATTCTGATATTGGAAAAACATTGCAAAAATTTTTAATTTTGCTGTTTTTTTTCCCCCAATAGCATTTTCTGCGTGTTCATACATACACGCTGTAGACACTATCCGTGTATTCTGATATTGAAAAACATTGCAAAAAAATTAAATTTTGCGTTGTTTTTTTTTCCCCAATAGCATTTTCTGCGTTTTCATAAATGCTTTAGACACTATCCGTGTATTCTGATATTGGAAAAACTTTGCAAAAAAATTTAATTTTGCAGTGTTTTTTTTTTTCCCCCCAATAGCATTTTCTGCGTGTTCATACATACACGCTGTAGACACTGTCCGTGTATTCTGATATTGGAAAAACATTGCAAAAATTTTTAATTTTGCAGTGTTTTTTTTTTCCCAATAGCATTTTCTGCGTTTCATAAACGCTTTAGACACTATCCGTTTATTCTGATATTGGAAAAACATTGCAAAAAAATTTAATTTTGCAGTGTTTTTTTTTCCCAATAGCATTTTCTGCGTGTTCATAAACGCTTTAGACACTATCCGTGTATTCTGATATTGAAAAACATTGCAAAAAAATTTAATTTTGCAGTGTTTTTTTTTCTTCCCAATAGCATTTTCTGCGTTTTCATGATGCTTTAGACACTATCCGTTTATTCTGATATTGGAAAAACATTGCAAAAAAATTTAATTTTGCAGTGTTTTTTTTTTTCCCAATAGCATTTTCTGCGTTTTCATAAACGCTTTACATACTGTCCGTGTATTCTGATATTGGAAAAACATTGCAAAAAAATTAATTTTGCAGTGTTTTTTTTTTCCCAATAGCATTTTCAGCGTGTTCATACATACACGCTGTACATACTATCCGTGTATTCTGATATTGGAAAAACATTGCAAAAAAATTTAATTTTGCTGTGTGTTTTTTTTGGGAAAAACATTGCAAAAAATTTAATTTTGCTCTGTTTTTTTTTTCCCCAATAGCATTTTCTGCGTTTTCATACACTCCAGTAGACACTATCCGTGTATTCTGATATTGGAAAAACATTGCAAAAAATTTATTTAATTTTGCTGTTTTTTTTTTTCGTTGTTTTTTTTTCCCCAATAGCATTTTCTGCGTTTTCATAAACGCTTTAGACACTATCCGTGTATTCTGATATTGGAAAAACTTTGCAAAAAAATTTATTTTGCAGTGTTTTTTTTTTCCCAATAGCATTTTCTGCGTTTTCATACATACACGCTGTAGATACTGTCCGTGTATTCTGATATTGGAAAAACATTGCAAAAAAATTTAATTTTGCAGTGTTTTTTTTTCTTCCCAATAGCATTTTCTGCGTTTTCATAAACGCTTTAGACACTATCCGTGTATTCTGATATTGGAAAAACATTGCAAAAAAAAAAACGGAAAATTTATATCAAATACTTACCGTAATTTTCCTTTCCTGATAGGCTCCATGGCAGCATACGTGTGGGTTGGCCCCGCCTCCATAACTACCCAATAGGACCCCTCTCCCATAAATCTTTGCTCCTGGCTGATATCCGTGTTCCGTAACTAGCCTACTCCAGACATTTGGGAGGGAACTCCTGCTGCCATGGAGCCTATCAGGAAAGGAAAATTACGGTAAGTATTTGATATAAATTTTCCGTTTTCCTGACAGGCTCCATGGCAGCATACGTGTGGGAAATAACTCGTCAAACACACCCGGGTGGGCAAAATGTTGAGCAAAGAAACCAAAATTTATTTAACATTGTCCAACGACAATACTTGTAAACCAAAATTAATAGAAGACAGCGCAGCTGGTTCAACGCAATAGTGAGAAAGAAAAGTGTTAATTGTGGACCAAGAGGCCGCTCTACAAATAACATCAGGCGCCACATGCCGAGAAGCCGCCCACGAGGTCGAGATGCTCCGTGTTGAATGAGCCGTCACTGCCTCAGGAGGAGCCAAGCCCTTAGCTCTGTATGCCCTTTGAATCGTCTGCACAATCCACGTGGAAATTGACCTAATTGACGCTCGCATCCCTTTATTCTTGCCATGAAGAAGGACGAAGAGGAATTCCGTTTGCCTGAATGGAGCTGTTGCCTCCAGATATTGTTTTAAGGTGTGGCCTACATCAAGAGGATGGATCTCTTGGTCATCTGATGTCTTGAAGGTAGGGAGTACAATCTCCTGATTCTCATGGAAGACTGTGGTCACTTTTGGGTTTGACCCCAACATTGGAATCAGCACCACTCTGTCTTCAAAAAAGGTCAGAAAAGGTTCCTCTGAACCCAGATTCCTGATCTCTGATACCCTTTTCGCTGACGTTATCGCCACTAGGAAGATAGTCTTCAGAGTAAGATCCTTAACAGACAAAGGTTGAGACGAATCTTTCCCAAGATTTGACAGAAAATCCAGAACTAATGGAAGGTCCCATTTGGGAAACCTGGGTCTTCTTTGTGGTCTGAGCCTGATGGCACCCTTAAAGAACTGACGAACTAAGGCGTGATTCGCCCATGAGACTCCCGTGAAGGCTGAGATGGCTGACACTTGCACTCTTAACGAGCCGACCGCCAGAGATAAATCCAGTCCGGACTGAAGAAAGCTCAGAATATCATGAACCGCTGGAGAGTTACACGAGTTTTCTCTTGATGACATGTGTACAGCAAACCTGGACCAAATGCGCTCATACACCCTATTAGTGCTTCTTCGTCTGGCATTAAGAAGAGTTGGAATCGCTTCTTTCGGGCAACCAAGCGCTTCTAGCCTTCCCCTCTCAAGAACCACACCTTGAGGTGCAGACAAGATGGGAACGGGTGTAACGTCTTGCCTTGAGACAATAGATCCGGCCTGAGAGGTAGGGGAATTGGGTCTTGATAGCTGAGGAGCAGCAGCAGAGGAAACCACGGCCTGTTGGGCCAGAATGGAATGACCGCAATAATCTCCACTTTTTCTGTTCTGAGCCTCCGCAGAAACTGTAGAATTACCGGGACTGGAGGGAAGGCATAGGCCCTCTGGAAATCCCAACTGGTCGTGAGAGCATCTATCCCGAACGCCTGAGGGTCCCTGAACCTCGCAAAGTACTTTGGTATCTTGAAATTGCACGGGGAAGCGAACATGTCGACTTCCGGAGATACTCCCAGTGTTAGGAGCCACTCGAAAACCTCTCTGTGAAGGGACCACTCGTTGTTGTCCAACTCGACCCGAGACAAGAAGTCTGCTTGCACATTCTGGACCCCCGGAATGTATACTGCCGAGATGTTGGCTAAGTTCTTTTGAGTCCAACTCATTAAAGGCTCCACTTCTTGTAACAGGGACCAGCTGTGAGTCCCGCCTTGTTTCCTTATGTATGCCACTGCCGTTGTGTTGTCCAACCTTAGCATGACGGAAGAGTTCAACACTAGATGGCGAAAGGATAGGAGTGCCTGAAAGGCTGCCCTCAGTTCCAGAATGTTGGAAACGACTCCTTGAGACTGGAATGTCCACCTGCCCTGAGCCACATCCGAAAGGCAATGAGCGCCCCAACCTTGGTTGCTGGCATCTGAGGTCACCGTGATCCATGAGATGGGAACAATCGAATGATGGTTGCGCAGATTCTTCCCCTGAAGCCACCAGAGGAGAGATGTCCTCATAGATGGGGTAAGAAAGATGCGCTGATTCTGGTCGACAGAGTTCCATTGATGCAGAAACCCCTTCTGAAAGGGACGGGTATGCCACTGGGCCCACTTCACCATGGGGATGGTTGCTGTCATTGTGCCAATTATTTTCAGGCACTGGAGAGCAGAAAGGTGAGTTGATCCAAGGGCTGCATGAATCCTGTCTCGGATTACCATGATTTTCTCCTCTGGGAGGGAGATGGTACCCTCCACGGTGTTGAATAGAGCGCCCAGAAACACAAGGGACTGAGACGGCTCTAGCTGACTCTTCTCTAAATTCAGGAGCCACCCGAACTCTTGCAGGGTAGAGATGACAACCTTTTTGTGATCTAATAGCTGATCCTTGCTCTGAGATAGTAAAAGCAAGTCGTCCAGGTAATGGTGGAGACGCACACCCTTGACCCTGAGAAGAGCCACTACCGCCAACAGCACCTTGGAAAAGACCCGGGGTGACGTGGTTAACCCGAAGGGTAGACAAGTGAACTGAAGGTGTTGGTTGCCTACCGCGAAGCGGAGGAATTTGTGGAAGTCCTTTGTCACAGGCACGTGAAAATATGCATCTTTCAGGTCGATTGATATTAACCAGTCTCCCAAGTGTACCGACTGTTGTATGGTAAGCAGGGACTCCATCTTGAATTTCTCCTTGCGGATGAATGAGTTGAGATGGGTCAGGTCTATTACTGGCCTCCATGTGCCGTTTTCTTCTGCACCAAAAACAGGGGTGAATACATGCCTTCGCCCCTCTCTTCCTCTGGGACGGGTACGACTGCGCCTTGTTCCAATAAACAGCTTACGTAGGTCAATAGGACCTGTCTTTTCTCTTCTGAGCTTGGAAGAGTAGTAGGGATAAATCTGAGTTTTGGAGTGTTGCAGAAGACCCACTTGTGACCGGACGACACTGTCTTTACGGTCCAATAGTCCCGAATTGAGGCCGCCCAAACATGTTTGAAGTGGAGAAGACGGGCCCCCACCCGACATGTTTGAGCGGGCCCAATTTCAAAAGGACTTCCCAGAGTCCTGGTTCCCAGAGGAACCACCTTTAGAGGCCTTCTTAAAAGAAGACTGCCTGGACCTCCATGTCCTGGAGAATTCTCGGCCGGGTTTGTAGCTGCGTGCGTCCCTGGCACGATCCGCATTCTGCCTTCTTGGAAAAGAGCGTCTTTGATTTTGAGGACGCCTATCCTGAGGGAGAAACCCAGATTTCCCACCTGTGGCCCGGGATATGGCAGAATCGAGCTTATTGCCGAATAATGAGGACCCTTCAAAGGGGATGCGGCACCAAGCCTGCTTAGAAGCAGGGTCTGCGAGCCATGGACGGAGCCACAACGCACGGCGTGCCGACACGGCTGCCAGCATATCCCGAGACATCAGGCGAATGACATCAATGGATGCCTCCCCCAGAAAGGCTGAAGCCATCCTAATCTCCTGAATGGGTGAGTCTTTAGCCGTGTCTATTGAAATGCCTCTCAGGTATTCTTCAATGCTGTCAGCCCAGAATTCTATGGCCTTTGACACTGCTGCGATCGCAAGCACTGGTTTGCACGCCATCCCGGAGGTCAAATAGATTCTTTTTAGATCTGAATCGATCCGTCTCTCTAAAGGATCCTTGAATGACACAGTATCTTCTAAGGGAAGAGTCACATATCTCACCAAACGCATAAGCGCTGCATCTACCAGTGGAGCTGACTCCAGGTGTTTCACATCCTCTTCCTTAAAAGGGTACAGTTTAAGGATTTTAGATTGCATGGAACTCTTTTTGTCCATCTTGCTCCATTCTTCTGAAATAATATCACCCAATTCGGATAGAAACAGAAAAAATTGGCGCTCCTTATTGAGCTGCTTAAAAAATTTCCTTTGCTTTGGGGGGGGGAAGTGATAGGATCTTCCCACTTCAGAGCCTCTCTCACTGCCTTGACCAGGGAGGGAACCAGACCATAATCAAACCCCAGTCCTGGATCTTCCGGATCCGATTCACTGTCTGAGACAGGAGCAGAGTGGCGGCTAGGCTGGGATGATTCCCATGTCTCTTGTAGTAACCCCTCTCCCACTGTAGGATCTAATGGGTCTGCCGGGGATTCACAAAGCTGTTGAGCTTCCCTTTCCTGCAGGGATTCCTTTACCACTCGCCTCACCATTACTTCTAAGCGCTGATCAGCGCCGTCTCTTTCATCCGCTGCCTTGGTGAAACAATGGTCACATAGAGATTTATCAGCTGGCACGGGCATCCTGCACCCCCAACATGATTTCTCTGGCCTCTTGCTGGAGTGAGCCACAGGGGGGCGAGAATAATCCCTGTCACGCTGTTCCGACCTGGCGGACCTATGGTGGCTGGATTTTGAGGAGGATTTGTGGTGGTGCGATTTTGACGATCCACTGCGTCTATAGGCACTAGGTTGTGGATCAGATTTAGAAGGGCTGAAAACACAGAAAACAGACAGAAGGGACAGGTCAAACTTGCTGCCTATGCTTTAAAAATACAAAAGGATGTATTTTAGAACCTACCTAACATGAGCGGGCTGGCCACTAGGGGGCAGTGAAGCATCCATAGCACACAATAAACAGATACCTGCATTGTAGCAATAAGAAAAAAATACATTCAGACCTCAGATAGACAAAACCCCACATATCCCTAGCATAAGGGATTGTTCCTACCTTCAAACGCCAGAGAAATAGCCCCGGGAAGTCGCTGTGGTGTCCGCAATCATTCCCGGGGCTCTGTCAGCTCTGCAGGGTTTTTAAATTTGCCGCCCGTGACGTCATCGGCGTCGTCAGACGCCGGGTGCTCAACGCGCATGCGCGAGAACCAAGCCTCGCTTTCACGTCGGGTCCGCGCATGCGCAGAACGCCCGCGGACCCGGAAATTGAAGAGAGAAGTTTGCTGGAACGCAGAAGCGTTCAGCAAACAGCACAATGCAGCAAACAGATACAAGAAAGGGGAAACAAAGCAGTACACATAAACACACTGCTGCCATGGAAATATACATATACATACTCACCACTCCACCAACGATCATATGGCCGAACGAATCCACGCACACACCGGACCTCCAGCAGATAAGGGCCACCTGTAGCCACAGGTAAACAGGCCGGGCGCACTTAAGGTAAGATAACCATTTCTTCAGCGCTACTCTGCAATTACTCTCCATACCCTGCTTAACAGTCAGGGCCTATCGGAGGAAACACAACTTGTCATTCGGCCGATCGATCGCTGTGAAGTCATCTTCAGGTAGGAGAACCACATGGTCCTACGGAGGAGGACAAAAAAGGAACACGGATAGCAGCCAGGAGCAAAGATTTATGGGAGAGGGGTCCTAGTGGGTAGTTATGGAGGCGGGGCCAACCCACACGTATGCTGCCATGGAGCCTGTCAGGAAAATTTAATTTTGCAGTGTTTTTTTTCTTCCCAATAGCATTTTTCTGCGTTTTCATACATACACGCTGTAGACACTATCCGTGTATTCTGATATTGGAAAAACATTGCAAAAAATTTAATTTTGCTGTGTTTTTTTTTTTTCCCAATAGCATTTTCTGCGTTTTCATAAACGCTTTAGACACTATCCGTTTATTCTGATATTGGAAAAACATTGCAAAAAAATTAAATTTTGCTGTATTTTTTTTTCTGTGTGTTTTTTTTTCCCCAATAGCATTTTCTGCGTTTTCATAAACGCTTTAGACACTATCCGTGTATTCTGATATTGGAAAAACATTGCAAAAAAATTTTGCTGTTTTTTTTTTTTTAATTTCCGTGTATTCTGATATTGAAAAACATTGCAAAAATTTTTTATTTTCTTCCCAATAGCATTTTCTGCGTTTTCATAAACGCTTTAGACACTATCCGTTTATTCTGATATGGAAAAACATTGCAAAAAAATTTAATTTTAGTGTTTTTTTTTCCCAATAGCATTTTCTGCGTTTTCATACATACACGCTGTAGACACTATCGTGTATTCTGATAATGGAAAACATTGCAAAAAAAATTAAATTGTTTTTTTTTTTCCCAATAGCAAAATTGTAATTTAGCAGTGTTTTTTTTCTTCCCAATAGCATTTTCTGCGTTTTCATAAACGCTTTAGACACTATCCGTTTATTCTGATATTGGAAAAACATTGCAAAAAAATTTAATTTAGCAGTGTTTTTTTTTTTCCCAATAGCATTTTCTGCGTGTTCATAAACGCTTTAGACACTGTACGTGTATTCTGCTATAGACAAAAACACCCATTTAGGGCGAGATCATAAATTTTGAAAATATGAGGAGATCATCAAAAAGAGGACGTGGCCCGGGTCGTGGTGCTGCTTGTGGTGCTCCTGTTGCAGGGAGAGGACGTGGTCGATCTGTGCCAGCTACACGCACTAGTGAAACACCTTCCTCAGGTGCGAGTAGGCGACAGAGCCTGCAGCGGTATTTTGGCGCGCCTAATGAGGCTGTACGAATGTTGAGGCCAGGACAAGTACAGGCGATAGTAGATTGGGTTGCTGCTGACGTGCCTCCGGTTCCTTCACATTGTTTCCCACCCAGTCTCCTGATGAAAGTTCAGAGTTGGCACCTGCAGCCGATGTCCATCAGTCTTTCACCTCACCCCCTTGCAAATCAGCCAATCAGTCTGAGCCCCAAATCATGCAGCAGTCTCTTCTGCTTTTTGATGACTCTGTTAGCAGGGTTTCCCAGGGCCATCCACCTAGCCCTGCCCCAGAAGTGGAAGAGATTGTGGGCACCGATGCCCAACCACTTATGTTTTATGATGAGTACATGGGAGGACCATCGCAGCATGTCTCGGATGATGACGAAACACAGGTGCCAACTGCTGCTGCTTTCACCATTGTGCAGACTGACAACGAGGGCAGGGGTGAATTTTGGGTGGAAGATGATGTGGAGGACGATGAGGTCCTTGACCCCACATGGAATCAACGTCATGCAGGTGACCAGTGTAGTTCGGAGGAAGAGGCGGTGGTCGCACAGAGCCACCAGCACAGCAGAAGAGGGAGCAGGGTGCAAAAGTGGAGCGTCCGTCCCCTTGACAGTACGTCTGCTACTGCCCAACGCAGCAAGGGACCGAGCATACCAAAGCCAGGTCCAAGGAGTTCCCTAGCGTGGCAGTTCTTCAGACAATGTGCTGATGACAAGACACGAGTGGTTTGCATGCTGTGCAATCAGAACCTAAAGCGAGGCATAAACATTCTCAACCTGAGCACAACCTGCATGACCAGGCATCTAAGTGCAAAGCACGAGATGCAGTGGAGTAGACACCGCAAAAACCAAGAAAGGTCTCTGGCTCCTCCTGCTTCCTCTTCTGCTGCAGTCTCGGCCTCTTCATCCACCTCTGTAGAGACAGTGACACCTGCCAACCCGCAAACAGAGGATCTGCCAGCAACACTACCACCTGGGTCACCAACCATCTCCACAATGTCCCATGGAAGCGTTCAGCTCTCTATTTCCCAAACACTGGAGCGGAAGAGGAAGTACCCCCATAGCCACCCGCGATCCTTGGCCCTGAATGCCAGCATTTCAAAATTGCTCGCCTTTGAAATGCTGTCATTCCGTCTGGTGAAGACGCAGAGTTTTCAAAGGCTGATGTCATTGGCTGTCCCACAGTATGTCGTGCCCAGCCGCCACTACTTTTCCAGACGAGCTATCCCTTCCCTGCACAACCAAGTGGGGGACAAAATCAGGTGTGAAATGCGCAACACCATCTGTGGCAAGGTCCACCTAACTACGGATGTGTGGACCAGTAAGCACGGTCAGGGACGTTATATCTCCCTAACAGCACACTGGGTAAATGGAGTGGCGGCTGGGCCTGAGGCGGATAGCAGTTTGGCGCATGTCCTTCCACCACCGAGGATTGCAGGGCACTTCAGTTTGCCTCCTGTTGCTAACTCCTCCTACTCCGCCTCCTCATCCTCTACCGCCTCCTCATCCGGTCAGCGTAACACCTTCACCACCAACTTCAGCACAGCCAGGGCTAAACGACAGCAGGCAGTTTTAAAACTTTCCTGTTTGGGGGAAAAACCCCACACCGCGCAGGAGTTGTGGAGGGACATGGAACAACAGACCGATGAGTGGTTGGTGGCAGTGAGCCTCAAGCCCGGCCTGGTGGTGTGCGATAATGGGCGAAATCTCGTAGCAGCTCTGGGCCTTGCCGGTTTGACGCACATCCCTTGCCTGGCGCATGTGCTGAACTTGGTGGTCCAGAGG
The DNA here is from genome assembly GCA_028564925.1 of Lithobates sylvaticus. NCBI lineage: Eukaryota > Metazoa > Chordata > Amphibia > Anura > Ranidae > Lithobates > Lithobates sylvaticus. The sequence continues at coordinate 6,856,115 of CM053029.1, forward strand.
TTCCTGAAGAATTACCCCGATATGCCAGAGCTGCTGCAGAAAGTGCGGGCCGTCTGTATGCACTTTCGGCGTTCTCACCCTGCTGCTGCTCGCCTGTCAACGCTGCAGCGTAACTTCGGCCTTCCCGCTCACCGTCTCATATGTGATGTGCCCACAAGGTGGAACTCCACCTCGCACATGCTGGCCAGACTGTGCGAGCAGCAGCAGGCGATAGTGGAGTTTCAGCTGCAGCACGCACACGTGAGTCGCTCTGCGGAACAGCACCACTTCACCGTCTATAACTGGGCCTCCATGCGAGACCTGTGTGCCTTGTTGCGCTGTTTTGAGTACTCCACCAACATGGCCAGTGCCGATGACGGCGTTCTCAGCGTTACTATCCCAGTTCTATGCCTCCTTGAAAAAACTCTTCAGGAGATGATGGAAGAGGATGTGGCACAGGATGAGGAGGAGGAGGAGGAGGAGGAGGAGGAAGAGGGTTCATTTCCAAGGCTTTCAGGGCAGTCATTTACAAGTGGCTACGAGGGTGGGTTCCTGCACCAACAAGCGCCAGGTACACAATTGTCTGGCAGCAAGGGCACAGTTCTGGAGAATGACGAGGTGGAGGATGAGGAGGAGATGGAGGAGGAGGAGGAACCATGTTCACAGCAGGGTGGCACCCAGACCAGCTCATGTCCATCACTGGTGCGTGGCTGGGGGGATACAGAGGACACAGACGATACACCTCCCACAGAGGACAGCTTTTCCTTGCCTCTGGGCAGCCTGGCACACCTGAGCGATTACATGCTGCAGTGTCTCCGCAACGACCGCCGAGTTGCCCACATTTTAACTGGTGCTGATTATTGGGTGGCCACCCTGCTGGATCCCCGTTACAAGGACAACGTGCCGTCCTTAATTACCTCACTGGAGCGTGATCGTAAGATGCGCGAGTACTAGCGCACGCTGGTAGACGCACTGCTGGTGGCATTCCCACTTGGAAGCGGGGGTACGGTGGAAGCACAAGGCGAAGGCAGAGGAGGAGGAGGAAGAGGTCGCCAACGCTGCCGGGGCACCGCCAGCACCTCGCAAGGCAGGGTTAGCATGGCCGGAATGTGGAAAAGCTTTGTCAGCACGCCACAACAACCAGCACCACCAGCTGAGATGGAACGTCTTAGCAGGAGGCAGCATTTCACCAACATGGTGGAGCAGTATGTGTGCACACGCCTACACGTACTGAATGACGGGTCTGCCCCCTTCAACTTCTGGGTCTCCAAATTGGGCACATGGCCTGAGATTGCCCTTTACGCCTTGGAGGTGCTGGCCTGCCCTGCCGCCAGTGTATTATCTGACCGTGTATTTAGCGCGGCAGGGGGCGTTATCACAGACAAGCGCAGCCGCCTGTCCAGAGCCAATGTGGACAAGCTCACGTTTATTAAAATGAACCAGGCATGGATCCCATGGGACTTGTCAGTACCTTGTGCAGAATAGACACATATACCGGTGTTCTGACGAAAACTGTCTTGCTATCGGATAGTGTCCGGTCACTTACTGCGCAGGGCCAGTGCTTGCGCAGTACGGAGGACAAGGAGATTCACAAAATCTCCAAAGATGAACGTCGCCTGCGCAGTGAGTGCAGGTTCAAGCCCGACCATCCAAGTGGACATACGGTAGCACATAGTAACAGGGCCCCTCACAGGCTCGCTTGGCTAGGCTTCAACCTCGGATGATGTGGCTTGAACCTGGAGTCACCGCGCATCGTCTTCGGAGAGTTTTGAAATCCCCTTGTCCTACGTACTGAGCAAGCGCAGTACAGGGCGGACACTATGCGACGGGGGACAGAATTCGACACATCATTCACCACTAGCCTTACCCAGCCATTGTTGTATTTTTGAACAGTGTTGGCTACCTCGTCCTCCTCCACCGCCGCTTCCACCTACACCGCCACATACACCGCCACCTCAACCTCCTACTCCATTTGAATTTCGTCCTCCTAGGTCAAGATTATAATTTTTTCATTTTTTTTAAATTTCCAAGTATTTTATTTTCCCACTATCTTATCCATTAAATTGAATAATTTTTTCCAGAAAGTGCGTATTCTGGGGTATTCCCACCATATGTGCGGCATCGTGCCGTTGAGTTTCTTAATGACTTCCTGTACCTCTTCTGCTGAGAAGGGGGCCTCCAGCATTTTATTTTTATTTTTTTTATGTTATTTTAAGTTATTTACCTATCCACATTTGTTTGCAGATCACTTGCCATGCTCTTAACAACATTTTGTTGCCATTTGCAGCCCTCTAGCCCTTTCCATTACTTTTTTACAGCCATTTTAGTGTTCAAAAGTCCGGGTCCCATTGACTTCAATGGGGTTCGGAGTTCGGGGTCAAGTTCGGGTCAAGTTCGGTCCCGAACCCGGACTTTTTTCCGAAGTTCGGCCGAACCCGCCGAACCCGAACATCCAGGTGTCCGCTCAACTCTAGCCTCGCCCCTTAAGTATTTAGGAATTGTCAGATGGTAGAGCCTCTTTTTTTAGGATGGTGATGGCAGCGTACGCCGTGATTGATGCCGGATCAACACTGGGGGGACTTTCTTTTTGTTCTTTTTTTTTTTTTTTAACTACTTAAAGACAGCCCGCTGCAGTTGTACTGTGGCAGGTCGACTCTCCTGCGTGAACCGCCATCATTGTACTTTGGCTCGCGCAGGCGCTGTTGGGGGCGCACCCGCCGGTCAGGCAGACTCGATGTTCGCCGGCGACCCACAGTTGCTGTGAGGAGAGGCAGAATGGGGATCTGCCTTTGTAAACAAGGCAATCCCCATTCTCACATGTCAGAGATCTACTGTTCCCAGTGATCTCTGTCATGTTCCAGGCAGCCCATCCCCCTACACACTGAGGGAACACAGCTAACCCCTTTATCGCCCCCTTGTGTTAACCCCTTCCCTCTCAGTGTCATTTTTACATTGATCAGTGGATTTTTATAGCACTGATCAATGTTATAATGTCACTGGTCCCCAAAAAGTGTCATTTGGGGTCAGATTTGTCTGCCACAATGTCGCAGTCCTGCTAAAAATCACAGATCGCCGCCATTACTAGTAAAAACCAAAAAATTTTTTATCAACGCCATAACTCTTCTGAAAACCAATCAATAGATGCCTATTGCAATTTTTTTTATTACCAAAAATATGTAGAAGAATATTTATCTGCCTAAACTGATAAAGAAATTATTATTTTTTTTGGATATGTGTTATAGCAGGAAGTATTTTTTTTTAAATTGTTGCTCTATTTTTGTTTATAGCGCAAAAAAATAAATAAAAAAAAATGGAGGTGATCAAATACCACCAAAAGAAAGCTCTATTTGTGGGAAAAAAAGGATTTTGTCTGGGTAGAGCGTTGCACGACCGCGCAATTGTCAGTTAAAGTAATGCAGTTCCGTATCACAAAAATAGGCCTGGTCATTAAGGGGGGAAATCCTTCCGGTCCTGCTCGCTTGTCCCTCCCCTTTCCTGACCTGCTGGGCTGCATGCTCGGATAAGGGTCTGGTATGGATTGGGGGGCACACTGTATTTTTTAATGCTGGCATTGTTTTGTTTACATTCAGCTGTCAGCGGGGAATTCTGCTGACAGCTGATGAGTCATCGGTTGTTAAGGATGTGGCAGCCACCTGCTCCTTAACAGCCAAAATGCAAACAAAAAACACATTAACCACCTTGCGACCGCCGGCTGTCAAATGACGGCCAGGCGGCGCAGCTCTAATCCTGGGAGGGCGTCATATGACGTCCTCCCCTTCTGTGCACTCCAGGGACCGCGCGCGCACACGCTCTTGCCGTGTCACTGGGCACCCGATGCGCGTGCCCAGCGGCTGCGATGTCCGCTGGACACCCGCGATTGCCCGGTAACACAGCGGCAGAGGCGTTGCTAGGGGGGTGCGGGGGTGCGGTCCGCACCCGGGTGACACCCGCTAGAGGGGTGACACCCTCCCGATGGTGAGGAAAGCCCTGTTTTTTTTTTTTTTTTTTTTACATTTTTTTTTTTTTACATTTTTTTTTTTTTTACATTTTTTTTTTTTACCCCTTTGAATCGTCCACGTTACAACAAACACAGTTTATTTTTTATTTTTTTTTCACCCCCCCCCCCCCGAAGCCTGCTGGGCTGAAACAACACACCTCCAGGCTCCAGCGCCGCAGACGCGCCTGGTGTGTGTCACTCGCTGTCCTCCTTCCTTCTTCTTCCAGCCTGTCACATCTCACACTGCAGAGTGCAGACAGGATGATGACGTCACTACATAGTATCTCCGCTCCGCCTGGGCAGCACGGCAGCTGCACGCTGTGAAGCTGGTGAAGCTGCCCTCCTCTCCTCTCCAGACGCCCGAATTTTGAACAGGTGGGGGGGGGGGGGGAGAGATGTCCTGGTGTCCGAGCATAGCCAGGTTGAGGTGTGTGTGTGTGGGGGGGCGCCATCGTACTGACACAGACTCACCACCAAAGAGCTGGTGTGGGAGGAGGGAGGAATCTCAGTGTCTGGCACCCTGGCTGACCTGTGTTATACAAGTATAATAGGGGGGGGGGGTGCAAAGTGGTCTGCTAGACAGAGCTATAGATAATATATATATATATTGTGTAATATAGCTGGTCCAGCCACCCCCTCCCCCCACCAGACCAGCTCACTCAGCTACTGTGCCTATTATATCTAATATAATATAACTGTGTCCAGCAGCACCCCCCCCCCCCCCCCCTTATCAGACAGACAACACTCACTATATTATATTAGCTGACTGCGCCACCCCCACCCTGAGCTGGTCTGATGATGATGATGGGGGGGGGGGGTGCTGGGCACAGATATATTATATTAGATATAGGCACAGCATCTGAGTGACACACCCCACCCACCCTGGTCTCCAGCAGTCACCAGGTAGCTGAGCGGAGCCGCCCTAAGCTGGTCTGATAGGGGGGGTGGGTGTCCACAGACCACAGCACAGGTGTAGACAGACAGTGTCCCACACCCACATCAGATTCATCCAGCAAGCAGAAGGTCACAGCAACATCTTGCCATCTTCCCTGCGGCCATCAGATTCGGTCCTGCAAGCAACACACCGTGTCAGCAGGTCAGTTCCAAAATCCAAATCAAATCATCAATGCCTATGATGTCATTATCTGCTGTCTCCGGGGACAGATCTGATCCAGAGATCACCATACAGTGGGATCTCTGGATCGGATCTGTCCCTGGGGACAGCAGATAATGAAAAGTGTGGGGGCAGAGCTGCGATGAACTCACTCATCGTGTTGGAGCCCTCGGTTAGGCCCCATTCACACCGGGGTGGTGGGAGCGTCGGCGGTAATGTGCCGCAATTTTTAGCGGCACTTTACCGTCAATTTCACTGCGCTATTTGGCCGCTAGCAGGGAGCTTTTAATCCCCACTAGCGGCTGAAAAAGGGTTAAAATCACCCGCAAAAATTATTGGGGGGGGGGGGGGGTGACACCATGTTATACCGCACCAGGTGACACCAACCCTAGTGACGCCACTGCACAGCGGGACCGTGGATCTGTGTGTGTAAACACACAGATCCACGGTCCTGTCAGAGGAGAGGAGCAGATGGTGTGTTCTCTGTATAGAGAAACACCGATCGGTCTCCTCCCCTTGTGAGTCCCCTCCCCCCACAGTAAGAATCACTCCCAGGGAACATAATTAACCCCTCCCCGCCCCCTAGTGGTTAACCCCTTCACTGCCAGTGTCATTTATACAGGAATCAATGCATTTAAATAGCACTAATTGCTGTATAAATGACAATGGTGCCAAAAATGTGTCAAAAATGTCCGATGTGTCCGCCATAATGTCGCAGTCACAATAAAAATCGCTGATCGCCGCCATTACTAGTAAAAAAAAAAATATTAATAAAAATGCTATAAAACTATCCCCTATTTTGTAAACGCTATAACTTTTGCGCAAACTAATCAATAATCGCTAATTGCAATTTTTTTTTTTACCAAAAATATGTAGAAGGATACGTATCGGCATAAACTGAGGAAAAAAAATGTTTTTTTATATATTTTTTGGGGATATTTAGTATAGCAAAAAGTAAAAAATATAGTTTTTTTTTTTTAAATTTGTCGCTCTTCTTTTGTTTATTGCGCAAAAAATAAAAAACGCAGAGGTGATCAAATACCACCAAAAGAAAGCTCTATTTGTGGGGAAAAAATTATAACAATTTCATTTGGGTACAGTGTTGTATGACCGCGCAATTGTCATTCAAAGTGCGTCAGCGCTGAAAGCTGAAAAATGGCTTGGTCAGGAAGGGGGTGAAAATGCACTGTACTGAGGTGGTTAAAAAAATGCATCAAAAACACGTGTTCAAAAAAATGCAACAGAAAACTGCATGACATATGTAGGACTTAATATCCGCTATAAACTATATATGCTAAAGCCCCAACATAGCCCACCTATAATAAGAGACAGACAAGGTGTGGAGTAAATGGCCATCCGGCCTTTTATTTAATAAATGTAAATACTTCAATACTCTTTAAACCATTTTACACTCCTTGATACTTGGCTCCTTATTATTATAGGGAAAACCCCAACACTGGTCACTGAAACCACTACGTTTTAACTTTTTTAACTCTTGCCTCCAGTCGGCAAACCCCGGACTCGGAGGCGGTACTCAACTGTCATCAGTGACATAACCTTTTTACCCTTCCGGGTTAAACCCTTCTTAACCCGGAAGTACACTATACACTCCCATCCAATGGATGAGTACTACATGTTACCATACATGTCCTTCTTTACCTTTACCAACGACCCAAGAAAAAAACGCCCCTCAAGGAACCCTGTACCCAAACCAACCCTACTATCTAATGGGTGGGTGGGTGGGGAACGTTTCCTCCACCGCATGGAGACTGACTGACGTCACTTCCCTTCTACACAATACTTTTCTAGCCTGAGCCGCCCTTCCCTGTAACCACTCCCAGAATCCATTCACACAGGGGCAACACAACTTCCAGTGCGACTTTGGGAGGCAACTTGGACACGACTTGAGTATGAATCACAGCGCAACTTGGGGCGACTTACAACGCAACTTTAAGTCGCCCCCAGGCCAGGCAACTTTGGCCGTGGCCAATCACAGAATAATCAGCTCTCGAGGGGGAACTCCACGCCAAATTTTAAAAAAAAAACGGCATGGGTTCCCCTCCAAGAGCATACCAGGCCCTTAGGTCTGGTATGGATTTTAAGGGGAACCCCCTACGCTGAAAAAAAAACGTGGGGGTCCCCCCAAAATCCATACCAGACCCTTATCCGAGCACGCAGCCCGGCTGGTCAGGAAAGGGGGTGGGGAAAAGCGAGCGCCCCCCCCCTCCTGAACCGTACCAGGCCGCATGCCCTCAACATGGGGGTGGGTGCTTTGGGGAAGGGGGGCGCCCTGCGCCCCCCACCCCAAAGCACCTTGTCCCCATGTTGATGAGGACAAGGGCCTCTTCCCGACAACCCTGGCGGTTGGTTGTCGGGGTCTGCGGGCGGGGGGCTTATCGGAATCCGGGAGCCCCCTTTAATAAGGGGGCCCCCAGATCCCGGCCCCCCACCCTATGTGAATGAGTATGGGGTACATCGTACCCCTACCCATTCACCTGGGGAAAAAAGTGTCAATAAAAAAAACACACTAGACAGGTTTTTAAAGTAATTTATTAGGCAGCTCGGGGGTCTCTTCTGACTTTGGGGTCTCTTCCGACTCCTTTGTGCTCTCCGGCCTCTTCTCCCGCTCTCTGGCCTCTTCTCCCGCTCTCCGGCCTCTTCTACCGCTCTCCGGTTCTTCTGCAGGGCTCCTCCGCTATCTTCTTCCAGCTCTTTTACTAGCGTTGGCCCGGTCTTCTCCATCCTTCTTCCCTCTCTCTCTTCTTCCGATGTTGACACAATGCTCTCTCCCGCTGTAATACCGTGTGCGAGGTGCGCAACGACTTATATAGGCATGGGGCGTGGTCACCGGGTGATGTCACACGGTGACCCCGCCTCTTATGATGTCAAGTTTTGGGGCATGCTGGGACTGTGACGTCATAAGGGGCGGGGTCACCGTGTGACATCACCCGGTGACCACGCCCCATGCCTATATAAGTCGTTGCGCACCTCGCACACAGCATTACAGCGGGAGAGAGCGTCGTGTCAACATCGGAAGAAGAGAGAAGAAGAGAAGAGGGAAGAAGACCGGGCCAACGCTAGTAAAAGAGCTGGAAGAAGATAGCGGAGGAGCCCGGCAGAAGAACCGGAGAGCGGGAGAGAAAGAGAGCGGGAGAAGAACCAGAGACCAGGAGAAGAGGCCGGAGAGAGCGGAGGAGTCAGAAGAGACCCCCGAAGTCAGAAGAAGACCCCCGGAGCTGCCTAATAAATTACTTTAAAAACCTGTCTAGTGTGTTTTTTTTTTTATTGACACTTTTTTTCCCCAGGTGAATGGGTAGGGGTACGATGTACCCCATACTCATTCACATAGGGTGGGGGGCCGGGATCTGGGGGCCCCCTTATTAAAGGGGGCTCCCGGATTCCGATAAGCCCCCCCGCCCGCAGACCCCGACAACCAACCGCCAGGGTTGTCGGGAAGAGGCCCTTGTCCTCATCAACATGGGGACAAGGTGCTTGGGGGGGGGGGCCGCAGGGCGCCCCCTTCCCCAAAGCACCCAACCCCCCATGTTGAGGGCATGCGGCCTGGTACGGTTCAGGAGGGGGGGGGCCGCTCGCTCGTCTCCACCGCCTTTCCTGACCGGCCGGGCTGCGTGCTGGTATAGGGGTCTGGTATGGATTTTGGGGAGACCCCCACTCCGCTTTTTCTGCTTAGGGGTTCCCCTTAAAATCAATACCAGACCTAAGGGCCTGGTTTGCCCTTGGAGGGGAACCCATGCCGGTTTTTATTATTAGAGAGGCGACATTGTCGCTAAAGTCACTTCAATATAGATGGAGATCCGACTTGGAGGCGACTTCCATTGAATTCTATGGGTACAAGTCGCCTAGAAGTCGGATTTAAGTAGTACAGGAACCTTTTCTGAAGTCGGAGCGACTGCAGTAGTGTGCATTAAGACGGATCCAATCACTTACATTGATTTTTTCATGTAGCGCGACTTGGGACAACTTGGGAGGACATTGTGACTTGAAGTCGGATCCAAAGTTGCCCCTGTGTGAATGGACTCATATATATATATATATATATATATATATAAAAAAACATAAATTTATATATCTATATATATATACCATAATATATATATCATAAAATATATCTATATATATAACCATAAATATATATCTATATATATATAACCATAAATATATATCTAAACAACGACAGAAATGTCTAACCCGATCTGGTGATCTCTGATGGTGACCCAACTTATACCAAGCAACAAAATCACTGCGGTACCCCTTTAAACTTTTTACCAGGCCTCCAAACTGTGAACTCTCGGAGACAACTTTCCGTCAGTGAAACAAACAAGTATTCCCTCCAACGTTCAGGAATACCCAGGAGGGGCCGATACACGATGAGCCCGACACCCTTTTCAGATCACCTCTGATTTCTGACCGTCACAGCCTGAAAGGGGGACTACCTCAACCTTGAGGGCAACCCCACACCCGGAGAGCTTTTTGGATTCCTTCCTGGAGACCCAAGGACCACAGATCAGTCCCTACGTCAGAGAGGTGAACTCCATCTCATCTCAAATAGAGCCCAATGTTGATCTCCAACTCCCTGTGCCTGATGACGATCCCGCCATTCTGGACCACAAACCTCCCAATTACTTTGTTTATCCTTATCCGTGTCTTATTAATACTCTCCACCGACCTCGCCCATCTCCAAACAGTTCTGGCCACTATGTCGGACCAGACCAGGATGGTATTCAGGAACCGTACCCGCAGCTTCATAAAGTCAGCCTTTATGTCCGCCAGTATATCCCTCACGAGCCCCAGATCATTCCTACCAGCATGAATAACCAAGATGTCCGAGGGCCTGTCCCTCAGTGCAAACCTCTCCACCTCCCACATCACTCTTTCCCACTTCAAACCCAGAAAACCCAGCCATTTTTTACAGGCCTCCCTCCTGGAAATACCCAGTTGCCTGCCATTCGGTCTCGCATCTCCTCTCCTGGCCCCCCAACACATGTAGGAGTGCCCTAAGATCCAAACAAGGCGTGGATAACCTTCATCTGGAATGAAAAATACACAACATAACTGGCGTATGTAAACAAACAACCCACATCAGAAACTGCACTTTTTTTTTTTTTTTATTAATCCACCACCAACTGCTGCCTTATATAAGTCCGGAATCTCCTCGATTCCCATCGCCCAACTCTACGGATCGCCACCTCGTCCAACCTGCATCTGGCAGCTTCAGTGGCTGCCCCAATGCGGAAGGAGTGAGATGCAAACTCCTTACTGTTCAAGCCTAATGACTCCAGACATTTCCTGAATACTGACACAAATTGATATTTAGACAGGTACGACCTCATGCCACACGAACGGTCCTGCCCCCTCCAACCTCACCTTTTTAAACTCCCCAACTGCCGTAACCGGTCAAACCCTCGAGTCAGGTAATGCAAACAGCGACACCACCGTCCCCCTACCTTGTTGATCCGTCTTGGATCTGCGCAACAGAAGTCCCAACCTATCCCTTGTCCAATGCACATCCTGTTCCAAGAACCCACCGCAACGCTTTTTGACGGGCTAATCAACTCCCTGATCCAAAAAGCCCCATAAAAAGTCAATGAAAATGCCGCCGTAAATAGCAATGTCTCATACAGGGATGTACAAACTGAGGGCAACCATGCACATATCGCCATCAAGTTGGCGAATGTGACCGGTCGCCTAGCGTCCTTCTTTTTATGCTGTTTACGATAACCTTTCAATGCCTGCCTAACCCAAAAGTCCTTAGTCCAATCCTGCCCCCCAAGCAATTTGAAGAGAAACGCCAAACCTGCCAGCTTCTGATCAATTGCCACAACTGACAATCCCTTCTCCATGTTCATGGCCACCAAGTATAGTACCAGCAGGCGCCGATCAGGTCCCTGATCACTTACCCCGGATTCCCAAATCAATTCCAACCACTCCTTCCAGACCTTCGAGTACGCCAACCAGGTAGACTCGCTTACTGACTGCCGGACCCATCCCGCGGCGGCGCCAATGGCAGCTCGCACATCCATGCCGGGCAAGGAGCCCCTGTCTCCTCGGCTTCTGGCGCCAACTCCCTGAACTTGTCCCACTGAAAATGAGACAGGGCGTCTGCCAATGAGTTCTCTACCCCCGGGATATGCACAGCATAAATAAAAATATTCAACTGTAAGCACCTAAAAACCAATTGACGCAACAACCGGATAACCGGAGGAGAGGAAGCCGACATTCTGTTGACTACCTGCACGACCCCCATGTTATCGCAGTTTATCCAAAGTTTAAGGTTCCTAAATTCCTCACCCCATAGCTCCAGAGCTAAGACCACCGGGAAGAGTTCAAGCAACACCAAGTTTCCCAGCAGCCCTGCTCCAGCCCACGCCTGAGGCCAAGGTTCCGCACTCCACCTGCCCCAAAAGAATGCACCGTAACCCGTTGAGCCTGCTGCATCGGTGGCCAAGTCCACGTGAAAATTGCTCACCTGGCCGGTCATCCATATGGCCCTACCATAAAAGCCAGACAAGAATTCATGCCAGACGCGCAAATCCTCCCTATGTTCCAGCCACAACGAATGAAATGGGTAGGTACTTTCACTCCAGCTTTAGCTGCCGGCAAAATACCCTCCCCATGGGAATGATCCTGCAGGCAAAATTAAGCTTGCCCAACAGCGACTGCAAAGTTCTGAACTGTACCTTCTGCCGCCCTTGGATCTCCCTAATCTCCTTCTGTAATTCTTCCAATTTGTTCCTGGGCAATCGACATTCCATTGCCCTGGAATTGATGACGATCCCTAAAAAGCTTAGTTCCTCTGTTGGCCCCTCCATTTTTTCCTTTGCCAAGGGAACCCCGAACCTGCCCGCGATGTGCTGCAACATGGACAAAATAAATCGCACACACAGCGGAGGCAGGTGGGCCAACGCACAGAAAGTCATCCAAATAGTGGATGACTGACTCCAGGCCCAAAACATCCCTCACCACCCATTCCAGAAAGGAGCTAAACGCTTCAAAGAAAGCGCACGATATCGAGCAACCCATGGGCAGGCACTTATCCACATAAAACTGATCACGCCAGTGACACCCCAACAGTTAAAAACTGTCCGGATTTACTGGTAGCAGCCTAAAAGCTGATTCAATATCAGCCTTTGCCATAAGTGCCCCCGCCCATATTTTCTCACCCATCGCTCTGCCGCGCCAAAAGACATATACGACACCGTACACGCTTCTGGGTCAATGAAGTCATTGACCGAACCCCCTTTTGGAAAGGGCAAGTGGTGTATCAATCGGAATTTGGCAGCCTCCTTGTTGGGGACCACCCCCAAAGGCAAAACCACCAAATCTGGCCAAGGCTTTTGTGCAAACGGTCCCCCCATGCGCCCCATGGCCACCTCCTTGTCCAGCTTCTCGTCCACCACCCCCGGGTGCAATAACGCAGATTTCAAATTCCTCGCCACTGGCGGTATCACCGCCAATGAACACGGAATCCGGAAACTGCCCCTAACACGGAATCCAGAAACCGTCCCTAAAACCCGAGACCAGCAAACGTGCCCCTCCCTCTCCGGATACTTACTTATAAAAGGAAGCATCCTTTCCACTGTCACCGGCATCCTCCCTTTTGTGAGCAGGGTCGCCGGCCCGCTTCCCCCTCTTGAAGCACCTGGAAAGCATGTGAGCTCCCCCACACCCTGAGCACTCGTGCTTGAACTTGCATGTTCCTCCAAACTTACAGGCTCCCTCATTGAACTGCCAGCACACTCCCCACTTCTTTCCGCCCGGAAGACCTGAGGACAGCGTACTCCCGCCCCGCCCCCCCCTGAAGAAACTGGCGGGGCCAGTGCCGATGACATAAGCCTCATCCAGAGGCTGATGTCCTTGTGATCCCATCTCAACTCGAACCGTACTGCCTTACGCTGCCTGAATTGCTCGTCGTAACAAAGCCAGGCCACCCCCCCATACACTATGTGCCTCCCCAATGGTGTCCATATAGCAAAATAACGCCGAGCAATGCTCTGGGTTCTTTTCCCCAATGAAGCTGGCCAAAATAGCGAATGCTTGGAGCCAATTCGCAAAAGTGCGCGGTATCAGCCGATACCGTCGCTTTTCTTCATCCTCTTTTTTAGAGCTATCTGGCTTTACCCTATAGAGATTGAATTTCTCAGAAGCAGCAAAAACATTTCCACGTACTCACCCTTGCCAAACTTCTTGCGTACCTCCTGTTTCAAGTGTGCTCCCAGCGGGCCCTCAAAGCACACATATACCTCACACCTTGCCGCATCAGCGATCCTGACCACGTCGGTCCTCGCCGCTGGCTCCTTGTCTCCCTTCTCTGCCACATTGTCTGTTACTACCTCCTCCCCTGATTGCCCTGCCTTCATTATCGCTGCAGGCGCCTTCAACCCGGTACCCCCCGACCCCTTTTTGTGAGTCCCAACCCCCGGTGCTCTCCACGGGGCGACCTGGCAATGCTGACCCTGACCGCCCCCAAATTTTCCAACCAGAGCCCTCAGCCCCTCCAACAAATCCGTCATCTGCACCGTGGGCTCCCTGACGTAGGCTGGTCCGCCGCCGTCCCTCTACTACTCGCGCCAGGCACCATAGACTCCCTCGTGCCCACCCTGATGACCTCCAGCAAATCTTGTAATGCATTTGAGAATGAAAGTGTATGGTTAGACTCACCAGGCTGACCGGGAGGTCTCCCCACAGCCGGTCTGCTGCTCTCCCTCGCTGGCACCTGTGGTTCTTCCTCCTCTGAGATCTCACCTTCCGACCTTTCCTTCCGTTCGCGGTCTGGTGATCCTGAAAGCCCCTTGGGTGAATGGACCATGGAGGCAGCGTCCCCAGGCGGAGATGTGTCCTGCCTTCTTGGTGGCGTACCCTCCACCTCAGACCGGCGGCGCAAACCGGACCTGAGAGCCTCCCTGTGTTTTGCTTGCTGTCCTCCCTTCCGATAGCTGCCTGCTGATTGACCCTCCGGTAGGCCCCGCCCCTTCGCTGACTACAAAGGGGTCCCCTTGTTAAAGGGGGCTTCCAGATTCCGATAAGCCCCCTGCCCGCAGACCCCCACAACCACCGGGCACGGTTGTGGGGATGAGGCCCTTGTCCTCATCAACATGGGGACAAGGTGCTTTGGGGGTCTCAGACCCCCAAAGCATCCTCCCAATGTTGAGGGCATGTGGCCTGGTACGGTTCAGGCGGGAGGGGGGGCCGCTCTCGTCCCCCCCTCTTTTCTTGCGGCCTACCAGGTTGCGTGCTTGGATAAGGGTCTGGTATGGATTTTGAGGGGGACCCCACGCCATTTTTTTGGCTGGGTTTCCCCTTAAAATCCATCCCAGACCTCAAGGGTCTGGTATGGATTTTGAGGGGGACCCTACGCCATTTTTTTTTTTGGCTGGGGTCCCCCTTAATATTTATCCCAGACCTGAAGGGCCTGGTTATTGAATTTGGGGGGACCCCTACGCTTTTTTTTTTTTTTTTTTTTATCAATGACTTTTTTTTTTATGAATGGCTTTCAATGAATGACTGTTCTCTGTGTTACGGGAGCCGACAATTCATATAGCCGCGAGTGATTTTAAATAGCTTTCTTTCCTGCAAAAATGACACTTTTTGCAGAGACAGTTCTAAGCACAGGAAACATGCACCCCTTTACATGCATACTATAGACACCCCCCAGGTACGAAATTTAAAGGAATATTACACTTTTATTGTTTCACTTTAAGCATTATTAAAATCACTGCTCCCGAAAAAACGGCCGTTTTTAAACGTTTTTTTGCATTGATACATGTCCCCTGGGGCAGGACCCGGGTCCCCAACACACTTTTTATGACTAACTTTTTAAAAATAAATGACTTCAATGACTGTTCTCTGTATTAAGGGGGACGGGAGCCGACACTTTATTATAGCCGTTCGTGTCCCCATTGACTTCAATAGGGTTCGGTGTTCAGGGTCAAGTTCGGGTCAAGTTCGGTCCCGAACCCGAACTTTTTTCTGAAGTTCGGCCGAACCTGCCGAACCCGAACATCCAGGTGTCCGCTCAACTCTAATCAGAAGGTTATTCTTCAGAATTCACATGAAAAAACCTGACATATCAGTATACTGTACAGTATAGTCTGGTCTGAAGGACACACAGATCTCACCCATTAAAGTGTCCTGTACACCTTTCCCTGACAAAGTGGCCACTAAAGAGCCACACAATGTGGTGTTTGTGTTTTAACCTGTTTTTATGATGAATAAATACCGACCTTCCTGAAGAATCCTCTTGGAAGCATCTTATTATTGAATGGAGGTCTCTGCTGACCACACACGGCTTCCATTTTGGGGTCTTCTCCTTTTTATCACCTGACCTCTCTATAGACATCTTACTGGCTGATACTTTGGTGCTGATTAGTACCAGTCTTGGCTATGAATGGAACAGATTTGTGGAGGCGACACCTAGAAATATGAGTCTGTATACATTGTGGCCCTAAACAGGGTAGGATTCCTTTGTGACCCCGATATACCAAATAGATGAATGGCGGGTAGAAGGTACTGATTGACCCTCATAGTTATGGGTTGTAAATGACAGAAACCCATCCAATTCTAATACTTTCTTTTTTTTTTTTTTTTTTTTTTTTTTTTTTTTTTTTTTTTCTTTTTTCTTCCACCTCAGCAAGAATCCCAAGGGGACTGAATAGCGCCCTCAACAGCGTCCCTATTTGTCTTAACATCATTGTGGAAATAGTTTTTTTTTTTTTTTTTTTTTTTTTTTTTTTTCCATATTCACAGCCTTAACAACACCTGTGGGAGCTTTTCCATTAATTCTTGCTTGAGCTCGCTCCATTACCATTAGAATTCAAAAATCATTAAATAACCCAGCACCCCCCCCTTCCCCCCCCATCCCCGCCCCCCCTCCCCCCCTTCCCTTCACCCCCCTGCCGCCGGAGTCTCCCCAAAGTGGCTAGAATGGTTTAATCCTAATTTTGATTTACTGGCTTTTGATTAGGTTAGATGTCTACCAACTGTCTCTGATCCTACTTTCTTAAGGCTTCGGCATAGCTCCAAGCCTTTTTAAACTTTCTCCAGCCCTCCCATTTAGTTCTCGTGTCCTCTCTTTCCTCTGCCCCACTGTTAGCTAGGCATTCCAAGGTGTATGTTCTTTCCACTGCGTCGACCCATTCCCAAATAGGCGGGGTCTCTTGGTCCCTCCCATCTTTTTGGAATTACGCGTTTCGCTGCATTGAGCAAGTGAGGTACCAAGGATCCTTTGTATTGCCTGGTTCCTACCTCTGTGGCGTGCATCAGTACAGCCCAGGGGTCGTTTCTTACTACGACTTGGGTTATTTCCTCTATATTCTTGAGGATGGAACTCCAAAATATTTTGATTTTTGGACAATCCCACCAAAGGTGGCCCATGGTTCCCCTCTTTTTACAGCCTCTCCAGCAATCTGCTGAGGCTTCTGGCCTCCATTTGTAGTTGGTTTCTGCCGTTCTCATGTCGACCGCCGAGCTATGGGTATGCTTGAAGATTTTTTTAATTAACCCCGTGTGTATTGGTGGTCTATCTTTCGACAGCAAGAATTTATAAATTTTTGTAATTATTTTTTTTGTGTTTTCATCGCCGTAAGGTCTTCCCGTCCTCTCAAAGGGGGAGGGATCGAACCTATAAAGTGACATAGCTGCCGGTACCGCCATTCATCAATTGTGAATAAATCATTTTTTTTTTGTAGATCTTGCATAACCAAGATTTTCCCCCTACTTATTAAATCTCCTAACCGTGAATTTTCGTTTTTTAACCACTCCCCTCCCATTTCTCTTCTTCCTGGGGGAAAGAGGTCGTTTTCATTGCACTACAGGGGAGAAAAAGGTATAGTCTCTGATCTGACGATTAACTCCAGGTTCTCCCCCCTTCGTTCGGGGATAGCTCTAACCCTCAGATTCAGCCTTCTGTCGCGGTTCTCCGGTCTTCCATTTTATAGGCAATGTCTCTCTGGTGGATCTGAATTTTCTTGAGTTGTAGCTTTAGTTCTAGGATTTCTTGGTCGGTGTTGTCCGCTCTCCTCTCCGTCCCCTCCACCCTGGTTAGCAGCTGGCCCATATCATCTCTTATTTTGCTGACTTTGCTTTTGAACACGTTTTCCAGCCTCAACATCATCTCCTCCATATCCCTTTTGGACGGAGGTTGCGAGCCCAATGGTGGCTCCTCCATCCTGCTCACGTCCCCCTCGCTCTCAGTTGGGGATTCCGTCCTCGGGTGTTCTTGTGCTACGTCTGATTTGCGGGGTTTATCTTTTCCCTTTCCCTTGTCCTTAGTGACCTTTGGGGAGTGGTCAAGTCCAGGGGCTGTCGGACTGGCCCCCTGCCTGAGATAGTGCTTTATGGAGCTTGAGTCGCTTTTTTGTGCTTTTGTGGCCCCTTTCTTAGGCAATTTGTTGGGGTCTTTGCTCATGGTGTTTCTTTTTGTTCCTCTTATTCTTTTCCCCAGCTTAACAGTATATCGTTCCAGTCGCCTATGGTTGTTCCTCTCTCCTTCTTACTCTCCTTCCCTCTCTTTCCCCCTCCTCCTCCCTACCCTTTCTAATTGGTATGTCTGCACTGCTCTGAAGAATGCCCCGTGCTTCAGAAATACCCTCCTGAATGTTATGGCAGGATGAGGCTGGACTTGGGCTAAGCAGGGTATACTAGATTCGCTGGATTTGTCCTCGAACGTTCGGGGGGGATCGGGGGGATCCCAGGGGCGGTGAGGGGATATTCCAGGGAAAACAAACACCCGCGACCGGCCTTCCTCTTTATTCCTGCTCTGGCTCGAAATTGTAATCCCCTCAATAAAAACACCACCCTCCAGGGGCCGTATCTCAAGCTGCAGTGAACCCTAACGTAAATCGCTGTCTGTTCCTTGATAACAGGCTCCCTGCTCAAGAGGGTTGAGGGCAACAATTCGCAAATCGAGTCTCTATGTGTTTATGATGTCTTTGACATGGGTTAGGTCCTCAAGGGGGAGATACCACTTAAGGGGTGTTAACAAGTAGGTCTATCAGGGCTCAATATGTTTATGATGCCTATAATAGAATTTCGGTGCTGAGGGGGTCGCGGGGGAGTCTGGCTTCACGTATTCCGTCCCACCCACTGTTACTCCTCACTCCACTCATACGACATTTGATTCAGTTTAAAGGACACTTATCAGATTTACAAACAAGCAGAGGAGGAAAGGTGCAGCAAAACAGCGGGGGCCATAGGAGGGCGAGGCCTCCCGTACTCCGCCCCACCCACTGATGTTCTCAATTCCGCCTTTTAACTTGTTGACTTCAAATTAAATGCAGTTTCTCTGGTTTGCAGTCCGGTACAGGAAAACATTCAAAAAAAAAAAAAAAAAAAAAAATTCCTTAGACTGGTCTCTATATGGTGTCTGTAATAAGTGTTGGATCGTGGCGGGTCATGGGGGGGGGGGGACCACCCCACCCGCTCCGTGCAGTTGGCTGAAACTCCTTGTACCACTCCTATAGCACTATTGAGTTTCGAGAGCCCCTAGATTAATTTGCAAGACTCGGAAAATTTTGTGGAGCGATAATAAGGCTTTAGTACAAAAAAAAGGGGGGTCATGAGGGGGTACCCCCCATTGAGACTCAATGATCTTGCCCTCCTCACATTATTCAGTTCCATTTAAACAGGTATTAATCAGATTTGGAAACAGGACCTCAAGCAACGAAACTCTCCCTCTGCCCCGGGAAACAGTCATACATTGTACATGATCACCAAAAATCTTCCAAATAGTATTCAGCTTGTTTAGTTATTACTGCTGTTTTACCTGTTTTACTTTCACTTTTAGATCGGTCCTTAACCTAAGGTCCGTTACCGGGCCATGTACTCACGGACCAGGGAGGGTGGGTGGTTGCTTCCACGAGTGGGGGTTCCGAGTGTTGAATCCTCATTCCCTTCCTATGGTCTGCTGGAGCCGGGCTGCATGCGGGGGTGGGCGGCGGGCGGGGGGGAGGCAGGGGAGAGGGCGTTCAGGCCACGCTCGCCGGGAGTTGGAGCCGCATCAAGGGGCACTTCCTGCGCTCCTTACGTCTAATACTTTCTAATTGGACAACCAGTAAGCCAATTTTTATCCACAGAAGGAAACAAATCCTCCTTATTGGTTCCATTCATTGCACTACAAATGAGTTTATTATTGTTTGTGCTCCTTCCAGGTGATGTCATCTCGGGTCATCTCCTGATGTCATGGCGACCTCTTCCTCCTCCTCCTCCTCCTCCTCACAAGGTATGACTGCTGATCCTGACAATCCTTTCCAATGTTTTCCTCCATCTCACATCTCCGGAGATTGGAATTAGATGATAGGACGTCTTATGTCTCCGTAGTCTGGACATTTCCTGTAGACATCTGGTCATTCCACCCATTAGAAGAGTTCAGGAGTTTTCATCAATTCCACCATCACATTCCCGTGTCTTCAGATTTTATTTATCATTGATGGAAATGATCTTCTGAGATGGTCCAGTGATCCATAATGACTGGAGGACCCCAAATTGTATGGCTATTTGTATAGTGGTCGGGGGAATTCTTTGTCTATAATCCTAAGGAGAAAACAGCCCCATGTCACATGACACATACTGCTGGGAGATTTGGGGGTAATCAGAGTTCTTAGTTCAGACTGATCAGACACATCATTATTCAGGGGGGGGGGGGGTTTAAAGGTTTTATATTTTTCTTGTAGTTTACTATGAAACAATCAATAAAGATGTTTAAGATGATCATCCATACATATACATTAGGAGGTCTGTATATAAAATAATTACTATGAGTTTGTGTCATTTGAATAGTCATCACTAATCATCCCCATAATCTGTCTAATAGTTTTACTTCCTATGATCATCAGCTCATAATACATTATTTTCTTGAAATACCTCAACCAGTAAGATATGGCATTATGACCACTAGATGGAGCTGATGATCATAGGAAATAAACATATTAGACACATTATAGGGATGATTCACGAAGGTGATGTTTTTAAAAAAATAGCACCCCTAGGTGTTTGCACCCAATATTAATCCATCTGAGAGGTAACTTACCACTATGGAGGCAATCATATGGAATTACCCCAGGGAACCTGATCCCACCATAGGATAATGTACATATAGACATATTGGGGGTCATTTCCTTTCCCTTCTATATGCTCTTTATAGCATTGCTGGCTGCCAGTACAGACTTATCTGCGGTCATGTGTCAGAAATCCTCCAATCAGGATGAATGTTTATGATTTCTGATTGTTCTCTCTGCAGGGTTGGATCATGGTGTCCTGGGAAAGGTCCCACAAACCCCCGGGGATCTTATCATATATTCTCTGGAGGATCTGATAAAATGTGACTTCAAGAGATTTAGGAACAAATTGTCTGATTTCTCCGATGGAGATAAACGTCCCATCCCCCGAGGAAGACTAGAAAATGCAGACTGTATCACCGCCAAGGACATCCTGATAGACGCATATGGAGAAGAAGGGGCTCTGGATGTCACCTTTCATGTCTTTACACTGATCGGTCTGAGGGGACCCGCAAATGACCTCAAGGAGAGGAGAGCCCAACATGGTGAGTTCCCGTCTATAATGACCATTTCCTACCAATTCCTTAAAAGAAAACGTTAAAACAAGAAAATGTTTTAAACGAGAAAATGTTGGGACTTTATATGAGGCTGTGACCGGGTAAGGTCGGTTGCCTCCATCCCTATCTAATGAATGCAATTGGCGACTGGGGGGTTGGGACTTTAAATGAAGCAGGCAGGTGTAAAACATTTAAAGTCCCAACCCCCCAGTCGCCAATTGCATTCCTACCAATTCCTGATCAATATCTGTGTGAGGAACAACTAGGAGTGTCACCCAGGGAAAGCCAGTGACCAATCAGGAGCTTCCAACTGGACAAACCCCTTCCCACTGACAGGATGCACTTATGGGGCCCCACATATCTGGGTACCTTTCTTTGTGCTGGGAGAGCGCTGCACAGAGACTAGGATCCCACCACTAATGATCGGGACCCAGGACCCAGGACAGTCATAGTAATGAGTCACTGTGCAGCTCACCCCTGTGTTTTCTTTCTTTTCTAAATGGAGAGAAAGATACATTGTATACATACAGGATCCATTATATAATACATTGTATACATACAGGATCCATTATATAATACATTGTATACATACAGGATCCATTATATAATACATTGTATACATACATGATTTATTATATAATACATTTTATACATACAGGATCCATTATATAATACATTGTATACATACAGGATACATTATATAATACATTGTATACATACAGAATACATTATATAATACATTGTATACATTCAGGATTTATTCTATAATGCATTGTATACATACAGGATACATTATATAATACATTGTATACATACAGGATCCATTATATAATACATTGTATACATACAGGATCCATTATATAATACATTGTATACATACAGAATACATTATATAATACATTGTATACATGCAGGATTTATTCTATAATGCATTGTACAGTAGTACGCATCAGAGTCGTAACCAGGACTGCTGCCCAGTAGTACAGCTGGAAATGTGGCAGCGCCAGGCCCCCCTGAGATAGGGGAAGCTGGAGCGTCCGTTTCGCCAATCTCGGGGTCTTCCAAGCCCACACAAAGGAGGAAATAATAGTGTCGATTTTTTTGGATAAGGACTTGAGGAGTGGGCACGGAGTATTTCGAAAAAAATAAACAAATTTAGGAAGGTACACCATTTTTACGAGATTCACCCTACCCACCGGGGACAGCGGCAATGTTTTCCACATTTGGCATCTGCTACCGAGTTGGCTCAACAGGGGGGAGAGGTTATCTCCTATGTATGCCTGGGGAGAATTTTTAACAATCAACCCCAGATACTTAAACTCTTCTACCCACTGCAGTGGCGTGCTAGTGGCACCCCTGGGGTTAGTGTCATGGAGGGAGAAAAGGACAGACTTATCCCAGTTTACACGAATGCCAGAGTACCTCCCAAACTGGTCTATTATGTCTAGTGCAGCCCGAAGCGAAGCATCAGCATCTGCTAAATAAAGCAGAGTATCGTCAGCGTACAGAGATATCTTTTCCTGCAGTGCTCCGACCGTTATACCCTTGACCCTATGATCCTGGCATATTAGAATTGCTAAGGGTTCAATTGCAAGGGCAAATACCCCCGGAGATAGGGGGCATCCCTGCCTGGTTCCCCTATAGAGACTAAAGGGGGGGACAGCAAACCGTTCACCCTGACCCGGGCAGTAGGATACTTGTACAGGAGTTGAATCCAGGAAATGAACCTGGGTCCAAATCCAAAGCACTCCAGGATGTCCCACAGATAGAGCCATTCGACAGAGTCGAAGGCCTTCTCGGCGTCCAAAGCGGCAACCGAGCCCGGGTCCCCCTCCTTTGCCAGATCAATATGGGTGAACAGCCTGCGGATGTTGATGTCGGTTCCTCTGCCTGGCATAAAACCTGACTGGTCCGGGTGGACCAACGCTGTGATCACCCCGTTCAGCCTGGTTGCTAAGATTTTAGATAGTAATTTGGCATCGACATCAATCAATGAGATTGGGCGATATGATTTGTAGAGTTCGGGGTCCTTCCCAGGCTTGGGAATGACCACTATCACCGCCTCTGACATAAACTTCGGCAAGGCTCCGTCCCTCAGCGCCGCTAGGAGCATAGAATGAAACCTGGGGGCCAGTTCTACAGCATACATTTTATAGAATTCGGTGGGAAACCCGTCCGGACCCGGAGTTTTCCCTGCCTGAAGTGAGGATATGGCCTGTTGAACTTCTTGGAGTGTAATAGGCGAGTCAAGTTGGGCTCTTCACGTGTCAGTCAGTACAGGAAAGTCAACGTCAGAGAGGTATATGTGGAGGTCTTCCATAGAATAGTCCACTCGCGTGGAGTATAGTTCGGCATAGTAGGACGTGAAGCCTTCGCTGATCGCCCTAGAGGAGGTCATTCTGACGTTAATCCCCTTTTTAATGCCAATATTCTGTTTGCATTGTTAGCAGCAGCTTGGGATTGCATGCCATTGCTGAGCCTATCATCTACTAGGACCCCCAGGTCCTTTTCCATCCTAGATGCCCCAGAGGTTCTCCTCCCAGTGTATAGATTGTGTTCAGATTTTTGCCACCCAAATGCATTATTTTACATTTTTCTACATTGAACCTCATTTTCCATGTAGTTGCCACCCCATTAATTTGTTCAGATCTTCTTGCAAGGTTTCCACATCCTGCGGAGAAGTTATTGCCCTGCTTAGCTTAGTATCGTCCACAAATACAGAGATTGAACTGTTTCCCCCATCCCCATCCTCCAGGTCATTTATGAAAAAATTAAACAGGATTGGTCCCAGAACAGAACTCTGGGGGACCCGACTACCCACCCCGACCATTCCGAGTACTCCCCATTTATCACCACCCTCTGGACTCACCCTTGTAGACAGTTTTCAATCCATGTACTCACCCTATGGTCCATGCCAACGCACCTTATTTTGTACAGTTAACGTTTATGGGGAACAATGCTTTTGTAAAATCCAGATACATCATGTCTACGGGCCTTCCTTTATTTCTTAGTTATTATTTTATACATTTCAGAGGTTTGTCAGGACTAATCACTTTCCTAATCTTATTTCCAGCCAAACTGAAGAAGACGACACATGGCAAAACATTATCAGGTTAGTAGGACATCCACGTCTGATATGAAATATTTTCTGGATGAACATTTTGATTTATTGTAGTTTGGATCAATGGTGGAGCCAGGGCCGGTACTAACACTAGACAAACTCGTCAGCCGCCTAGGGCGCGCTGCTGCCTAGGGGTGCCCGGCCATTGGTGTTCCTTCCTACTTTCTTCTCTCTGCAACAAACAACTAAGTCTCAGCATCAGCAGGCATTCGCACATAGTGTCAGAGGTGCAGTGGCGGAGGAATGTGTCTGTGTCCCGACTCCCGAATGAATGGAAGCAAGCAAACATTCATTGATGGACATTAGTAGAATACATTGTTGGGTGCTGGTGAGTAGGGATGAGCCGAACACCCCCCCGTTCGGCTCGCACCAGAACCCGCGAACAGACCTAAAGTCCGTGCGAGCTTTAGAACCCTATTAGTTTTAATGGATGCGAACGTTCGAAATTAAAAGTACTAATTTTAAAGGCTAATATGCATGTTAATGTCATAAAAAGTGTTTGGGGACCTGGGTCCTGCTCCAGGGGACATGTATCAATGCAAATTTTTTTTTTTAAAACGGCCGTTTTTTCAGGAGCAGTGATTTTAATAATGCTTAAATTGAAACAATAAAAGTGTAATATTCCTTTAAATTTTGTACCTGGGGGGTGTCTATAGTATGCATGTGAAGGGGCGCATGTTTCCCGTGTTTAGACTCGCGGCTAATGTGTATTGACGGCTCCCGTAATACAGAGAACAGTCATTCATTGAAACTGAAAGTCATTCATAAAAAAAAAAGTCATTGATAAAAAAAAAAAAAATGAAAAAAAAAAAAGAGCGTGGGGGTCCCCCCAAATTCAATAACCAGGCCCTTCAGGTCTGGGATGGATATTAAGGGGAACCCCAGCCAAAAAAAAAAAAAAAAAATGGCGTAGGGTCCCCCTCAAAATCCATACCAGACCCTTGAGGTCTGGGATGGATTTTAAGGGGAACCCTAGCCCAAAAAAATGGCGTGGGGTCCCCCTCAAAATCCATACCAGACCCTTATCCGAGCACGCAACCTGGCAGGCCGCAGGAAAAGAGGGGGGGACGAGAGCGGCCCCCCCTCCCGCCTGAACCGTACCAGGCCACATGCCCTCAACATTGGGAGGATGCTTTGGGGTCCCCCCCAAAGCACCTTG
Organism: Lithobates sylvaticus; assembly: GCA_028564925.1. Classification (NCBI taxonomy): domain Eukaryota; kingdom Metazoa; phylum Chordata; class Amphibia; order Anura; family Ranidae; genus Lithobates; species Lithobates sylvaticus. Next base: position 6,881,053 of record CM053029.1, read on the forward strand.
TCCCCATGTTGATGAGGACAAGGGCCTCTTCCCCACAACCCTGGCCATTGGTTGTGGGGGTCTGCGGGCGGGGGGGCTTATCGGAATCTGGAAGCCCCCTTTAACAAGGGGACCCCCAGATCCCACCCCCCCAGTGTGAAATGGTAAGCGGGTACAAAAGAAGATGCCGGACGAGAAGGATGAGAAGACCAGCGCAAGAAGAAGCAGATCGGAGGAAGAAGAAGATGGAAGAAGATGACGGAAGGAGAAGATGAAGAAACCGAAGGATGAAGAAAGAAGAAAGAATATTTTAATAAAGGAATTGTCAAAGACCGTCTCCTGTCATTTTTACCATTTTTGACACTTTTTTGGTGAAATGGTAGGGGTACAAAGTACCCCCTTACCATTTCACACAGGGGGGGGGGGGCGGGATCTGGGGGTCCCCTTGTTAAAGGGGGCTTCCAGATTCCGATAAGCCCCCCGCCCGCAGACCCCCACAACCACCGGGCACGGTTGTGGGGATGAGGCCCTTGTCCTCATCAACATGGGGACAAGGTGCTTTGGGGGGGACCCCAAAGCATCCTCCCAATGTTGAGGGCATGTGGTCTGGTACGGTTCAGGCGGGGGGGGGGGCGCTCTCGTCCCCCCATCTTTTCCTGCGGCCTGCCAGGTTGCGTGCTCGGATAAGGGTCTGGTATGGATTTTGAGGGGGACCCCACGCCATTTTTTTTGGCTAGGGTTCCCCTTAAAATCCATCCCAGACCTCAAGGGTCTGGTATGGATTTTGAGGGGGACCCTACGCCATTTTTTTCTTTTTTTTTGGCTGGGGTTCCCCTTAATATCCATCCCAGACCTGAAGGGCCTGGTTATTGAATTTGGGGGGACCCCCACGTTTTTTTTTGTTTTTTATTAATGAATGACAGTTCTCTGTGTTACAGGAGCCATCAATTCATTAGCCGCGAGTGCTTTTAAATAGCCTTTTTCCTGCAAAAATGACACTTTTTGCAGGGAAAGTTCTAAGCACAGGAAACCTGCCCCCCTTCACAGGCCACCTATAGACACCCCCCAGATGTGATACTGCAATGCTGTTCTAACAGCACGCACACACATATCCCCAGAAATAGAGCACATCTTGTCAGCAGTCAGCAACACACTGACACGCTGACACTGTGACTGAAACATAATATGCGAGGCCGCCGCCGCGGCGGCCTCTTATACCATGGGGCGTGTACTAAAGCCCCTGAGCTATAATTGGCTACAGGCATCCTGCCTGTAGCCAATTATGGCTCTCCTCGCTGCCGGCGCTGTGATTGGCCAAGCATGCGGGGTCACAGTGCATGCTTGGCCAATCATCAGCCAGCATTGCACTGCGACTAGCGCAATGCATTGCGGGCCGCTCGCATCACCCGCATTTGATGCGAGCGGCCCCAATAGTTCTGGGCTCGCCGAGCGAGCGAACGCCCGGTGCTCGATTCGAACATGGGTTCGAATCGAACACCGGGCCCATCCCTACTGGTGAGGCTGCATTTGATGGGCGCTGGTGAGGCTGCATTTGATGGGCGCTTCATAAAAAAGGTGGGGTATACATGGGCAGGGCAAAGGGGGTGGATTCCGGGGTGGAGCTAAGGGGGATGCGGCAAAATTAGGTTTTGCCTAGGGTATCAAAAATCCTTGCACCAGCCCTGGCATTCTGCCACTGTAGGGGGCCCAATATGGCAGGAAGGGGGCCCACTGCAGAACATGAGCTCAGTTCAGACTGCTGTGATCCCAAAGTTGTGCAACTTGCTTGCAATTTATTTGTGACTTGTTTGTGATTTTGTGATTTAACATTGTAGTCTATGGCACTCAATTCACACCAAAGTCACAGAAAAGTATTGCAGGAACCTTTTTCTTTGTTGCTGCGCCTTGAGTCACATTTATTAGGGAATTATTTGAAATGACTGCGACATTATGGCGGACACATCGGACATTTTTGACACATTTTTGGGACCATTGTCATTTATACAGCAATCAATGCTATTTAAATGCACTGATTCCTGTGTAAATGAAACTGGCAGTGAAGGGGTTAACCACTAGGTGGCAGTGTAGAGGTTACATGTTCCTAGAGGCGTTTTTCTAACTGAGGGGGCGTGGCTGTCAGCTAGTGAATGCTGATCTCTGCTCCAATCACAGGGAGCAGAGATCAGTGTCACTAGTTGCTATGCAGAACGGGGAGATGCTGTTTATTTCCGCATCTCCCCGTTCAGCCTTCCCGTGAGACAATCGCGGGTATCCCCACGGCGATCAAGTCCGCGGGACCCGCGACCGGCCTCACGGGGGTCCAGACCGGCGCGAGCGCGTTCCACCGGCTGCGCACGCTCGATGGCACGGCGGCATCTTAAAGGGGACGTACCTGTACGCCCATATGCCTGTCCGTGTCATTCTGTCACACATTATATATATATATATATATATATATATATATATATATATATATATATATATATATATATATATATACACACACACACACACACACACACACACACACACACACACACACACACACACACACACACACACACACACACACACACACACACACACACACACACACACACACACACACACATACACACACACACACACACACACACACAATACATGAAGTATGCTGGATGCTGATACAGAATTTACACAATTTCTATAACAGTTGACAACCACAGTTGATCTGTTGAAATACAACGAGGACAACAGAAATACCCAACGCGTTTCAAGTCTGCAATGTAATTTCTCTTCTTCAGGGGTGTGCGGTTACAAAAGGATGTATATACCGCTACAATTGATAAAAAGAGTATGTATGAATATATATAATGCAACATCATATTGGACATGCATAATATCACAACACTCATTATTATTTAGCACAATTGTAAATGCACTAACCATGCAAACTGTATAAGCATTCAAGGTATCTTGCATCCGATTAAAAAAGAGATACTAAAGACATGCTGCGGTTATTATGAGCCCAACCAGTTTCAGTCCAGCAAGAAAGAGACACTGTCCAAGGTGCATCCAAATTGTATTCCCTTGCAAAGGGCGCCATAAAATAGCCCATTGGGGGTCCCCCTCGTGTGTCCTGGAGTGACAATTGTCACTGTGGAGGAAAGGAAAAAGATTATTTGGTCTAATGTATGGAACCAAAGTCTATAAAAAGACAGCTCTAAACATAATGTATATGGGTGTCCGTATACATGACAGATACATATAGGCCACATCCATGTAAAAAAACATGGGTAATAGTAGCATATATAACAATATATAGTATATCTATAGCTGTATATAATATACAGATATACTATATATTGTCATACATGCTACTATTATCCATGTTTTTTACATGGATGTGGCCTATATGTACCTGTCATGTATACGGACACCCATATACATTATATTTAGAGCTGTCTTTTTATAGACTTTGGTTCCATACATTAGACCAAATAATCTTTTTCCTTTCTTCCACAGTGACAATTGTCACTCCAGGACACACGAGGGGGACCCCCAATGGGCTATTTTAGGGCGCCCTTTGTGAGGGAATACAATTTGGCACCTTGGACAGTGTCTCTTTCTCGCTGGACTGAAACTGGTTGGGCTCATAATAACCGCAGCATGTTTTTAGTATCTCTTTTTTAATCGGATGCAAGATACCTTGAATGCTTATACAGTTTGCATGGTTAGTGCATTTACAATTGTGATATATAATACGGAATGTTGTGATATTATGCATGTCCAATATGATGTTGCATTATATATATTCTTATTCATACATACTCTTTTTATCAATTGTAGATGTATATATGTCATGTTGTAACCGCACATCCCTGAAGAAGAGAAATTATATTGCAGACTTGAAACGCGTTGGGTATTTCTGTTGTCCTCATTGTATTTCAACAGATCAACTGTGGTTGTCAACTGTTATACAAATTGTGTAAATTCTGTATCAGCATCCAGCATACTTCATGTATTGTGTGTGTGTGTGTGTGTGTGTATATATATATATATATATATATATATGACTACCCTTTTCACTTTTAACAGATTTACAGATTTATTAGAACATCACTCATTGAAATTAATGTGTTTTGACTTGTCGTGTGACTTTGTGTTGCAAGTCAAATGATAAGTCGCAGCAGTCTGAACCTACTTATAAAGGGCCCCTGCCTCAGAGGAAAGAGCCCCAGCCTTGGATGGAAGGGCCCTGGGACCAGAGGACTGGGACTGATGGAAAGGGCCCCAGCAGTCAGGGGGACCCTTCATGGTTTCTTGCACCAGGGCCCTGAAGGTTCTAGTTACTCCTCTGGTCTGGATGGTGTGTCCATAGTTTGGATGCTTCCACCATCCTCCTGTATTTCATGGGATATCTTCTTTTAGGGTTCCATTCTTTGGGTTTATGAGGCTTTAGTAATACAATACGTCTTCTCTTCCCAACTCTGTCTTATAAATACTATTTCATGTGTGTATGAGGAATAAAATATTCTCCTTTCTCTCCTAAAGACATCAGTAAGGAACACAGAGAGAAAGAGAAGTTCCAGAGGATTAAAGAATATAATTCCTGTATGGGGGAGACTGTTCATCTACAGGAAATATTCACCAATTTATTGATGATAAAGGGACCCCAGAATAAAGAGGGAAAAGAAGAAGAAATAAGGAGTTCAGGCAGAAGACATCTACAGATCATGGAGAAAAGATCCCCAACCACAATCCAGGCCCTCTTTGACCCTGATGAAGTAGGGTTCATCCCTAAGATTGTGGTGTTACAAGGAGCTGCTGGGATTGGAAAAACAATGACCTCCAAGAAGATCATGCTGGACTGGGCCTCTGAGGATCTCTACCGAGACAATTTTGATGTTGTGTTTTATCTGAGCTGTAGAGAATTCAACACCCTCCCTGAAAACATAAGTCTTGTGGGACTTTTATCCAGAACCTGCAGACTGAGTTCAGAAGACCTGGTGTCTATTCTGGAGGATCCTGGAAGTCAGAGAAAACTTCTCACCATAGTTGATGGGTTTGATGAACTGAGGTGGACTCCGGAGGAGAAATCTGAGGGCTGTCCTGACATTTCTATGGAAACCCACAAAGAAATAATTCTCCAAAGCTTGTTCAGGGGACATGTTCTCCCAGAATCTTCTCTGATCATCACCACAAGGTCACTGGCCATGAAGAAACTTAACACATTCATCGATGATTATCGCAATGTGGAAATCCAGGGATTTACAAGGGACGATCGAGAGGAATATGTCCATAACATCTTTGGAAACAAAGAAGATGCAGACAAGGTTCTCAGGATAATAAAAGACAATGAGGTTGTGTACACCATGTGTGCCGTCCCCATCACATGCTGGATTGTCTGCACTGTAATGAAACAAGAAATAAGAAAAGATTTGGATGTAATTCGGTGTAAAACAACGACTTCAATTTACCTTCTCTTCCTGGAGGTTTTACTAACCCATCACAGCAAGAAGGAGCAGTCTGTACACAGGAAACAAACCTGTCTGAAGAAGCTGTGTGCTCTGGCCAATCAGGGAGTTCTGAACCAACAAATCTTATTTGAGAAGAAAGATCTAGAAAGACATGGACTTTCTCTGGATGAGGTGGAGTCTGTATTTCTGAATGAGAACATCTTTCATTGGGACGTCCGAAACCAGACCTGCTACAGCTTCATCCACCTGAGTGTACAGGAGTTCCTTGCTGCTCTCTATTATGGGATGGATGATGGGTCTGGGTCTATGGAAGGTCCTTCCCTCCCGGAGATCTGTGAAGGGAAATCACTCCGTGACTTCAGATCACATTCCTCACATTTATCATTATCTGTACAATTCCTGTTTGGTCTCTTAAATGAAAATCAGGTGAAGACATTCTCAGAGGTCACAGGAATCCCCATCTCACTCCGAGCCAAACCTGCAATCATAGAATGGGCCATGAAGGACATCAATCAGAGTTTCTATACTCAGAGCATCTTCTGTCTGTATGAGACTCAGGATGAGGACTTCATTAGGAGAGTCATGTCTGGTTGTACACATTTGTCTCTGTGCGGCTCACATACTGATCACTTGTGGATGGACAGGAATTATTCCCAGCAGCTGATCTATTGCTTGAAGACTTTGAAGAGAGAAAGTTTTCAGTCTTTATATTTTTATTCTCTCACTGTGGGTCCAGAGTGCCAGAAACTTCTCTCTCCATTCCTACACAGGAGTCAGAAGGTCAGGTAAGTGAGTGTGAGGATATCCTAACTGAAGTCAGAGAATGGGCAGGAACCTGCATACAGTATAACGGGGATTATCAGACATGTTCTCCATCTACCACACTTGTTAGAAGTCCTGGGAACTCGCACTTTCCTCAGCCCTAAGCCCTGCTTCACACTACAGCAATTTCCCAGCGACATTCTGATGACATGTAAAGTCGCAGGTCAGGTGAAAACACAAAGATTTTATTGGCTGTTGTCTTAATTGCTGCGATTTGAGTCGCTGCAACAAAAGAAAATACTTATAAAAAATCAATAAGTGACGTCGCGCTCCAAATACTGTAACAGTTCGGATTTCCTGATGATTTACAAAAGGAATATTGTACAGTAGACAGTAGAACGCATATACTTTAAAGTGTATAACCCCTAAAAATATAAACTCATGTGCGACAAAAAACGCATGGAGCCGCTGGGAAAGTGGATCCGCTGAGCGATGGTAGTCAGCACAATGAATAGAAGGCTATAAAGTATACGCAAAACAATGGCTAAAATGCATCGATAAAGAGCTGTGTGGTGAATCGCAATAAAGTGACTGTAGTGCAACAATAGCAAAAACATCAAAATGACAATCAATCGGTAAAAATGGAGATAAAGTGACTGTCGTGCATTAATAAAAGATGAACAGTGATGTAAAATCAGATAAGGTGCCTGGTGTGTATATATTTCAACCAAACGGTGAAAAATAGAATACAATAAAACCAGCAAGTGAAAAATTGAATGGATGAGTGGAGCTCAAAACAATCAAGGCAAATAATTAAATCAATCGATGTATTTCCACCAAACGGTGAAAAGAAAAACGACAAGCAAAAAATGCAATAAAGACGACAAGCAAAAAATGAATAAATAAGCGAATGGATGAGTGGTACTCAGATCAAAAATAAATAAATAAAGTTATAATTGAATCGATCGATCAAAAAAAACAAGTGTTCATAATAAGCGTGTGCAAAGTGGTGCAGAGTGGTAGGGAGGGTCTGGGAATTGCAGTAGTACAAAGGTGCAGAGTGCAGGTCTACGGGTGCTGATAAGCTGGCACAGAGTGACACTGTGGTAAAAGTGCTGTGCGTCTTCGGTGCTATGGACACCCGTAGGTGTCCTAACTTCTTACCTTACTGCTGTAATGTAAGCAGCGTGTGGTAAATGCCAGGGAGATGGTCACTTGGGGAGGATTAGTTGCAGTCTCAGAGACGCTCTTCGTCTGCGTTTCCAACGTCAGTGGAGCCCCAGACGAAGACGACGTGATTTTTAACCCCCTCCTTTGTAATCTTTATACCCTTTACAGTAATTGTGCTTCACAGACATTATCTGCTCTGTCAGTCTTTCATGTCTGTTTTTACACTATTACGACCGCGATCTTAGCTTCCCCTAGCTAGCGCTGCTATTACGTCCACAATAAACTATAAGAAAATGGCCGTGGTTGTAGCCCGATCCCACAGAAAATGGCCGCGCCATTACTGTGCATAGGAAGCTACAGGAAAATGGCCGCCAGCCTAATTAACATCAGTACTTATAGACACTTCCGACGGCCCCTACTTTATCCCCGATGAAGTCACGTGATGGTGACGACACGCGTCGGATACACGGACCCCGGAAGTGACGTATAGGTTGCGATCTCGCCGCTCGTTTTTGAAATTTATATTACCTGTCTGTGAAATGTGAGTACGTGTCCATTCATTTTTGCCAAATAAAAGCTGTTATACTTTTGAAAACATACTACACCATAGAGGCCCTTCATTGTCTCCCTGTATGTGAATTGTGTGTATGCCGAACGGTGCCGGTCCATAATATTGAGAGAAACCCTCCAGCTGCCATCACCATATAGGCTCCACTGACGCTGGAAACGCAGACGAAGAGTGTCTCTGAGACTGCAACTAATCCTCCCCAAGTGACCATCTCCCTGGCATTTACTATACGCTGCTTACATTACAGCAGTAAGGTAAGAAGTTAGGACACCTACGGGTGTCCATAGCACCGAAGACGCACAGCACTTTTACCACAGTGTCACTCTGTGCCAGCTTATCAGCACCCGTAGACCTGCACTCTGCACCTTTGTACTACTGCAATTCCCAGACCCTCCCTACCACTCTGCACCACTTTACACATGCTTATTATGAACACTTGTTTTTTTGATCGATGGATTCAATTATAACTTTATTTATTCATTTTTTGCTTGGCGTCTTTATTGCATTTTTTGCTTGTCATTTTTCTTTTCACCGTTTGGTGGAAATATATCGATTGATTTAATTATTTGCCTTGATTGTTTTGAGCTCCACTCATCCATTCAATTTTTCACTTGCTGGTTTTATTGTATTCTATTTTTCACCGTGTGGTTGAAATATATACACACCAGGCACCTTATCTGATTTTACATCACTGTTCATCTTTTATTAATGCACGACAGTCACTTTATCTCCATTTTTACCGATTGATTGTCATTTTGATGTTTTAGCTATTGTTGCACTACAGTCACTTTATTGCGATTCACCACACAGCTCTTTATCGATGCATTTTAGCCATTGTTTTGCGTATACTTTATAGCCTTCTATTCATTGTGCTGACTACCATCGCTCAGCGGATCCACTTTCCCAGCGGCTCCATGCGTTTTTTGTCGCACATGAGTTTATATTTTTAGGGGTTATAAACTTTAAAGTATATGCGTTCTACTGTCTACTGTACAATATTCCTTTTGTAAATCATCAGGAAATCCGAACTGTTACAGTATTTGGAGCGCGACGTCACTTATTGATTTTTTATACCATTTTCTGTGGGTATCGTTTGACCCTCGCGGTGTCTGCTGCACCAAAGATCCCCATCGCTCCTCCCCATATTAGCGCGGGAATATCCTGACCTTATAAAAAGAAAATACTTCCCGCACTACTTCTGGGTGATTCTTGTGCTGCACGACTCCCATAGACTTCAATGTAAAATCACCAGAAAGTCGCACATTTGTCTGAATCTTTAAGACTTTGCTGCGACTTCTGAGGCTTCTTTACCCCCCACCTCTCCGCCCTGGTCATCCTTGCTGCCTGAAATCTTCCTCCAATCACATCCCAGTCACACCTGAGCGTAGCGGAAACGCACATTCCCACTTCCATTATTTGTGTATTTTCCATGTGTAATCACACATTGTGTATAGGGAGCCCATTCACTGGAATGTTCTGCCCGACATCCAACAAACACCCCAAAGTAGCTCCAGAATCTTCTCAGTCATGGAGCGTCATGCGTCTTGGCAGCAAAACATGCGTCTGATAACTGTGATTGGGGCGTCATTAACAATTAGCCGACATTCATATCTGCGTGTTTCCGAATACGAGGCGACCCACACAGAAAATGTGCGCTTTTTCATACGTCTAAAAAATGCACAGCAACGCACGCCACGCATGCGCAGATGTAAATGAATGGTAACACAAAAGCAATGCTCCTTGCTGTGCGTTTTTGAAACATACAGTAAAGCGCATGTATTCTTGCGGTCTGCAATGCATTCAAACATGTACAGAAGCAAATGAATAATAACACAAGTGTGACGCACATTGTCGCACATTGATGAAACGCACAGCAAAGCATGGATTTTCTTGCAGGTTGCTGTGCAGTTGGAAATGTACAGATGTGAATGAATGGAAACGTATTTACAACTGACGGCAACCCCCAAGAAAACGCATGCTTTTCTGCGTGTTTTGTGTGACAATGCACATCACACTTGCGTTACCATTCATCTGCATCTTCATGTTTTTGAACGCACGCCAACCCGTAAGAAAACGCATGCTTTGCTGTGCATTGTGAAGATGTGTGACAACACACGTTGTACTTGCGATGCCATTCGTTGGCGTCTGAACGTTTCTGAATGCCCGACAACCTGCAGGAAAACGCATGCTTTGCCATACGTTTTGGAAACATGCATCGCGCTCGCCTCGCCATTGTTGCAGTACAAGCGTGACGCACGGTCGCAGCGCATTTCTGAAACGTGCGGCAAAGCACACAATTTCTGTGCGGTTGATGTGCATTCAGAATCATGCAGATGTAAATGCAGCCTGATTGTTAATGACGCCCCAATCACGGTTATCAGACGCATGTTTTGTCATGTGACAAAACACGCTATAAACACGGATCATCAAAGTCACATAGGAATGCTTCTCAGTAAAGTCACTTTGAAGTCGCACCTGGTCGCCGGGAAGTTGTAGAGCAAAGCAAAGTCAAGCTGGAAGTGGCTGCCTGCCCCGGTGCTTCCCACCCACCACAGTGCTCTCCAGCCCCCCCCTGCTTCCCACCCACCACAGTGCTCTCCAGCCCCCCCCCCCTGCTTCCCACCCACCACAGTGCTCTCCAGCCCCCCCCCTGCTTCCCACCCACCACAGTGCTCTCCAGCCCCCCCCTGCTTCCCACCCACCACAGCCCCCCCCTGCTTCCCACCACAGTGCTCTCCAGCCCCCCCCCCCCTCCCACCCACCACAGTGCTCTCCAGCCCCCCCCTGCTTCCCACCCACCACAGTGCTCTCCAGCCCCCCCCTGCTTCCCACCCACCACAGTGCTCTCCAGCCCCCCCCTGCTTCCCACCCACCACAGTGCTCTCCAGGCTCCCCCCCTGCTTCCCACCCACCACAGTGCTCTCCAGCCCCCCCCCTGCTTCCCACCCACCACAGTGCTCTCCAGCCCCCCCCCTGCTTCCCACCCACCACAGTGCTCTCCAGCCCCCCCCCTGCTTCCCACCCACCATAGTGCTCTCCAGCCTCCCCCCCTGCTTCCCACCCACCACAGTGCTCTCCAGCCCCCCCCCCTGCTTCCCACCCACCACAGTGCTCTCCAGCCTCCCCCCTGCTTCCCACCCACCACAGTGCTCTCCAGCCCCCCCTGCTTCCCACCCACCACAGTGCTCTCCAGCCTCCCCCCTGCTTCCCACCCACCACAGTGCTCTCCAGCCCCCCCCTGCTTCCCACCCACCACAGTGCTCTCCAGCCCCCCCCTGCTTCCCACCCACCACAGTGCTCTCCAGCCCCCTCCTGCTTCCCACCCACCACAGTGCTCTCCAGCCCCCCCCCCTGCTTCCCACCCACCACAGTGCTCTCCAGCCCCCCTCCTGCTTCCCACCCACCACAGTGCTCTCCAGCCCCCCCCCCCCCCCCTGCTCCCCCCCTGCTTCCCACCCACCACAGTGCTCTCCAGCCCCGCCCCTGCTTCCCACCCACCACAGTGCTCTCCAGCCCCCCCCCCCCTGCTTGCCTCTCCCCCCTGCTTCCCACCCACCACAGTGCTCTCCAGCCCCCCCCTGCTTCCCACCACCACAGTGCTCTCCAGCCTCCCCCCCTGCTTCCCACCCACCACAGTGCTCTCCAGCCTCCGCCCCTGCTTCCCACCCCCCCAGTGCTCTCCAGCTCTCCCCATCAGTCTCCAGCTCCCACCCCAGTGCTGCGACTTTCATGTTGTGCTGTGTGAACCAGTGCTAAATGGTGGTTCCCACATAATGACGTTATGCTGTTGCGCTGGTATAATAATGCTGTGGGGCTGGTAACTGGATTTTATTCCCAGTCCGGCCCTGGCTGCGACTTTCATGTTGTGCTGTGTGAACCAGAGCTAAATGGTGGTTCCCACATATCACCTTCTACACAACTTCTGGTAACAATCACATCATTTACATCGCATTAACCCTTTCCCTGCCCCCAATTATACCATTTATCACACAGAACATTTGGAGGGAAAGCTTCGTGTTCAGAGATCGGGGGAGGGAAATAATGTCAGGGGTGTGACATCATCATCCCAACATTTGAGGGGCCAATTGTCTGCAGAAGTGGGCGGAGATGGGAATGTCTGGACTGAATTTTATATCTGGAACCAAAGTGGTGTTCCAGGATTTTCCAGAAGCTGAATGGAGACCCCTGTGTAGGAAGGCCGGAGACCCCGTATACATATCAGGGGCCTCCTTTAAGTTTTGTCTGGAGTGTGACTTCAAAGACCACTCATAGCCACCAATGAGAAGTCCTCATCAGGTCCAGTATGAGACTGTAGAGCCGGAGGGAAGGCAGCCATGTGGAAGGGAAATGTTGGGGGTTACATTGTTATTCTTGGGGTCAGAGGTCACACATTCTTGGTGATAATTATTATCTCATTATTGGCTTTTAGATTTCATGGTTGTACTATTTCCAGTAAAGATTGTCGGGGAGAGGACAAAGCAGAAGAAGAAGATTCCTCCTCTTCAGGATATGAAAGGAAGTCGGATTCTCTTTCCTTTCTGATGAACCCGGAGAGTAAAATTCAGGAATTAGAGTAAGAGAAATGTGTGATGTGCAGTGATGGGGAAATGTGACGTCTTGTGATTGTTCCCATCTCTCAGTGTCTCCTTCTATCTCTGGGTGTCCTCCATCCTCACCCATGTAGAATCTTCCATCACCTGTCCTCTTCTCATGTCTTCTCCTCTCTCTGAGGGAATCTTTCTCTTTGGAATCTCATCCATGGGATTTGGGGTTCCCCTTATAGTAGAACAGTGACCAGGCTATGTACATATGGAATGACCATCCATATTCCTAACAAGCAGGAAATAGGATGGAATAGACCCCCTTAGGACTCGCTCACACGTCTGATGATTATGTAGAAGGAAGCAATGCTCAGTAACACTTCTATGACATTTATCATGTGTCTTCATTGTGTTTATGAAGCTCTGAAAACACTATAAGAATGCTGGAGAAATGCCCGGGGGAGGGGTTGCTCTTCTAGTGGGAGGAGCCTAAAGGGGAAGTGATGTAGAGGAAATGATCTCCTCTGATATGTGGATTTCGGATATATTATAATAATTCTATAAAATGAAAACCAGCCGCCATGTCATCATACTCACTATCGCTCTCCTGCCCCCTGGAGGACAGATTTCCCGGTCTGAGGATAATACCCGCTTGGTGACTTGTTACCACATCTCTTTTATTTGTATGTGTCACAATAGCTGGGATACTCGGGTCATTAATAGTTTATTAATAATAACATGTAATATATCCTCACATAGAATCACAATATATCCATGTAAGAATGCACAGAGCGGCCGGCGACCCTCCTCTCCTTCATAACAGTATAGCAGCGGCTCTCCTAGTGTATCTGACAGGCGTGATGACGTCTCCACCTTACACGTTACGTCCTAGGCGGGGCTTCATGTATATTTGTGTTGTTTGTTTAAAATGTGTAAATATTAACACTTTTAGGTTTAGGGAGTCTCACTTCTAGCGCTGCACAGCTATCTTTATATCTATCCTGTAAGGGAGGTGTCACTACACATCACCAATCATAAGTGGTCGACCACAAAGTAGGTTTTTGCATGTACATAGTATGCTAAAGTTTGGGTGGTCTCACTCATCATGCTGCAATATTGAGCACTTTGACAATATCTTACTTATATTGTTTTTTCTAACATTGTAATATTCCTGTATAATTGAGCTGAAACAGGGGTGGATTGTTTAAACATTTGAAATAAAAATACTATTTTTAGGTTTAGGGCAGTGCTCGACAAATTCCAGTCGCCAGGTCACATTTGCGACTAGAATTAGTGACCTGGCTCCTGGGGCAGCACAGCTGGGGGTATCCTGTCTCCATAGTGCCCCCCCCCCGCGCGCGATCGCGATGGGCCGCGCCGGCCGATAATTGAGGCCGCGGCTTTGCGGCCTTGTGCAGTCCTATGGTACCTTCTAGAATCTGGCACCCTCTTGTGGTGGCCGTTGGTATGACACTCAGCAATGCTAATGGAGCTGTTTGTTTTCTCTGCCTGCCCATCTCCTTCACTTTACTTAGAACCCCCAAACATTATATATATATATTTTTTTTTCTAACACCCTAGAGAATAAAATGGCGGTCGTTGCAATACTTTCTGTCACACCGTATTTGCGCAGTGGACTTACAAGCGCACTTTTTTGGGAAAAAATACTTTTTTTAATTAAAAAATAACACAACAGTAAAGTTAGCCCAATTTTTTTTTATATTGTTATAGATAATGTTACGGCGAGTAAATTGATACCAAACACGTCACGCTTCAAAATTGTGCCCGCTCGTGGAATGGCGACAAACTTTTTACCCTTTAAAATCTCCATAGGTGACGTTTAAAAAAATTGTACAGGTTGCATGTTTTGAGTTACAGAGGAGGTCTAGGGCTAGAATTATTGCTCTCGCTCTACTGATCACGGCAATACCCCACATGTGTGGTTTGAACACCGCTTTCATATGCGGGCGCTACTCAAGTGTGCGTTTGCTTCTGCACGCAAGCTCGGCGGGACGGGGCACGTTTAAAATTATTATTTTTTTATTATTTATTTTAACTTTTATTTTTAATTCTTTCACTGTTCTTTTGAGAAAAAAAAATTGTGTCACTTTTATTCCTATTACAAGGAATGTAAACATCCCTTGTAATAGAAAAAAGCATGACAGGACCTCTTAAATATGAGATCTGGGGGGTCAAAAAGACCTCACATCTCATATTTACACTAAAATGCAATAAAAAAAATAAAAATTGTCATTTGAAAAAAATATAATAAAATGTCCCTTTTTAAGAGCTATGGACAGAAGTGACGATTTGAAGTCGCTTCTGCCCTGCAATGACTTGGAGACGGGTGGCGGCCATCTTCCCCTCACTCATCTCCATGTCGTTAAAAAAAAAAAAAAACCTGGCTCCTAACTTTTTTAGCTCCTAGATTCCAAGCAAATTTGTCAAGCCCTGGTTTAGGGAGTCTCACTTGTAGTGCTGCACAGTTGTCTTTCTATGTATTTGGTGTTGGGTTTTGTGGATGAATCCTTCTGTGTTCAGCTGATTAGTATATATAATTGGAAGAGGTTTTTGGCTGTGCAGTGACACATTTCCTGCCTGGCACTGTCAGTATTTCCGGCTGGTTGGTGATTTTTCCGGCACACAGAAGCTATTGGAGTTACCACACGGCTGTTCTGTACAACCAGAAGTGACCGGAGCTGCTCTGTCCTACTTCTCTATTATTTCCCAGTGCATTCTGGGATACCGGAGCCTCCGCTGTCTGTCCTTCAATGCCCAGCGATTATTGGACATCACCATGAAATGAATGGAGGCGACTGACAAGCGTGGATGTCTCATGACAGCGACATGCGGCTTCATTTATAACACGACACAACACTACCACTCCTGTGTGACCAGCACTGTGTGCCGCCATTGTAATATTCATGGCAGGCATGGAAGGCGGTTATCAGGCTTTAGAAATGCTGAATAAATGTCACATAATCACATGGTACTGACACACGTGTGACCGAGACCTCACTGACCTCTGTAGCTACAGACACCACGGATCAATTCATCCTCAATTTTCACACAATGTGCAGTGAGGTCCCTCTTGAGCTTGAGCTACTGAGCTCTGTAAATAACATGGATTGTACAGTAATCCGGGAAGGACAGGCAGGTAAACATGTGGAAAAGAGATTTAAGCTCCACTTGCTGGCTGAAAATGAAAATGTGAATTATTTATATACAATATTTCATATTTACAAATCTATGAATGGAATGTTTTGTCCTGACCATAATAAAGACAGAAAACACGATCCATTCCTCTGAAGACAAAGACCTCAGACAGTTCTCACTTCTGTACAAAAGGCCGTCCCATAACCAATACAACTCATACTCCAGAAATATCATCTGTCATTGTCTCCCTTTTGCAGGATAGGAGGTATAAATCCTGGAAAGTTACCCCTCCCCCATCACTAGAAGAAATGATGAACATCCCTAATTCCCATCCCCTTTATGAGTCCTTGTCTGCCATAAAAAACGTCCCAAGTCTTCCTCTGCCAATGGCTCCCCCTGCTGTGTCTGAGCCAATGAGAAGGGAGAGAGCCAAGAGAGCCTCTGCTCTTGTGCACATTGCTGGATGGAGATCAGGCTCAGGTAAATATTGGGGGATGGGGGAGCTGCATGCAGAAGATGTTTTGACTTAATAAAGAAAATACATTAACCAGTTCCTGACCAGCCGACACAGTTGTACTGCAGAAGGTTGGCTCTCCTGTGTGAATCGCCATCATTGTACGTCGGTCACATGTGTGGGTATGGGGGGCGCATGCCCCCCCACCGTCCCCACAACAATTGGATTGATTTCAGAACCAATCAGTCTACAGGCCCAGGTCAATGATTTCTGGTCTGGACCTGCTGATCGGTTCTGGTAAAATGTCAGACTGTCCTCTACATGTGTAATGTAAACACAGGCAGAGGAAGTGATGTCATCTCCCCTCGTGGAGCCCTTTTAGTTTCCAGCGAGCGAATAGAAGACATCTACTGTGAGTACACCAACACTACACTGACACCAGGACAGGTAGGTACACATTTAACCCCTTGATCACCCCCTGATTACCCCCAGTTAACCATTTCACTCCCTGTCACAATGTCACCAAGTGCAGTTTTCATATTTTTCACTGGTCACTGTTTTGGTGTCACTTGTGACACTAATCAGCGTTAGTGCAGTTAGTGGTAGTCCCAGGTAGGTTTAGGGTACCCTCCATTAACCCTCTAATAAAGGTTTAACCCTCTGATCGCCCCTCAAGTTAATCCTTTCTCTCCCTGTCACAGTGTCACTAGTATAGTGTACAGATCTCTTTTCTGATCACTGTATTAGTGTCACGGGTGACATCAGTTGGGTTTTAGAGTCAATCCCAGACAGTGTCAGATTAGTGCCAGGTACACTAACACACACACACTATATACTCCATTACTAGTATAGTATCTGAATGGATCAATATCTTTGATCTGATCAGATCTATATGAGCGTCCCCAATAGTATAGCGTTCCCAAAAACATGGCGTTAGCAGGATCAGCCCAGACACCTGCCAGCACCTGTGTTTAGCCCCTCCGCCCAGCCCAGCCCACCCAAGTGCAGTATCAATAGATCACTGTCACTTACAAAACAGCACACAAAACTGCAGTGTTAGTAAAGTCACGCCTGATCCCTGCTAGCACTAACAGTTCATTTTTTGTAGCGATTGAAGCAGTCGCTGACAACCAGGTGCTCTTTTACCTGTGAGTCACACTAGCTGTACCTATAAATTTAGTGGCCAAAATGTCCAAATAGAGGTACAGCATTGAAGAGACCTCACTGTCAGATTCAGGCTCAGTATACAAACCGGTAGAGAGCACCCTGACAGATAGCTCTGATGACGGAGTAGTGGTCCCTGCTAAGGTCAGGCGTACCCAACCCCCGTTCTTCTGTTGCTGAGGTGCAACAACTGCATGGTTCTCGTATGGAGCAGAGAGCCCGTACTAGTGTCACTCAACCTTCTGGTGAACTGGCAAGCACCAGCGGTCTAATACATCCTGGTCATAGACAAACCAGCACTGCAGTAACAGTTGTTGACGTGGCGAGTCCCATAAGTGCAGTTCAAGCTGGTGCGGTGGCTAACACAAGAAGTGCCCCGCAGTCACCAAAAATTCAAAGAAAGGCCCATAGAGCCCATAGTGCCCTTCCTGATGCGTTTGCTAATCCTGATTGGTAGCCCACCACTTCTGCAGCGCCCGTACCTTCCCCATTCATTGGCCAACCCAGAATTTAGGTGGAAGCAGCAGATTTTAGTACAATTGGCGAGTGATGAGCCGAACACCCCCCATTTGGTTTGCACCAGAACTTGCAAACAGCCAAAAAAAATTGTGTGAACACGCAAACCCTGTTAAAGTCTATGGGACACGAACATGAAAAATAAAAACTGATAATTTTAAAGGTTTGTATGCAAGTTATTGTCATAAAAAGTGTTTGGGGACCCGGGTCCGGCCCCAGGGGACATGTGATTTTAATAATGCTTAAAGTGAAACAATAAAAATGAAATATTCCTTTAAATATCTTGCCTGGGGGTCCCCTTATGCCACGTACACACGTTCGGACTTTGTCCGCTGGACTTTCCGAGAGGGGACTTGCCCACACACGCCCGGACTTCCAAGCGTGTGACTTGCCCACACACGCCCGGACTTCTCCGGCAGACAATCCGCAGGAAAAAGTCCGCGGGACTTTTGAAAATGAACGGACTTGCCCACACACGGAGCAGTCCGTTCATTTAGAACGTAACTGCAGGTAGACGGGGCTAGAGAAGGCAGTGAATGCCGCCGCGCTAGCCCAGTCACCTGGCATGGATTTAAAGGGAATCCCCACACCGAAAAAACGGCGTGGGGGTCCCCCCAAATCCATCTCAGACCCTTATCCGAGCACGCAGCCGGCAGGCCAGGAAAGGGGTGGGGACGAGCGAGCGCCCCCCCCTCCTGAGCCATACCAGGCCGCGTGCCCTCAACATGGGGGGTGCCCTGGGGAAAGGGGGGCCGTGCGGCCCCCCCACCCCAAAGCACCTTGTCCCCATGTTGATGAGGACAAGGGCCTCTTCCCGACAACCCTGGCCGTTGGTTGTCGGGGTCTGCGGGCGGGGGTTTATCGGAATCCGGGAGCCCCCTTTAATAAGGGGGCCCCCAGATCCCGGCCCCCCACCCTATGTGAATGGGTATGGGGTACGATGTACCCCTACCCATTCACCTAAGGTGTAAAATGTAAAGAAAAAAACACACAATTTTCAAAAATTTTTATTGCACTGCTCCGGGGGTCTTCTTCCGTCTTGGGGGGTCTTCTCGCCGGACTCCTCCGCCATTTACATAGCTCTTTTACCGAGCAGAGGAGGCCGGCTACCTTCTTCGTCGTCGACGCCGTCGTCTGGGGGTCTCGATCCGCCTTCGGGGGTCTTCCGGGGTCTCTTCTGTTCTTGCCGCGGTCGTCGTTTTCCGCGCCGCCGGCCACGCCTTCTTCTTCTTCTTCTTCTTCTTCCGATGTTGACCCGTCGCTGTCTCTGGCCGAAATGCCAGAGCCGCGCTGTGCTGGGACTTATATAGGGACAAGGGGACAGGGTCACATGCTCATGTCCCCTTGTCCCTATATAAGTCCCAGCACAGCGCGGCTCTGGCATTCCGGCCAGAGACAGCGACGGGTCAACATCGAAGAAGAAGAAGAAGAAGAAGAAGGCGGCGCCGGCGGCACGGAAAACGACGACCGCGGCAAGAACAGAAGAGACCCCGGAAGACCCCCGAAGGCGGATCGAGACCCCCAGACGACGGCGTTGACGACGAAGAAGGTAGCCGGCCTCCTCTGCTCGGTAAAAGAGCTAGGTAAATGGCAGAGGAGTCCGGCGAGAAGACCCCCCAAGACGGAAGAAGACCCCCGGAGCAGTGCAATAAAATATTTTTTCAAAATTGTGTGTTTTTTTTCTTTACATTTTACACCTTAGGTGAATGGGTAGGGGTACATCGTACCCCATACTCATTCACATAGGGTGGGGGGCCGGGATCTGGGGGCCCCCTTATTAAAGGGGGCTCCCGGATTCGATAAGCCCCCCGCCCGCAGACCCCGACAACCAACGGCCAGGGTTGTCGGGAAGAGGCCCTTGTCCTCATCAACATGGGGACAAGGTGCTTTGGGGTGGGGGGGGGCGCACGGCCCCCCTTTCCCCAGGGCACCCCCCATGTTGAGGGCACGCGGCCTGGTATGGCTCAGGAGGGGGGGCGCTCGCTCGTCCCCACCCCTTTCCTGGCCTGCCAGGCTGCGTGCTCGGATAAGGGTCTGAGATGGATTTGGGGGGGACCCCCACGCCGTTTTTTCGGTGTGGGGATTCCCTTTAAATCCATGCCAGGTGACGGGGCTAGCGCGGCGGCATTCACTGCCTTCACTAGCTCCGTCTACCTGAAGTCCCGTGCTAAATGAACGGACTTTCCGATGCGCGGCAAGTCCGTTCATTTCAAAAGTCCGGCGGACTAGCCTACTAACCGCGGGATTGTCCGCCGGACTGCCAAGTCCAGCGGATAATTTTAAAACAAAAAACTTAAAACCTAGTCCGCCGGACTTTTGGCGCCAAAAAGTCCGCCGGCGCCCACACACGAGGGGATTGTCCGGTGGACTCGAGTCCAGTGGACAATCCCGCGGGATAGTCCTTTCGTGTGTACGCGGCATAAGTCTGCCTGTAAAGTAGCGCATTTTTCCCATGTTTATAAGAGGTCCAACGGCAAAATTACATTTCTAAAGGAAAAAAATTCAAATGTATTGTCAGATCCCGCAATATACATAAAAAATCATTGAAAAAAAACAGCGTGGGTTTCCTCCCCCAGTCCATACCAGGCCCTATCGAGTCTGGTATGGATAGTAAGGGGAACTCCATGACAATTTGTTTTAAATGGTGTGAAGGTCTCCCCCAAAATCCATACCAGACCCAAAGGGCCTGGTATGGATGGGGGGAATCCATTCTCTTTTTTTCTTAATTTTGTCATAGGGCTCCCCTTAACCACTTCAATACACTATATTATATATATATTTTTCACAATCAAAGAAATTTTTATTGATTGAATAAGTAGCATACATTGATAGTATACATGTATTAGGAAGAACATTAGAAAACAATGTCAGTTTAAACAGTATAACATTGCATCTCTTATCATTGCAATTACCGTATTTATCGGCGTATAACACGCACCCCAAGTTTAGGAGGGCATTTTAAGGAAAAAAAGTTTTAGGAGGGAAGTTTAGGGAAAAAAAAAACACTTACATGTAAGTGTCATTTGCAGCTTGCCCAGTGTGATTTGCAGCTTGCCCAGCGTGATTTGCAGCTTGCCCAGTGTGATTTGCAGCTTGCCCAGTGTGATTTGCAGCTTGCCCAGTGTGATTTGCAGCTGTGCCCAGTGTGATTTGCAGCTTGCCCAGTGTGATTTGCAGCTTGCCCAGCGTGATTTGCAGCTTGCCCAGTGTGATTTGCAGCTTGCCCAGTGTGATTTGCAGCTTGCCCAGTTTGATTTGCAGCTTGCCCAGTGTGATTTGCAGCTTGCCCAGTGTGATTTGCAGCTTGTCAGTGTCATTTGCAGCTTGCCAACGTCATTTTCAGCTTGCCTACATTTAAATTTGCCGCCTTGAAAGACCGCGCCGCCGGAAAAGACAGAGCGCCGGCGGAAAAGCCCGAGCCGTCTGTTCGGCTCTGCTCGCAGTCCCGCCTCCCTGCTGTTTCGGAAGCGAGCGCATGGAGGCGGGACTGCGAGCGGAGCCGAACAGACAGATCGGTCTTTTTCGGCGGCGCTCATTTTTTTCGGCGGCGCTCGCTGTTTTTCTGCGCCGTTTGATTTTTTTTGGGCACTTTTTTTGGGGGGGATCGGCGTATAACACGCACCCACGACTTTCCCCCGATTTTTAGGGGGAAAAGGTGCGTGTTATACGCCGATAAATACAGTATACAGTTGCATAAATCTTATAAAAAGATTGTATAGTACGTGAGTGGAGAGGGTGGGAAGTAATAGGAGGCATGAGGCAGGTTAATTAAGGGGGAGAGAAAGGAAGGGAGGGAAAGGATTAGGAAGGAGATAGGATTTGGGTAATATACGGTAACATAAAGGAAACATATTACAAATGATAATAAAAGAAAAATAATAGTAATAATAATAAATGTGGTAGGTAAATTTGTTTCCTGGTGCCTCCATGGCAGCATACATGTGATAGAGCTCCGCCTCTACTCCGCCTTCAGGACTAGTGAATAGCATAAATTAAAGGGCATAGCCCCTCCCCCAACATTCTCCTTTTTTTTCCTCATTCCTCTTGACTGGTGAAGAGTAGCAGTATGTATGTCCATACCTCTGCAGTCGGCAGCGTCCGCCGGGTTAAGCCTCTCCCGTGCGCAGTCCCTGTTCTTGGGTCCGCTCAATGCACTGATAAGACTGGGAACCCCTTCTGAGGATCTTTTGGGGTCTTGCAGAGTTTCCTCATAGGAACGCAGTCTGCTGAATTTCCAGAAAAACGAATGCTGGTGATGACGGCGGGAGGATCAGATTCTCTTCCTTCTTGGTCAGGTTAGGTTTTCCTTTTGCTTCCATGTCTGCACTGTTTTTGAGCCCTGGTGGTTAAAGCTTATAGGTTTAAAAAAAAAAAAAAATGTCCCCTTTAAGACATTTATTCCTGGTCTGCACATGTGCAGAACGGGCGTTTCCTTGCTATTTCTGATGTTTTTTTCTCTAGCTTTTTTGTACTACCCTTCAGGGTTCTCACTCTCTTGCCGTGGCCTTGGTTTTGTTTCTTTTGTTTGCCAGTAATAAGGTAGGTCCTTTTTAATTAAGCTGCTCTCCCTTTTTAGCTTTAAAGTGTTGGCTCTAAATTGGACTCAGGGCTGCTCTGCATATCAGGTGTATGCCCTGCAGTCCAAATTACTTCAGCATTACAGGTATGTGTGGAGCTGGCCATTCACCATGCAATTTTCTTGTTCGATTTCCATTAGGTTTGCCTTCAACTGTGTGGTACAGGGGCCTGCCTGATTGCATGCAAATTGGGGGTGATTAGATTTGACCACATATTGTATGTTTTTTTATAGATCTGAGGGAGATCTATAGACGGGGGTTGGGTAGTGTATGGCCAGCCTTATACTTTTATCTCACTCCTATTGCGTTGACTTCGTTTAAAAATTTGGTGTGCAAATAGACTCTATTTCTTTTTGCTTTCTTACTTCGCCTTACTACAGCTGATCCTCCTGCCCATTATTTACCATGAGCCATTCGTCACAAAGCCAAGATCCTCATATCCAATAGGTATGTGGACCACCTGTACGTGAGTATTTAAAAAAAAAAAAAAAAAAGAGTGCGCCACTGACAAACTTTGTTTGTTTCAGCCCTGTTCCTTCAAAGCGGTCCAGAAATTCCTCAAGGCGCTATGACAATGACGATAGTCCTGAGCGAAGACCGCGCTCTTCTCATCATAAATCTTCCAGAAGATCAGGATCTTATAGACGTCATCATTCGCCTTCGCCTCCACCGCGGGCGTCAAGGAAAAAATGTTGGGCCTGTGGCGCGGTTCCACTCCCTGATAAGCTCGTCTGCAGAGACTGTCTCAGGGACTACGCAGCTAACCGGGAATTAGAAGGCCAGCAGGTGGTTGACCTGCTTAAGCAAACCATGAGAGACTCTCTTTCTGAACTGACGGTCATGATTCCAGCTCACCCGGTTTCACAAGCTGCCCAGGTGTTGGATTTGGACCCTGACATTTCGGGCCCATCAGCTGTTAGTACTCCTTTGCCTCCATCAGGAAAAACAGCTAAACAAATCCCACTGGTAGATTCATCCGAGGAGTCCTCAGATGATACAGAACCGTCTGGTTTCAATTTCTCCCTGGTTCAACCCTTTGTACAAGCGGTGAGGAGCGACATTGCCTGGGAAGACCCGGAAGGGCCTCCTCAAAAATCAAAAAACTATTTCTCATTCCTCAAGAGAAACCAAATCTTCTTCCCATTAATGGGGGAGATCATAGAGGATGAGTGGAACAAAACTGATAGAGTTTTCTCTAGCACGTTTATGCAAAATGTATCCACTGGCAGATTCGGATACTCAGTTCAATGACTGTGGTTGATGCGGCTGTAGTGCGTCTGGCAAAAAATGTAACAATGCCAATGGAGGATTCAACGTTTTTCAAGGATCCCCTAGATAGCTCCATTTGAGGTCTAGATCAATACATCTATCTAGAAGCAGGGGTGGCTTGCAGACCAGCCATTGCACTGACATCTGTTTCCAATGCCATCAGGGCTTGGACGGAAAATATTGAGACATCCCTGCACCAAGACGTTCCCAAAGATGACATAATCAAAGCTCTGGAGGAGCTTAAGTTGGCGGATTTCGTGGGAGAAGCTGCAATTGACACAATCCGGTGTTCAGCCAATTCAATGCTGCAACTCTGTTATGGCAAAGCGGGCCTTATGGCTAAAGCCTTGGACAGCCGATCTAGCATCAAAGCAGAATTGATGCAAGATTTCCCTTGATGGAAAATCTTGGTTTGTTGAGAAACTCGACAAAGTAATCTCCAGAGTAACAGGGGGCAAATCTGGCTTACTTCCTCAGGACAGGAAGGTCCGGAGAACAAAGGCCTATTTATCACGATTCCGGCAATCAAATTCTAGAGACTTCAGGCAGTCTCGCCCCTTTAGGGACAACAAGAAATCGTGGAGAGGCACCCAGACTTCTTTTCTGGGAGCCAGAAAGTACAAGTCCCTCACTGCTCCCCAGGAGGGGACAAAGTCCTTTTGACGTCACCGGGGAGGAAACGCCCCCAGTGGGAGCCCGGTTAAAAAAACGTTTTCCCCATCTGTGCCTCCAAATGTCAAGACCCATGGGTCCTAGCAACGATCCGGTACGGTCACTTCTGGACTTTCTCTCAGCAGCCTCCTCACACGTCCTTCAAAGAGACAGTTACCAGCCTCCCCACAGAAGGTACTGGCCTTAAACCAATTTTTTTTTTTTGGAGTCCCTGCAGCGTCAAGGGGCAGCAATACCTGTCCCCCCATCAGATCGATTTTACAGGTTTTTCTTCCACCCTTTTCCTGGTGCAGAAAAAAACAGGTGACTGGAGACCTGTAATAGATCTGAAAAAGCTAAATCAATACATCCATCTCGAAAGCTTCAAGATGGAGTCACTCCAAACGATCATACAAACCATACAACCAGGAGATTGATTAATCTCGATAGACCTGCAGGATGCGTACCTCCACATCCCTATTCTACCATCCTTCCAAAAATACTTAAGGTTCGCAGTGGGTCATGTCCACCTGCAATTTCAAGCTCTGCCCTTTGGGCTGTGCACCTACCCTCTGGTGTTCACAAAAGTGTTGATATCTGTCTTGGCCCCTATGAGAGAGAGAGGGTTAAGAATTTATCACTACCTGGACGATATCCTCTTGCTGTCAAAAAAAAAAAAAAAAAACTCGAGCCACCTTTTTGTCCACAGGGAGATTCTTCTCCAGTCGTGGTCGGAGTTCGGGTGGCTGGTGAACCATCGGAAGAGCCAATTAGTTTCAACACAGCAGATGGTTTACTTAGGGGCAATGTTCGGTACGCTCCTAGGCACAGTCTCTTTACCCCAGATGAAGATGGAGGGCATCATTCAGAAGGTATCCAAGGTCATAGAGATCCCATCTATCAGCCTTGCAGTGTCTGAGCCTTATTGGCACGATGTCCTCGTGCATACCTCTAGTTCCATGGTCTCACTAGCATCTGAGACACTTCCAGACGGGATTCTTAATGCAATGGAGACGACATCTGTCTCAGACAATCCGTTTAACAACGCTAATAAGCAGTGGTCATTACACTGGTGGATGAATCCAGAGAATCTCTCCCGGCTCTATCATTTGGGTTCCATTTGGGTTCCACAATTACGTCAGATGCGAGTGGCCAGGGGTGGGGTGCCCATTGCAGAGAATTCAGGGAAGATGGTCCTTGCCCACCAGAGGGACAGTGTCCAACGTCCTAGAAATGAGGGCAGCATTTCTAGCCTTAACCTCTTTTGCATCTCAGGTCAAGGGACAGAGAGTACTTCTTCTATGTTTGGACACC
Source organism: Lithobates sylvaticus (assembly GCA_028564925.1). Classification (NCBI taxonomy): domain Eukaryota; kingdom Metazoa; phylum Chordata; class Amphibia; order Anura; family Ranidae; genus Lithobates; species Lithobates sylvaticus. The sequence continues at coordinate 6,906,633 of CM053029.1, forward strand.
AAGGTGGCGATCTCGTACCTTCAGAAACAAGGGGGCACCCACAGCAAGACACTTCTGAGGGAAGTGGAACCTGTAATGCTCTGGGCAGAGAGGAACCTGGTAGACCTCAGGGCAATGTATCTCCCAGGCAAGATGAACACAGAGGCAGATGTCTTATCGAGGAGGTTTGGGGACAACGAGTGGTCTCTACATCCCCATGTGTTTATCCAAATCTCCAATCTAGGGCAGACCCCACTGGTGGATCTTTTGCTACGCATGAGAATTGCAAAATCAGGAGATTCTTCTCTCACCTTCCACATCCACAGGCGGAAGGAGTAGATGCGCTATCTTGTCCTTGGACCTTCAAGACAGCTTACACCTCTCCTCCTCGCCCACTCATTTCGAGGTTTCTCCTCAGACTCCTGAACGAACCAGTCCAAGTGCTAGCAGTGCTACCCTATTGGTCGAAGAGACCGTGGTTTCCACTAGCCATGCACCTCAGTGTGGATCATCCGATTAGAATTCCTCCCTTTCTGCAGTTGTTGACCCAGGGCAGGCTGGACCATCCAGACCCACAGAAGCTGGATCTTTGTGTATGGAAGTGGAAAGGAGGAGGTTTGAATCGTTAGGCTGTTCCCTAGAGGTCATATCCACCCTGTTAAAAGCTAGAAAGCGTACAATCAACACAATCTATGCAAGAATTTGGGACAAGTTCTTATCCTATGCCCCAGGAAAAGGATTTGATCCTATCTCTCTTTCCACTGCTGATGTTCTGAGTTTTCTGCAAACTGGTCTCGATTTGGGGCTCAGCCAGAGTTCCCTCAAGGTACAAGTTTCCGCAACTTCTGCAGCAACTAACACCAGGGGGTCAGAAGACCCTCTAGTGGTTACGTTCCTCAGGGGAGTATTGAAGATGTGTCCCCCATCCAGACGTTCCTTTCCAAAGTGGGATCCTCCTCTAATATTGGAAGTCCTATCCACTCATCCGTTTGTACCGGTTGAAGAGGTCTCAATTTGTAACTTGACTTTAAAAACAACTTTTCTGTTGGCTATTACATCCGACAGGAGGATTTCGGAAATCCACTCCCTGGGCATTGGGGATGATCACATATCCCTTTTTTTCCAGATAGGGTAGAACTTCGCCCTCTCAGAGGTTTCACACCCAAGGTCACCTCAATGGCAAACCTATCAGAACCATGGGCGTTACCAGTTTTCATGGACTCAGAATCAAACTCCTGTTATGAGTTAGACATATCCAAAGTTCTCAGGGCCTACTTGGAAGCCACAGCAAGTTTCGGCTCAGGTGAATGCTCCTTCAACAAGAGCAGTATCGGCATCTTGGGCAGCGAGGGCAAATGTTTCTCTTGAAGCATTAGGCTTGGTCTTCCCGACACACGTTCCTCAAACATTATCGTATTGATCCCGGGGCTCTTACAACCGTAGAGTTCGGGAGTAAAGCGCTTCATGCTGCTATGTCTGTGTTTGATTAAAGTTTATTTTTTGTTAAAGCATTAAACCCACCCATGTGAGCTAGTTATTTATCACATGTATGCTGCCATGGAGGCACCAGGAAAACAGAAAATTGTATCATACTTACCGTAATTTTCCTTTCCTGGTGCCAATCCATGGCAGCATAAACTCCCACCCTCGGTATTCTATATTACGAAGAATGTTGGGGGAGGGGCTATGCCCTTTAATTTATGCTATTCACTAGTCCTGAAGGCGGAGTAGAGGCGGAGCTCTATCACATGTATGCTGCCATGGATTGGCACCAGGAAAGGAAAATTACGGTAAGTATGATACAATTTTCCGTTTTTGGGCTCAAGGGAGCCCCTAGGGTCTGTTAGTGCTATTGGGACAATTGATTTATGTATTGTTCAAAAACAATATTTTCCATAGTTCTAGAAATTATAGCAGCTAATCCTTATGTAAGGATAGATTGGTATTCATCTGAGAAGGTGAATAACCAAGGTTGCCACATTTCATTAAAGCTGGTACTCTTTTCCTTTTTTATCGCCAGTATTTCTTCCATTTTGTACATGTATTGGACTCTGTCCAACCAATCCTTGACCGTCGGGATGTGAGTGGATTTCCAGTGCAAAGGAATTAAACTTTTTGCTGCCATTATTGATACCTAGATAAGGACTTCTTGTATTTACTTATAGTAAAGGAGTTAATGTGTAATAGGCAGGCAGCAGCATTTAAGATAATCTTAGTATCTGTTATGTGTTTAATCCATGTAGTGATTTTATCCCACTAGTCAAGGATTGGGGGACATCTCCACCATATATGCATGAATGAACCTGTTTCTTTCCCACAGCGCCAGCATGTGTCTGAAGCTGTGTGGAACCACTTCTTAGCCATTTGCGGTGTCATATACCACTGTGTGAGGATTTTGTAAGACATTTCTTGATATCTTGAGCTAAGTGAGCACTTTTGTGCTAGAATGCATGCTTTTTCCCATTGGGTGTCAGTTATGTTGGTGCCTAGGTCAGCTTCCCATTTTTCTTTGTGTTTGCTTTTCTCATCTTGTGATGGGTGGGTAACCACCTGTATGCTAACAAAGTTGTTTTAAAGATCTGAGATCCTTTGTAACAAATATCTTCTAGAGGTGTTAACCTTTGGCAATATGAGGCTTTGTGTTTGCTGTTGAGTAAAACGTCTTTTATCTGCATGTAGAACCAGAGATTTGAGAATGAATCCCCGAATTCTGTTTTGAGAGTTTCTAGTGGTTTGACTTTGTTTCCTTTAATGAAATGGGTGGCCAAGAGTTTTGACTTACAACCTGGGGATGGTAATGTTTTCTGGTTTAAACCTGGTAGGAAATCAGGGTTATTAGCGAGTGGGGTCAGTGGGCCTGGGATAGTTGCAAGTTTATATTGTGGGGTGATTTTATGCCATATGTTTAGTGTATTAGCTATCAGGGGATGCGTTATGTTTCTGGTGGACTTGGAGTGTAGAGACCAAGGGTAATATAGTATTTGTTGTTTGTTGTGGTGGTATTCGAGTTGTACCCAGTCTTTGACTTGGCTGTGGCAATGCCAGTCAATTATTCTGGTAATATGTGTGGCATAGTAGTACTTTTTGAAGTCAGGAAGACCTATGCCTTCTTTGCTTTTGGGCAATGTTAGTAGGCGGAAATTTATCCTTGGTCTTTTGTTGGCCCATAAGAATCTTCTTTGTAAAGTCAGTAATTTGGAGAAAAAGGAATTGGGTACTGGAATAGGTAGTGCATTAAAGAAATCTAGTAGTCTTGGGAGAATTGTCATTTTTAAAATTGAGGCTCTACCGAACCATGAGAACAATTTGGGGGTCCATTTTTGAAGCTTGTTGGTTATTGAGTTTATCTGGGAGGTGGAATTAGTAGTAACTTGATTCATAAGTATTTAAGTGTATTTTGTTCCCATTTAAATTTGTAATTTCCTTTTAAGGAGTTCGAGTTTATCTGGTGGGAGGTTGAGATTGAGTGCCTCAGATTTAGATTGGTTTACTTTAAAGTTAGATATGAAACCAAATGAGATTGGGTAAAGATATATATGGGGTTGTGTGATGAAGAACAAGAGGTCATTCGCATAAGCGGCTACTTTATATTCTCTTTTGTGCATTTCAAAGCCATTGATTTCAGGAGTCAAATTTATACTTCTGATGAGGGGTTCAAGTGTTAAGATGAAGAGTAACGGTGAAAGAGGGCAGCCCTGTCGTGTACCATTATGTATGTGGATCGGGTCAGATAGTATATTGTGGATTTTGGTAGAGGGCTTTAATCCAATTCAACATACTTCCACCCAATCCTATGTGGGTGCAAGTGGCTAACATATATTCCCAGGAAACTCTATCGAAGGCCTTCTCAGTGTCTGTGGACACCAGAAGGCCTTTGATTCTGGAGTCGTGGGCTTAGTGGATAAGGTTCAAAGATTTGGTGATGTTGTCCCTTGCCTCTCTGCCAGACATGAAGCCCACTTGTTCTGGTCCAATGATTTTTGAGAGGAGGGGTTTTAATCTATTGGCTAAGATTTTTGCTAGTAATTTGATGTCTATGTTCAAGAGTGATATTGGTCTGAAGTTTGCACAATCTCTGTGGTCTTTGTCTGGTTTGGGAATAACTGCTATGTGTGCCATGAGGAGGGAGTTGGAGTCATTATCATGTTTAGCTAGGTGATTGAAAGCCTTTAGAAGGGGTTTGGAGAGTAGTTGTGTGTAAGTTTTCTAATATTGGAATGTGAATCCGTCAGGACCTGGACTTTTCCCCGTTTTTAATTCTTTAATTGCTTCTTGTAGTTCTATAATGGTAATGGGGCCATTTAAATTGTTTGTATCCTCTGTGTGAAGGGAGGGGATTTTGCTGCTCTTCAGGAGGTATTGGATCATGTCCGCTCTTGGGTCTTGTACATGTGTAGGCTTGTGTTGTGGAGGCAAAGTCATATAATTTGGAATAAAACTTGTGAGTTCTGCTATTTTTTGGGATTTGTGTTCAAGTGTGCCTGCTTTGTTGCAAATAGCATGAATATGGTTTGCTATTGTTACATCCCTTAAAGCTCTAGTGAGCTGTTTCCCACTCTTGTCTTCGTGTTCGTAGAATACCCTTTTTTTGGAAAAAGAGATTTTTGGGTTTGAAAATGTAGTATTTGTAACAAAGAGTTTCTGCACTGAGTAAGTTTGTCTGCTGCTTTAGCTGTAAGGGGTTGCTTATGTTGTGTTTCCAGTTTGGCTATCTTCTTATTAGACAGTTTAGTGATTTATTTATCCCTTTCTTTTTTCTTTCTGGCTCCCCATTTTATAAGTTCACCCCTTATTACACTCTTATGGGCTTCCCAATTGTTAAGGGGATTTGTGTCGGAGTCGACGTTGTGTGTGAAGTATGTTTTGATAGATTTGTGTATGTCGTCATGTATAGTCAGATCGGTCAGTAAAGTAGCATTAAGTCTCCAGTTAAAGGAGGTTTATTTGGGCGGGGTTAGTTTTAGGGTGACCGCGTTAGGGGCGTGGTCTGATAGTGTGATAATTCCAATATCAGCTTTGACTAAATTAATCAGATCTCTTTGAGACACAAAAATCAGATCTATCCTTGAGTACCTTTTGTGGGGGAATGAAAAGTATGTGTAGTCCTTCCCTATGGGGTGTGTGGACCTCCACGAGTCGACCAGGGCTAATGATTGTAGTAAAACTTTGATTCATTTTAAAATTTTGTATGAGACATGGGAATATCCTGTTGAGGTGTCTTGGAATGGTGAGAGTGGGATATTAAAATCTCCTCCGAGAACAATGCAGCCTTCCGCAAACCACTCGAGTTTGTTTATTATTTTGTTGCAAAAAGTTATATGGGCTTTGTTTGGGAAGTACACATTTCCCAAAGTGATAGGGAAGCCTTCCCAGGTGCCTTTGAGGACGATGTAGCGACCTTCAGGGTCTGTAAGTTGGTGTTTCAGTTCGAACTAGGATTTTTTTTTCATGAGAATGGAAACCCCTTTAGTTTTCATTAGTGGGTTTGTGGCATGATATGCTTTTGTAAAAAAAAAGCTGTTAGTGAGTTTGGGAATATTTTGGTCTTTAAAGTGTGTTTCTAGTAGAAAGACTATTGATGGGTCTGTTTTTTTAAGTTCTCCTTAACCGCTTCCTGACCGCTTAACGCCAATATACGTCGGCAAAATGGCACGGGCAGGCAAAATTACATACCTGTACGTGATCGTGCATGTGCCTGCCTGTGGGTCGCACGCGCGCCGCCAGCGGCGCGCTCGCGACCCGGTCGGGAGCTCCGTGACCACGGCCGCATGACCAGCGGACCCGATCGCCGCTGGTATCCCGCGATCAGGTTACGGAGCTGAAGAACGGGGAGAGGTTTGTGTAAACAAACCTCTCCCCGCGCTTCCTACACTGCCTGTCATTGATCGGCTGTTCCCTGTCATCGGGAAAGCCGATCAATGACGTCAGACATACAGCCACGCCCCCTACTGTGAAAAAAAACACAACACGTCACACTGACTCCTCCCCGCCCCCTAGTGGTTAACTCCTTCACTGCCAGTGTCATTTACATAGGAATCAGTGCTATTTAAATAGCACTGATTTCTGTATAAATGACAAATGTCCCAAAAATGTGTCAAAAATGTCCGATGTGTCCGCCATAATGTCGCAGTCACAATAAAAATCGCTGATCGCCGCCATTACTAGTAAAATAAAAAATATTAATAAAAATGATATCAAACTATCCCCTATTTTGTAAACGCTATAATTTTTGCGCAAACTAATCAATAATCGCTAATATGTAGAAGAATACGTATCGGCCTAAACTGAGGAAAAAAAATGTTTTTTATATATATTTTTTGGGGACATTTATTATAGCAAAAAGTAAAAAATATTGCATTTTTTTCAAAATTGTCGCACTATTTTTGTTTATAGCGCCAAAAATAAAAGCCTCAGGGGCGATCAAATACCACCAAAAGAAAGCTCTATTTGTGATGGACGAACTTCCGACGGGACGTTTCGCGAACGCGATCCGCGAACGTGCCCAAATGTTTCGCGAACACGATCCGCGAACGTGCCCCATTGACTTTAATGGCAGGCGAACCTTAAAAACCTCCAGGTCATATTTTCAGCCACAAAATACTTACTAGCTGTGTGCACACAGTCCCACAACATGGACACTGACATACCAGAAGTATTAAGTGAATCTGGGATCGACAACGACAAGCATTCTTTTTTTTATCTGTGAAATTTTGTCAATTGAAGGCCATGGAGGAGAGGCAAGGCCAGGCCAGGCTATGAAGGGGGTGCAGGAGATGACTGATCAGTGCCACAGTCAGGGCAGCACAGTCCTGTGCCAGTGTCCCAGTGTGCCAACCTGTGCTTGAGCCCCTGACCCCTCCCTCTGGCCGACCCTTACCCCCACCTATGCAGGGCTCCACTGCGGTGGTCTGGAGGTGCCAGTCCAGTGCTGATCCATTCCCCAGCCATGCTTCTGGCACTGACTGCTGATTGGCTTCTCCGCTGCTATCTCCCTCACTGACACCAGCACTGAGATAGAGAGCACTGACACCAGCACCGAGATAGAGACCACTGACACCAGCACCGCAATAGAGAGCACTGACACCAGCACGCGATAGAGAGCACTGACACCAGCACCGCAATATAGAGCACTGACACCAGCACCGCAATAGAGAGCACTGACACCAGCACCGTGATAGAGAGCACTGACACCAGCACCGAGATAGAGAGCACTGACACCAGCACCGAGATAGAGAGCACTGACACCAGCACCGAGATAGAGAGCACTGACACCAGCACCGAGATAGAGAGCACTGACACCAGCACCGAGATAGAGAGCACTGACACCAGCACCGAGATAGAGAGCACTGACACCAGCAGCTCGCTGCGGGACCCAAAAATATGACACCGCTCAACCTCTTCAAACAGGAGGGTACGGGCATATAGTACGGTGTGCTTTTTTTGTACAAGTGAGCCAAAGGTAGAAAAAAGGTCCGTGTGCTAGATTATATAAATCGTTTATAGAGTTATGCATATACATGGTCTACTGGTCACATGTGTTGAATTCCTCCGAGATCCATGTCTCATTCATTTTTTATAAATGTGAGGTAGTCAACAATGTCGTGAGCTAGGCGAGTGCGCTTATCGGTCACGATCCCTCCTGCTGCGCTGAACGTCCTTTCGGACAGGACACTGGACGAGGGGCAAGCCAACAGTTCCATTGCAAATTGTGCAAGCTCTGGCCAGAGGTCAAGCCTGCCCACCCAGTAGTCCAGGGGTTCATCATTTCTCAGAGCGTCCACATCGGCCGTTAACCCGATGTAGTCGGACACCTGTCGGTCTAGGCGTTCCCTGATGCTGGATCCGGATGACACCTGTCAATGGGTCGGCTGAAAGAATGATCTCATATCAGAAGTGACCAACACATCTTCAAACCGCCCTCTTCTTGCAGGCGCTGTTGGATTGGTACCCGCAACTCTTTCTCTGGGAGTGGGAATTCCTCTGCCAGCGCACGCAAAAGCAGAATGCAGCATTTCTCTAAGCAAGGCCTGTAAGTGCTCCATTCTGACAGCCCTCTGTGATGGTGGTAACATTTCCGCCTTTTGTGTTTGTACCTGGGGTCTAAGTACGTTGCCACCCAGTACTGGTCCTTGACCTTTATGCTTTTTATACGGGGGTCCCTGTTAAAACACTGGAGCATGAAGGCCCCCATTTGCACTAAACTGGAAGCTGGGTGTGGTGGCCTGGCTCCTGCACATCATCCAGGATAATGTCGTCCTCCTCGTTTCCCCTCCCCCCATCCACGGACAACAACAGGGATCCCAGAAAGGTTTAAAGCATGCTCTTCTTGCTCCTCCTCATCCGCCCCGGCACCATCCTCTTCTGACTCCTCTTCAGACTCCTGTTGTTGACTTGTCTCAGATAGAGTAGCCCCCCCTGGGCATTCATCCAGCATTGCGACTTCCTCATCTTCCTGCTCCTGCTCCTCCACGGCTTGATCAATGACACAACCCAATGCACGCTCCATAAAGAAGGCGTAAGGTAAGATGTCACTGATTGCGCCATGGCCGCGACTGACCAGTTTGGTGATCTCATCAAATGGCGCAGAAGTCTGCATGCGTCGCGCATGAGCAGCCACTGGCGCGGTGAAAAAAAAACAAGCTCCCCAGAACCTGTTCTGCCGCAGAGTTCGTACAGGTAGTCGTTAACTGCACGTTTCTGCTGGAGCAGCCTATCAAGCATATAGAAGGTTGAGTTCCATCGTGTCGGGCAATCACAAATAAGACGTCTGACCGGCAGATTGTGTCGCCGCTGAATGTCAGTAAGGCGAGCCATGGCCGTGTAAGATCTTCTAAAATGGGCCCGAGATTTTCCTTGCCTGCCGCAAGATGTCCTGGACCCCAGGGTATTTGACAACGAATCGCCCTGTTTCAAGGCGCTCAGCAGATTGGCACCGTTGTCGCACACCACTTTACCAACTGTCAAATTGAGCGGTGTTAGCCACTGATCTGCCTGTGAACGCAAAGCTGAAAGGAGTGCAGGGCCAGTGTGGCTCTTGGCTTTCAGGCACAACAGACGCAGCACAGCATGGCAACGTCTCACCTGGCATGTCGAATAGGTTCTGGGGATCTTGGGCGGCGCAGCAGAAGAGACGCTAACAGTGGAAAAGGAGGAGTCAGCCGAAGAGGAGAGGGAGGATGGAGTAGGAGGAGGAGAAGAAGAGGCAGGCCTGCATGCAATCTGTGGCGGTAAAACCAAATCTACACAGGTGCCACGCATTACATGCTTGACGGCCGTCAGAAGGTTCACCCAGTGGGCAGTAAAAGTTATATACCTTCCCTGCCCGTGTTTTCTAGACCACGTGTCTGTGGTCAGATGTATCTTGGCACCGACACTTTGTGCCAGAGATACATTCACTTGCCGCTGAACATGGCCATATAGCTCTGGGATGCCCTTCTGTGAGAAATACTTCCTTCCTGGGACCTTCCATTGTGGTGTTCCAATGGCCACAAATTTTCGAAAGGCCTCCCGAGTCCACCAGTTTATATGGCAGTAGTTGGCGGTCTATCAGTTCTGACAAGCCAGCGGTCAACCGTTGGGCAAGAGGGTTATCCGGCGACATCATTTTTTTACGCTCGAACATTTGGCCCACGGAAGCCTGCCTTTTTCCAGAAAAACATGAGGACGGCATGATGGAAGGTGGAGTGGAGGACAATTCTGAGGAGAGAGGAGAAGTAGAAGAGGCTGGACGGTGAGAGCCTGGAGTGTGGCTTTGTGGGTTCTGACGGCGTTGCTCCCACTGGGCTCGGTGATTGCAGCTCATGTGCCTTCTTAAGGCGGTCGTCCCTAGGTGAGTGTTGGGCTTACCGCGACTTATGCGTTGACTGCAAACGCTGCAGATGGCAACACTATTATCAGCAGCGGACACATTAAAAAAGCCCACACTGCGGAGCCATGTGCCGGCGTCCTGGGAGCGCCAGATGTGACCGTACATGGTTGATGGCTCGCTCCTGATACATTAGCAGTCTGGTTTGTCCCTCCTGTGCAATGTAAGTTCTGCCTGCTTCTCCTCCCTATCTGCTGGTCCATCTCTCCCTCTGAACTCCCCTCCTCTTCCTCTCTTGTGGGCACCCACGTGACATCCCTAGACACGTCATCATCGACGTCACATTCCCCACCACTATAATTAGAGATCTCGGAGTAGGCAGCAACAGCGGGGACCAACCTCCTTGGGCTGATCTGGGTACTGTCGTCAGACTGCTGAGTGGCGGTTGTTGCTACCTTCTCTTCCTGATCCAATGCCAAGAATGGCTGCACATCGGAAATGTCTTGTGATGGATCGGAAAATAATTCCTGTGACTCAAGCGGAGGGTATATGGTGGTGGTGGTGTTGGTGGTAGTGTCTTTGGGGGTGCACACAGCAGAGAGTGAAGAGGGTGCAGATCGAGAGGATGAGGAGGGTGCAGAAGAGTAAGGCTGAGTGAGCCACTCAACCAAGTCTGGTGCATCCATTGACCTAATCAAACGCACCTTCTGCAACTTCCCACTTTGGCTCAAGCCTGTTGCTCCTGCCCTACCACCCCTGCGGATGGGCCTGCCTCTTCCTCTGCCTGTCATTTTTTAAATGACCCTGTGACAAAAGTCTCTAGAGAAGTGCAGTATATGTGGAAGAAGGTATATAACACCCCGCTTCAATCTGTCGTTTTGGGGGGCCACTGGTCTATCACACCAGTTATAATACCTTTTTCTAATTGCGTTTGTCACTCTTTGTAGTATCGCTGCAGAACCGCTCAGCAGTCACAATGCTGCACAGTAGAAATGCACTATACTATGCTTTCTATATTTGAAAGTACTTTATTATATAAAGTATATTATCAGTGTATTTCACCCCTATATACTGTACACCTATACCAGTCCTTCAAAGGACTTTTGTGGACCTAATAGTAGCTAGCTAGTGTATTACAGACTATCCCTGCTCCAAACGCCAACCTTTCCCTACACTGCGAAATGACAGCTGCACAATCGCTGAGCACTGCACTATAATATGCTTTCTATATTTGAAAGAAAGTATATTATCAGTGTATTTCACCTCTATATACTGTACACCTATACCAGTCCTTAAAAGGACTTTTGTGGACCTAATAGTAATAGCTAGTGCTTACACACTGACTGTCCCTGCTCCACACAGCGTCCTTTCCCTACACTGACAAAAGACAGAATTTAAAATGGCCGCCAGATCAGGTCTATTTATAAGGTAGGGGGTATGTCCATGTGCTGAAATGTCTCAATTGGCTGTCCTGTACCCCATGATGGATGTGTCATGGGTCAAAGTTCTTCACAATGTAAACGAATATGGCCGCCGCGAACAGCGCCATAAGTCCGCCGGTTTGGCGAATCGCGAACAAGCAAAGTTTGCCGCGAACCGACCGCCGGGCGAACCGCAAGGCCATCTCATATAAAGTTAATGGCAGGGTCTCTGTGAGGTATCTTGAGCCTTTGTTCTGTAGTTGCATATTTGTCAGATGAAGGACAGCAAGTTACCAGGGTAGTTTGGTGTTTGTGTTGTTCGGAGTCTAGTACATGTTACTAGGTTGTTGCTGAGAAAAGAAGTCCCTCTAGTGGTAAGTTATGGTAATAAGTATAATTTATCATTACTAGCATGGTTCTCATAATCAACTGCTGTTGAGTTGCTGCCATCTAGTGGAAAATTGCACAAATGGCTTCAGAAAGAACAGATTTTTCTTTGGTGATGAGATAAATCAAAGTGGTGAATACCACATGTGTTTAGCAAATCAACTTTGAAATAAAGAGAAGTAAACAGGTTTTTAACAACAGTTTAAACGTATAACCAGTTAGAAAGAGAAGATTCTAATCTCATTTGGTGGCTCACATTCTGGGGCTTTTGGTGAAAGGGGAGTTGTAGTTTTTTCTGCTGGTGTTTCCTCGGTTTTTCCTGTGGTGGTAGGGTGATTTTGCAGGAGAGGGGCCTGGTAAGGAAGACATATTGTTGATAGAAGGGGGCAGTTGGTAATCTGCGTAGCATTCAGGGAGATCTACAGGGGCAATCTGCAGATTCTCACATAATTTTTGCAGTTCCTCTGGGATTCTGAGCATGTATTGTTTGCCACTGTATGTGGCTTGAAGGGCAAAAGGAAACTTCCACCTGTAATTCCTTTTTCTTTGAGAACTTTAAGTAGTGGTCTCAAAGCTCTTCTGTTTCTCAGCGTGATCGGAGAAAGGTCCTGAAAAAGCTGGACATTTACACCATTAAATATCACTTGCTCGTTTGTCCTGGCTTTCTGCAGAATCTCCTCTTTCAAAGAGAAATTTGGTGGACAACAATTGATGTCTCTTGGGGGGTTGTTGTCTGGTGCCCTGGGTCTAAGAGCTCTGTGGGCTCTGTCATATTTGATAGGTGAGTCTTCAGGCCTTTCCATGAAGCTATTAAATATGGAGGAGAGGGCAGGATTAATTTGTTCTGGGGTGACAGACTCTGGGACACCTCTCACTCTAATGTTGTGTCTTCTCCCTCTATTGTCTAGGTCCTCGATTTTCCTGTTCATATCAACCATGTGTTGGGAGTGATTGTGATGTCGTCCAGCCTTATCAGAGCCCTGTCTCTCCTCTTTCCTGCTCTCTCATTTACCGCTATTTGTTCTGAGAGTCTGAGTAATTCTGTTTTGATGTCAGTAATGGCGGCAGAGAAGGAGTTCTTTATGTCAGCTGCTATTTCAGTCATAGTGGTATATGTCAAGGGGAGATTGCTTGTTGTGTTACCTCTGGAGGAGGACGCTGGCAGATATATCTCATCGTCCTCCATGTCCTCTCTCTCGGCCATTCTGTGTATCGGGGCCATCTTGGAGTTGCTGCCTTCACCGCTGTATCTGTATTTGCTGAGGTTAGCTGGTGATGGTTTGCTTTTAGGGGTTCCGGATGATTGTAGGGATCGATTGTGTGTCCCTCTCTTGATGAAGGTGGACATAGTCGTCCTGTGTACAGGTCATTTCGCTCCCTAGGTCTCCTGAATCGCCGGAGCTCTCTCACTCAGCGTCCATCCACGCTGCGTGCCACGCCCAGAGTTTAAAAGTATTACATACTGTACACTGCAATATATACCCTGTACTGTAATATATATACCGTATTTTTCGGCATTATAACATGCACCCCAAGTTTAGGAGGAAATTTTAAGGAAAAAAACGTTTTAAGGAAAAAAAAAAATTACATTTAAATGCCCATCAATGCAGCCTTATCAGTGTCCATCTGCAGCCTTGCACAGCATCCATCTGCATGCTTGTCATTGTAATTTGCAGCCTTGCATCCTTGTCAGTGTCATTTGCAGCCTTGCATCCTTTTCAGTGTCATTTGCAGCCGTGCAGCCTTCTCAGTGTCATTTGCAGCCTTGCATGCTTGTCAGTGTCATTTGCAGCCTTGCAGCCTTCTTAGTGTCATTTGCAGCCTTGCAGCATCTATCTGAAGCCTCCTCAGTGTCATTGGCAGCCTTGCCCAGGCTGCAGTTAAACTACAGTGACATGTCAGTGTCACTGCAGTTTGAAAATTGGCGCCATTGGCCGAAAGCTGCCAAGAAAGGCCAAAGGCGGGCGAGAACGGCCGAAAGCTGCCGAGAATGGCCGAAAGCGGCCGAAAGCGGCCAAAAGCTGCAGAGAACAGCTGAAGGTGCATCATGGAGGAGAGGCTTTAGCAGAGTCAGGGCAGGCCAAGGTCAGTATTGGAGATAACAGGTAAGTCAGCAGAGCCGGGTCAGTACAGGTAATCAGAGCAGGTACAGGTTTCAGAATACGGGTAAGCTGCAGATCAAACCGCACTGCACAAGTGCAGCTGCTATTTTTTAAAGGCCCGTTGGAACCAAGCAGAGGTTAGCACGTGCCCTCTTGCCAGTGATTTCTTCATCCACTTCGATCAATGTAAATGGAGGTATCTGTTAGGTTCTTTTTTTTCATTCAGCCCATGGGCTGAATGAAAAAAACAAACGGTGCATGTATGCCCATCATTAGAATTGGGTGGATGAAGGGCGGTATTCTAATGGTGGGCATACCACCGATCAATCAATGTGAATGGAGGAATCTGGCTGCATGAAAAAAAAGAACATTACAATAAATGCCCAACAAGGACCAGCGACATACTGGTATGTTGCTGGACTTTGAGTGGTTATCCTGGAATTATGCCTGCAGGTTTAGGCATTATCTTGGTATCTTTTGTTTCAGCCGGCGGTTGGCTTTCATGTAAAAGCAATCCTAGTGGCTAATTAGTCGCGTGACTGCTTTTACAAGCAGTGAGAGGGAATGCCCCCCTGCCGTCTTCCATTGTTTTCTCAGGCTCTCCTGTCCCACCGTGGTACCCGAGAATGCTTCCGGTGGTTCCGCCAGATGACCATAGAGCTGATCGGAGACCAGAATGTCTCCAATCATCTCTATGGCCTAAGAAACTGGAAGCTAAGAGCATTTCATGACTTCAGTTTCGCCGGATATAAACAGCGCCATTAGGAAATTGGGAAAGCATCTTATCACACCGATCTTGGTTTGATCAGATGCTTTTAAGGGCTGAGGAAAGATCTAGAGTCTAAAAGACCCAAAACTTTTCAAAAAAGTGTACCTGTCACCAGGAGCGGACTGACAACTCATGGGGCCCCTGGGCAAAAGGAGATTATGGGGCCCCCAGGATTAGAGATGGCTGCCGCATGTTGACGCAACATGAATGTGGGAATACCCACTGAGGGGAGGGGCACCAAGCTTGGTGACATGCTGAGTGGCAGGAGACTTGGAGCTGGTGACCCAGTAAATTCACCAGGAGACTCTCATGAGCATTGCCACCTTAACAGCATCATGGGCCCCTGGGCAAAATACTGCACTGGGACCCCTACCAGGGAGATGATGACCTGCGGCATACATAGTGCACCATGGCGAACAATGGGCATGACCAGTGGGAGAGTCTTAGAAGAGGATTGAACAGAATCTTCATCTGCTGTATACAATGCAAACATACCACAGACCTTGTACCCATACAATTCTAATTACTGTGTCGCAGCTGATAATCTCAGACACAAATGAATCTCAGTCAAAGGATCATTTGTTTTTTAAATAAATGTTTCCATTATATGTGTTTTTTATGCACAAAAAAATAATATTTTTGGCTTACTGAGGGAACATTATAGAAGAACTTAAAGCGGAGCTCCACCCTAAAGTGGAACTGCCGCTTATCGGATTACCCCCCCCCCCCCCCCCCCCCATCCGGTGCCACAATTGGCACCTTTCAGGGGGAGGGGGGTGCAGATACTTGTATAATCCAGGTATCTGCACCCACTTCCGGGACTTGATAGCCGCCCCTAGCCACAGATGCCCCGCCCCTAGCCGCAGATGCCCACCCCCCCATTGTGTCCTGGGAAACACACAGTTCCCAGGACACAACGGGGACCAGTAAAGACGCGCAGCGCAACTCGTGCATGTGCAGTAGGGAACCGAGCAGTGAAGCCGCAACGCTTCACTTCCTGATTCCCTGACAGAGGATGGCGGCGCGGGCAGCTGAGAGACGAGCGATTGCTCGTCATCTTCTGCCAACACCGCTGGAACCTTGAATAGGTAAGTGTCCATTTATTAAAAGTCAGTAGCTGCTGACCTTTAATATTTTTTTGTGCAGGTGGCCAGCCTCTTTAATTATAACCAATAACTGTTGAGAAAATTAACACCTTGGTCAGGTCTATGTACAGTATAAAGACATGTACGGAGCAGCAGTGCAATGGAGGCGAAGTACAAAAAAAGAACAGGGTGCAAGTAACAGAGTGAGGAACTGGATAATTAGAGGAGGGGGTAGAAAATTGTTCTGCACTTACCAGATTGGTTGGTGGGGAGCAGGGGGGGAGGAGTAGATGCCTCATGGTAGTTAGCAGGTTAGGTAGTCACATGCAGTCTGGGCAGCAAGGTGGAAGGACGTTAGTTAGGTTGCTCTGAAAAGTAAGAGGGATTCGGTTAGTGAAGAGATCAGGATCAGAAAAATTAGTGATTTGGGGCAGCTTTGGGAGCGGATCAGACAGGCGGCAGAGGTGCATGGCACAGACTGGCTGCAGAGCCAGATTGCTAGCACATTAGCTAGGGTTGGGCAGGGCCCGGCCGTGGAGCGGCCTGCTTCCACGCGGACTAGGAGCACCAGGCCTCCGGAGCGCCTGAGTCTGGATGTGACCCCACGGAGACAGCGGCGAAGGGTAAGTCCCAGCTGGACCCCTGCTCCCCCCCCTGACAGACTTACCCCTCGATCGACGGGCAGAGGGCAGGGTAGGACCCCCCGTTCACGCGGCGGCCCTGGGGGGAGGGGCGCCGCGTCGGCCTCCATGTCGGTCCCAGATGGGACCGTGCGAGTACAGATCCACCAGGCTGCCACCTCCGGCGATGCTCCGGTCGAGATGGCAGCTCGACGAGGGAGACGGGTGTCGTCGGGCGCCGGCCTTGTCCCTGAAGCTGCCGGCGGCCTTTCCCGCACAAGCGCAGTACTGCTCCCTGGTGGGAGCCCGGCCATTGGGCGTTCCACACGTCGATCAGCGGGCCCCGCCTCCGGGGTTAGTGAGGACCCCGGGAGGGCTGGCCAGAGAGGTGCCAGTGCGCTGGCCGGACCGGCACAGCGAGATGACGTCATCGGGAGGCCGGGGATTGGACGCAACGCACGCTGAGCATCGGGCCCCGCCTCCGGGGTCAGTGAGGACCCCGGGAGGGATGGCCAGGGAAGTGCCAGTGCGCTGGCAGTACCGGAACAGCAGCAACAAAGCACCAAGCTCCCCGGGGGGGGGGGGGGCTCGACTATCAGACAAAATACACGCCGCCTATCAGGCCCCGCCTCCGGGCTTAGTCAGGACCACGGGAGGGATGGCTGGAGAGGCACCTGTGCGCTGGCCGCATCTGCGGCGCAGCTGAACGAGATCGACGAATTGAGTGACCACAGTGGAGAACAGAGCCCTCGGGGGATGACAGCCCCCCTCCGGAAACCAGCTTTGCAGTGCCCAGAACTGGAGGAAGAGCGGAGCCTGGACAGCGGGATCGCGGTCAGGCGGACCGGGCTTACAGCAGCGCCGAAGAGGAAGAGCTGAGCGACGACCCCCATGAGGAAGAGGTGACATTGGGACGGACGGCTGACGGGTCTTCTCGCCTGAGGCAGCCTGGTAAGCGACTTGTTGCACCTGACATGACACTTACACCTAGTCACACACCGTTAGTGTGGGGTAGTCTGGCGGCAGCAGCACTAGGCGCACAAGGGGAGGGTGGCCTATGGGCATCGGTGAGGGAGCTTTTGCGTAGGCTGGACCAGAGTGGTATGCATCCCCAGGTTCCGGTCAGCCCCTGGGTGTCACCCCTGGGGAGGGTCCAGGAGCCGGCAGCGTTAGGAAATCCCCTACAACAGGTGGTAGCGTCAGTGGTGGCGGAGACGCAGACGGAAAAAGAGGTAAGTAAGGTAGCCGAGCAGCAGACGGCGAAGGACAAGGATGCTGATAGGGTGCGGTTGGTGGACGCGGCCAAGTGCGAGGTATATGTTTGCTTTGAGGGACCATTGGGGGCCCATTTGAAAAAAGAGGTGAGGGAAAAAATTTGGAAGGATGAGTACGTGGAGATTTTTTCCCTGCTCCCGCTAGAAAAGTTCAATCTGGATAGAGTAAAGCCAGATGAGAGCAAGAAAGAGGAGGAGGAGAGAAGATATAGGCTAATTCCGCGCACGTTTGCAAACTGGTAGCGTGATTGGGGAAAAAGCCCCGGAGAACTGCTCTGCATTATTTTGTTATTTAGAGGCGATTAGCGAGGCGCACATGAGTGTACGGGGGGTTAGCATGGCTTCGGTATGATGAGCAATTTCGTCAACGGAAGGCTGTGCGCCCCTCTATTAGATGGGACCATAAGGACATCAGCTTGTGGATGAAGCTGATGACGTCATCCAGAGCGCCAAGCGAGTTTTTTCAAGGGGGGAAAGGGGGGTGCAAGTTTGGAACTTCGTGCCATTACAAACACGAGTGCTCAGGGTGCAGTGGAGCACACCAGTTCACGCGTTGTTTCAGGCAGGGAAAGGGCCGCAGTGGAGACAACGCTGGAAAGAGGGATGACGCCGGTGAGGGTGGAAAGGATGCTTCCTTTTCTAAGTAGATACCCGGACCGGGCGGCAGCACGCTTGTTGGAGGAAGGGTTCAGAGAAGGTTTTAAAATCCCAAGTGCGGTGCGGGAGGTTCCTCCAGTGTCGGGTAATTTGAGGTCGGCCCTCCTCCATCAGGAGGTGGTGTCGGCAAAATTAAGTAAGGAAGTGGCGCTGGGCAGGATGGCGGGTCCGTTTCATGACCCACCGTTACCAGGGCTGGTAGTTTCCCCGTTAGGAGTGGTGCCCAAGAAGGAGCCAGGTCATTTCAGGATGATTCATCTGTCGTATCCGAAGGGCGGCTCAGTCAATGATGGTATTGACCCGCAGGCTTGTGCGGTTACCTATACATCGTTTGATGCGGCCGTTTCCTGGGTCAGAAAATACGGCAGGGGTTCCCTTATGGCAAAGACTGATGTTGAGTCGGCTTTTAGGTTGTAGCCTGTGCACCCCCAGAGCGTTCATTTGTTGGGATGTTGCTGGCAAGGGTCTTATTTCGTGGATCGTTGCCTACCTATGGGTTGTTCAATTTCTTGTGCACTATTTGAGACATTTAGCTCGTTTTTTGAATGGGCAGTTAGAGAGGTTGCCGGGATCAATTCGGTCATCCATTACTTGGATGATTTCCTGTGCATGGGCCCACCGGACTCCCGCTGCTGCGGAAGATTGCTGGGCACGATCCAGCACTTAGCGGAAAGATTTGGTATCCCGTTGGCGGCAGAGAAGACAGAAGGGCCAAAAACAGAGTTGGTGTTCTTGGGGATAACCATAGATTCCGTGGCCATGGAATGCAGGTTACCAGAGGACAAGTTGGTGGCCCTGCGGGAAGAGGTGAGTACAGCAAGTAGGAAGAGGAAGCTACGGTTACGTGAGGTCCAATCATTGTTAGGAAAGTTAAATTTTGCGTGTCGGATCATCCCGATGGGGGCGTATATTTTGCCGGCGCTTGGCGGCTGCCACGGCTGGGGTGCGGATTCCCAATCATTTTGTCCGATTGTCAAGGGAGCTACAGGCGGATTTACAGATTTGGGATGCCTTTTTGGAATCTTTTAATGGTCGTTCTATGTGGCAGGAGGGCCCAGTTAGCAACGTGGACTTGGTGCTGTTCACCGATGCGGCGGGTTCTTTAGGCTATGGGGCTTACTGTCAGGGCAAGTGATGTGCGGGGCCGTGGCCTGAGAGTTGGGAGCAGGCAGGGTTCCTTCGGAATTTAGTGTTGTTGGAGCTTTTTCCTATAGTGTTAGCAGTAGAGTTGTGGGGTGAAGAGTTGAGAGACAAAAAGGTGCGTTTCAATTGTGACAACCTAGGGGTAGTATGGGCGATCAATAACATTTCGGCTTCTTCTCCGCCAGTGGTTAGGTTGTTGCGCCACCTGGTGCTTAGTTGTTTGCGTATCATCGCTTTTATTTATGCAGTTCATATCCCTGGAGTGGACAATAAGCTAGCGGATGCTTCGTCTCGTTTCCAGTGGGAGGAATTTCGCAAGCTGGCACCAGAGGCACGACGGATGGGGGAGACATGTCCTCCAGACTTGTGGGAGGTTGCGCTGGAATCGCAGAGGGACTGATTCGACAGTCGCTCAGCGCTGGAACCTGGAAGGCCTACCAAAAAGTGTGGCAGGAATGGCGAGCTCTGTTGAAAGAGGTAGGAGGGTCAGAAGAGTCAGATGCACAAACGTGGGTTATGTGTTTTATTTGTGGTAATTATGCAAGAGGAGTGTCAGGGTCAGCGATAGGCCAAAAAATAGCGGCACTTGCCTTTTGGTTTCAGCTAAAGGGTTACAAGGATTTCACTAAGAGCTTTTTGGTGCGTAGAGCGTTAAGAGGCTTATAGGAAGGGATCTCAAAAACAGGACTCCAGACGCCCAGTTTCGTTCGCGGTGTTGGAGGCAATTTTAAAAGAGTTGAGCAGGGTGTGTCCGTCTGTCTTTGAACAGGCATTATTCCTGGCTGCCTTTGTGTTGGCCTTCTTTGGGGCTTTTAGGATAGCCGAATTGGTGTCCCCCTCAAAAAAGAGGGCAGGAGGCTTGCGACTGGGTGACATACAAGGTGGGGAAGGGTCATTGCACATATGGATTAGGCGTTCCAAGACTGACCAGCAGGGTAAGGGGGTCAGGATTGAATTTTTCAAGGGCCCGGACGTTCTAGTTTGCCCGGTGGCGGTGATGCAGCAATTCCTGGCGATTAGACCGCCAGGGGGGGATGCATTATTCATACACCAGGATGGTTCGTACTTATCTAGGTTCCAGTTCACGGCGGTGTTTAGGAAGTGCTTACAGAGGGGTGGCTTTGCACCAGGGGAGATGCAGCTCACTCGTTTAGAATTGGGGCAGCTACAGAAGCAGCCAGGTGGGGGCTCCCCACAGCAATGATAAAGAAAATAGGCAGATGGGAATCAAACAGATACCAACTGTATGTTCGTCCACATTTACTGGGTTAGGTCAGGCTATGCATAAAGGGTTTATTGTGTTGATTATAAGAGGTACTGGGATGAATTTTTGTCATGTTATTTTTCAGGTCCCTCGAGATGTCTCATCTGGATTTTGGGACATTCATTTGTTTTTTAGGGGGGCTCGGAGGGCGGATGTTAGGCCAGACGGAAGGCAGCTTAGGATTCCTAGGGAAGAGGGAATTGTCAGATGGATTGGCATCCCGGGCATGAGATGGCATCAGGTGGTACCGGAGGTCCACCATTTTGCCAGGATGGATAGGGCCCCTGATATTTTATCCCTGCACGTGGGGGGAAATGATTTGGTGGTTCGGCCCATGCGACAGATTATAAAAGATGTGCAGTGGGACTTTCTCAGGCTCAAGAAGGCCTTTCCAGGCATGACTATAGTATGGTCCGACATAGTGACCCGCATGACGTGGAGAGGGGCTCGGTCTTGGGAAAGCCTCAACAAAACCAGAATTAAGGTGAACAAGGAGGTGGGGAGATTTATTGCCCGTAATGGGGGAGTGGTGGTACGTCACTGGGAATTAGAAAGAGATACCTGGATGTTCTTGAGGGGGGATGGAGTACACCTGAACCCGGGTATCGATCTGTGGGCCCTAGGTTTGGAGGATGGCATACAGAGGGCTTTGTTGGCGTGGCTGCAGGCACAAGTGTGAGGCTTCCCACTTGTGCCGCGGTGGCGTTGGGTCCTTGGCGACTTTAGGTTTAAAATATGGGACCCATCACAGTTATGGAGTCCTTGCCATTGTGCTGGTGTTAGTCCGGCCTAATGGGTATCAAGTTATGGGGGTCTGCGGTCAGTAGCGAGTCCCCAAGGCAAGTTTGCGGCTGGGGCAGATGCTATATAAAAAGGGGCTGCAGGCTCATTAAGTTAATGGGGTCGTCAGGGACCAGCAACCATTAGCTTGGATGAGAACTGGAGATTTAAAATAGTTTAAAATGGTTAAATTATGTGAAATACAGTTATAGTTGTTTTGTTTTAATAAAAGGCCGTCCAGGCCATTTTCATCCAAGCAGGTGTCATGGTCTTTATTGTTAGTAATTTAAGTCACGTACATGTTTTGTGTATGGGTAGTAAGTTATCTGGCTGCCCTAGTCATGTACAGAGTGCGGGGGTCAGGAGTAAGTAACAAACAAAACAACATATAGAGTACAGCAGTCAGGATGAGCACTACGCTCACATCAGAGTCCTCCCTTACATCAAAGTCCCAACATTCTCCCTATAATCACAGTCCACAGAGTGCCACAGGCCGAGCCCCCAGAGTAACACCTTACAGCAGTGCCCCCCACTGTGCCACCCTACGGCAGATCCCTCCAGAGTCCCACCCTACAGCCGATCCCTCCAGAGTCCCACCCTACGGCCGATCCCTCGAGTCCCACCCTACGTCCGATCCCTCCAGAGTCCCACCCTACGTCCGATCCCTCCAGAGTCCCACCCTACGGCCGATCCCTCCAGAGTCCCACCCTACGGCCGATCCCTCCAGAGTCCCACCCTACGGCCGATCCCTCCAGAGTCCCACCCTACGGCCGATCCCTCCAGAGTCCCACCCTACGGCCGATCCCTCCAGAGTCCCACCCTACGGCCGATCCCTCCAGAGTCCCACCCTACGGCCGATCCCTCCAGAGTCCCACCCTACGGCCGATCCCTCCAGAGTCCCACCCTACGGCCGATCCCTCCAGAGTCCCACCCTACGGCCGAGCCCCCCAGAGTCCCACCCTACGGCCGAGTCCTCTAGAGTCCCCCCCTACAAGTGGATTTTTCACAGGCATGGGATTGTTGGAGCGACTTCTGTTGAGCAGCAGTGGGCACATATTAATCATACAGTATACACCAGTGGCGGCTGGTGCTCATATTTTTTTGGGGGAGGTGAAAACAAAATGGGAAAAATGCTG
Source organism: Lithobates sylvaticus (assembly GCA_028564925.1). Lineage (NCBI taxonomy): Eukaryota > Metazoa > Chordata > Amphibia > Anura > Ranidae > Lithobates > Lithobates sylvaticus. The sequence continues at coordinate 6,929,055 of CM053029.1, forward strand.
AAAAATACTGGAAAAAAAACATCAATTTCAGCCCCACTATGCCCCATCAAATGCAGCCACTGTGACCCCCCCCCCCCGGCGGCATTTAACCAGCACCCACGCCCACGTCTGACCGACACTTACCCCTATCTTGGTGGCGGGTCAGGCAGCGGGTGATGGCGGTGAGATGTGGGACGGGCAGTGGCAAGCTATGGGTCAGGCGGTGGTGAGCTGTGTCCTCCATGCTTACTCCCTGTGTCTCTTCTTTCCTCCTGCTCAGCGTTCAATAGGAGCGCCTGTCCTTTCAGCCAATCGCCTGGTGGGTATAAGACCCGCACTTACTGATTGGTGGAGAGGCGGTTCAGTGTTAGAAAAGCAAATATTAATTTGCTTTTCTAACACACCTGGATGGGCTCCGAGCACTCTGCGCTCTGAGGCCACCCTATTTTGAAGCCTATTAGAGCCTATGGCTCTACACCCATAATTCATACACCCGGCATCTTGAAAGGGGCCGGATACATGAATAGGGGGTGGCCATGAATAGATTTATGCTATGAATGAATCTATCCATTCTACATATAGGAGGTGTGTGATAGAGGGGGCAGCACCCTTAATGGATGGGCCACCCCTGGTATACACACACATTCACAGTATACATACATATATACATATACACACACATGCACAGTATACATATATATACACACACACATGCACAGTATACATATATACATACATACATACATACATACATATATATATTCACACACACAGTATACATATATATATACATACATACATATATATATTCACACACACAGTATACATATATATATACACACACACCAGCACTTTTCACCCCAAAATCATCCTGATAGAACACACTGCTGCCCCCATCTCCTGGCATGCTGGGACTTGTAGTGCCCCAGAAGCTCACAGACATTGGATGTGGTAATACAGGAGAGGGGACGGTGCCCGTGTAGTGGTGGGCAGGTGATGAGTAGGGAGGTGTAGCAGAGATTATAGAAGTTCAGCACATCCTTCCCCCAGAAGCATGGCACTTCTCACACACACAACATCCATTTATCAGCAGCCTAAGAGACAGAAGGAGCCCTGATAGATGTAACACTGCCTCCCCCTCCCCCTCCTCACCAGGGTAAGCATTGATAAGGATACACTTAGTTTAGCTCAGCCAGCTTACCTTCTATCAGGCAGCAGTCCCTCCCACACTGCAGGCTGTCCCCTCCCACACTGCAGGCTGTCCCCTCCCACACTGCAGGCTGTCCCCTCCCACACTGCAGGCTGTCCCCTCCTCTCCTCCACCTGTCTGCATCTTCTGCTCCTGTGTCAAAAAAAGCCACGCTGGAGAAGGGGGCGTGTACACTGTGCTCCCATTGGCTGAGGAGGCAGTGGAGAGGTGGGGCAGCTACAATCCCGAGATTTGCATAGCAAAATGATGTCGGTAGTGGCCATTTCAGGGACAGTTTGTAAAAATCTACAGATTTTCACAAACTGTCCCTGCTTTTACCGAGGCTGGCAGTCCTGATGGGGCCCCCCAGTGCCCCCGGGCCCTCGGTTAGTCACCGAGTGACAGAATGGTCAGTCCGCCCCTGCCTGTCACTGCATATTGCTATCATAGGGGATATTTACATTCCTTATGATAACAATAAATATTATTAAAAATAAATGAAAGGGACAGTGTAAAAATAAAATATAAAGCAATATAAATGATTAAAATAAATGAATGAAAGCTCCCCTGTCCCCCCTGTGCACACGCGCAAAGATGAATACAAGCGCCGGTCTTGTGATGTATGTAAACAGTAATTGCACCATGCATGTGAGGTATCACCGCGAACGGCAGATCGAGGGCAGTAATTCTAGCAGTAGACCATCTCTGTAAATCTAAAGTGGTAATCTGTAAAGGCTTTTTATAGGCTTTTAAAAATGTATATAGTTTGTCGCCGCTGTGCGGGTGTGAATAATTTTAAAGCATGTCGTGTTTGATATCTATGTACTCGGAATAAGATCATCCTTTATATTTCATCAAACATTTGGGCAATATAGTGTGTTTTTGTGCATTAAAATTAAAAAAAAGTGTTTTTTTTTTTCAAAAAAATGCGTTTGAAAAGTCACTACGCAAATACTTTGTGAAAAAAAAATTACAACACCCACCATTTTAATCAGTAGGGCCATATAATATATGTCTGCAGACTTTGCCAGACCGGATGGCGTGCCTTATGGACCTCCTGTACATAGCTTAAGGAACGGTACACAGCATTCCAACATAGTGTCATCATTTACACAGGACCCTGACCAATGTCCTATTCTGACCCCCTACTGTGAGATCTCCATAGAAGATGTAAAGTTATCATTTCCAGCGGCACATCGCCTGGCCTGAGGGACCACTGACACGTTCCTTTCCTGCGGGCCGTTACATTTCAAATCTATAGGTTGGATTAGACCTCTACATACGTCATCCACTGACAATGTTCATTTCAGTCTTGCCTGAATACTCTGTGTGTTTGATTGTGTTGCCATTCACCATATCTCAAATTTAAAATCTCCCATACAAATATCCCTGATGAAAGGACCTTGAACCTGAAACACGTTGGGGACCGGATAGCTTTCCCTGGATTTGGTTACTGGAAAGTTATTCTTGGTTACTGGAGAGAAACTAATCTATATACGTACGTTTTGTATTCTACTGCAAGATATTGTATTATGTGTGTTTGTGTCTGATGTACATGTTTGTTTTAGTAATCATCATATGATGATTTTTTAGTTTCCATTTGTATCAATAAAACTATTTTACTCATTCCATTAGTGTTTTTGCCAATTTAAAGTCCCAATTGGGGGTATTCTAACTTTCTCTATATATACAGGGATGTGGCAAACTCACTAGATTTTCTGGTATGGCAAAAACATTTATCATATGATGTTTGGGGGTTCAAAGTCATTTTCTAGCAAAATTTTTTTTTTTTTTTCATGTAAACAAAAAGTGTCAGAAAGGACTTGGTGGTTCAAGTGGTTAGAAGAGTGGGTGATGTGTGGCGTAAGATTCTAATGTTGGGCATAAAATGCCAGGACAGTTCAACCCCCCAAATGACCCCATTGTGGAAAGTAGACACTCCGATCTATTTGCTGAGAGCCGTGTTGAGTCCATGGAATGTTTTATATGTTGCCACAAGTTTCAGGAAAATATATATATTTTTTATTACACAAAGTTGTCAGTAAATGATATATTGCTCACACATGACATGGGGATATGTGGAATTACACCCCAAAATACATTCTGCTGCTTCTCCTGAGTACGGGGACACCTCATGTGTGAGACTTTTTGGGAGTCTAGCCGTGTACAGGACCCCGAAAACCAATCACCACCTTCAGGATTTCTAATGCTGCGTACACACGTCGGAATTCTCGTCGGTAAAAGCTCTGATGGTTTTCCCGTTGGAATTCCGACGGAATTTCGTTCAAACTGGTCACACCAAATTCCAACGGTCTGTAACACTGCGGCATAAAACACATTCGACAGCACTATAAAAAGGGAAGTTTAATGCTTCTGAGCATGCATCGGATTGTTTCCGAGCATGCGTCGGAATTTTGCATACACATGATCGGAAAATCCGATAGAAAGGTTTTCCGTCAAAAATTGAGAACAGGTTCTCAATCCAAAGTCCGTCGGAAATTCCGACAGAAAAAGACCGATGGGCATACACACGGTCGGAAAATCTGATGAAAAGCTCCCATCGGACTGTTTCCATCGGAAATTCCCACCGTGTGTACGCCGCATAAGGGCGTAAAATGGTGATTTCACTCCTCACTGCCTATCAGAGTTTCAGAGGCCATGAAATGCCAAGATGGCACAAAACCCCCCAAATGACCCCATTGTGGAAAGTAGACCCCCGATCTATTCCCTGAGAGGTGTGGGGAGTATTTTTCAGCTCTCATTTGTTTTGGGAAATTGAGAAAGAAAAGGAATTTGTTTTTCTTTTTTAAATTATCTTGGGGTGTCTACTTTCCACAATGGAGAAGCAGCAGAATAGGGATGGGCCCGGTGCTCGATGCAAACCCACGTTCGCATCGAGCACCGGGCGTTCGCTCGCTCTGCGAGCCCAGAACTATTTTGGCCGCTCGCATCACGTTCGTGTGATGCGAGCGGCCCCGCAATGCATTGCGGCCGGCGCGGCCAGCGCAGTGCATTGCTGGCTGATGATTGGCCAAGCATGCACTGTGACCCCGCATGCTTGGCCAATCACAGCCCCGGAAACTCGAAGAGCCATAATTGGCTACAGGCAGGACGCCTGTAGCCAATTACAGCTCAGGGGCTTTAGTACACGCCCCCCCCTATAAAAGGCCGCCACGCCGTCTGCGCCGGTCACATGCTGTTCCGGCGCAGATAGAGCAGGATAGATCTGTGACACTCTGCTGGATTTAGTTAGTTAGAGAGATTCATTTACAAAGATTGAGTTAGAAAGAGGGGCTTGTAGTGTGTTCGTGGCAGGCAGGCAGAGCTCCTATATTTTGTTCCCAGAAGCACCTATAGGACTTGAAGTGTGTTAGTCCCATCACACAGAGATCATATATTTTGTTCCCAGAAGCACCTATAGGACTTGAAGTGTGTTAGTCCCATCACACAGACCTACATTTTCTTCCCAGAAGCACCTATAGGACTTGAAGTGTGTTAGTCCCATCACACAGAGATCATATATTTTGTTCCCAGAGGCACCTATAGGACTTGAAGTGTGTTAGTCCCATCACACAGACCTACATTTTCTTCCCAGAAGCACCTATAGGACTTGAAGTGTGTTAGTCCCATCACACAGAGATCATATATTTTGTTCCCAGAAGCACCTATAGGACTTGAAGTGTGTTAGTCCCATCACACAGAGATCATATATTTTGTTCCCAGAAGCACCTATAGGACTTGTAGTGTGTTCGTGGCAGGCAGGCAGAGCTCCTATATTTTGTTCCCAGAAGCACCTATAGGACTTGTAGTGTGTTCGTGGCAGGCAGGCAGAGCTCCTATATTTTGTTCCCAGAAGCACCTATAGGACTTGAAGTGTGTTAGTCCCATCACACAGACCTACATTTTCTTCCCAGAAGCACCCATAGGACTTGAAGTGTGTTAGTCCCATCACACAGACCTACATTTTCTTCCCAGAAGCACCTATAGGACTTGAAGTGTGTTAGTCCCATCACACAGACCTATATTTTCTTCCCAGAAGCACCTATAGGACTTGAAGTGTGTTAGTCCCATCACACAGAGATCATATATTTTCTTCCCAGAAGCACCTATAGGACTTGAAGTGTGTTAGTCCCATCACACAGACCTACATTTTCTTCCCAGAAGCACCCATAGGACTTGAAGTGTGTTAGTCCCATCACACAGACCTACATTTTCTTCCCAGAAGCACCTATAGGACTTGAAGTGTGTTAGTCCCATCACACAGACCTATATTTTCTTCCCAGAAGCACCTATAGGACTTGAAGTGTGTTAGTCCCATCACACAGAGATCATATATTTTCTTCCCAGAAGCACCTATAGGACTTGAAGTGTGTTAGTCCCATCACACAGACCTATATTTCCTTCCCAGAAGCACCTATAGGACTTGAAGTGTGTTAGTCCCATCACACAGAGATCATATATTTTGTTCCCAGAAGCACCTATAGGACTTGTAGTGTGTTCGTGGCAGGCAGGCAGAGCTCCTATATTTTGTTCCCAGAAGCACCTATAGGACTTGTAGTGTGTTCGTGGCAGGCAGGCAGAGCTCCTATATTTTGTTCCCAGAAGCACCTATAGGACTTGAAGTGTGTTAGTCCCATCACACAGACCTATATTTCCTTCCCAGAAGCACCTATAGGACTTGAAGTGTGTTAGTCCCATCACACAGACCTACATTTTCTTCCCAGAAGCACCTATAGGACTTGAAGTGTGTTAGTCCCATCACACAGAGATCATATATTTTGTTCCCAGAAGCACCTATAGGACTTGAAGTGTGTTAGTCCCATCACACAGAGATCATATATTTTGTTCCCAGAGGCACCTATAGGACTTGAAGTGTGTTAGTCCCATCACACAGACCTACATTTTCTTCCCAGAAGCACCCATAGGACTTGAAGTGTGTTAGTCCCATCACACAGACCTACATTTTCTTCCCAGAAGCACCTATAGGACTTGAAGTGTGTTAGTCCCATCACACAGACCTATATTTTCTTCCCAGAAGCACCTATAGGACTTGAAGTGTGTTAGTCCCATCACACAGAGATCATATATTTTCTTCCCAGAAGCACCTATAGGACTTGAAGTGTGTTAGTCCCATCACACAGACCTATATTTCCTTCCCAGAAGCACCTATAGGACTTGAAGTGTGTTAGTCCCATCACACAGATATCATATATTTTGTTCCCAGAAGCACCTATAGGACTTGAAGTGTGTTAGTCCCATCACACAGACCTACATTTTCTTCCCAGAAGCACCTATAGGACTTGAAGTGTGTTAGTCCCATCACACAGAGATCATATATTTTGTTCCCAGAGGCACCTATAGGACTTGAAGTGTGTTAGTCCCATCACACAGACCTACATTTTCTTCCCAGAAGCACCCATAGGACTTGAAGTGTGTTAGTCCCATCACACAGACCTATATTTTCTTCCCAGAAGCACCTATAGGACTTGAAGTGTGTTAGTCCCATCACACAGAGATCATATATTTTGTTCCCAGAAGCACCTATAGGACTTGAAGTGTGTTAGTCCCATCACACAGACCTATATTTTCTTCCCAGAAGCACCTATAGGACTTGAAGTGTGTTAGTCCCATCACACAGAGATCATATATTTTGTTCCCAGAAGCACCTATAGGACTTGAAGTGTGTTAGTCCCATCACACAGAGATCATATATTTTGTTCCCAGAAGCACCTATAGGACTTGAAGTGTGTTAGTCCCATCACACAGACCTATATTTTCTTCCCAGAAGCACCTATAGGACTTGAAGTGTGTTAGTCCCATCACACAGAGCTCCTCTATTTTCTTTGCAGAAGCACCCACAGGACTTCTAGTGTGTTAGTGGCATCACACAGAGCTCCTCTATTTTCTTCTCAGCAGCACCCACAGGACTTCTAGTGTGTTAGTGGCATCACACAGAGCTCCTCTATTTTCTTTGCAGAAGCACCCACAGGACTTCTAGTGTGTTAGTGGCATCACACAGAGCTCCTCTATTTTCTTTGCAGAAGCACCCATAGGACTACTAGTGTGTTAGTGGCATCACACAGAGCTCCTATATTTTCTTCTCAGCAGCACCCACAGGACTTCTAGTGTGTTAGTGGCATCACACAGAGCTCCTCTATTTTCTTCTCAGCAGCACCCACAGGACTTCTAGTGTGTTAGTGGCATCACACAGAGCTCCTCTATTTTCTTTGCAGAAGCACCCATAGGACTTCTAGTGTGTTAGTGGCATCACACAGAGCTCCTCTATTTTCTTCTCAGCAGCACCCACAGGACTTCTAGTGTGTTAGTATCAACTAGGAGGGGATGGTGGACTAGGGATTATAGCGGTGCAGGGATAATGTAGAAGAGTCGGGGTTAACTCACAGTTCAATGCTCAGACTACTTATTAGTTAATAAAACAGTTTTTATTACATATAGAAAATTACATCAAAATACAAAAAGAAAGAAAAATAATAATTATAAGAAAAATTTGACAATATATTTTTAACAAGACTCAGTCATATCATAAGGGTTATGACAAGTAATAGTTAAAATTCCATTTAAAGCAACATATGGTCATTTGTATAGAGAACGATACAAAATTAGCGATTAATTCAAGTTGTGCATTCAAAGTTTGAAGTGCAATTCAAGTTTACTGTAGATAAGGTAACCTGGAATAGACTAGGTGAGTCTTAGTAGACAGTTCCGACATGTTTCGCCATAGCAATGGCTTCCTCAGGGTGCGTCTACTTTACGTAATTGAAATATCTAGTAGAGAAAACGTCATAATTAATTCAATTTAATGATAATTAGGATCAAAAAGGTAGACCTATATAGGGTCAAAATAGAAGAAAAGAAAAGATTTCTCATAGAGGAAACCCGGGAGGGTTCCACTAATTGCCAATCCAGAGGAAGTGCCTTGGCCCCCCCTTCCCTGGTGGAAAAGAGAAGGGAAAGTCCCCCTTAATATCATCCCAAGCTTACCCGGGTCGGTGTATAGGTCAGGCTCGGCCCCAGCCGTGAGGTAAGGCAGTCATATAGGGTGCCAGACTTGCTTAGCAGAAGGCGGGTAAGACCAGATCAAACATTAGATATTTTATCTGATTGAAGAGAAAAGAAGGGTGTTTCAAATAAATAATAAGTAATAAAAAAGTAATTTCAATAGTGTTGTAAGTCCATGAGAAGTTGGTTCATGGACATGACGCCATACACTACATCGAGGACAATGTCTCAAATATTTACTTACTTGGATAAATTGAAAAATATTGTTGAAAATGTATAATGAGAGAACCACAAAGTTCTGGAAAATAGCCAAATAATAAACGGGAGGCACCTGAGAAGACATTGAGTAAGCGGAGAATTGCAGTATTATACAGGGTTTTAGTCAAAAAAAGAGGAGTAATAGATTAAGTATGGTTACAGGCAATGATGATCCAGTACCTGTGTTTAGAATGTGAGGTAAAAAGCCAGTTCTGCCTGAAGTAGGCAATTATGGACACCCTTAAAGAGGGAGGGAGGAGAGAAGTCCAAACGGTCAGGGGTCTGCAAAGAGTTGATGAAAAAATAGTATTCAAACAGCCCACTTAGAATGGAAGTTGAATTAAAGATGATGCCAAAAGAGAAGGAATGGTGAAGAGATTATATTGCTTACTTGCATGCAGACAGGTGTGTTGCGTCAGGTGCCTCCAGAGTCCTGTGGTGGACTGAGAAACCAGGCTGGTTTTTATATCCGCCTTCCAGATCGAGGGGGTGTGGGGACCGCCCCTCGATCAGCGGACAGAGGAGCCTATGCGCATGCGCGCAGCATGCCTCCGCCGGGAGCCTACAAGAACCATAGTTCCCGGCGGCAGGCGTGTGCAGCGCGTGGTGACGTCATCGCCGTATGCCGGCGAGTAAGTGGCAAAGGCTAGAGGTGGGCGGGCTTGTGAGGTCCGCCCTCGGGTGTCCATACTAAGCAAAGGGGCTATCCCAAAGAGACTGATCCGCCCCTAGGGCGGCGGCCGAGTCTTGACAGCCGAACGATGGTAGAGGGGTGCATAAGAGGAGGGAAAGAAGGGGGAAAAAAGGAGGACAAGGTGGAAAAGGACCAAAAGGGCTGTATATTAGAGGCAATCCAGTGGATTAAGAAAGTAGGGGATATCCTCCCCAGTCATAGACTCTGATTAAAGGCCGTTAGTACCAAATAATCAAAGTTTAGACATATTTGGGTCATCTATTTCGGAAAAAAGATATATATATATATAGTATATAAGCCACAGTGCAAGGATGAGTTTAGACATAACAGGCCAAATTAAGGTTGGTCAGGCGTCTGTTTTAAATACACCAAGCAGGGGCAGTTTAGTGGAGAAAGTGTATGGACAACAATGCAAGGATAAATTTAGACATATCTGGCCAAATTGAAATTGGTCAAACGTCTATTAAAAAGGTTTAAATAAACAAAGCAGGGGCAGTTTAGCGAAGGAAATAATATACAGTCAAAATTCAATTCCCATACAATATAATTGATAAAACTTCAGATTAATTTCCATGTGTGTTAGGAAAGTTAATAAATTATTTTAATTAAACAAAAGGACATATTACAAAAAACAATAAAAAGTAACGGAGCAGGCTTTGGCGCATGGTGGTAGTGACCTCAGCGGGCGAGATCCTGAGGGAGGGATAAAGACATTTTTTCGGAAAAATGTCTTTGAGTTGGGAACAATAGTAATGATAAATATTAAAGAAAAGATTTGAAGCTGATATACTCATTCATGCCCGGATATCTGGTGGCATCTAGGGTGTATATCCACCTAGTTTCAAGTTGAAGGAGGCGATTATCAATGTCCCCTCCACGTACATTGAGGGGTAAATGTTCAAGGGCAGAGAATAAAATTGCAGTAGAATCAAAATTATGTTTTTGGGCTACATGGCGGTTAATTGCGGTAGAGATTTTCTTTTTAGATAGAGGTTTAATGTGGTCCTGTATGCGGATGGAAAAGGCTCTCTTTGTTTTTCCAACATAAAAACATCCACAACGGCAGGTGGCTAAATAAATGACTCCTACCGTGTTGCAAGTAATCCGATGTTTGAGCTTATGTAGTTTCCCGTTTGGTAGTAAAGTACTATTGGAGTTAGACAGAAATATACATGAGTCACAGTGACCACAGGAGAAAGTACCAAATTGGTCTATTTTTTTTGGGTCATCTAGGGCATGGAAGTGGCTAGAGGTTAATTTGTCACTAAGGGATAATGGTCGCCGGTAAGTGATTTCCGGATATGTTTTTACATATTGTCCTACTATCGGATCCGATGACAGTAAGGGCCAAAATGTATTTATGGTATTCCTAACCTGGGCAGATTGATTTGAGTATTGAGTGATAAGACGTACAGGTTGATTTAGTTGAAGATTTTTGTCTCTAAAGATTAGTTCCTTTCGTTCCAAGCGTTTGACTCTATTAAATGATTCCTTAAGTAAATTATGGCTGTAGCCTCTTAATTTTAATCTTCGATATAGTTCATAAGATGCTTGGTAAAAGTCTTTATCATTAGTGCAATTTCTTCTTATTCGTAAATATTGACTGTACGGTATACTTTTTAATAGATTTTTGGGATGAGAGCTGGATGCATGCAGTATGGTATTGCCTGCCGAGGCTTTTCTGTATAATGAAGAGTATAGTTTTCCTTCATTGTCAATGGTTATAGTAAGATCGAGAAAGGTTATCATTTGTTGGCTATACTCAAGGGAAAATTTAAGGTTGTATGTATTAATAGAGATTTTGTCAAAAAAACGTTGTAAATCTGGGTAGTGCCGGTCCAAAAGATTAAAATGTCATCGATGTATCTCATCCAGGAGAGGATGTGCTGGGTAAAGCACCTCATCTCCGGGTCCGAAAAGACATCCTTTTCCCACCCCCCCAGATACAGATTGGCGTAGGAAGGGGCACATTTAGTGCCCATTGCTACGCCCTGTATCTGGAGGTAGTGGGAAGATCCAAAGGTAAAGTAATTTTTAGTTAAGATGAACTTGAGCAGTGATAGAACAAAATTGTTATATTGATGTGCTTTGGGGCCAAGGCATTCCAATTGTTTAGCTACAACTTCCACACCTCTTTCATGAGGTATGGCGTTATAGAGGCATTCAACATCTAATGCAACAAGATATGAATTTTTGGGTAGCTGCTGATTTTCAAGGACACGTAATAGGTGGATAGTGTCTTTGATATAGGAAGGGAGTGCAGACACCAGTGGGGCAAGATGTTTGTCTACAAGCTCACTAGCTTTTTCTGTAAGTCCTTCACAGCCTGAGACAATAGGCCTGCCCGGAGGTTTTTTTATAGATTTATGGAGTTTAGGAAGAGAGTAGAAGGTTGGGGTTTTGGGTTGAGTTACATGTAGGAATTTCCAAGTATTGGTGTCTATAGTTCCCTTTTTGGTTGCGTGAAAAATTAAGTTTTGATAGTCTAAAATATAGGACTTAATTCTAGTAGGACAGATGGGTCTGTACCAGTCGTGGTTGTCAAGGATGTCGTGGCACATATTCATGTAAGCCAGGACATCCATGACAACCACGTTTCCGCCTTTATCGGAGGGTTTAATAACTATATCTCTATTAGACATGAGGGATTTGAGGGCTCTCTGTTGTGCCTTTGTAAGATTTGACATGCCTGATTCGTCCAAATTAAGTTTCTTTAATTCCTTAGTAGTTTGTTCCACAAATGCCCAAATAGAGGGATTCGAGGTTAGTGACGGGAAATTTTTTGATTTGGGTTTAAAAGGAGTCGGGCATGGAGGTATGGAAGCCGAGGTAGTAGTTTCATTTTGTGTATTGTCCAGAAAATCATCATCGGTTGGATCTGCTTCGTCTAGGAGGGTCATTAGGTCCTCAAGAGCTTGAATTTCTGCTAAAGTGGGGATAGTATTGTCTGTGTTGGCTATCTGGGTGGCTGTAGTTTTTGAATGATAAATTGTTTTATATAGTAATTTTCTCGCAAAAAGATGAAGATCTTTCACTAATTGAAAACAGTCAAGATCTGTGGAGGGACAGAAGGTAAGACCCAATTGTAGAACTTGGATCTGAGGTGGTGTTAGGGGGGTGGAGGAAAGGTTAACAACATCAAGATTAGTTGTAACAATCGGTTCTTTGATAAAATGTGAAGTTATGTCGGTGTTAGTGGTAGGTCTTGGTTCTGGCCTAAAAAAATAGGTGCCAATTTTAGTTCCTGAGAGGGTATAGGGAACATGGTAGGTAAGCAGGGTTCACTGGCTCTTCTAATAGGCGATGCAAGTGCAGGAGTTGAGAAATTGGAGGAGTCCAAGGCACACATATGTGTGGTTGGAGGGGGTACATTAGAAGAAGATGGTTGGTTTTTGAGATAGGGGGTGGAAATATTAGAAGTTTTTGGGCGAATACTAGAGGGTCTAGTTAGAGTGCTAGTACTTAAGGCTCGTTTAATTAGCTCTGTAGATGGGATATGTTGATCATTCTTTCGTTTTTTTGTAATAGGGTCCTGAGAGAGTTCGTGGTAAGTTGTGCTCGAACTGAAGGAATTGGACGAGGTACTAGGTGGGTCAGTGTTGTTTTTTGATGGTTGAAAATTGGATGATTTTGTCGGTGCTCTAGGGAAAGTGGGATTGTCCCATTTATAGGCGTAGCCATTTTGATGGGCCGATTTATCCCTTGTGAATTTATTTTCTTTATTACTAATAATATTTAAGGTATATTCCTCAATGTGTGCCCGTAAGTTTTTATCCTTTTGGGCAAATCGGGGGGACGATATATATAAAATATGATTTTCATACCACTCAGAGACTGAGGTATCAAGTTGATCAAGTTCATAGTCATACTGTTTACATAATATGGCTATCATGCCAAATGAGCAAGTTTGAAGATTAAATTCCCAGGAGGATTTGAGAAGGTCATTAACTTTTTTGACATTAGGAAAAATTTGGATTCGTAGTCCCCACGGGACAATTTGATGTTCAACATATTTTTCAAAGTAAGTTTTATGCCAGTATATTCGTACCTTTTTTTCCAGGAGACGTTGGAGTCGCATAAAATCGCGATCAAGGTCGGCATCAGAAATGTTGGTGGTATTTTGGGATTGTTGTATTTTGGTCATCAATCCCTTCCATGCCTCCCCGTTGAGGTCAACCATCATGCGCCAAAGCGTTTTTAAGCTCTCAATGATAAATAAATATTTATTATAGATTTTATAGGCAGTTAATTAACAATTCATTATATTGTATTTCTTGTATTTTTACCTTGAGGAGGTATTTTTTAAGAAGAGCATTGAACTGTGTGTATACCCCAAAAAAGAAAATTTAAGTAAGATGAAATTGTTCGGGGACCATCTGTCAAGGACTGGTGTATTGAAACACCTGGGACAGAGAGTAATATACAAAAAGACAGAGAGGGTCCACTAGGTAATGCAGCACCTCATCCCTTGGTGTAAGAATATCAACAAGAAGGGGATGGTGGACTAGGGATTATAGCGGTGCAAGAATAATGTAGAAGAGTCGGGGTTAACTCACAGTTCAATGCTCAGAATACTTATTAATTAATAAAACGGTTTTTATTACATATAGAAAATTACATCAATACACAAAAAGAAAGAAAAATATATATAAGGAAAATTTGACAATGTATTTTTAACAAGACTCGATCATAGGGGTCATGACAAGTAATAATTAAAATTTCATTTAAAGCAGCATGTGGTCGTTTATATAGAAAACAGTACAGTGTTAACGATTGGTTCAAGTTGTGCACATAAAGTTTGAAGTGCAATTCAAGTTTACTGTAGATAAGGTAACCTGGGATAGACTAGGTGAGTCTTAGTAGACAGTTCCGACATGTTTCGCCATAGCAATGGCTTCCTCAGGGTGCGTCTACTTTACGTAATTAATATATCTAGTAAAGAAAACATCATAATTAATTCAATTTAATGATAATTAGGATCAAAAAGGTAGACCTATATAGGGTCAAAATAGAAGAAAAGAAAAGATTTCTCATAGAGGAAACCCGGGAGGGTTCCACTAATTGCCAATCCAGAGGAAGTGCCTTGGCCCCCCCTTTTTTTTTTTTTTTTCCCTGGTGGAAAAGAGAAGGGAAAGGTCCCCCTTCATACCATCCAAAGCTTACCCAAGTCGGTGTGTAGGTCAGGCTCGGCCCCAGCCGTGAGGTAAGGCAGTCATATAGGGTGCCAGACTTGCTTAGCAGAAGGCGGGTAAGACCAGATCAAACATTAGATATTTTATCTGATTGAAGAGAAAAGAATTTCAAAGAAAAAATAATAATGAAAAGTAATTTCAGTAGTGTTGTAAGTCCATGAGAAGTTGGTTCATGGACATGACGCCATACACTACATAAGGGACAATGTCTCAGATATTTACTTACTTGGATAAATTGAAAAATATTGTTGAAAATGTATAATGAGAGAACCACAAAGTTCTGGAAAATAGCCAAATAATAAACGGGAGGCACCTGAGAAGACATTGAGTAAGCGGAGAGGCACCTGAGAAAAACATTGAATAAGCAGAAAGTTGCAGTATTGTGGAGAGTATTGCTCAGAGGAGAGAGAAGGGGGGAAGGTGGTAAAATAAGTGTAATTAAAGGTAATGATGGTCCCATACCTGTATTTAGAATATAAGGTAAAAAGCCAGTTCAGCCTAAGATAGGCGATTATGGGCACCCTTAAAAAAGGGAAGGGAAAGAGAGATGTCCAAATAGTCAAGAATCTGCAAGGCCAAGGCACTTCCTCTGGATTGGCAATTAGTGGAACCCTCCCGGGTATTCAAACGGCCCACTTGAGATAGAAAATAAATTAAATTGAATTAATTATGATGTTTTCTTTACTAGATATATTAATTACGTAAAGTAGACGCACCCTGAGGTGGCTAGGAGATTAGATTGCTTACTTGCATGCAGACAGGTGCGTTGCGTCAGGTGCCTCCAAGTCCTGTGATGGACTGAGCTGCCAGGCTGGTTTTTATATCCGCCTTCCAGATCGAGGGGGCGTGGGGACCGCCCCTCGATCAGCGGACAGAGGAGCCTATGCGCATGCGCGCAGTACGTCTCCGCCGGGAGCCTACAAGGACCATAGTTCCCGGCGGTAGGCGTGTGCAGTGCGTGATGACATCATCGCCGTCTAGCGGCGAGTAGGTGGCAAAGGCTGGAGGTGGGCGGGCTAAATTGCTAGCACTTCAACTGCTGCCTTTTCAGTTGGTAGACTCGGCCCCCTTCCGTGAGTTTGTTCAATGTGCGGTTCCTCAGTGGCAGGTTCCCAAACGCCACTTTTTTCTCACGGAAGGCGATTCCGTCTCTCTACCGACATGTGGAGGGCAATGTCCATGCCTCGCTGGACAGGGCGGTCAGCGGTAAGGTGCATATTACCGCTGACTCATGGTCCAGCAGGCATGGACAGGGACGGTACCTTTCTTTCACGGCCCATTGGGTCACTCTATTGGCAGCTGGGAGGGATGCAGGACAAGGTGCAGTAGTGTTGGAGGTTGTTCCGCCACCACGCCTCCAAAACGCGACTACTGCTACTGGTTGTGACACACCTCTCTCCTCCACCCCCTCCTCTTCTTCTTCCTCCAGTGCTCTGTCCTTGGAACCAGCGGTGCTCCGTAGGCGTACAAGGGGCTACGCAAGTACGCAGGCAAAAAGATGCCATGCCGTGCTTGCGCTGGTGTGTTTGGGGGACAGGAGCCACACTGGGCCAGAGGGTCTGGCAGCTCTGCAGGGGCAGGCCGAGAGGTGGTTGACGCCACGTCAGCTTAAGCCAGGAATGGTCGTTTCTGACAATGGCACCAACCTCCTCTCCGCCCTGCGACAGGGGCAGCTCACCCATGTGCCTTGCATGGCTCACGTCCTCAACCTGGTGGTGCAGCGGTTCTTGGGCAGGTACCCAGGCTTACAGGATGTCCTGAGGCAGGCCAGGAAAGTCTGTGTGCATTTCCGCCGATCTTATAATGCCAGTGCTCGGCTGACTGAGCTGCAAAAGGAGCTGAACCTGCCCAAGAACCGCCTAATATGTGACATGCCCACCAGGTGGAACTCAACGTTGGCCATGCTGCAGCGACTGCACACGCAGCAGAGGGCCATCAATGAGTACCTTTGCGACTACGGCATCAGGACAGGGTCAGGGGAGCTTGGTTTTTTTTCCCCACGTCAGTGGAGCATGATCAGGGATGCATGCACTGTCCTCTCACCATTTGAGGAGGCCACGAGGATGGTGAGCAGTGACAGTGCATGCATCAGTGACACTGTCCCTCTTGTCCACCTGTTGGAGCATACGCTGCGTGGGATAATGGACAGGGCACTTGAGGCAGAACAGAGGCAGGAAGAGGAGGACTTCCTTGCCTCTCAAGGCCCCCTTTATCCGGACAGTGTTCCTTCTGTCCCACCCATCACACAGGAAGAGGATGAGGAGGAGGAGGAGGAGGAGGAGGAGGATTATGTGAGCATGGAGGTGGAGCCTGGCACTCAGCATCAGCAGCAGCAGTCTTTTAGGGATGATGTACAGTCCCAACAAACCAGTGGACTTGTACGTGGCTGGGAGGAGGTGGCTGGCGATCATGTCATCCTCAGTGACCCAGAAGACTCCGGACCGAATGCCTCAGCTAACCTACGCTGCATGGCCTCCCTGATCCTGCAAAGCCTACGGAAGGATCCTCGTGTTCTTCGGATCAAGGAGAGGGACCATTACTGGCTGGCCACTCTCCTTGATCCGCGGTACAAGGGTAAGGTTGCGGACCTTATCTTGCCGTCGCAGAGGGAGCAGAGGATGAGACATCTCAGGGAGGCCTTGCAGAAAGGTCTGTGCAACGCGTTCCCAGAAACTGGGAGGCTACAAACTCCTGGTCCTGGGCGACGAGTTGCTGAGGCTTCGGTCAGTGGCAGAAGGAGCGGTGGGGAAGGTGGACGTCTGACCGATGCGTTCAGACAATTTTTTAGTCCGCAGCCCCAAGGTATGATCGGTTCCAGCAACCATCGCCAGCGTCTGATATACATGGTGCAGGAATACCTTGGGGCAAGGTCAGACTTGGACACCTTTCCCACCGAAAATCCTCTGGCTTACTGGGTCCTGAGGATGGATCACTGGCCAGAGCTTGCACAGTATGCAATTGAGCTACTGGCCTGTCCTGCCTCCAGCGTTCTTTCCGAACGCACATTCAGTGCTGCTGGAGGATTTGTGACTGATCATAGGGTGCGCCTGTCCACCGCCTCGGTTGATCGACTGACCTTCATCAAAATGAATCAGTCTTGGATCACCACCAGCTACCAGGCACCTGAGGCGGATATAACCGAATAATTTTTAATGTCACATCCCTTCAAGACTGCCTATGCTGATGCTGAGTGACTGTCCTCTTATGTTCACTGACTATCCTCTTCCTCCTCCTCAATGATCCATGCCACCACACCAGTGCCTAAGGCACAATTTTTCAGCCCCTGTTTAACAGGGGCGTGTACATACAATTTTTTATAAAAAAATGCTTCGCAACACGTGTGACTGCTGTGCTCCAAGTACAGTATCTGTGAGGGGTTGCAGTGTTGTGGCACCAGCACCAGTGCCTAAGGCACAATTTTTCAGCCCCTGTTTAACAGGGGCGGGTACTTACAATTTTTTTAAAAAATGCTTCGCAACACGTGTGACTGCTGTGCTCCAAGTACAGTATCTGTGAGGGCCGGGTTGCAGTGTTGTGGCACCAGCACCAGTGCCTAAGGCACAATTTTTCAGCCCCTGTTTAACAGGGGCGTGTACTTACAATTTTTAAAAAAAATGCTTCGCAACACGTGTGACTGCTGTGCTCCAAGTACAGTATCTGTGAGGGGTTGCAGTGTTGTGGCACCAGCACCAGTGCCTAAGGCACAATTTTTCAGCCCCTGTTTAACAGGGGCGTGTACTTACAATTTTTTTTAAAAAATGCTTCGCAACACGTGTGACTGCTGTGCTCCAAGTACAGTATCTGTGAGGGGTTGCAGTGTTGTGGCACCAGGACCAGTGCCTAAGGCACAATTTTTCAGCCCCTGTTTAACAGGGGCGGGTACTTACAATTTTTTAAAAAAAATGCTTCGCAACACGTGTGACTGCTGTGCTCCAAGTACAGTTTCTGTGAGGGGTTGCAGTGTTGTGGCACCAGCGCCAGTGCCTAAGGCACAATTTTTCAGCCCCTGTTTAAACAGGGGCGGGTAATTACAATTTTTTTTAAAAATGCTTCGCAACACGTGTGACTGCTGTGCTCCAAGTACAGTCTCTGTGAGGGGTTGCAGTGTTGTTGCACCAGCACCAGTGCCTAAGGCACAATTTTTCAGCCCCTGTTTAACAGGGGCGGGTAATTACAAATCTTGATCTAATAGTTCACAGCAGGGCCCATTCCTGCGCCCACCAAGAGTAACTATGAGGGCCTGCAGTCTTGTGGCAACACCGTCCACCACCACCGCCAAAGGCCCAATTTTTCTGCCCTGTTCATCAGGTGCTTGCAATTACAAATCTTGATCTAATAACTCACAGCAGGGCCCATTCCTGCGCCCACCAAGAGTAACTATGAGGCCTACAGTCTTGTGGCAACACCGTCCACCACCACCGCCAAAGGCCCAATTTTTCTGCCCTGTTCATCAGGTGCTTGCAATTACAAATCTTGATCTAATAACTCACAGCAGGGCCCATTCCTGCCCCCACCAAGAGTAACTGTGAGAGCTTACAGTCTTGTGGCAACACCGTCCACCACCACCCCCAATTTTTCTGCCCTTTTCAACAGGTGCATGCAATTACAAATCTTGATCTATTAACTCACAGCAGGGCCCATTCCTGTGCCCACCAGTCTTGTGGCTACACCAACATCTAATAGGGCAAATTTCTGCAGAGTATATACGCCAGGCCCCTACTTTCAAACATCCAACTTACAAACGGCTCCTACTTGCAAATGGAAAGAGAAAACAGGAAGTGAGAGGAAATCTACCCCTAGGAAGGGAAATTCTATCCTGTTAGATTTAATTTGGGAAAAAGGTATCTCCTCTCTACTGATACTTATCACCAATCCTTGTTTCAATTAAAAGCCCACTTTTCCAAAAACATTTGTCATTGGGACGGAAAGTGAGGTGACATGTTCTGAACAGATGTGCAAAGACAGCAAATGTTACAGGGGTGATAACCCCTCCCTATGTTCTCCAAAAAGCTTAAAAATAGATTTTTTTGGGATGGAGCTACACTTCATAATGTACCTGTTCAGATTCTACTTAAGAACAAACCTAAAGCCGCAAGTGGTTTTAAATGGCTTCTTTTTTTACTTTACAAATGTCATTTTGTGCAAGGACAGTTCTAAACACGGGAAACACATGCCACTTCACAGGCATACTTTAGACACCCCCCAGGTACCATATTTAAAGGAAAATTTCACTTTTTTTTTTTTCGCTTTATGCATCATTAAAATGACTGCTCCCGAAAAAACGTTAGTTTTTAAAAGTTCTTTTTGCATTGATATATGTCCCCTGGGGCAGGACCCGGGTCCCCAAACCTGTTTTATGACATTAACATGCATATTGGCCGTTGTAATTAGCACTTTTGATTTCGAACGTTCGCGTCCATTATAACGTATAGGGTTCGAAAATTTGCGCGAACTTTCGGTCGGTTCGAAGGTTCTGGTGCGAACCGAACCCGGGGGTGTTCGGCTCATCCCTACAGCAGAATGTATTTTGGGGTGTAATTCCACATATCCCCATGTAATGTGTCATCAATATATCATTTACTGACAACTTTCTGTATTTTTTTTTCTTTTGTAATTTTTCAATCACTTGTGGCAAAAAATGAAATATTCAATGGGCTCAAGAAGCCTCTCAGCAAATTCCTTGGGGTGTCTACTTTCCACAATGGGGTCATTTGGGGGGTAATACTGCCCTGTCATTTTATCACCTCAAGAAATGAGATAAACTAAAATCTGTAAATTCCAGTAAATGTTCCATAGATTGTAGACAATATAACTTTTCCGCAAACCAATAAATATACACTTATTACATTTTTTTACCCAAGACATGTGGCTGAATACATTTTGGCCTAAATATATGACTAAAATTGAGTTTATTGGATTTTTTTTTTATAACAAAAAGTAGAAAATATAATTTTTTCAACATTTTCAGTCTTTTTTCATTTATATTGCAAAAAATGTAAAATCCCAGAGATGATAAAATATCACCAAAATAAATCTCTACTTGTAGGAAAAAAGGACACAAATGTAGTTTGTATACAGCGTTGCATGACCGCACAATTACCAGATAAAGCAGCGCAGTGCCAAATTGTAAAAAGTGCTCTGGTCATTGAGGGGGTAAATCTTCCGGGGCTGAAGTGGTTAAGGTAAAAAACCTTCATCCTTTCCATCCTCTGTAATAATTCCTGTAACATCCTAGTATATGATCTATATCTATGGAGAGGAGATCTGAGGTGAGAATTATCCTATAAATGATATAATATTCTGCAGAATTCTGGTATAAATCTTCTATGTGAGGGACCCAGACATGTCACCGAGATGAAAGTTATACAAAGACTGACTTCTGATTGGCCGGTTACACTGGGAGTTCCCATCATAGTCCTTCAGGTCACTCACTGTTATTGGATTTTATTATTATTGTTATTGGATTATAGTCATTGGATGTGTCTACTTCTGCCCCTCCCTGGAAGAACATTTCATTTTCTAAGACCCTGCCCACTGATTAGTCATTGGATGTGTCTACTTCTGCCCCTCCCTGGAAGAACATTTCACCTCTTTCCTGCTTCTCCCTCCAGGATTATCGGCTGTAAAGTGACATTATGGAGCTGTGATGATCTTTGCTCCGTTATCTCCACAAACCGAACTCTGACCGATCTGTGGATATCATTGGAGGATGATGAGAAGATGTCGGAGTCAGAAGTGGAACGACGTTGTGAGGTCCTCCGGAATGCCGGCTTCTCTGTGGATGGAGACAGGTAAGATGTGTTGTATTGGAGGTAACACACATACTAAGTCTTAGAATGTGAATAGTAAAATGTAGACACCATTGGATGGGGATGAGATGATGGAGGTCATTGGACGGGGATGAGATGATGGAGGTCATTGGACGGGGATGAGATGATGGAGGTCATTGGACGGGGATGAGATGATGGAGGTCATTGGATGGGATGAGATGATGGAGGTCATTGGATGGGGATGAGATGATGGAGGTCATTGGATGGGGATGAGATGATGGAGGTCATTGGATGGGGATGAGATGATGGAGGTCATTGGATGGGGATGAGATGATGGAGGTCATTGGATGGGGATGAGATGATGGAGGTCATTGGATGGGGATGAGATGATGGAGGTCATTGGATGGGGATGAGATGATGGAGGGGGGACGTTGTTGGGAGGTCTTCTGACACTCGGGCTGCTCTGTAATGAAAATGGAAAGACGGGTGACAAACATTCTATACAATTTCTGTAGAACCCATTGGAGGTCTCTGTAGTTATACAGATAATGAGAGAGATGATTGAGATTTCCTGTGCCAGTCACAGATTTCCCAGATGATGGAGAATTTATTCCTCATCCCAAGTTTTATCATTACAGATGGGGGATGGGGAAAATCAGATCCACCAATAATAATCTTAGTCGGGTCCTACAATCTTCCACAAGGTTTTACCCCCCCCCCCATCCCCCGAGGTCCATCCAATGTGTCAGTATAACTGAGCCAATCAGATGTGTGTTCTCAGCCTGTACACATGACAGCCCAGCACAGCCGGCATACAGTCTGCTATCCCAATGGTTGGATGGAGATGAGTGTGTGGCCCCTGCCATGGTGAGGGCCCCTCACTTTTCCATCATTTCTTACAGAGCCCCTCCCCCCTTATCCATCATCACAGCAACATTTCCTCCTCTAACACTCTCATTTTATTCTTCTATGAAGGATTTTTGGAGGAGGAGGCTGGAATGTACGTATAGAGAGCTGAAGATAAGAAGATGGTGTGTGGGAGCCCCTCCCCCTCTCAGGTAATACACGGATCCTGATATGAAGAGAATGTCCAGAATGGAATGATATCAGAGGAAAGTCATATCAACTCTCAGCTTTTATTTTCTCTTTCTGATCCTTAAATATAGAATTCCAGTAATAGTAATCTTTGTCTTCTTTTCCTCTTCTAAATGGCCTCATTTCTGCTCAGTATTGCCACTTCCTGTGTTGTTGTGTGACCGGTGCCCCCTTCACAGCACTGATCTGATAGGGGCACCGCGCATGCGCGCTCCCATCTATTGTACTACAAGCCTACAGTGACACACTGGCTGCACCGCCCATCACCGCTACAGCTCCGCCTCCATTGTCATCTGATTGGAGCCCCGCCTCTGCCCCGCCTCCTCTCTATGAGTGACAGCGGCCCCCGCACTTTCACATCACCGCTACAGCTCCGCCTCCATTGTCATCTGATTGGAGCCCCGCCTCTGCCCCGCCTCCTCAATGAGTCACAGCGCCCCCCGCACTTTCACATCACCGCTACAGCTCCGCCTCCATTGTCATCTGATTGGAGCCCCGCCTATGCCCCGCCTCCTCTCTATGAGTGACAGCGGCCCCCGCACTTTCACATCACCGCTACAGCTCCGCCTCCATTGTCATCTGATTGGAGCCCCGCCTCTGCCCCGCCTCCTCAATGAGTCACAGCGCCCCCCGCACTTTCACATCACCGCTACAGCTCTGCCTCCATTGTCATCTGATTGGAGCCCCGCCTCTGCCCCGTCTCCTCTCTATGAGTGACAGCGGCCCCCTCACATCACATCACCACTACAGCTCCGCCTAGGGTTGCCACCTGTCTGGGATTCGCCCGGACAGTCTGGGTTTGGAATCATACGTCCGGGTTTCAGACTGCCTGACA
Organism: Lithobates sylvaticus; assembly: GCA_028564925.1. Lineage (NCBI taxonomy): Eukaryota > Metazoa > Chordata > Amphibia > Anura > Ranidae > Lithobates > Lithobates sylvaticus. The sequence continues at coordinate 6,952,087 of CM053029.1, forward strand.
CCCGGACACAATATTCAGACCGGACTATGACTTCCCAGCAGGGTTGGTGGCTGCAGTTGTCTGAGCTGAGAGTGTCTGTTAGACTCTCTTTCATGCTGCCCAAAGCCGACACTAACAATCCCCCCTCCCCCACACACACTGACAGGAGAGGAGAGAGGGATCGATCTGCACCTCTTCCTCCCGCCCCTCCCCCTCTGTGTCTGCCCCGCACACCAATCTCCAGCGCTGGGCCTCAGAAGAGGAAAGGGGGGGCCGGAAATGTGAAGTCCAACAGCCTCAGATACATCTGATGAGAGGTGATGACTGCCAAGGGGTGAGTGAGCTCACCATCCATCCCTGTCTGTGACTGAAGTCTCCCCTTCTCTCTCCTGCCTCTGAGTGACTACACTAAGGGGAATCAGAGTCCTCAGAGCACCCCTTACATCAGAGTCCTCTCCATACATCAGAGTCCTCAGAGCACCCCTTACATCAGAGTCCTCTCCGTACAACAGAGTCCTCTCCATACATCAGAGTCCTCTCCGTACATCAGAGTCCTCTCCCTTACATCAGAGTCCTCTCCGTACATCAGAGTCCTCAGAGCACCCCTTACATCAGAGTCCTCTCCCTTACATCAGAGTCCTCTACCTTACATCAGAGTCCTCTCCCTTTCATCAGAGTCCTCTCCGTACATCAGAGTCCTCAGAGCACCCCTTACATCAGAGTCCTCTCCCTTACATCAGAGTCCTCTACCTTACATCAGAGTCCTCTCCGTACATCAGAGTCCTCTCCGTACATCAGAGTCCTCTCCGTACATCAGAGTCCTCTCCCTTACATCAGAGTCCCCCTCCGTACATCAGAGTCCTCTCCCTTACATCAGAGTCCTCTCTGTACATCAGAGTCCTCTCCCTTACATCAGAGTCCTCTCCTTACATCAGAGTCCTCTCCGTACATCAGAGTCCCCTCCGTACATCAGAGTCCTCTCCGTACATCAGAGTCCTCTCCGTACATCAGAGTCCTCTCCCTTACATCAGAGTCCTCTCCCTTACATCAGAGTCCTCTCCCTTACATCAGAGTCCTCTCCCTTACATCAGAGTCCTCTCCTTACATCAGAGTCCTCTCCGTACATCAGAGTCCTCTCCGTACATCAGAGTCCCCTCCGTACATCAGAGTCCCCTCCGTACATCAGAGTCCTCTCCTTACATCAGAGTCCTCTCCGTACATCAGAGTCCTCTCCGTACATCAGAGTCCCCTCCGTACATCAGAGTCCCCTCCGTACATCAGAGTCCCCTCCGTACATCAGAGTCCCCTCCGTACATCAGAGTCCTCTCCGTACATCAGAGTCCCCTCCCTTACATCAGAGTTCCCCTTTACACCAGAAAAGTGGCTCCTGGATGATGTTCTGTGACAACGGCACAAGGGCCAAACATTACAACAAACTTTATTCATACAAGACACTGTCCTGTTGTGTCAAAGTTTACTGACAATACATTTTACTGACTCAATTTTCATTGGAAAAAATGTTTTATTTTACCCATCACCACCAATCATTATGTGTCACCCCCCCCCCCCCAGGGCATTGTTTGTCACCCATCTATTCTAGCAGCATTACGTGTCACCAATCCCACTGCAGAGCATTATGTCACCCATCCCACTGCAGAGCATTATGTGTCACCCATCCCACTGCAGAGCATTATGTGTCACCCATCCCACTGCAGAGCATTACGTGTCACCCATCCCACTGCAGAGCATTACGTGTCACCCATCCCACTGCAGAGCATTACGTGTCACGCAACCCACTGCAGAGCATTACGTGTCACCCATCCCACTGCAGAGCATTATGTGTCACCCATCCCACTGCAGAGTATTACGTGTCACCCATCCCACTGCAGAGCATTATGTGTCACCCATCCCACTGCAGAGCATTATGTGTCACCCATCCCACTGCAGAGTATTACGTGTCACCCATCCCACTGCAGAGCATTATGTGTCACCCATCAAACTGCAGAGCATTACGTGTCACCCATCCCACTGCAGAGCATTATGTGTCACCCATCCCACTGCAGAGTATTACATGTCACCCATCCCACTGCAGAGCATTATGTGTCACCCATCCCACTGCAGAGTATTACGTGTCATCCATCCAACTGCAGAGCATTATGTGTCACCCATCCCACTGCAGAGCATTATGTGTCACCCATCAAACTGCAGAGCATTACGTGTCACCAATCCCACTGCAGAGCATTACATGTCACCCATCCCACTGCAGAGCATTATGTGTCACCCATCCCACTGCAGAGTATTACGTGTCATCCATCCAACTGCAGAGCATTATGTGTCACCCATCCCACTGCAGAGCATTATGTGTCACCCATCAAACTGCAGAGCATTACGTGTCACCCATCCCACTGCAGAGCATTATGTGTCATCCATCCAAATGTCACCCATCCCAATGCAGAGAATTACATGTCACCCATCCCATTGCAGAGCATTAGGTGTCACCCACCCCACTGCAGAGTATTACATGTCACCCATCCCACTGCAGAGTATTATGTGTCACCCATCCCACTGCAGAGCATTATGTGTCACCCATCCCACTGCAGAGCATTATGTGTCACCCAACCCACTGCAGAGCATTACGTGTCACCCAACCCACTGCAGAGTATTATGTGTCACCCATCCCACTGCAGAGCATTATGTGTCACCCATCCCACTGCAGAGCATTATGTGTCACCCATCCCACTGCAGAGCATTACGTGTCACCCAACCCACTGCAGAGCATTACGTGTCACCCAACCCACTGCAGATTATTATGTGTCACCCATTCCACTGCAGAGCATTATGTATCACCCATCCCATTGCAGGGCATTAGGTGTCACCCATCCCACTGCAGAGCATTACGTGTCACCCATCCCACTGCAGAGTATTACGTGTCACCCATCCCACTGCAGAACATTATGTGTCACCCATCCCACTGCAGAGCATTATGTGTCACCCATCCCACTGCAGAGTATTACATATACCCATCACACTGCAGAGTATTACATGTCACCCACCACACTGCAGAGTATTACGTGTCACCCATCCCACTGCAGAGCATTATGTGTCACCCATCCCACTGCAGAGTATTATGTGTGACCCATCCCACTGCAGAGTATTACATATCACCCATCCCACTGCAGAGCATTACGTGTCACCCAACACACTGCACATTATTATGTGTCACCCATCCCACTGCAGAGCATTATGTATCACCCATCCCATTGCAGAGCATTATGTGTCGCCCATCCCACTGCAGAGCATTACGTGTCACCCAACCCACTGCAGATTATTACGTGTCACCCATCCCACTGCAGAGCATTATGTATCACCCATCCCATTGCAGAGCATTACGTGTCACCCATCCCACTGCAGAGCATTATGTGTCACCCATCAAACTGCAGAGCATTACGTGTCACCCATCCCACTGCAGAGCATTATGTGTCACCCATCCCACTGCAGAGTATTACATGTCACCCATCCCACTGCAGAGCATTATGTGTCACCCATCAAACTGCAGAGCATTACGTGTCACCAATCCCACTGCAGAGCATTACATGTCACCCATCCCACTGCAGAGCATTATGTGTCACCCATCCCACTGCAGAGTATTACGTGTCATCCATCCAACTGCAGAGCATTATGTGTCACCCATCCCACTGCAGAGCATTATGTGTCACCCATCAAACTGCAGAGCATTATGTGTCACCCATCCCACTGCAGAGCATTATGTGTCACCCATCCCACTGCAGAGCATTACGTGTCACCCAACCCACTGCAGAGCATTACGTGTCACCCAACCCACTGCAGAGTGTTATGTGTCACCCATCCCACTGCAGAGCATTATGTGTCACCCATCCCACTGCAGAGCATTATGTGTCACCCATCCCACTGCAGAGCATTATGTGTCACCCATCCCACTGCAGAGCATTACGTGTTACCCAACCCACTGCAGAGCATTACGTGTCACCCAACCCACTGCAGATTATTATGTGTCACCCATTCCACTGCAGAGCATTATGTATCACCCATCCCATTGCAGGGCATTAGGTGTCACCCATCCCACTGCAGAGCATTACATGTCACCCATCCCACTGCAGAGCATTACGTGTCACCCATCCCACTGCAGAGCATTACGTGTCACCCATCCCACTGCAGAGTATTACGTGTCACCCATCCCACTGCAGAACATTATGTGTCACCCATCCCACTGCAGAGCATTATGTGTCACCCATCCCACTGCAGAGTATTACATATACCCATCCCACTGCAGAGTATGACATGTCACACATCACACTGCAGAGTATTACATGTCACCCACCACACTGCAGAGTATTACGTGTCACCCATCCCACTGCAGAGCATTATGTGTCACCCATCCCACTGCAGAGTATTATGTGTGACCCATCCCACTGCAGAGTATTACATATCACCCATCCCACTGCAGAGCATTACGTGTCACCCAACCCACTGCACATTATTAGGTGTCACCCATCCCACTGCAGAGCATTATGTATCACCCATCCCATTGCAGAGCATTACGTGTCGCCCATCCCACTGCAGAGCATTACGTGTCACCCAACCCACTGCAGATTATTACGTGTCACCCATCCCACTGCAGAGCATTATGTATCACCCATCCCATTGCAGAGCATTACGTGTCACCCATCCCACTGCAGAACATTACGTGTCACCCATCCCACTTCATAGCATTACGTGTTACCCATCCAACTGCAGAGCATTATGTGTCACCCATCCCACTGCAGAGCATTACGTGTCACCCAACCCACTGCAGATCATTATGTGTCACCCATCCCACCCCAGAGCATTACCTGTTACCCATCCCACTGCAGAGCATTATGTGTCACCCATCCCACTGCAGAGCATTACGTGTCACCCATCCCACTGCAGAGTATTACATGTCACCCATCCCACTGCAGAGCATTACATGTCACCCATCCCACTGCAGAGCATTACATGTCACCCATCCCACTGCAGAGCATTACGCGTCACCCATCCCCCTGCAGAGCATTACGTGTCACCCATCCCACTGCAGAGCATTACATGTCATCCATCCCACTGCAGAGCATTACGTGTCACCCATCCCAATGCAGAGCATTATGTGTCACCCATCCCACTGCAGAGTATTATGTGTCACCCATCCCACTGCAGAGTAGTACATGTCACCCATCCCACTGCAGAGTAGTACATGTCACCCATCCCACTTCAGTGCATTATGTGTCACCCATCTCACTGCAGAGCATTACGTGTCATCCATCCCACTGCAGAGTATTACATATCACCCATCCCACTGCAGAGTATTACGTGTCACCCAACCCACTGCAGAATATTATGTGTCACCCATCCCAAAATTGGCCATAAAGAGGGTATGGGGGTCCGGGTACTGCCCTGGGGGACATCAATGAAAAACATTTTTTTAAAAACAATTTTTTTTTAAAGGAGCAGTGATTTTAATGATGCTTAAAGTGAAACAATAAAAAAATAAAAAATCCTTTAAATATAGTCCTGGGGGTCCCCTTAGTCTGCCTATAAAGTGGCACATCTGTACCATGTACAGAACCTGTTACCAGATGATCCATCATTACAACTATTCATAGAACCAGAGCCACACCTTATACTTATATTTAACCAATCTCTTTGTGACATTCTAGTGTCAAGTCATTTCTCTCCCCAAAATAATAGAGACCCCCAACCCCCCGTGGTTCCTCTGCGGCAAATGTGATTTCTGTCAGATCATTCAACCAGGCAGAATTGTCCACTTCCCCTCGGGGTGAAGAGCTAACCATCTATCACTTTGTGAACTGGGACACTATAGGCAGAGGGTATTTGCTCACGTGTGGCTGTGGAAGCCACTATGTGGGCCAAACTAATCAGAATTTCTGGAGAGGTATTAAAGAACACGTCACAGATATACATATAGGGGTCTGTGAGGACCCTATACCCAGACACTTTGCCCAGGCCCATGATTATAAAACGGGTTCTTTAAGGTTCCAGGTACTTGTCAGAATTCACCCCCCCCCCGGTAAGGGCGACTTTGATCAGAAAATCCTGCAAATTGAGGCTACATGGATATACGAACTAAGAGCCACCCAATCACCAGGGTTACATGACGCCATTAGATTTGCCCCATTTATTTTCATATTTGACTCCAATTTATGGTAAATTTAGCCCCTCCCCCTCCTTTTTTCCCCATTGTTTTCCCTTTCCTACTCTAATCTGAAAATGTATTTTTCCTTGATGAATGGCCACATTGACTTGACTTGGTAATAATAAAAAATGCTTTCTGTACATCTCCATATGCACCTTTCTGATATCTAGACTATGTACCGTATATACTCGAGTATAGGCCGACCCGAATATAAGCCGAGGCACCTAATTTTACCACAAACAACTGGGAAAACTTATTGACTCGAGTATAAGCCTAGGGTGAGAAATGCGCAGTTACTGTAAGTGCAAAAGAGGGTCAACGATGCCCATTTGCAGCCTCACTGTGCCCATGCAGATGGACACAGTTGACTGATTTGGGGCCCTGTATCTCAGGGTCACTTAGTGCTAGGAACCCCATCTTTGGATATGTTGTAGTGCTAATTCCACTGGGTTGGAATAGATTTGGGGTTCCTAGCACCAAGTGTCCCCGAGATATGGGGCCCCAAATCTCAAGCACTTTTCTGCAGCAGAGAATGAAATTTTCTGAACCGAATTTGGGGCCCTGTATCTCGGGGCCACTTAGTGCTAGGAACCCCATCTTTGGATATGTTGTAGTGCTAGTTCAACTGGGTTTGAATGCCAAATTTGGGGTTCCAACCTCCAAGTGTCCCCGAGATATGGGGCCCCAAATTCGGGTCAGAAAATGTCAAGCACTTTTCTGCAGCAGAGAATGACATTTTCTGAACCGAATTTGGGGCCCTGTATCTCGGGGCCACTTAGTGCTAGGAACCCCATCTTTGGATATGTTGTAGTGCTAGTTCAACTGGGTTTGAATGCCAAATTTGGGGTTCCAACCTCCAAGTGTCCCCGAGATATGGGGCCCCAAATTCGGGTCAGAAAATGTCAAGCACTTTTCTGCAGCAGAGAATGACATTTTCTGAACCGACTTTGGGGCCCTGTATCTCGGGGCCACTTAGTGCTAGGAACCCCATATTTGGATATGTTATAGTGCTAGGTCCACTGGGTTGGCACGCCAAATTTGGGATCCCTAGACCCAAGTGGCCCCGAGATATGGGGCCCCAAAGTCGGGTCGGAAATTTTTTTTTTTTGCTGCAGAAAAGTGCTTGACTCGAGTATAAGCCGAGGGGGGCACTTTCAGCACAAAAAAATGTGCTGAAAAACTCGGCTTATACTCGAGTATATACGGTATTTCTGTAAGGTATCTGTATGTATATTGTAAATGTCCAGCAATAATCTGTCATACTGAGAATATATGGACCAAAGGTAATATATATATATAATGCGTTTTCCTCAGATCTATATGGGTTTTCAGTTATGTTTCATTTCATTTTATTTTATTTTCCTTATAAACAATTGTAGCACTAACCCCCGAAGGAGCGGCTGGTTTTATTGGGCTTACCGTTACCTTCTTCACCTCGTCTCCGTCTAGGGGTTCCCGTGGTAGATTGCCCAGAAAAATGTAGAAACTGACACTTTATCTTCCTTTTTATGGTTATTTATTGGAAAAAAGATAAAACAGTCTCTTAGAAGTCGGATAGAGGGTTAGGGTGGAAGTTCAGGTACCTTTGGAACTGCTTAGTTAGAAAATCTCTCACTGTAGGAATCCAGAGAGCAACTGTCTCACAACTGGATTATCACAACCCGGATACACCTCCTCACACTAGGCCTAGCAGCCAGAGAAGTGTTAGATAGAGCAAAGTCTCTGCCACAGACTTGGTTATAGAACACTTGAGAATAAAGTCTCGGCCACAGACTTGGTTGTAACTGAGGGACTAGATAAATTTAGATAGCTATCATACGGTACCAGTATCTTGCAGCTGCTCCGGAGATACCATATGAGTGTAGATCCATTTAGTGTCCTTCAACTGAGCCTCTAGGCTTCTTCTTGAAAGCCAGCCTTAGCGCATGGCTTCCCCCCAAAGAGTTCTCCCCTGGGTGCTTCTCCAGTTGTTGGGCCTCTCCTAACTGAGACGGCACCGCACCACTTTTGGATAATTCAGCCTGACATCCATTCGAGCCTGTCCCTGCAGTTGCTTTGCCTTGAGCTATCCAGCCCCGAGACTCAAAATTGCATGGATCCGCTCCCCAGGCCAGGAGGGCCACGGGGGCTTGTCAGGAGGACCAGGACCAAACAGACAGAAGATGGCTTCTGGACCGGAAACCCAGAAACATGTGATGTCAGTACCTTAAGTACCCTCTCCCAGAAAGCGCAGCAAGACGACACTCCCATTAGGCTGGTTCCAAGAGAGATTGGCACTCAATGCACCTAGCCAAACTGCGGTCTCACACTTGCCAGAGGTGACAGCGACACCTGTGGCCAAGCATAACCGAGTGCAATCCAGCTAGACTGGCACTGAAACCATAATTTGGTATAATTAAAACCAAACTGCGTTTTTGGGAAGTTTAAATAGAAAAAAAAACACATAGCGCATGCTCTTCAGGAGACGACACTACACAATGTTCTGTGGATCTGCCGTCTGTTCTGATGGGAATAGCCTGGCCCGTGTCTGCCCATTGCCTGGGGGAGTAGAAGCTCTGCGGATGGATTTCCATACACGGGGTCTTTGGCACCTTTTTTTTCATCTTGGAATCCCACTAGGCTTGGCTACTGAATCACTGAATCGAATCAGTAAATCAACTCACTACAGAGTTTGAATGAATCAAATCATAAAGTGAATCCGATTTCAATTCATTGTCAAAGATCCTCCCCTTTCAGGATGAGTAGAGAGGGAGCTGAAAACACAGCAGCCTCCGATCATGATTTGTAAAATTAGAAATAACATGATTATCTGTGAGCCACCAAGACTTCAAGAGTCTGAATAAATCACAGAGCACACACGATTCTCTTCTGTATGATGTCTGAGTGTGAAGCAGGCAGCAGACAGTCAAGTCAATTCCAGTCTGTGAATGACTCAGAAAGAGAAAACACACAAGAATCAACGCTGTGTGAGCCAGCAGAGCAGAATGACTCCTGAATCTATGACATTAATTGTAATTTTCTAGTTTGACCATTAACTACTTGCCTACCAGCCACGAACACCTCCTTACTGACCAAGCCATTTTTCAGCTTTCAGCGCTGTCGCATTTGAATGACAATTGCGCGGTCATGCAACGCTGTACCCAAATAAAATTTTTATCATTTTTTCCCCACAGACAGAGCTTTATTTTAGTGGTATTTGATCACCTCTGCGGTTTTTATTTCTTGTGCTATAAACAAAAGAAGAGGGACAAGTTTGAAAAAACATAATATTTTTACTATTTATTATAATAAATATCCAATTATTTTTTTTTTTAAACAAATTTTTTCCTCAGTTTAGGCCGATACGTATTCTTCTACATATTTTTGGTAAAAAAAATCGCAATAAGCGTATATTGATTGGTTTGCGCAAAAGTTATAGCGTCTACAAAATAGGGGATAGATTTATAGCATTTTTATTATTATTTTTTTTTTTACTAGTAATGGCGGCGATTTGCGATTTTTTTTATCGTGACTGCGACATTGCGGCGGACACTTTGGACACTTTTGACTCATTTTGGGACCATTCACATTTTATACAGCGATCCGTGCTATAAAAATGCATTGATTACTGTATAAATGTGACTGGCAGGGAAGGGGGTTAACGCTAGGGGCGCTGCAGGGGTTAATGTGTACCCTATCTTGGTGATTCTTACTGTGGGGGGAGGGGACTGACTGGGGAGGAGACCGATCGGTGTCCCTATGTACAAGGGACACACTATCGGTCTCCTCTCCTCTGACAGGACGTGGATCTGTGTGTTTTACACACACCGATCCACGTCCTGCTCGATTACCGGGCAATCGCGGGTGCCTGGCGGTCATCGCGACCGCCGGGCACGCGCACCGGGGCCCCAGCTACGCGGCGGGCGCGGGGGCGCCTCCCGCGGCGCGCGCGCGCGCCCCCCAGTGGCCAAATTGCAGACGACGTCATATGACGGCGGCCCGCCACAGTAGCTGCACCGTCCCACCGTCATTTGACAGTGGGCGGTCAGCAAGTGGTTAATATATGGAAAATAAAGATTAATTATATTTTTATTCTATTCTGTGGTATATATGTTTATTAAACCCTACAAGGTACATACAAAATCTGACTCCACCTTACCTTTGTTATTGATTTTTGCATGTATAGAACCTGCTGCAGCAAAACTGACATTTATAAACAAAAAAAAAACGACTTTTAAATTGTTATTTCCTGCAAGCTTTCTTTATTTTATAAATAACAGCTTGGGGGGGTGGGGGGGGGGAGTCTGTATGATGAGGCCACAAGTAGTGCACTGGGAACAGAATTAGAGATTTGTTGGATAAATTCTGGTGTCTCTTTGGCAGAGTTTGGATGGAAATAACACGATTCCCTGTGTAAAATGGAATGATATACACATCACATTCACATATATATGTATTGATGAAACATTTCATGGAATGTATACAATGTAATATCTCTGTGTAATTGTACAATTATCTCTTGTAGACGGCCGGAGATTTGTCTGGTGATTGTGTCCCGGTGTTGGGTCTGCTGGATCTCTTCCATGTATAGAGGATGTCCTCACCGTCACCTCGGATTTCTCTGCAACCCTCTAAAGGAAAGTCTTCTACTCTTCATGGATATAATGGTCGCCTCCCATTGTGAATTCCCTCTTCTCCCCTCTGTAGGATTCCGCACTTTCCAATATTATCAATATTTACTATGATGATGATGAGGATCCGACTCATTATTAGGACTCGTTCCTGGCGGGAAGAATACATTTTCTAAAGTTTCTCATTAATAAAAGCTGACTGGAGCAATCACTAATACAGAGAAAGAAACCACATCTTCCTCTTACTGCTGCCCTACTCCTTTCCATTCTCCATACTCCTCTCCATACTCCATATTCCTCTCCATCCTCCATACTCCTCTCCATCCTCCATATTTCTCTCCATCCTCCATATTCCTCTCCATCCTCCATATCCCTCTCCATCCTCCATACTACTCTCCATTCTCCACATTCCTCTCCAACCTCCTCTCCATACTCCTCTCCATCCTCCATACTCCTCTCCATCCTCCATCCTCCTCTCCATCCTCCATACTCCTCTCCATCCTCCATACTACTCTCCATTCTCCACATTCCTCTCCAACCTCCTCTCCATCCTCCATATTCCTCTCCAACCTCCATACTCCTCTCCATCCTCCATACTACTCTCCATCCTCCATACTCCTCTCCATCCTCCATACTACTCTCCATCCTCTCTCCTCTCCCAGCATTTTCTCTCTTTTTCCCACACTCCCTCTGTCTTTTCTTTGCATTCTCTCTTCTCTCCCTGCACTCTCTCTCCTCTCCCTGCACTCTCTCTCTCTCCTCTCCTTGGATGTAAAAAAGTGATGCGGCTCTATCTAACATATACGCCATTCCTGGCTCCGAGTGTCTCTCTCTGCAATGTCTTTCTCCATGTTGCTGACATTATCTTGTATAAGAACAGAACCCGATCCATCAGCAATCCCAAGGAGAGACTGACATCTCATAGCCGGCTCTCTGCTGCCTTATATCAGAGTTTTTGTTCCACAACCAGAACTTTATCCCCCTGAATGACAAGCTTAGCCAAGTGATCCCATTTCTAGAAGTTCATCTTTACTTCTGCCAACTCCCCCATCTCTGCTCTGCATGACTCTCTGCCAACACGGCTCCTAAGACTTCATTGTGCCAAGTCCGTTCAGCCGCTTTGCCTTTCACTGACAACTTGCTGCAATTTTTATTATATCATCTAAATGGATTTATCCACCGATTGTTCTGATTATATTTCATGTCTGATATATTGTATATGAGGATCATGTATTATTCCCCGGAGGATTTCATGTCATGGATCATTACCCAAAGGGACGCGATTATCCCAATTGATTATTGGGCCACCAATATTATTACCTGGTTATTGGAAGGTGTTATTCTCTATAGATTTACCCCATTGAGGTTTTTTACTCATCAATAAAGTTTTGTATATTTTATTAACCGATTCTGTGATTATTACCAACTTCTTCTCATCTTGTTCTCCACAGCCAATACCCTCGTCCTTCCCCCTCTCTCCTCTCCCTTCACTTCCCCCTCTCTCCTATCCCTTCCCCCCTCTCTCACTCTCCCCTCCCTTCCCCGTCTCACCTCTCCCTTCCCCTCTCTCCTCTCCTTTCCCCCTCTCTTCTCTCCCTTCCCTTCCCCCTCTATCCTCTCCCTTCCCCCTCTCTCTCTCTCCCTCCCTTCCTCCTCTCACCTCTCCCTTCTCCCCTCTCACCTTTGCATTCCCCCCTCTCTCACCTCTCCCTTCCCCCTCTCTCTGCATTTGTTCCTTTCTTTGCACTCTTTCTGCCCTCTCTCTATATTAACCACATAATATGTTCTTACCATGTAATGTGTCAGAGAAATTGAGTATTATACCTTTAAATGTCAATTATGAATATGCATATAAATATTGCTTTATCTTCATTAAGTTTAAAATGCTTAGAAATATATGTTTCATATAACCCTATATGCTTTTATTTCATGTAGCTTAGTTAAATGCTTAGACTTGCATAATTTGAAAATACATGACGTTGCAAAAAGGGAGTCTTCCCAAAAGTCAGTATCCTGTATAACAATTTAACAATTGTGAATGTGAAAGTCTGTGAATGGACATCTCCACCTTTCCTGTCATTGTCCAGAATTAAGTGAGAATAAATGTGACTGGAATGTTCTGTGAGGAAAGGGGGGTGTCCGAGGGGTATAAAAGAGAGAGACCATACAATGTTAAGACAGAAATGGATTTTTGAAGCCTGAATGTAGATGTAACCATTTCTCTTGCATATGCAAATAAATGTCTTAACTTGAATCGAGAGACGGTCTGAG
>CM053029.1:6965651-6994660 GCA_028564925.1 Lithobates sylvaticus
CTTCTGCTAGGCAATTTTAGCACCCTTTATGACTGCCTTACCTCACGGCTGGGGCCGAGCCTGATCTATACACCGACCCGGGTAAGCATGGGATGGTATTAAGGGGGATTTTCCCTTCTCTTTTCCACTGTAAACCAAGAAGTGGCAGGTAATACCAAATACCAAGTACCTTTGGACCAAGGTCAGTTTGTGGGTAAACCCAGATAAAACACAAGAGTTGTTAATACATTTGAAATGCCACTATCCAGCGACTGTGTTGAACATTTTGATGCTCTGTTTGGCAGAAAAGCTGCCGATCCACATGAGATTCTATTTCTGACTGCTTGCGGCAAGAAGACTTCTGAACGTGTCCCAGAGCAGTGGCTATTAGTGCGAATCTCAAGAAATGCAACAACACCATGTCATGTGAAGCAAAGGAGGCACACCTCTAAGGAGCGATTCTGATTGCTATTCATATATGTTGATACATCAGGAAAAACACTTCTGGCACTAACAGAAAAAGGACATAAAATGCCTTCCTGCAATTTAAGCTTACCAAAGATACTTGTCAGGATGGCCTTTTTGCTTGAAGATTTGAGCCCACCGGATTTGCATGCCACATTGGGATGTCAGGAGAACGTCGGACAAAATGCAAAGCTCCTTCCTAATAAAAGCAGCTTTTCCTTTGTGGGGAGTTGAACACATTGTTTGGCAGAAACATTGCAGGAGATTTGGTTTTGGACAAGGGGACTTGTAGCCATCTTGCAGAAGATTCTATTCAGCTGATAGCATGCTGCTCAACTAATCTGAGTTCTACTAGTAAGAGGTAGACATATTAATTAAGGCATCAGGAAAGGGGACTTGTAAAGGTTTTATTTTAAAGGCTTGCTATAGGACGTGCCTAGAAAGAGACAAGCAAGATCTCAAACACCCCAGATGGGACTCGAACCCACAATCCCTGGCTTAGGAGGCCAGTGCCTTATCCATTAGGCCACTGGGGCTTACCCTGGGTGACAGCAAACCCTTTTTTTTTCTTTCAGAAGTCATCCGTTCTCTTACTTTACATGGTAAGGGTGGCAAAGTCTTTGTTTTTATTTTCCCTTGCTAACTTGCTACAGAATTGCAAGCGGTTTGAGCTACAAAGTCAGAAGAATGAGTTTTCTGAAAGGGAAAAGCCAAGTGGCAGCTCTCCACACCTCTTTTCAACAAGTAGAAGGTGCACATTCTCGTTATCAGTTTTGGTCCACAATTTAAAGAATGCGGTCAGTGTAACTGAAAGACAGCTCATTCAAGCACCACTGAGGAAAGAACCTTGAGTTTCTTTGGGCGCTTACTGCCTTGTGGTAAAGTTCTCAGACCGTAGGGTGCAAGTGCAGATTACATTTTCCATTAAGAAAGGCAAAAATCAAGAAAAAGCATGCTCCAGGTGAGGCTCGAATTCACAACCTCGGCATTGCTCAACAGATACTGCCATATAAGTACCGCGCGCTGACCGATTGCGCCACTGGAGCGCAGGCGCCATCTAGAAGATCCATCACCCATCTCTCCTCGGTTTTAAATAGGCCTCCAAGTCATCCAAAACCTAAAATCCTGCTTATCCCAGACAAAATAGAATTGTTTTTCTCTCATAGCAAGAAATAGTAGCTTATAAATACTCTGAGAAAAAAAAAACACTGCCAAAGCCACTTGACTGGAGCTCAAGGACAGTTTTAAAAAAATAAAAATTGGACCTTTTTTGAAAGAAAAAATGATATTGCAACTGCTATCGTGACGTGTTAGGAATATATTCATGCACGCTTGAAAAGTTACTATAGGATCCACTGTAAACCAAGAAGTGGCAGGTAATACCAAATACCAAGTACCTTTGGACCAAGGTCAGTTTGTGGGTAAACCCAGATAAAACACAAGAGTTGTTAATACATTTGAAATGCCACTATCCAGCGACTGTGTTGAACATTTTGATGCTCTGTTTGGCAGAAAAGCTGCCGATCCACATGAGATTCTATTTCTGACTGCTTGCGGCAAGAAGACTTCTGAACGTGTCCCAGAGCAGTGGCTATTAGTGCGAATCTCAAGAAATGCAACAACACCATGTCATGTGAAGCAAAGGAGGCACACCTCTAAGGAGCGATTCTGATTGCTATTCATATATGTTGATACATCAGGAAAAACACTTCTGGCACTAACACAAAAAGGACATAAAATGCCTTCCTGCAATTTAAGCTTACCAAAGATACTTGTCAGGATGGCCTTTTTGCTTGAAGATTTGAGCCCACCGGATTTGCATGCCACATTGGGATGTCAGGAGAACGTCGGACAAAATGCAAAGCTCCTTCCTAATAAAAGCAGCTTTTCCTTTGTGGGGAGTTGAACACATTGTTTGGCAGAAACATTGCAGGAGATTTGTTTTTGGACAAGGGGACTTGTAGCCATCTTGCAGAAGATTCTATTCAGCTGATAGCATGCTGCTCAACTAATCTGAGTTCTACTAGTAAGAGGTAGACATATTAATTAAGGCATCAGGAAAGGGGACTTGTAAAGGTTTTATTTTAAAGGCTTGCTATAGGACGTGCCTAGAAAGAGACAAGCAAGATCTCAAGCACCCCAGATGGGACTCGAACCCACAATCCCTGGCTTAGGAGGCCAGTCCCTTATCCATTAGGCCACTGGGGCTTACCCTGGGTGACAGCAAACCCTTTTTTTTTCTTTCAGAAGTCATCCGTTCTCTTACTTTACATGGTAAGGGTGGCAAAGTCTTTGTTTTTATTTTCCCTTGCTAACTTGCTACAGAATTGCAAGCGGTTTGAGCTACAAAGTCAGAAGAATGAGTTTTCTGAAAGGGAAAAGCCAAGTGGCAGCTCTCCACACCTCTTTTCAACAAGTAGAAGGTGCACATTCTCGTTATCAGTTTTGGTCCACAATTTAAAGAATGCGGTCAGTGTAACTGAAAGACAGCTCATTCAAGCACCACTGAGGAAAGAACCTTGAGTTTCTTTGGGCGCTTACTGCCTTGTGGTAAAGTTCTCAGACCGTAGGGTGCAAGTGCAGATTACATTTTCCATTAAGAAAGGCAAAAATCAAGAAAAAGCATGCTCCAGGTGAGGCTCGAACTCACAACCTCGGCATTGCTCAACGGATACTGCCATATAAGTACCGCGCGCTGACCGATTGCGCCACTGGAGCGCAGGCGCCATCTAGAAGATCCATCACCCATCTCTCCTCGGTTTTAAATAGGCCTCCAAGTCATCCAAAACCTAAAATCCTGCTTATCCCAGACAAAATAGAATTGTTTTTCTCTCATAGCAAGAAATAGTAGCTTATAAATACTCTGAGAAAAAAAAAACACTGCCAAAGCCACTTGACTGGAGCTCAAGGACAGTTTTAAAAAAATAAAAATTGGACCTTTTTTGAAAGAAAAAATGATATTGCAACTGCTATCGTGACGTGTTAGGAATATATTCATGCACGCTTGAAAAGTTACTATAGGATCCACTGTAAACCAAGAAGTGGCAGGTAATACCAAATACCAAGTACCTTTGGACCAAGGTCAGTTTGTGGGTAAACCCAGATAAAACACAAGAGTTGTTAATACATTTGAAATGCCACTATCCAGCGACTGTGTTGAACATTTTGATGCTCTGTTTGGCAGAAAAGCTGCCGATCCACATGAGATTCTATTTCTGACTGCTTGCGGCAAGAAGACTTCTGAACGTGTCCCAGAGCAGTGGCTATTAGTGCGAATCTCAAGAAATGCAACAACACCATGTCATGTGAAGCAAAGGAGGCACACCTCTAAGGAGCGATTCTGATTGCTATTCATATATGTTGATACATCAGGAAAAACACTTCTGGCACTAACACAAAAAGGACATAAAATGCCTTCCTGCAATTTAAGCTTACCAAAGATACTGGTCAGGATGGCCTTTTTGCTTGAAGATTTGAGCCCACCGGATTTGCATGCCACATTGGGATGTCAGGAGAACGTCGGACAAAATGCAAAGCTCCTTCCTAATAAAAGCAGCTTTTCCTTTGTGGGGAGTTGAACACATTGTTTGGCAGAAACATTGCAGGAGATTTGTTTTTGGACAAGGGGACTTGTAGCCATCTTGCAGAAGATTCTATTCAGCTGATAGCATGCTGCTCAACTAATCTGAGTTCTACTAGTAAGAGGTAGACATATTAATTAAGGCATCAGGAAAGGGGACTTGTAAAGGTTTTATTTTAAAGGCTTGCTATAGGACGTGCCTAGAAAGAGACAAGCAAGATCTCAAGCACCCCAGATGGGACTCGAACCCACAATCCCTGGCTTAGGAGGCCAGTCCCTTATCCATTAGGCCACTGGGGCTTACCCTGGGTGACAGCAAACCCTTTTTTTTTCTTTCAGAAGTCATCCGTTCTCTTACTTAACATGGTAAGGGTGGCAAAGTCTTTGTTTTTATTTTCCCTTGCTAACTTGCTACAGAATTGTAAGCGGTTTGAGCTACAAAGTCAGAAGAATGAGTTTTCTGAAAGGGAAAAGCCAAGTGGCAGCTCTCCACACCTCTTTTCAACAAGTAGAAGGTGCACATTCTCGTTATCAGTTTTGGTCCACAATTTAAAGAATGCGGTCAGTGTAACTGAAAGACAGCTCATTCAAGCACCACTGAGGAAAGAACCTTGAGTTTCTTTGGGCGCTTACTGCCTTGTGGTAAAGTTCTCAGACCGTAGGGTGCAAGTGCAGATTACATTTTCCATTAAGAAAGGCAAAAATCAAGAAAAAGCATGCTCCAGGTGAGGCTCGAACTCACAACCTCGGCATTGCTCAACAGATACTGCCATATAAGTACCGCGCGCTGACCGATTGCGCCACTGGAGCGCAGGCGCCATCTAGAAGATCCATCACCCATCTCTCCTCGGTTTTAAATAGGCCTCCAAGTCATCCAAAACCTAAAATCCTGCTTATCCCAGACAAAATAGAATTGTTTTTCTCTCATAGCAAGAAATAGTAGCTTATAAATACTCTGAGAAAAAAAAAACACTGCCAAAGCCACTTGACTGGAGCTCAAGGACAGTTTTAAAAAAATAAAAATTGGACCTTTTTTGAAAGAAAAAATGATATTGCAACTGCTATCGTGACGTGTTAGGAATATATTCATGCACGCTTGAAAAGTTACTATAGGATCCACTGTAAACCAAGAAGTGGCAGGTAATACCAAATACCAAGTACCTTTGGACCAATATCAACAAGGAGGGGATGGTGGACTAGGGATTATAGCGGTGCAGGAATAATGTAAAAGAGTCGGGGTTAACTCACAGTTCAATGCTCAGACTACTTATTAATTAATAAAACAGTTTTTATTACATATAGAAAATTACATCAATATACAAAAAGAAAGAAAAATATATATAAGGAAAATTTGACAATATATTTTTAGCAAGACTCAATCAAAAGGGTCATGACAAGTAATAGTTAAAATTCCATTTAGAGCAGCATATGGTCATTTGTATAGAGAGCGTTACAAAGTTAGCGATTAATTCAAGTTGTGCATTCAAAATTTGAAGTGCAATTCAAGTTAACTGTAGATAAGGTAACCTGGGATAGACTAGGTGAGTCTTAGTAGACAGTTCCGACATGTTTCGCCATAACAATGGCTTCCTCAGGGTGCGTCTACTTTACGTAATTGAAATATCTAGTAGAGAAAACGTCATATTTAATTCAATTTAATGATAATTAGACATAATAAAGTAGACCTGTATAGGGTCAAAGTAAAAGAAAAGGGAAAGAATTCTCATAGAGAAGACCCAGGAGGGTTCCGCTAATTGCCAATCCAGAGGAAGTGCCTTGGCCCCTCCTTCCCTGGTGGAAAAGAGAAGGGAAAATCCCCCTTAATACCATCCCATGCTTACCCGGGTCGGTGTATAGATCAGGCTCGGCCCCAGCCGTGAGGTAAGGCAGTCATAAAGGGTGCCAAAAATGCCAAAAACCTCCGGGCAGGCCTATTGTTTCAGGCTGTGAAGGACTTACAGAAAAAGCTAGTGAGCTCGTAGACAAACATCTTGCCCCACTGGTGTCTGCACTCCCTTCCTATATCAAAGACACTATCCACCTATTACGTGTCCTTGAAAACCAGCAGTTACCTAAAAACTCTTATCTTGTCGCACTAGATGTTGAATGCCTCTATAACGCCATACCTCATGAAAGAGGTGTGGAAGTTGTAGCTAAACAATTGGAATGCCTTGGCCCTAAAGCACAGCAATATAACAATTTTGTTTTATCATTGCTTAAGTTTATCCTAACTAAAAATTACTTTACCTTTGGATCTTCCCACTACCTCCAGATACAGGGCGTAGCAATGGGCACTAAATGTGCCCCTTCCTACGCCAATCTGTATCTGGGGGGGTGGGAAAAGGATGTTTTTTCGGACCCGGAGATGAGGTGCTTTACCCAGCACATCCTCTCCTGGATGAGATACATCGATGACATTTTAATCTTTTGGACCGGCACTTACCCAGATTTACAACGTTTTTTCGATAAAATCTCCATTAATACATACAACCTTAAATTTTCCCTTGAATATAGCCAACAAATGATAACCTTTCTCGATCTTACTATAACCATTGACAATGAAGGAAAATTATACTCTTCATTATACAGAAAAGCCTCGGCAGGCAATACCATACTGCATGCATCCAGCTCTCACCCCAAGAATTTACTAAAAAGTATACCGTACAGTCAATATTTACGAATAAGAAGAAACTGCACTAATGATAAAGACTTTTACCAAGCATCTCATGAATTATATCGAAGATTAAAATTAAGAGGCTACAGCCATAATTTACTTAAGGAATCATTTAATAGAGTCAAACGCTTGGAACGAAAGGAACTAATCTTTAGAGATAAAAATCTTCAACTAAATCAACCTGTACGTCTTATCACTCAATACTCAAACCAATCTGCCCAGGTTAGGAATACCATAAACACATTTTGGCCCTTACTGTCATCGGATCCGATAGTAGGACAATATGTAAAAACATATCCGGAAATTACTTACCGGCGACCATTATCCCTTAGTGACAAATTAACCTCTAGCCACTTCCATGCCCTAGATGACCCAAAAAAAATAGATCAATCCGGTACTTTCTCCTGTGGTCACTGTGACTCATGCACATTTCTATCCAACTCCAATAGTACCCTATTGCCAAATGGGAAACTACATAAGCTCAAACATCGGATTACTTGCAACACGGTAGGAGTCATTTATTTAGCCACCTGCCGTTGTGGATGCTTTTATGTTGGAAAAACAAAGAGAGCCTTTTCCATCCGCATACAGGACCACATTAAACCTCTATCCAAAAAGAAAATTTCCACCGCAATTAACCGTCATGTAGCCCAAAAACACAATTTTGACTCCACTGCAATTTTATTCTCTGCCCTTGAACATTTACCCCTCAATGTACGCGGAGGGGACATTGATAATCGCCTCCTTCAACTTGAAACTAGGTGGATATACACCCTAGATGCCACCAGATATCCGGGCATGAATGAGTATATCAGCTTCAAATCTTTTCTTTAATATCTATTACTATTATTGTCTCTAATTTAAAGCCATCTTTTCTGAAAAAGTGTCCTATCCCTCCCTCGGGGTCTCGCCCGCTGGGGTCACCACCACCATGCGCCAAAGCCTGCTCCGTTATTTTCTATTGTTCTTCGCAATATGTGTTTTTCCACTTTGTCTAATTAAAGCAAGTTATTAATATCATAATACATATGGAAATTATTCTGAAATTTTATTAATTATACTGTATGGGAATTGAACTTTGACTGTACACTATTTCTTCCGCTAAACTGCCCCTGCTTGATGTATTTAAAACAGACGCCTGACCAACCCTGATTTGGCTTGTTATGTCTAAACTCATCCTTGCACCGTGGTTTATACATCTTTCGTCCTCATATATATATATACCTTTTTTCCGAAATAGATGACCCCAATATGTTTAAACTTCAATTATTTGGTATTAACGACCTTTAACCAGAGTCTATGACTGGGGAGGATATTCCCTATTCCCTAATCCGCTGGACTGCCTTTAATGTATAGCCCTTTTGGTATTTTTCCATCTAGTCCTTCTCT
Organism: Lithobates sylvaticus; assembly: GCA_028564925.1. Taxonomy (NCBI): domain Eukaryota; kingdom Metazoa; phylum Chordata; class Amphibia; order Anura; family Ranidae; genus Lithobates; species Lithobates sylvaticus. The sequence goes on from CM053029.1 coordinate 6,973,739, forward strand.
TTCCCCCTTCTTACATTCCTCCTATGCACCCCTCTACCAACGTTCGGCTGTTAAGACTCAGCCGCCACCCTGGGGGCGGATCAGTCTCCTTGGGTTAGCCCCTTTGCCTAGTATGGACACCCGAGGGCGGACCCTACAAGCCCGCCCACCCTCAGCCCTTGCCACCTACTCGCCGTTAGACGGCGATGATGTCATCACGCACTGCACACGCCTACCGCCGGGAACTATGGTCCTTGCAGGCTCCCGGCGGAGACGTACTGCGCGCATGCGCATGGGCTCCTCTGTCCGCTGATCGAGGGGCGGTCCCCACGCCCCCTCGATCTGGAAGGCGGATATAAAAACCAGCCTGGCAGCTCAGTCCATCACAGGACTCTGGAGGCACCTGACGCAACGCACCTGTCTGCATGCAAGTAAGCAATTTAATCTCCTAGCCACTCTTCTCCCTTGGTATTATCTTTAACTTATTTTCCATCTCAAGTGGGCCGTTTGAATACCATTTCTTATCAACTCTTTGCAGATTCTTGATTATTTGGACATCTTTCTTCCCCCCCTTTTGTAAGGGTGCCCATAATCCTCTATCTCAGGCAGAACTGGCTTTTTACCTTATATTCTAAATACAGGTATGGGACCATCATTACCTATAATCACATTAACTATATCACCTTCCCCCCTTCTCTTTGCTGATTAATACTCTCCACAACACTGCAACTTTCTGCTTATTCAATGTTTTCTCAGGTGCCTCCCGCTCATCATTTGGTCAATTTCCAGAACCTTTGTGGTTCTCTCATTATACAATTTCAACAATACTTTTCAATCTATCCAAGTAAGTAAATATTTGAGACATTGTCCTCGATGTAGTGTATGGCGTCATGTCCATGAACCCATTTTTTCATGGACTTACAACACTACTGAAATTACTTTTCATTATTATTCATTATATTTTTTCTTTGCAATCAGATAATATATTCAATGATTGATCTGGTCGTACCCGCCTTCTGCTAGGCAATTTTAGCACCCTTTATGACTGCCTTACCTCACGGCTGGGGCCGAGCCTGATCTATACACCGACCCGGGTAAGCATGGGATGGTATTAAGGGGGATTTTCCCTTCTCTTTTCCACCAGGGAAGGAGGGGCCAAGGCACTTCCTCTGGATTGGCAATTAGCGGAACCCTCCTGGGTCTTCTCTATGAGAATTCTTTCCCTTTTCTTTTACTTTGACCCTATACAGGTCTACTTTATTATGTCTAATTATCATTAAATTGAATTAAATATGACGTTTTCTCTACTAGATATTTCAATTACGTAAAGTAGACGCACGCTGAGGAAGCCATTGTTATGGCGAAACATGTCGGAACTGTCTACTAAGACTCACCTAGTCTATCCCAGGTTACCTTATCTACAGTTAACTTGAATTGCACTTCAAATTTTGAATGCACAACTTGAATTAATCGCTAACTTTGTACCGCTCTCTATACAAATGACCATATGCTGCTCTAAATGGAATTTTAACTATTACTTGTCATGACCCTTTTGATTGAGTCTTGCTAAAAATATATTGTCAAATTTTCCTTATATATATTTTTCTTTCTTTTTGTATATTGATGTAATTTTCTATATGTAATAAAAACTGTTTTATTAATTAATAAGTAGTCTGAGCATTGAACTGTGAGTTAACCCCGACTCTTTTACATTATTCCTGCACCGCTATAATCCCTAGTCCACCATCCCCTCCTTGTTGATATTCTCATACCAAGGGATGAGGTGCTGTATTATCTAGCGGACCCTCTCTGTCTTTTTGTATATACCTTTGGACCAAGGTCAGTTTGTGGGTAAACCCAGATAAAACACAAGAGTTGTTAATACATTTGAAATGCCACTATCCAGCGACTGTGTTGAACATTTTGATGCTCTGTTTGGCAGAAAAGCTGCCGATCCACATGAGATTCTATTTCTGACTGCTTGCGGCAAGAAGACTTCTGAACGTGTCCCAGAGCAGTGGCTATTAGTGCGAATCTCAAGAAATGCAACAACACCATGTCATGTGAAGCAAAGGAGGCACACCTCTAAGGAGCGATTCTGATTGCTATTCATATATGTTGATACATCAGGAAAAACACTTCTGGCACTAACACAAAAAGGACATAAAATGCCTTCCTGCAATTTAAGCTTACCAAAGATACTTGTCAGGATGGCCTTTTTGCTTGAAGATTTGAGCCCACCGGATTTGCATGCCACATTGGGATGTCAGGAGAACGTCGGACAAAATGCAAAGCTCCTTCCTAATAAAAGCAGCTTTTCCTTTGTGGGGAGTTGAACACATTGTTTGGCAGAAACATTGCAGGAGATTTGGTTTTGGACAAGGGGACTTGTAGCCATCTTGCGGAAGATTCTATTCAGCTGATAGCATGCTGCTCAACTAATCTGAGTTCTACTAGTAAGAGGTAGACATATTAATTAAGGCATCAGGAAAGGGGACTTGTAAAGGTTTTATTTTAAAGGCTTGCTATAGGACGTGCCTAGAAAGAGACAAGCAAGATCTCAAACACCCCAGATGGGACTCGAACCCACAATCCCTGGCTTAGGAGGCCAGTGCCTTATCCATTAGGCCACTGGGGCTTACACTGGGTGACAGCAAACCCTTTTTTTTTCTTTCAGAAGTCATCCGTTCTCTTACTTTACATGGTAAGGGTGGCAAAGTCTTTGTTTTTATTTTCCCTTGCTAACTTGCTACAGAATTGCAAGCGGTTTGAGCTACAAAGTCAGAAGAATGAGTTTTCTGAAAGGGAAAAGCCAAGTGGCAGCTCTCCACACCTCTTTTCAACAAGTAGAAGGTGCACATTCTCGTTATCAGTTTTGGTCCACAATTTAAAGAATGCGGTCAGTGTAACTGAAAGACAGCTCATTCAAGCACCACTGAGGAAAGAACCTTGAGTTTCTTTGGGCGCTTACTGCCTTGTGGTAAAGTTCTCAGACCGTAGGGTGCAAGTGCAGATTACATTTTCCATTAAGAAAGGCAAAAATCAAGAAAAAGCATGCTCCAGGTGAGGCTCGAATTCACAACCTCGGCATTGCTCAACAGATACTGCCATATAAGTACCGCGCGCTGACCGATTGCGCCACTGGAGCGCAGGCGCCATCTAGAAGATCCATCACCCATCTCTCCTCGGTTTTAAATAGGCCTCCAAGTCATCCAAAACCTAAAATCCTGCCTATCCCAGACAAAATAGAATTGTTTTTCTCTCATAGCAAGAAATAGTAGCTTATAAATACTCTGAGAAAAAAAAAACACTGCCAAAGCCACTTGACTGGAGCTCAAGGACAGTTTTAAAAAAATAAAAATTGGACCTTTTTTGAAAGAAAAAATGATATTGCAACTGCTATCGTGACGTGTTAGGAATATATTCATGCACGCTTGAAAAGTTACTATAGGATCCACTGTAAACCAAGAAGTGGCAGGTAATACCAAATACCAAGTACCTTTGGACCAAGGTCAGTTTGTGGGTAAACCCAGATAAAACACAAGAGTTGTTAATACATTTGAAATGCCACTATCCAGCGACTGTGTTGAACATTTTGATGCTCTGTTTGGCAGAAAAGCTGCCGATCCACATGAGATTCTATTTCTGACTGCTTGCGGCAAGAAGACTTCTGAACGTGTCCCAGAGCAGTGGCTATTAGTGCGAATCTCAAGAAATGCAACAACACCATGTCATGTGAAGCAAAGGAGGCACACCTCTAAGGAGCGATTCTGATTGCTATTCATATATGTTGATACATCAGGAAAAACACTTCTGGCACTAACACAAAAAGGACATAAAATGACTTCCTGCAATTTAAGCTTACCAAAGATACTTGTCAGGATGGCCTTTTTGCTTGAAGATTTGAGCCCACCGGATTTGCATGCCACATTGGGATGTCAGGAGAACGTCGGACAAAATGCAAAGCTCCTTCCTAATAAAAGCAGCTTTTCCATTTTTGTGGGGAGTTGAACACATTGTTTGGCAGAAACATTGCAGGAGATTTGTTTTTGGACAAGGGGACTTGTAGCCATCTTGCAGAAGATTCTAGTCAGCTGATAGCATGCTGCTCAACTAATCTGAGTTCTACTAGTAAGAGGTAGACATATTAATTAAGGCATCAGGAAAGGGGACTTGTAAAGGTTTTATTTTAAAGGCTTGCTATAGGACGTGCCTAGAAAGAGACAAGCAAGATCTCAAGCACCCCAGATGGGACTCGAACCCACAATCCCTGGCTTAGGAGGCCAGTGCCTTATCCATTAGGCCACTGGGGCTTACCCTGGGTGACAGCAAACCCTTTTTTTTTCTTTCAGAAGTCATCCGTTCTCTTACTTTACATGGTAAGGGTGGCAAAGTCTTTGTTTTTATTTTCCCTTGCTAACTTGCTACAGAATTGCAAGCGGTTTGAGCTACAAAGTCAGAAGAATGAGTTTTCTGAAAGGGAAAAGCCAAGTGGCAGCTCTCCACACCTCTTTTCAACAAGTAGAAGGTGCACATTCTCGTTATCAGTTTTGGTCCACAATTTAAAGAATGCGGTCAGTGTAACTGAAAGACAGCTCATTCAAGCACCACTGAGGAAAGAACCTTGAGTTTCTTTGGGCGCTTACTGCCTTGTGGTAAAGTTCTCAGACCGTAGGGTGCAAGTGCAGATTACATTTTCCATTAAGAAAGGCAAAAATCAAGAAAAAGCATGCTCCAGGTGAGGCTCGAACTCACAACCTCGGCATTGCTCAACAGATACTGCCATATAAGTACTGCGCGCTGACCGATTGCGCCACTGGAGCGCAGGCGCCATCTAGAAGATCCATCACCCATCTCTCCTCGGTTTTAAATAGGCCTCCAAGTCATCCAAAACCTAAAATCCTGCTTATCCCAGACAAAATAGAATTGTTTTTCTCTCATAGCAAGAAATAGTAGCTTATAAATACTCTGAGAAAAAAAAAACACTGCCAAAGCCACTTGACTGGAGCTCAAGGACAGTTTTAAAAAAATAAAAATTGGACCTTTTTTGAAAGAAAAAATGATATTGCAACTGCTATCGTGACGTGTTAGGAATATATTCATGCACGCTTGAAAAGTTACTATAGGATCCACTGTAAACCAAGAAGTGGCAGGTAATACCAAATACCAAGTACCTTTGGACCAAGGTCAGTTTGTGGGTAAACCCAGATAAAACACAAGAGTTGTTAATACATTTGAAATGCCACTATCCAGCGACTGTGTTGAACATTTTGATGCTCTGTTTGGCAGAAAAGCTGCCGATCCACATGAGATTCTATTTCTGACTGCTTGCGGCAAGAAGACTTCTGAACGTGTCCCAGAGCAGTGGCTATTAGTGCGAATCTCAAGAAATGCAACAACACCATGTCATGTGAAGCAAAGGAGGCACACCTCTAAGGAGCGATTCTGATTGCTATTCATATATGTTGATACATCAGGAAAAACACTTCTGGCACTAACACAAAAAGGACATAAAATGCCTTCCTGCAATTTAAGCTTACCAAAGATACTTGTCAGGATGGCCTTTTTGCTTGAAGATTTGAGCCCACCGGATTTGCATGCCACATTGGGATGTCAGGAGAACGTCGGACAAAATGCAAAGCTCCTTCCTAATAAAAGCAGCTTTTCCTTTGTGGGGAGTTGAACACATTGTTTGGCAGAAACATTGCAGGAGATTTGGTTTTGGACAAGGGGACTTGTAGCCATCTTGCAGAAGATTCTATTCAGCTGATAGCATGCTGCTCAACTAATCTGAGTTCTACTAGTAAGAGGTAGACATATTAATTAAGGCATCAGGAAAGGGGACTTGTTAAGGTTTTATTTTAAAGGCTTGCTATAGGACGTGCCTAGAAAGAGACAAGCAAGATCTCAAGCACCCCAGATGGGACTCGAACCCACAATCCCTGGCTTAGGAGGCCAGTGCCTTATCCATTAGGCCACTGGGGCTTACCTTGGGTGACAGCAAACCCTTTTTTTTTCTTTCAGAAGTCATCCGTTCTCTTACTTTACATGGTAAGGGTGGCAAAGTCTTTGTTTTTATTTTCCCTTGCTAACTTGCTACAGAATTGCAAACGGTTTGAGCTACAAAGTCAGAAGAATGAGTTTTCTGAAAGGGAAAAGCCAAGTGGCAGCTCTCCACACCTCTTTTCAACAAGTAGAAGGTGCACATTCTCGTTATCAGTTTTGGTCCACAATTTAAAGAATGCGGTCAGTGTAACTGAAAGACAGCTCATTCAAGCACCACTGAGGAAAGAACCTTGAGTTTCTTTGGGCGCTTACTGCCTTGTGGTAAAGTTCTCAGACCGTAGGGTGCAAGTGCAGATTACATTTTCCATTAAGAAAGGCAAAAATCAAGAAAAAGCATGCTCCAGGTGAGGCTCGAACTCACAACCTCGGCATTGCTCAACAGATACTGCCATATAAGTAGCGCGCGCTGACCGATTGCGCCACTGGAGCGCAGGCACCATCTAGAAGATCCATCACCCATCTCTCCTCGGTTTTAAATAGGCCTCCAAGTCATCCAAAACCTAAAATCCTGCCTATCCCAGACAAAATAGAATTGTTTTTCTCTCATAGCAAGAAATAGTAGCTTATAAATACTCTGAGAAAAAAAAAACACTGCCAAAGCCACTTGACTGGAGCTCAAGGACAGTTTTAAAAAAATAAAAATTGGACCTTTTTTGAAAGAAAAAATGATATTGCAACTGCTATCGTGACGTGTTAGGAATATATTTATGCACGCTTGAAAAGTTACTATAGGATCCACTGTAAACCAAGAAGTGGCAGGTAATACCAAATACTAGACATGGGATCCGTCAAAAAATACGTTTCGTTTCGTTCCGTTTTATTTCGTATCCAAAAAAATTCGTAATTCGGGTTTCGTATACGGAATTTAATTCGGATTCGTACGAAATACGGATTTCGTACGAATCGTAAGAATCGTTAATTTGGTTAACGAATAGCGACACTCTACGAATAATATCCGAAAACGTATTAAGGTTGCATAACAACAGTCTATTGTGTGTGTGTGTACTGTGTAGACAATAGCTCTGCCTATGCCTAACGTTATTCTAATGGATTTGTAAATTCGTTACTTTTTTTGGTTTGTTGATTGGTCATTTTACATGTCTCTCTTTCTCTTACAATGGCGCTGTCTAACGTGCTTCGAATGTATTCGTACATTCGTAACTTTTTTTTTGGTTTGTTGATTCGTAATTTTCCGTGTCTCTTAAAATGGCGCTGCTTATTCTTAACGTGCTTCGAATGGATTCTTAAATTCGTTACTTTTTATTGTTTGTTGATTTGTCATTTTACGTGTCTCTCTCACAATGGCCCTGTCTAACGTGCCTCGAATGGATTCGTACATTCTTAACTTTTTTTGTTTTTGTTTGTTCAGTCGTCATTTTTCGTGTCTCTACAATGGTGCTGCCTAACGTGCTTCGAATGGATTCTTAAATTCGTTACTTTTCTTTGTTTGTTGATCTGTCATTTTACGTGTCTCTCTCTCACAATTGCGCTGTGACTGTCTAACGTCCTTCGAATGGATTCGTAACTTTTTTTATTTGTTTGTTGATTCGTCATTTTACGTGTCTCTCTGACTCTCTCACAATGGCGCTGTCTAACGTGCTTCGAATGGATTCTCAAATTCGTTATTTTTTTTGGTTTGTTGATTTGTCATTTTACGCGTCTCTCTCTCACAATAGCGATGTCTAACGTGCTTCGAATGGATTCGTAACTTTTTTTTTTTTTTGGTTTACTGATTCGTCATTTTACGTGTCTCTCACTCTCTCACAATGGCGCTGGCTAACGCGCTTCGAATGGATTCGTACATTCGTAACTTTTTTCTTTTTGGTCGTTGATTCGTAAATTTACATGTCTGACACAGTGGCGCTGCGGCGCTGCATGCGTCGAATGGATTCGTACTTTTCTAATACATCGCTGTTATTCGTAACTATTCGAAATCTCGTTTATTCTTTACTTTCGTTTTTGACATGTGCCTATAGTCTCCGCCCCTGGATGTAGTTTTGAGAGGCCGGCCCCTGGATGTAATTTAGAGAGACCGTGTGACTCCGTGTGACTGTAGTGTAGTGAGGGAGGAACAGAGAGAGAGCAGAGCAGAGAGCAGAGCAGAGACTGAGAGCAGAGAGAGTGGTATTGTTGGAGTTGTGGTTGTTGTTTTTGTGTGGACTGAATTTGTGATTTGTGTGGAATTAGAATGTCTGGGAGTGAGAATGTATGTGTGAGTGAGAGTGTTGGTTTGAAAGTTGTTGTTGTGAGTGAGAGTGGAGAGGACTCAGGGGATCGGATGAGTGGAGGGGAGCGCCGGATGAGTGGAGGGGATCGGATGAGTGGAGGGGAGCGCCGGATGAGTGGAGGGGATCGCCGGATGAGTGGAGGGGATCGGATGAGTGGAGGGGAGCGCCGGATGAGTGGAGGGGATCGGATGAGTGGAGGGGAGAAGAGTGGAGGAGAGAGGAGTGGAGGGTCAGGGGGTGGAGGGGAGCACAGGAGTGGAGGGGACTGGAGTGGGGGTGAGAGGAGGATCAGTGGGGGGTTGAGGAGAGAGGAGGGAAGAGTAGAGAAGAGGAAGCATAGTAGAGAGGACAGGGAGAGGAAGCGTAGTAGGGGGGACAGGGAGAGGAAGCGCGGAGGGGACAGGGAGAGGAAGCGCGGAGGGGACAGGGAGAGGAAGCGCGGAGGGGAGAGGAGGCGTGAAGAGGAGATGAAGAGTGGAAGGGAGCATGGCCATGGAAGTGGAGTGGAGCGGGAGCGGGAGCATGGCCAAAAAAAGAGGCGTATGCCCCCCCCCATATCAGAAGATGAAATGTCTGACACCGGCGACCACCAGCGAACCAAACGCAAGCAGCAGCAGAAGACGATGACGTCATCAACAAGGGGGCCAGTCTTTACCCCCCAGGAAAACGCTGCTCTGGTGGCTGCTGTTAGGAGGGACAAGGCCACATTGTTCAGCCTCAACGTCCCTACTGCCCAGAAGACAGCAGCCTGGGATCGAGTCCGGGACTCTGTGAATGCCCTGTCCAAGGTTCGCAGGACCACCGCTGGTGTCAGGCACAGGTAATAATTATTCAAATTTTATATCACTCTTAGAACACACCCCATATTTGTTAAAAACACACACAGTAGGCTTTGAGTAATAAACTGATTTGAACGTAACACAAATATATTTAATATATTTATTTGACACAGACAGACACAGAAAAGTAACATGTAAAATAAAAATAATATTAACGTGTGTATATTTACTAAATATACTATTTTCATTTGCAGATTTTATGATTGTCGGGCCTCTGTCCATAAAAAAATTGAGAGGCAGGCCACTGGAGGAGGCAAGACTGTCTTATTTAGACAGTGGGAGGCAGAGCTTAAGGATGGCCTCCTACTTCACGAAGATGCCCCGCCCCCTGGAGTGAGCACTGCCAGTGCCAGATCCGCCGCCAAGCACCAGAGACTGAGAGCTGGTGAGTAAAATAAAATCTATCATTATATATTGCAGTTATATGGTTGTTGTTTGCAGCTCACTATATTTTTTATGACTGCGGCATGTGAGACTTACGTTTTGCTTTACATTCATGTTTTCCAGATCGATCAATGTCATCATCCGTGGAGGAGGGAACAGGAACAGCTGCTTCTGCTTCATGCCCCCCTCAATATTCTGGCAGTGGTGAGTACCTACTACCTACCTAACCAACACAAAGCAAACATAATAACAAACATCTATTTATTGTATTTAACCACTTCAGCCCCCGATGATTTTCCCCCCTTCCTTACCAGAGCACTTTTTGCGATTCGGCACTGCGTCGCTTTAAGTGACAATTGCGCGGTCGTGCGACGTGGCTCCCAAACAAAATTGGCGTATTTTTTTGAACAGAAATAGGGTGGTATTTGGTGGTATTTATTTGATCACCTTTGCGGTTTTTATTTTTTGTGCTATAAACAAAAAAAGAGCAACAATTTTTAAAAAAAAAAATCAATATTTTTTACTTTGTCATAAAAATTATCCCCCAAAAATATAAAAAATAAATATTTTTTTTCCTCAGTTTAGGCCGATACGTAAAATTACGTATTCTTCTACATATTTTTGGTCAAAAAAATTACGTTAAGTGTATATTAATAATTGGTTCGCGTGATCACGGACATATGTACGCAAATGATCATGTACAGATGACTGTGTGCAGGTGATCACGGACATATGTGTGCAGATAATCATTGACACATGTTATTTTACCGGGACATATGTGAGGGACATGTGTTTTTATTATTTTGGGACATGTGTTTTTATTAGGGGACATGTGTGTTTTGGGGACATGTGTGGGGACATGTGTGTTTACACTGTGGGGACACTACACTGGTGATCAGTGAGTAAAAAGCTGTAAAAACAGCTAATACTCACTGATCACCAGCCGGCTGGAGTGATCCGCTCTCCTCTCCTCACCAACGACTTCCGTGTGAGGAGAGGAGAGCCGATTGCCTAGCAAACGGCTGTTTGTTTACATCACATGACGGCTGTGATTCGACACGGCCGTCATGTGATCAGGAGGGCCAATCACCGACCCCTCCTGCCGATCCGAGATGCGCCGTGTCCGGGTGACACGGCCGCATCGGGATCGCGCCACTGCGCTGGCACGCGCGCGATCCCTCTACTTCAGAAGGACGTTCCAGAACGTCAGATCAGAAGTAGACGGCTCCCACCCGGCCGTCTATGTACAGTGGCCGGGTGGGAAGTAGTTAAGTACCGTAGTTTATCGCGATTCCAAGAGCGTTTGCAATTTTAAACCATAACATGTTCGATATCTATCTATTTTACTTGGAGTAACATCGACTATCGCAATATCCCCAAAAATTGGGCTAAATACATTTACTGTAAAAAAAAAAATGTTTTTAATTCAGTTAATTTCTCACCTAAAATTGCTTTTGAAAGGCCGCTGTGCAAATACACACACAGTGCACATATATATATATATAATTATAATGTTTGTGGTTCTCAGTAATTTTCTAGAAAAAAGTTTTGATTTTAAATTGTAAACAATAACTGTCATAAATAGGCTTGGTCCAGAAGTGGTTACCATAACTCTTTATTCTATCTTAACAGAAAGCCTGAGCTGCCATATCCCAGACCCTCCAGCATCAGCTCCTTCTGCCAGGAAGCAACGCCCCATTTCTCCTCAACGTAAGTACTAGAATACGCAAGCTGCCAATATAAAGAAAAAAGGACACAAGGCACCATCATCCACACTAAGTTCACAAACACATAAAAAAAGCTACAACCATCCATTTTTAAGTTCATACACACAGCACACACCCCAAACTAGGGGTCTACCGATTAATGGTGGCCCCTTTTTTTGTAATTATCGTTGACAAACTTACCAATATAGTGCTTCAAGGTGTTGTACTCGGGTGATGCTTGCAGCGGCAGACATCACCCGTCCGGTGCCGTTTTTTAACAACCAATGTGGCTAAGCACTAGCAGCCGCTTGTCTGTTATTACAAACAGTTGGAGGGGAAGTCCTCCCCAGAAGTGCAGTCGCTGTAAATCTGAGGAGAAACTCTGAATTGAGGGGAAGCTCTGCTGATTTTATCTTCCAATCGTGTACAAACAAACATTCTGTTTTTTTTCCCTTGCATGACTGTCCCCCTCAGATCTACAGCGACTGCACTTCCAAGTGCACTTGTAGTGGAAAGTGTATTTTCCTTTAGTAAATAGACCCCACTGTTAGTATTGTAACCTATAATTGTTTATTCTATTACTACAATATTTGGAAATGCATCTGATCTTAGTATCTGAACGCCACTACAATCAGACAGCCACCAGTAACAGTAAGTTAGTAACTAGGGTGGAACTTAGAAAAGAGTAGTGAAAATAAATTCTTTGCTATATAATAAAGAGAAAAACAAACCTATTTTTATTGAAAGCGTTTGTTTAAAAAAAAAAAAAGAAACCTGTTCCCTTAAAAACTTAAGGAAGGACCACCCGCCGCAGTTATATGTCGGCTGTTTGAAGAGGACCACCATTGTTATGGCAGCAGATAGCTGCCATAACCCCGGTATCTTCTTCAGCGGGCGGTCCTCTTTCAGATAAAATTGGTTACTGCGGCGGACTTGCCGCAAGTTCACTTTTATCAGGGGCCAAAGAGGCGGTGGAGACGATCAGGTCCACTTCTGCCCTCCAATCTTAAAGGGTTTTTTTTTGGGTGGGGGAGAAGAATATGACATTTCTTTTTTTATTAATTTTTTATTGTATTTTTGTGTAGATAATATATGAGATCTGAGGTCTTTTTGACCCCCGATTTCACATTAAAGAGGACCTGTCTTTGTTTTTTTCTATTACAAAGGATGTTTACAATACATTCCTTGTAATAGGAATATATGTATATGTGACACAAATAGTATTTATTTTTTAAAGGACAATGTCAAAATAAAAAGGAATAAAATATGTTTTTATTATAATCTCTAGAAATCAATTTCTTTGAATGCTAGCATCAACATTGGCTATCTCGTCTATTTCAGATCAACAAGAAGACCTGTCAGACGGGATTTCGCTCCGGGATGAGACCGAGCTGACCCCTTTGGCCCAGAAGCAGACTCTAGGGCCACAGGAAGCTGCCCCCCCTGTACGTCCTCCACTGCCTCACCCTCCAGAGGAGCAGCCAGTGCCGCAGTTGCCACCACCAACACCGAGTCAGACAACTGTCCTGCTGACAGAGATGCGGAGGCTGGCCAAAGCCAACAAAAAAATGCAGAGGGAGAATCGTAGGTTTAACCGGACCCTCCACCGTGCCATCAGAAACCACACTGATGATATGGAAAGGATGTGGGTCCGGTTCAACCTACAACAGAACCAGGCAATGGAGCATTGCAAATTATGTTTGCTGGAAGCAATTTCCAGACACAATGCTCCATTGCCTGGTACTAGCTCTACCACCACCATGAGCAGCCGAGAAGCCTCTCCATCATGATGAAACCAGCATCCACTGCGTGCTCCAGGACCATAGCTATTTTGTTTGTTTGTTCTGTTCAAATCTAATATATTATTTTTTTATACTTTTATTTTGTGTGTAAAAATAAAGTTGTTTTGAAGTAATAAAACCAGCAGTCTTTAGTGCTTGATTTTGTTGAGGGAGGTGTTTATGTTTACAGCACACTAGACACATAGACACACTGTGATAAGCCACATTGACACAGAAATAAAAAGTTCCCTCCTCCGCCTGCTCCGCAACTCAAAAGGAGTGTTGCAAAGCGAGCTATACATTCTGTCCCCCACCCCATCCCATTCCCCATCCAAGGTAGCCAGGCAGACATATAGGACAGAATAAGAGAGAGCAGAGCAGAGAGCAGAGCAGAGACTGAGAGCAGAGAGAGTGGTATTGTTGGAGTTGTGGTTGTTGTTTTTGTGTGGACTGAATTTGTGATTTGTGTGGAATTAGAATGTCTGGGAGTGAGAATGTATGTGTGAGTGAGAGTGTTGGTTTGAAAGTTGTTGTTGTGAGTGAGAGTGGAGAGGACTCAGGGGATCGGATGAGTGGAGGGGAGCGCCGGATGAGTGGAGGGGATCGGATGAGTGGAGGGGAGCGCCGGATGAGTGGAGGGGAGCGCCGGATGAGTGGAGGGGATCGGATGAGTGGAGGGGAGCGCCGGATGAGTGGAGGGGATCGGATGAGTGGAGGGGAGAAGAGTGGAGGAGAGAGGAGTGGAGGGTCAGGGGGTGGAGGGGAGCACAGGAGTGGAGGGGACTGGAGTGGGGGTGAGAGGAGGATCAGTGGGGGGTTGAGGAGAGAGGAGGGAAGAGTAGAGAAGAGGAAGCATAGTAGAGAGGACAGGGAGAGGAAGCGTAGTAGGGGGGACAGGGAGAGGAAGCGCGGAGGGGACAGGGAGAGGAAGCGCGGAGGGGACAGGGAGAGGAAGCGCGGAGGGGAGAGGAGGCGTGAAGAGGAGATGAAGAGTGGAAGGGAGCATGGCCATGGAAGTGGAGTGGAGCGGGAGCGGGAGCATGGCCAAAAAAAGAGGCGTATGCCCCCCCCCATATCAGAAGATGAAATGTCTGACACCGGCGACCACCAGCGAACCAAACGCAAGCAGCAGCAGAAGACGATGACGTCATCAACAAGGGGGCCAGTCTTTACCCCCCAGGAAAACGCTGCTCTGGTGGCTGCTGTTAGGAGGGACAAGGCCACATTGTTCAGCCTCAACGTCCCTACTGCCCAGAAGACAGCAGCCTGGGATCGAGTCCGGGACTCTGTGAATGCCCTGTCCAAGGTTCGCAGGACCACCGCTGGTGTCAGGCACAGGTAATAATTATTCAAATTTTATATCACTCTTAGAACACACCCCATATTTGTTAAAAACACACACAGTAGGCTTTGAGTAATAAACTGATTTGAACGTAACACAAATATATTTAATATATTTATTTGACACAGACAGACACAGAAAAGTAACATGTAAAATAAAAATAATATTAACGTGTGTATATTTACTAAATATACTATTTTCATTTGCAGATTTTATGATTGTCGGGCCTCTGTCCATAAAAAAATTGAGAGGCAGGCCACTGGAGGAGGCAAGACTGTCTTATTTAGACAGTGGGAGGCAGAGCTTAAGGATGGCCTCCTACTTCACGAAGATGCCCCGCCCCCTGGAGTGAGCACTGCCAGTGCCAGATCCGCCGCCAAGCACCAGAGACTGAGAGCTGGTGAGTAAAATAAAATCTATCATTATATATTGCAGTTATATGGTTGTTGTTTGCAGCTCACTATATTTTTTATGACTGCGGCATGTGAGACTTACGTTTTGCTTTACATTCATGTTTTCCAGATCGATCAATGTCATCATCCGTGGAGGAGGGAACAGGAACAGCTGCTTCTGCTTCATGCCCCCCTCAATATTCTGGCAGTGGTGAGTACCTACTACTACCTACCTAACCAACACAAAGCAAACATAATAACAAACATCTATTTATTGTATTTAACCACTTCAGCCCCCGATGATTTTCCCCCCTTCCTTACCAGAGCACTTTTTGCGATTCGGCACTGCGTCGCTTTAAGTGACAATTGCGCGGTCGTGCGACGTGGCTCCCAAACAAAATTGGCGTATTTTTTTGAACAGAAATAGGGTGGTATTTGGTGGTATTTATTTGATCACCTTTGCGGTTTTTATTTTTTGTGCTATAAACAAAAAAAGAGCAACAATTTTTAAAAAAAAAATCAATATTTTTTACTTTGTCATAAAAATTATCCCCCAAAAATATAAAAATAAATATTTTTTTTCCTCAGTTTAGGCCGATACGTAAAATTACGTATTCTTCTACATATTTTTGGTCAAAAAAATTACGTTAAGTGTATATTAATAATTGGTTCGCGTGATCACGGACATATGTACGCAAATGATCATGTACAGATGACTGTGTGCAGGTGATCACGGACATATGTGTGCAGATAATCATTGACACATGTTATTTTACCGGGACATATGTGAGGGACATGTGTTTTTATTATTTTGGGACATGTGTTTTTATTAGGGGACATGTGTGTTTTGGGGACATGTGTGGGGACATGTGTGTTTACACTGTGGGGACACTACACTGGTGATCAGTGAGTAAAAAGCTGTAAAAACAGCTAATACTCACTGATCACCAGCCGGCTGGAGTGATCCGCTCTCCTCTCCTCACCAACGACTTCCGTGTGAGGAGAGGAGAGCCGATTGCCTAGCAAACGGCTGTTTGTTTACATCACATGACGGCTGTGATTCGACACGGCCGTCATGTGATCAGGAGGGCCAATCACCGACCCCTCCTGCCGATCCGAGATGCGCCGTGTCCGGGTGACACGGCCGCATCGGGATCGCGCCACTGCGCTGGCACGCGCGCGATCCCTCTACTTCAGAAGGACGTTCCAGAACGTCAGATCAGAAGTAGACGGCTCCCACCCGGCCGTCTATGTACAGTGGCCGGGTGGGAAGTAGTTAAGTACCGTAGTTTATCGCGATTCCAAGAGCGTTTGCAATTTTAAACCATAACATGTTCGATATCTATCTATTTTACTTGGAGTAACATCGACTATCGCAATATCCCCAAAAATTGGGCTAAATACATTTACTGTAAAAAAAAATGTTTTTAATTCAGTTAATTTCTCACCTAAAATTGCTTTTGAAAGGCCGCTGTGCAAATACACACACAGTGCACATATATATATATATAATTATAATGTTTGTGGTTCTCAGTAATTTTCTAGAAAAAAGTTTTGATTTTAAATTGTAAACAATAACTGTCATAAATAGGCTTGGTCCAGAAGTGGTTACCATAACTCTTTATTCTATCTTAACAGAAAGCCTGAGCTGCCATATCCCAGACCCTCCAGCATCAGCTCCTTCTGCCAGGAAGCAACGCCCCATTTCTCCTCAACGTAAGTACTAGAATACGCAAGCTGCCAATATAAAGAAAAAAGGACACAAGGCACCATCATCCACACTAAGTTCACAAACACATAAAAAAAGCTACAACCATCCATTTTTAAGTTCATACACACAGCACACACCCCAAACTAGGGGTCTACCGATTAATGGTGGCCCCTTTTTTTGTAATTATCGTTGACAAACTTACCAATATAGTGCTTCAAGGTGTTGTACTCGGGTGATGCTTGCAGCGGCAGACATCACCCGTCCGGTGCCGTTTTTTAACAACCAATGTGGCTAAGCACTAGCAGCCGCTTGTCTGTTATTACAAACAGCTGGAGGGGAAGTCCTCCCCAGAAGTGCAGTCGCTGTAAATCTGAGGAGAAACTCTGAATTGAGGGGAAGCTCTGCTGATTTTATCTTCCAATCGTGTACAAACAAACATTCTGTTTTTTTTCCCTTGCATGACTGTCCCCCTCAGATCTACAGCGACTGCACTTCCAAGTGCACTTGTAGTGGAAAGTGTATTTTCCTTTAGTAAATAGACCCCACTGTTAGTATTGTAACCTATAATTGTTTATTCTATTACTACAATATTTGGAAATGCATCTGATCTTAGTATCTGAACGCCACTACAATCAGACAGCCACCAGTAACAGTAAGTTAGTAACTAGGGTGGAACTTAGAAGAGTAGTGAAAATAAATTCTTTGCTATATATTATAAAGAGAAAAACAAACCTATTTTTATTGAAAGCGTTTGTTTAAAAAAAAAAAAGAAACCTGTTCCCTTAAAAACTTAAGGAAGGACCACCCGCCGCAGTTATATGTCGGCTGTTTGAAGAGGACCACCATTGTTATGGCAGCAGATAGCTGCCATAACCCCGGTATCTTCTTCAGCGGGCGGTCCTCTTTCAGATAAAATTGGTTACTGCGGCGGACTTGCCGCAAGTTCACTTTTATCAGGGGCCAAAGAGGCGGTGGAGACGATCAGGTCCACTTCTGCCCTCCAATCTTAAAGGGTTTTTTTTTTGGGTGGGGGAGAAGAATATGACATTTCTTTTTATATTAATTTTTTATTGTATTTTTGTGTAGATAATATATGAGATCTGAGGTCTTTTTGACCCCAGATTTCACATTAAAGAGGACCTGTCATTGTTTTTTTCTATTACAAAGGATGTTTACAATACATTCCTTGTAATAGGAATATATGTATATGTTACACAAATAGTATTTATTTTTTAAAGGACAATGTCAAAATAAAAAGGAATAAAATATGTTTTTATTATAATCTCTAGAAATCAATTTCTTTGAATGCTAGCATCAACATTGGCTATCTCGTCTATTTCAGATCAACAAGAAGACCTGTCAGACGGGATTTCGCTCCGGGATGAGACCGAGCTGACCCCTTTGGCCCAGAAGCAGACTCTAGGGCCACAGGAAGCTGCCCCCCCTGTACGTCCTCCACTGCCTCACCCTCCAGAGGAGCAGCCAGTGCCGCAGTTGCCACCACCAACACCGAGTCAGACAACTGTCCTGCTGACAGAGATGCGGAGGCTGGCCAAAGCCAACAAAAAAATGCAGAGGGAGAATCGTAGGTTTAACCGGACCCTCCACCGTGCCATCAGAAACCACACTGATGATATGGAAAGGATGTGGGTCCGGTTCAACCTACAACAGAACCAGGCAATGGAGCATTGCAAATTATGTTTGCTGGAAGCAATTTCCAGACACAATGCTCCATTGCCTGGTACTAGCTCTACCACCACCATGAGCAGCCGAGAAGCCTCTCCATCATGATGAAACCAGCATCCACTGCGTGCTCCAGGACCATAGCTATTTTGTTTGTTTGTTCTGTTCAAATCTAATATATTATTTTATACTTTTATTTTGTGTGTAAAAATAAAGTTGTTTTGAAGTAATAAAACCAGCAGTCTTTAGTGCTTGATTTTGTTGAGGGAGGTGTTTATGTTTACAGCACACTAGACACATAGACACACTGTGATAAGCCACATTGACACAGAAATAAAAAGTTCCCTCCTCCGCCTGCTCCGCAACTCAAAAGGAGTGTTGCAAAGCGAGCTATACATTCTGTCCCCCACCCCATCCCATTCCCCATCCAAGGTAGCCAGGCAGACATATAGGACAGAATAAGGTGACAGACACTACTGTACAACTGAACATAGAAATGTTTATTAGGTCTCTCTAAAGCATAAAGCAACTCCAACAATAAATTATTAATAACTTAACTTAACAGTAGTTAGTTCCCTTCTGCAATGGCAGAAAACAAAAACACTCCCCTTCCCCCACCCAAACATATTGGGGCACATCAGGGCATATTGGGGCACATCAGGGCATACTGGGGCACATGGCATATTATTGGGGCACATTGGGGAACATCAGGCCACAGCGTTTACCAGCTTGTGGATTAGTATAATTACATTTGGCACATCGAACAACAATTGAATGGGTATAAATATTTTTTGGGCATTTAAGAAACTTTGATTGTGGGGAGGGACAGGGTCCAACTAAAGAGTCTAAGACCAAGAGGCCATCTCTGCTGCAGAGTGCAGACAGTCAGTCAGTGAGTTCAAGGAATGTCCAGAGTAAGGGAGGGGTACCCCAGCTTTGGCAAATTTATTTTCAAAAATGCTAACTGCTCCATTAGCTGGGGGGACAACTGTGATCTTTGGGGTGACAGGATGTTTCCCGTCACAGAAAACACCCGCTCACTCTGGACACTTGTTGGAGGGCAGGACAGTAGCTCCTTGGCAATATCTGCGAGGGCAGGCCACTCCTCGCTCTTCTCCTGCCAAAAAGACATAGGATCTGTGGTGGGGTGCACTGGTGGGGATGACAAATATGTCATGACAACCTCCTTTGATGAAATGCGTTTCCTGGGGCGCACTATGCTGCTGGAGGTTCCCATTAGGGTGTCAAATGCCTCAGTCAAGACGGAAGAAGATGCTCCGCGACCGCTGGCAGGAGCTCTGCTGCTCACTTCAGAATCAGTAGATGCTGTTGCATGGGAGAGGGGGTTTTCAATATCTTCTTCCTCCTCTTCCTCCTCTCCCAGCTCTTGCGGCCTTACCATCTGCCTTTCCCTCTGACGCACCCTGTCAATCAGTCTGTCCCGCCATGTTGTGAGAGCACTGCACTGCACAGCCATTTTGCCCTTGCAACGAGGGTCACACATGGCAGCCAGCATCAGTTCTGGGCAAGAGGCGGTCAAATCCTGCGTGCGCCTGCCCAATTCCAAGAGAAATGTCTTGAGCAGAGCCAACACATCAGGTTGAGGGACACCACCAGGCAAAGGTTCCTGAGCTGACATGAACCGCTCCAATTTAGTCTGAAGATGGTTAAAAAGCGGCAGCACATTAGCAATGCTGGCATCCTCGCGGCTCAGATGTTCTGTCACAGAGAGGAATGGTTTGAGGACTGCCACAATCTGCCCAATTATGGCCCAGTCCTCCCTGCCTAAAGGTCTCTCTATGCCGATATTATGTTCGCAGGCCATGGCATGGAGAGCCTTCTGCTGCTCAAGGATGCGTTCCAGCATTGCTAGGGTTGAATTCCACCTAGTCCCCACATCCTGTTTTAGGCAGTGTTCTGGAAGGCCTGCCTTCCTCTGTTCCAACCTGAGGAGGTGGCTGTCCCTCACACTTCGATGGAAGTGGCCAGCCATCTTCCGGCAAGAGTCCACCACTTTGGACAGCCTTCCATCGCCGCCAGAATTAGCCTCCACCAATCGGAAGCTTTCGGTTACCACCTGGTGGAGAAGGTGGGCTGAGCAGCGCACACCCACAAATCTGCCATCCCTTACAGCCTTCACCATGTTGCTGCCTCCGTCTGTCACAATATAGCCAATCCTGTAGCTGTTGCTGTCAGTGTCTGCCTGAAACCACTGCAACAACATTTTCTGCAGGGCTTGCAGGATATTTTGCGCTGTATGCTTCTCATCAAGCACCTCAGCGTGCAGCAGAAAAGAACGGTGCCCCTCTTTGACAAGTGCTGATGACGAGGATCCAGATGACACCTTGCCCTGCCACCAATGTGCCGTCAGGGACAGGAAGGCGTGTCGGGCACTAGATGCACTCCACAGGTCAGTGGTCAGGTGCACTGCCTGTCCACCTGCCTTTCTAATCTCGTCCTTCAGCACCCCAACACAAGACCTGTATAAGGCTGGCACCACAGTTTGGCTAAAGGTCTTTCGTGATGGCACACGGTACTGTGGTGCAACAGCCTGCATCAACTGCCTGAAGGGCTCACCTTCTACCATATTGAATGGTGCTCCTCCAACTGCAATAAGCTGGCCGATCAGGCGTGTAATCTTCCTAACCTGTGCCTGAGACATTCCTTTTGTACTATGAAAGCCACCAAAATCTTCCAGGGTGGCCTGGTGGCTGGTATGGGTTGGATGTGGGGTGGTGGTGCTGGTACTTATGGTGGTGGCTGTGGTGGTGCCACTATTGGTATTGGTTCCTCTTTTGGTGTTTGGAGGGG
>CM053029.1:6995160-7027832 GCA_028564925.1 Lithobates sylvaticus
CCTTAAAAAAAATCTTTTTAAAAGTCAGCAGCTAAAAAAAAAAAAAAAAAAAAAAAAAAAAAAAAAAAAAAAAAAAAAGTCGCTGCTGACTTTTAATAAGTACACTTACCCTCCGAGGGCGCCCGCGATGTCGGTCGTGGAGGCCGAGATGTCCCTCGGCGATCCGGATCCAGCGCCGCCATCCTCAGTAAGGGAAACGTATTCCCGTTTCCTACTGCGCATGCGCGAGTCTAATTTGTGAATAGGGAACGCGATGTGTTGTGGGACACAGTTCCCATAAACACACCGCGCCCCATTCACTAGAAGACGGAAGGAGAGAAGATCCCCGCGGCGCTGAAAGAGGCAGATTAGGACAATCTGCCTAGCAACAGCCATTTTCTGGTAAGTAAAAAAAATTAAAAAAATGTAAATTTTTTTTTTTTTTATTTTTTTTTTTTTCAGGGTGTCCCACCACTTTAAGAGGTCCTGTCATGCTTGTTTTCTATTACAATGTTTACATTCCTTGGGTTAGAAATAAGAAGTGACACAATTTTTTTTTCTCAAAAGAACAGTGAAAAAATAAAAGTTAAAATAAATAAGAACATTTTTTTTTTTAAACACGCCCCGTCCCGCGTGCAGAAGCGACCGCACATGTGAGTAGCGCCCGCATATGAAAGCGGTGTTCAAACCACACATGTGAGGTATCGCCGCGATCGGTAGAGCGAGAGCAATAATTCTAACCCAAGACCTCCTCTGTAACTCAAAACATGCAACCTGTAGAATTTTTTTTTTAACGTTGCCTATGGAGATTTTTAAAGGTTAAAAGTTTGTCACCATTCCACAAGCGGATGCAATTTTGAAGCGTGACATGTTGGGTATCAATTTACTCAGAATAACATCATCTTTCACAATATAAAAAAAGTTGGGCTAACTTTACTGTTGTCTTATTTTTTAATTAAAAAAAAATGTTTTTTTTTCCCAAAAAAAGTGCGCTTGTAAGTCCGCTGCCCAAATACGGTGTGACAAAGTATTGCAAGGACCGCCATTTTATTCTCTGGGCAGTGATCTCAAACTGGCAGCCCTCCAGCTGTTCCGAAACTACAAGTCCCATGAGGCATTGCAAGGCTGACAGTTACAAGCATGACTCCCACAGGCAGAGGGATGATGGGACTTGTAGTTTCGCAACAGCTGGAGGGCCCCCAGTTTGAGACCCCTGCTCTAGGGTGTTAGAATAAAAAATAAATATGATGTTTGGGGGTTATAAGTAAAGGGAAGGAGATGGGTGGGCAGTGAAAACAGGCAGGGAAACTCCATTAGCATTGCTGGATGTCATACCAATGGCCACCATAAGAGGGTGCCAGATTCCAGAAGGAACCCAAGAAATGCAGAAGGCCGCAAAGCCGCGGCCTCAATTACCAGCCGGCGCGGACACAGGATGCCCCTGCTGTGCTGCCCCGGGTGCCAGGTCGCTAATTCTAGTCACAAATGGGAGCTGGCGCCCGGGGTTTGTGGAGCCCTGCTTTAATATATTTGGGTATAATGTATGTGCTTGTTGTGGCTGGGAGCTGGCTCTGTAGTCACTGTCTGTGTCATACAGTTCCTGAGGTAAATGCAGCTGTTTCTTGTCAGCGGTGCCTTAGCTGTGTGAATAGAATTGGACTGAACCATATTACAGGAGCCTCTGAGAGGATTTTCCTTGTGGCTTTTCACTTTTGTTTTGCCTCGGGCAGCTCCCAAAACCATTCTATTTCCTTCACAGGGTATTAAGGAGGATATTAGTTTGCTGTTTGTTTAGTTACCCGGCCATTCGGGCGTCTGTGGTGGCCACAAAGTCCCGGGAAGAACAGAGCCTCAGCGGGACATGTCTGTCGCTGTCCGCTCCACGCATGCGCCCCCCACATTAACTATGTTTAACCCTTATGCTGCTGCCCTTAGTATACAGATAGCAAGGTATATTATATTTACTTACTACCTAGGCAAAAATGATGGCAAACTTCCCCGGAGTCTTCATGGCTATTTTTTCCTTTCATCTGGGAGGGGTTTTTGCAGCTAAACACACCTTTCTACCCACCTTTATTGTACTGCGCATGCACAAGATTTTCTAAGGCCCCTTTCACACTGGGGCGGGAGCCACGTTGGCGGTAAAGCAGCGCTTTATTTAGCAATGCTTTACCATCGTTTTATCAGCGGTATTCAGCCGCTAGTGGGGCAGTTTTAAAGGGTTAAAACCACCCGCAAAGCGGCGCTTTGCCGGCGGTATTGCCGCGCTGCCCCATTGATCTCATGGGGATTGTATGTTGCACATGCTCTATATACTTAAATAACTTAAGAAATAAAAGACACAACCACCAGTATGGCATTTAATTGGCCGCAGCACCTTTATTGGTATAATAAATAAATAATTTTCTTTAATAAGATCAATCATCAGTAAACAATAAATTCTATTCAAAATATTATTTTATTAATAACCAAATCTAAATTCGCTCAGTTATATAACTCGAGCATTAATGAAAAAATTCATAAAACAAAGTCCCCCACCAGCCGGGTTTGTTGAAAACAAACCAAGGCTACCCCAGCACCGCGGCCTGCTCAATACAAGTCTGAAGGCCTAGATTAAATATTTCTAATCCAACATCTGAAAGATGAATACCATCTTGTCTATAGAGACCTGGGAAACCTCCTTCCAAGTCAATATGACGGAAAGAAAATCCTCCTAGTAATGGCAAGAATTTTTCTAGAGAATGGTTAATTCTACGCCTAACTTTTTCAAGGGGTTTTCCCCAGCTGAATCCAACCAGTGCAAACAAGAAACCATTTCTGAAAAAACTATACATGTGTGTGTGTGGAAATGAATGTTTCAAAATCTGTAAATCATGTTTAATCCTAAACATCAAATCTAAAGTTTTAATTCTTCCAACGTCATTACCACCAAGATGCAGAACTAAAATATTTGGAGAAGGCCAGGAATGAAATAAAGTAGAAAGGTGAAAGAAAAGATCAGTCCATTGTAGCCCTCTGATGCCTTTCCAGAGAATCTGAAAATTATGTGAAGGTAAAGACAGGTTGGAACCATAGCAACGTTGAGAAGCCCTCTTATGAGCCCAGTGTATATATGAGTGACCAACTATCCAAATGAAAGATTTTGTACCTAAAATCAGAGAGATAGATTAGGGCGAATGTAAATATTAAATCTGCTAGATTCCCATCTACCTAAACGCATAATTACAGAATCACTCAGACCCAAACTAGCAGCTTCAGTGGCGGCTCCAATCCGAAAAGAATGAGATGAAAATTTGAATGACCAAAGACCTAAATGATTAAAACAGAGTTTTAGAACTGAAGAAAACTGAAACTTTGTCAATGGAGAGGAGTCTAAATGAAAAAAGAAATGACTTCCAAAGAAATATTTATTTAAGATTAAAACAGGACAGATAACGGAGTCGCCACAAGCCAGTAGATTGAGCCAGCAACCTTTGCCCACCAAGTCAGTTTTGGATTTCCTTATAAAGATCTGGACTTTATCTACTGCAAAAAGGACCTCCGAAACTAACAAACCATCGAAACTGTGTTTGTTGCTGGGCAACATCTCTGAAATACGTAACGCAGCAAAAACATCAAAACAAATGCTGCATGAAAAAGTAAAGCCTCGTATTCAGATGTGCAGACCCAAGGTGTGGCCAAACACAGCCTAGACAGCACTTCGATAGTAATTGGTCTACGTGTATCCTGTACTGATCCTCCCTTTCTTAAACCTTTTAAAGCCTGTCTAACAGAAAGAAACTAATGCAGGCAGGGAGGCCCTGCAACTTAAAGAAAAAGGAAACCCCGGCCATCGTTTTACTAATATGGTTAATATAAAAATTATCCTGTAATAGAGAGCAGAGAAAAGCTAAAATGGAACTCTCCGTAGGCCGTGACCCCCGGAAATCAGAACCATCATTAAATGTTTCCATTTTTTTTTTTTTTTTTTTTATGCGACCGAATAATCAGTCCATGTTTTTGGAGCGATTGAATTTTGAATAGCTCGAAAAAACGGATTCAGACTAGATCCCACAGATGACTCGGACAGTGACAACCCATCATATCTGCCTTGGGCAACAGCTGCCTGAAGCGAACCATCTGTAACCGAGATAAAGCATCTGCGATGACATTGGATTCACCTGGTATATGTTTAGCTTTTATCCAAATATTAAATTTCAAGCATAGGAGCACCAAGTATCTTAATAATCTTATGACGGGCAAAGATTTTGATGAAAGGCAGTTTAATGCAAACATAACGCCCTTATTATCTGTGTGAATAATAATGCGTTTATTCGCAAACTGCTGCCCCCAAATCTCTAATGCAACGACCACCAGAAAAATTTCCAACAAAACTACATTTTTAATATAACGATTTGAGATCCAGAAAGGGGGCCACGCGCCACAGCACCAATGCGAACGAAAAATAGCTGCAAAGCCATGTGATCCAGCTGCGTCAGTAAAAACCTTGAAATCAGCTGCAAACACAAAATCGCTCTGAAAAAGAGATCTACCATTGAAATCTATTAGAAATTTAGACCATACCATTAAATCGTCCTTCATCTCACAAGTCAATCTAATATGAGAAAAAGGAGATTTAAATCCCGACGTGGCCATCGACAATCGTCTGGAAAAGATTCTACCCATCGCCATAATTCGTGTAGCAAAAGCTAAAAGGCCTAAAAAAGATTGAAACTCTTTCAATAACACCTTTCTTCTACGAATTAAAAAAGAGATTTGTGATTCTAATCTACTAATTTTCTCAACTGGTAGTTTATATTGAAATAGCAAAGTATTGATCTCTATGCCCAGAAACTCAATGATAGGAGACGGGAGGACAGTTTTACCTCTAGCTAATGGAATACCAAAATATGTAGCCATACGGAAGAATAATTCTAAAATGAGGGAACATATAGAAGAACTCGGGGAACCAATAAACAAAAATCATCGAGATAATGAATTATTCCAGAATGTCCTGACTCAAAAATCATTACCCATTGGAGAAATGAAGCAAATATTTCAAAATAAAAACAAGACAGCGAACACCCCATAGGGAGGCATTTGTCATAAAAGAAAAAACCTTCAAAACAAAAACCTAAAGAATTATGCGATTCGGGAGCTATAGGCAACAGTCTGAAAGCTGATTGTACATCTGCTTTAGCCAATAACGCACCACGACCAAATTTTCTGATTATCTGAATAGCGTCGTCAAAGGTAGCATATGTAACCGCAGCAGATGAAGTGTCAATCTCATCATTCAGAGAATTGCCAGAAGGAAATGAAAGATGATGGATCAGACAGTAAAAATTAGGCTCTTTCTTGGGAACTAAACCTAAAGGAGAAACCCGGAAATCCCTAAAAGGTGGGGTACTAAAAGGGCCAGCAATTCTATTCGCTGAGATTTCTTTAATTAACTTATCCTTAACTATCTCAGAATTGGTAAAAAAGGATTTTAAGTTATCAACCAACTGACAGCCAGAACCTTAAAAAATAGGCAGCTGAAAACCCGACGAGAAACCCTCAGTTAACACCCGGGCCTTCTCCTTGTCTGGATATAGCGCCAGCCATGGGAGCATTGCGGGCAGCCTCACTGGTGTGCAGACTTTTCGCATGCTCCCTATTGACTTGTCCTGCTGAAACTCTTTTAAAACATTTAACTACTGGATGATTGCCAAAACAGAAGGAACACTCATGTCGGTAACGACATGAAGCTAACCATTTGCATTGCGATTCATTGTAAGCATAGCATGTGCCTTTTTTGTAAGCTGAATTTGGGGTACTTTGTATAAATTGTGGCTGTGGTCTATTAAAATTTTGTTTTTGCGGAGTAATTAAATTTAACCACAAACCAACATCTTTGTTTCCCCATTTAAGACTAGGATAGATTGCAATTTTTTGGCGAAAGGATTCGTCATAATTAAACCAACCCATGCCGCCAAAACTTTTGTATGCCTCCAGAATATGTTCTAAATGTTGAAAAAACCTTGCGCATTTCTCTGGGTGTCTCTCCCCCATTACAGCGGAAAATATGCAGAAAGCCTGTAGCCAATTAAAGAAAGACCTGGAGACAGGGCGCCGTCTAGCATCCTCCATGTTATCATCAGACCTTTTATCCAATTTAGATAAGAATTATTTGGACACTGGTAATAATGATAACAAATCCAAAAATTCACCTTTCCATATCTTTTCTTTAATAGCAACTGGCAAATGAAAACCTAATGGAGACATTTCACATGGCAATACCTCCTTAAAACTAGTTTCTGGTATAGCAGGAGCTAAACTGATATTTTTAGGAGTGTTAATAGACATTAAAGAGTTAATATCAGTTTCCGCAGGAATAGAAGACCAAACATTAGCAGGGGAAGGAGATGTATATTCAGGCTGAGTAGCAACTAGATGTTCATTAAACTTAGCTAGTGATAAAAGCAATTGACTCATCAAATCATTATTAGCAGACTCACCAGCCAGACTAGTCTCAGCAGGATTGCAGATAACTGGGATCTGGGCTCCAGCCGTTTCTGTCTGAATGTCTTCCACTGGACCTGTAAGGAGTGAAGAAGAAACAGGGGCCCTCCCCGCATCCAGCCTGGATGGCCTGGATGCGAGAGAAGCCGCAGCTCTAGCCTGTGATACCTGCCTGGAGTGCTGTCCGGATAGCTGGGGTGACCTCTCTGCCTGAGGCGGCAACATGCGCTGTGAAGCTGGCTGCAATGAAACATAACCGTGCCGTACCTGCTCCTCCCCCTGTCCATCATTGCCAGGGGATATGGACGAGCGCCGAGCCCGGCCTCTGCCTCTGCTAGAGCGGATAGGAGATGGCGAGAAGGCCCGCCTACTCCTCTTACCACGCTGACTAGAACGCTGAGCCTTCTGCGCTGCCATCCCCCGCTCCCCTGAGGAGAGAGAGCTGCTTTCCTGCACTAGCGCCGGCCTTACCACCGCTGGTTCTTCAGGTAAGCCTTGCTGAGTGTCTGTCATAGATGAGGAGCGCTGGCTGTCTGTGAGAATGACCTGCTGGAAAACGTCCTCAGCTTCAGGTGTACTCAGGCATAACTGCTGTTCCGCCGGTGTAGTCACTGCTGTATCACTCCCAGCTGATAAGGCTAAACACCTCTGCAGCCATTCATTACCCCCCTCAGCCTCAGCCCGCTCTAATACCCTGCGCACCAGTCACTTCATGCTGGCTATTTGAAATTGCTGCTGACAGGCAGTGAAGCAATTCCAGTCACTTCAGGTAAACTGAGAGCAGGCTTGTGACACAGGGGGTTTATATAGCCTCTCCACACCTGTGGCTCACGTTTTTCCCGCTCTGCTGCCCTGTGACAAGCCTGCACACTTTTTTTTTCTTTTTTTTTTTAATATAATATAATAACTTTATTGTTTTTTTTTTTTTTGTTTTTTTTTTTAAATATAATCCAGACACTATCCTAATTCTTGCCATTAAAGAGGCAACCACAATCCCGTGTTGCGGGCCCTTTAATTGTGCCCGCTTTCAGTGGGTAGGAGCGGTGAATACACGGCTCCTTCACCGCTCCAAAGATGCTACTAGGGGGACTTTTTTTACCGTCCTGCTAGCGCACCGCTCCAGTGTGAAAGGACCCACTTTTTTCAGGCGCTATTTTTAGCGCTGTAGCACCTGCAAAAAACGCCTCCGTATGAAAGGGGCCTAAGGCATAATCACAGTAAAGCACGAATACATCATTCATTTTTTTTTCATTCCGCATTCGATAAGGACGGGTGAATCATTCCTGCTAAACTAGTGTATTCGGCCAGCAGGGAGCCTTTCCCATTCGATTCGATCCGTGTATTCGGCCAGCTTAAAGGATACGTTCACATTAACCACTTCAGCCCCGGACCAATTGGCAGCCAAAGGACCACGCCCCTTTTTGCCATTCGGCACTGCGTCGCTTTAACTGACAATTGCGCGGTCGTGCGACGTGGCTTCCAAACAAAATTGGTGTCCTTTTTTTTCCCACAAATAGAGCTTTCTTTTGGTGGTATTTGATCGCCCCTGCGGTTTTTATTTTTTGCGCTATAAACAAAAATAGAGCGACAATTTTGAAAACAATGCAATATTTTTTGCTTTTTGCTATAATAAATATCCCCAAAAAATATATATTTATATATATTTTTCCTCAGTTTAGGCCAATACGTATTCTTCTACATATTTTTTGGTAAAAAAAAATCGCAATTAGCGATTATTGATTGGTTTGCGCAAAAGTTATAACGTTTACAAAATAGGGGATAGTTTTTTAGCATTTTTATTAATATTTTTATTTTACTAGTAATGGCGGCGATCAGCGATTTTTATTGTGACTGCGACATTATGGCGGACACATCGGACATTTTTTGACACATTTTTTGGGACCATTGTCATTTATACAGCAATCAGTGCTATTTAAATGCATGATTCCTGTATAAATGACACTGGCAGTGAAAGAGTTAACCACTAGGGGGAGGGGATGGGGTTATGGGCTGTGACGTGTGTGTGTTTTTTTTACATTAGGGGGCGGGGCTGACGTCTGACGTCACTGATCGGCTTTCCCGATGACCGGGAACAGCCGATCAGTGACAGGCAGTGTAGGAAGCGCGGGGAGAGGTTTGTTTACACAGACCTCTCCCCGTTCTTCAGCTCTGTGACACCAGCAGCGATCGGGTCCGCTGGTCCCACGGCCGGGGTCACGGAGCTGGCGGCGCGCGCACGACCCACGGCCAGACAATTAAAGGGCCACGTATATATATGTGATTTTGCCTGCCCGTGCCATTCTGCCGCAGTATATGTGCGTGAGGCGGTCCGGAAGAGGTTAAAAAAAAAGGTGCAGGTGAAAAAAAAGGTGCGTTTGTTATTATTTTTTACACAGTAGCCTGTAAAGCAGGGGGGGGGGGGGGGGGGGTCAGCAACCAGTAGATGGCGGACGGGTGACTGGTAGATGGCGGACGGGTGACTGGTAGATGGCGGACGGGTGACTGGTAGATGGCGGAGGGGGGTCAGCAACCAGTAGATGGCGGACGGGTGACTGGTAGATGGCGGACGGGTGACTGGTAGATGGCGGACGGGTGACTGGTAGATGGCGGACGGGTGACTGGTAGATGGCGGACGGGTGACTGGTGACTGGTAGATGGCGGACGGGTGACTGGTAGATGGCGGACGGGTGACTGGTAGATCGCGGTCTGGGCGGTCGGGTGACTGGTAGATCGCGGTCTGGGCCCCCCCCCCCAAAGCATCAGAGTGTAATGCAGAGGGGCTCCTTGTACAGCGGGAGCTGTAGTAGGCAGCAAGGGCCGCATAAGCCGATGACTTCTCTGTAGTGCGGCTCCTGTTCCATGTGGAGTGATACCAACTGCACTCCACCTCTTATCCCGGCTGGTGTTCTCCAGAGTGGTGCCAGCAGCAGGAAAGTTTATCTTCAGGTCAGTGTAAAGCAATACATCGGGCATAATAATATAAGACTGCTTTCACACTTATGTGCTGCGGTTTACCCACACCATGGCTTCATTTACATTTGTAGTTTGGGGGGGGGGGGGTAAAACCCTATAGTTAAGTCATGTT
The DNA here is from genome assembly GCA_028564925.1 of Lithobates sylvaticus. Classification (NCBI taxonomy): domain Eukaryota; kingdom Metazoa; phylum Chordata; class Amphibia; order Anura; family Ranidae; genus Lithobates; species Lithobates sylvaticus. The sequence goes on from CM053029.1 coordinate 7,004,708, forward strand.
TTAACCACCCCTGCCCCAACCACACCCCCTTTAGCTGCAGTGGCCAGGGGTCTACACATGTTGCAGTATGTTGCCTCCTCACCGCCCGATTTAAACCCATGATTGGCATGCAATGCACACAATTGCGACACGGTAGTACGGCAATTAAAGGTTTAACCACTTCAGCCCCGGCCGATTTTACCCCCTTCCTTACCAGAGCACTTTTTGCGAATTCGGCACTGCATCACTTTAACTGACAATTGCGCGGTCGTGCGACGTTGCACCCAAACAAAATTGACTTCCTTTTTTTCCCACAAAATAGAGATTTCTTTTGGTGGTATTTGATCACCTCTGCGTTTTTTTTTTTTTTTTGCGCAATAAACAAAAGAAGAGCGACAATTTTGAAAAAAAAAACACAATATTTTTTACTTTTTGCTATAATAAATATCCCATTTTTTTTTTAAAACTATTTTTTTACTCAGTTCAGGCCGATACGTATTCTTCTGCATATTTTTGTTAAAAAAAAAATTCAATAAGCGTATATAGATCGGTTTGCGCAAAAGTTATAGCGTCTACAAAATAGGGGATAGCTTTATTGCATTTTTTTTTTTTACTAGTAATGGCGACGATCTGCGATTTTTTTTTTTTTTTTTTTTCGTGACTGCGACATTGCGGCGGACACTTCAGACACTTTTGACACATTTTTTGGGACCATTCACATTTACACAGCGATCGTTGCTATAAAATTGCAATGATTACTGTGTAAATGTGACTATCAGGGAAGGGTAAACACTAGGGGGCGCTGCAGGGGTTAATATATGTTCCCTATGTGAGTGATTCTAACTGTGGGGGGAGGGGACTCACAAGGGGAGGAGACCGATCGGTGTTCCTCGGTACCGGGAACACACCATCGGTCTCCTCTCCAGTGACAGGACGTGGAGCTGTGTGTTTTCCCCCTAGGCGGCCGGGAATGGGAGGACTTCATATGACGTCCACCCAGGATGGGAGATCCACCTTGTGGACGTCATATGACTATGGGTGGGTAGGGAAGGGGTTAAATCAGGTGTGAGGAGGCGACACTGTGCCCGGTGACCTTTGACTTTTCCCATGTTGTTCAGGTAGATCCCCACCTCTTTAAGGTTGCCTACCCTTGCTGTAAAGCACCTGCATCCGGGTGCAATGCCAGGATCCTGCAAACTCTCAGTACAGCTGTCTGCCCGGACCTCCCATGGGCAGACAGTTACTAAAGAGCATGAAGAATCAATAAACTCAGAGTGCTCACCCGCACCCTCGCAGGTTATTGAGAACTACAAGCCACCTGCCACGGCTGGAGGAGGGAGGTGGGTGTATAGCAGCATGTTGTACCCTAAATATGGGGGCAACATGCTCCTAAAGGTCAACTCAGCCTTTAAGTCCGGCTTCCGTTGAGGAAAAAAAAAAAAAGTTTACAGTTCCACTTTTAGGCTGGGTTTACATATATGTGAATTGGATGCAGGTTCCCCCACATCCAATTCGCACGACGGGCGAGTGTGACCGACTCTCAGGGGTGCCGCTTCACACAGATCCAGGGGGGGCGGCCGCGTTCTGAAGGGTCCGGTGCGTGTGAACCAGTTTGGGTCTGGTTCAGATGCAAATTCAGGCAAAAATTCTCACCTGAACCAGTGAACAAAAGGGTTAAAAACAAAGCCGCGGACGCACATATGTGAACCCGGCCTGAAGATCTCTGGTTTTGCCTATTTAAAAAGAACGATTTTGTATTATGCCAAAAAAAAAAGCTTGTGGTTTAGTGGAAGCCACAGATAGCGACTCCTAGTGCCACACTGTATAAATGTTGTCGTATTTATAACCCGGGATGGTTTTATAATGTCATGTTGGGTAAAAGTCACACATTTCATTTTTCCGTCTTTCCAGAACCGAGTGACAACCTCCGAGGAATTCTACAAAATGTGACCAAACTTCATGGAGTCTCCAACATGCGGAAGTTGGGGGTCACCTGAACCATTGTATAAAGGTAAGACTTGCTTTGTATCTGATGATGGATTACCAGAGCTTTGAGGAAGAACTGCCATGGTCACAAAAAATGAGAATACTGCTTCATAATAGACATGTGCACAACAAAAAAAATCGTTTATTTTCGTTTCGTTTTTTTTCGTTTTTTTTTTTTGTTTCCATTGATTTGTAACAATTCGTACATTCCTAAGTCCTCGGTGTTCGTATTCGTAAGTCGTCAGTGTTCGTATTCGTAACGATTTGTACATTCGTAAGTCGTCGGTGTTCGTATTTGTAACGATTCGTACATTCGTAAGTCGTCGGTGTTCGTATTCGTAACGATTCGTACATTCGTAAGTCGTCGTGTTCGTATTCGTAACGATTCGTGACGATTTGTAACGATTCGTAAGTCGTCGGTGTTCGTATTCATAACAATTCGTACATTCGTAAGTCGTCGGTGTTCGTATTCGGAACGATTCGTAAGTCGTCGGTGTTCGTATTCGTAACGATTCGTTCATTCGTAAGTTGTCGGTGTTCGTATTCGTAACGATTCGTACATTCCTAAGTCGTCGGTGTTCGTATTCGTAACAATTCGTACATTCGTAAGTCGTCGGTGTTCGTATTCGTAACGATTCGTACATTCGTAAGTCGTCGGTGTTCGTATTCGTAATGATTCGTACATTCCTAAGTCGTCGGTGTTCGTATTCGTAACGATTCGTACATTCGTAAGTCGTCGGTGTTCGTATTCGTAACGATTCGAACATTCCTAAGTCGTCGGTGTTCGTATTCGTAACGATTCGTACATTCGTAAGAGTTATTTTGTCATTGATTCGTTTTTCGTTAGTTTAATTGTTCGGACGCATTCGTATTTATTTCGTACATTCGTAACATTCGTAGATTCGTAATCGGTGCATAATTCATAATTTTATGTAAGAGTTATTTTTTCGTTACATTTTTTTTTTAATAATTTTCGAATCGAAAAAAAGTTACGAGTGTACGAATTTTTTTGTTCAATCCATTCATTACGTATCGAAAAAAAAAAAGTTACGAATCAAAAAAAAAGTTACGAATGTACAAATTTTTTGGTTCAATCCATTCGAAGCACATTAAGCAGCACCATTGTAAGGGACACTGAAAATTACCAATTCAACAAAAAAAAAAGTTATGAATTTACGAATTTTTTTCGTTTTTCGTTTTTCGGATTTTCTTCATTAGTACATTCGTTGTTTCTAATTAGTTTTTGTTTTTTTTTATTTTTTTTTCGGATTTTCTTTGTTTTTCGGATTTGTTCGATTCGAATGATTCGTTATTCGGATTTGTTAATTCGTACGAAAACGAACGAACGAAAAAAACGAAACGAATTGCACATGTCTAGTTCATAAATACATGTACAAATGCCTTGCTTTGCTTCCACATCGAACCATCAATGTATTTTTAGAAGACGGCCCCATCTTTGTTGAAGGTCTTCTTGAGTCACTGCCTTTCCCCACATAGTAGTTTGATTTCTGGGCATTACTCGGGTTGAGCTCAGCTTCCACCACCACCCCCTTCCTTACTGAGTCGCCCGTTGGAAGCGCTTTGCTGTGTTCCACCCCATCTGTCTGTCAAGCCGGCTCTGCTGGATATACAACCTGGCAATGCGGCTTCATTGGTGGTGGATCCAGCTGAGCCAATCACAGCTCAAAGAAACAGAGGGGATAAAACAAGGCCACTGACATGTCCCCTCCCTCTGCATACCTATGGATGGCGCTAGTCTCTGGGCGGTGCCCGGTGCCAAAGGAATTGTCAGTATTCCCATTGCACTCGTTCCTTCAAATGGGCCTAATGCCTCGTACACACGATCGGATTGTTGACAAAACTGTGGACTTTTGTCCAAAGGGCGTTGGCCCAAACTTGTCTTACACACACGGCCACACAATCGTTGGCCAACAAATACAAACGTAGTGACGTACTATGTTGTTTTTCCAGATCTTTAGCGCCACAAGTTTGGTGAGTGTTGATTTGCGCTTTTCTTTTTGTGCTTTTCATGTATCGCTTTTCAGTTTGCGTTTTTCATTTCGTGCTTTTGATTTCGTTTCTGAACGGCCGTTTGTCAACCAGTCACGTTTTGCGGAATCGGAGGAGATAACGTGTTATTTATTATTGGCCTCGGAGTTATTGCTTTGACATTTTTTTTGGTTGAATAATAATGATTTGATTTGGTATATTTTCTATATTTTTGGATGCATAGAATGCACTTTTTGTTTAAGTTTTAGGCCCCTTTCAGACGAGGCGGACTCCGCTTGCACGGAGCCCGCCTCTGTCCGCCGGCTCAGCGGGAGATCTGTCCGTTGATCTCCGCTGAGCCGGCGGATGACAAGCCTCTCTCCGCTCACTGAGCGGGGAGGGGCTTGCGAGCGCCGCTGATCTCTATGGAGAGATCGGATGAAAACGGACAGTGTGTCCGTTTTCACCCGATCTCACCCGATCTCACCCGATCCGACGGATCTGGACGTGTGGTCCATACGTCTGCTTTTGGCGGATCGGACCGGATCGGATGTCAGCGGACATGTCTCCGCTGACATCCGACGCTCCATAGAGTAACATGGAGCGCCCGTTCAGATCCGCCGTCAAAACTGACAGGCGGATCTGAACGGGCCTTCCGTGTGAAAGGGGCCTTATTGGCAGATATCATGTCTAATTTTATTTGTTTTTCTTTTTTTAATGCACAATAAAAAAAATAGTGTAGAATAATACTCGGCTGTGTGTTTTACTTCAAATGACAGTTTGGGAGTCGGAAGTTGCATTTAAAAAATAATCCAATGTAAAATTAACAAGGGACACCAACATAGTTGTATCTTTGATCTTAAAGTGGGGTTGCAGCCAAAAAACAAAAAGGGGCTTAAAAATCATAAAAAAAATAAAAAAAAAATAATTGGAAAAAAAAAAATTTTTTACTCACCTCTAAATGCCTGTTGCTAGGGGGTCCCTCGAAGTCTGCCACCTTCATTGCCCGGCTAAAAGTCACTTCCTGTAGGCAACGCACAGTCATCTGGGACATGTCATGTGTCCCAGATGAGTGAGCGTCGAATCACGGCGCACGGCGCCGCTCGCGCATGCGCAGTGGGTGCCCGGCTGTGAAGCCCAGCCGGGTTCCCACATTAAGAATGCCGGCGTCGTGAGCGGAGCGGGGAACGAGGGGGGGGTCTCGTTCCCCCGCATCGCTGGACCCCGGGACAGGTAAGTGTCCGATTATTAAAAGTCAGCAGCTGCAGTATTTGTAGCTGCTGACTTTTAATTTTTTTTTTTTTGCCCGGCCCTCCTCTTTAAAAACTACAGGATAATGGTGAGTGGTAACTTGCCCAAAGAAAAAAAAAACCATAATAATCTTATTCTTGATATCACTAGAAAAATAAAGCCTTAGATAATTAGTTTGCAAAAACACTTAGTATCACTCAGTATCACCAGCAAAGCAGCTTCATTATTATCCCGTTAAAGAAGAAGATAATTGTGCGCTGTATTTGGAGATTTAATAATTTGCCGCGTCACAAATGTTAATTCTCCATTACGAACGCTAAATTACAAGACCGACCGCTTCTGCTTCCGAGCATGCGTGTTTGTACTTTGGACTTTTGTCCGACGGACTTGTGTACACACGATCGGAAAATCCGACAACAGACAGCAGAAAATTTATAAACCTGCCATCCAACGTTTTGCCCACGGAAAGTTGGCCAACAATTGTCTGATGGAGCGTTCACACGGTCGGATTTTCCGCCAACCGCCTGTCATCACACATTTCCCGTCGGAAAATTTTATAGCGTGTACGAGGCTTTACAGGAGCGCGATCTGCAGCAGCTACCGGCTGGAAACTGGATAGATCACAGGTAAATGCACATATTCACCAGCACACCATCGATCGTCACATGTCCTTCAAAGGTTTGTTACAGAAAGATCACATCCCAAAAGACCAAGTGCTTCCTTTCTGACCCCTTTGTCAGGCGGATCACAGGAAATTGTTAGGGCTGGCTTGGCCCAAACAAAGTAAAAGCAAAGCTGGAGTTGGGCTCAGGGGCGGACTGACAACTCATGGGGCCCCCGGGCAATAGAAGATTATGGGGCCCCCGGGCAATAGGAGATTATGGGGCCCCCAGGCAATCAGAGATTATGGAGCCACACAGTATACAGACGCTCAGTATACAATCACACAGTATACACACACACAGTATACAATCACACAGTATACACACACACAGTATACAATCACACAGTATACACAGACATGTTTCTATTGGCTGAGAAGGTACTGGAGAGGCGGGGCAGCTATAATCTTGGGATTTTTAGACCAAAAGGATGTCGGTAAGGGACATTTCAGAGACAGATGTAAAAAAAACACAGATTTTTACATACTGTCCCTGATTTTACTGAGGCTGGCAACCCTGATGGGGCCCCCCAGTGGCCCAGGGCTCTCGGGCAGTGCCCGAGTGGCCGAATGGTCAGTCCGCCCCTGCTTGGCCTTTAAATACAGACCTTGCCTAGACAGTGTTTTCCATGTTAAGTCTTCGCATGCTAAATAACATGTAAATATAACAGGTATTTATAACCCATCAAAGATTACAGTGATCCTATCCCCAAAAAAGGCCGGCACCATCTTTACTCAGGCATCATCCAGGGTCAGCATTTACACTCTCGCATGACTTAATCCATGTAAGACCCCTATCACACTGCCAGCATTTTTTCAGGCGCTACAGCGCTAAAAATAGCGCCTGAAAAAAGCGGCTCCATTCACTCCAGTGTGAGAACCCGAGGGCTCTCACACTGGAGCGGTGCGCTGGCGGGGCGTCAGAAAAAGTCCTGCCAGCAGCTTCTTTGGTGCAGCGCCGCGATACCGCCGGCAAAACGCTGCTCTGGCTATGTTTTTTCGGGTGGATTTAACCCCTTTTAGCGCCACTAAAAACGACGGTAAATCAAGAGAGCGGGTGTCAGTGGATGCAGCGGGCACAGATGAGAGCGGGTGTCAGTGGATGCAGCGGGCACAGATGAGAGCGGGTGTCAGTGGATGCAGCGGGCACGGACGAGAGCGGGTGTCAGCGGATGCAGCGGGCATGGACGAGAGCGGGTGTCATTGGATGCAGCGGGCACGGACGAGAGCGGGTGTCAGCGGATGCTCATCCGCTGACACCCGCTATCCCATAGGGATACATGTATGTCCGTTTGTCATCAGAAAACGGACGGATGAAATACGGACATACGGACCGTCCGTGGGAAAGAGCCCTGAGGAGGATCCTGGCAGGATTGGTTTCTATGTCTGTACCCAGAGAGGGATACCCGGAGGATTCAGGATAGAGTCCCTGGCAGGGGATACGCCCACACGCCTTTCTGATCTCTCTAATGCCCCCGTACACACGGCCGGAAATTCTGACCACAAAATCCGTCTGATTTTTTCCCACGGATTTAGTCGGACACTGGTGTTGCGTACACACGGGCGGACAAAGTTGTGGGAAAATCCGATCATTCTGAACGCGGTGACGTTCGTTGCCTACGATGGGACTACGTAGAGGCTGGTAGCCAATAGCTTTGGTCTTGTAATGTGATCTGAGCATGCGCGGCACTTTGTCCGTCGGAATTCGCTACACACGATCGGAAAAAGTCCGATAGGACTTTGTTGTGGGAAAATTTGAGAGCAGGCGATAAAACTTTGTCCGTGGGAAAATCCGACGGAAAAAGTCCAATGGAGCCTACACACGGGCGGATTTTCCGACAACATTGTCCGATAGGAGATTTTCCGTGGGAAGATCCGGCCGTGTGTGGGGGGGGGGGGAGGGGCATAACACACATCAGATCAGCTGGGAAGCTGCAGGACTTTTATTTGGCTGAGGATCCTTTTCTTCCTTTTCTCCGGGTTATTCATTCACTTTTCTGAGGGTGTGGAATGTGACGTCCCCATGGAAGCGATAATCAGCTGAATCCCAATATACATGATGGACTCTCCGCAGCTTCATCTCCACCCATATGGGGTGTTATTGGGGGGTCTTTGCTTGTTTCTCGCAGTCTTATCACATTGAGCTGCTTCATAGCCACAGCTTCACTCATTTACACCACTTTATATTTTACACATTTTATGTATATTCTCATCGATTAGAAAATTATTCATCCAATCCAGTTCATGTCCACCCAGGTTCAAATTACGATCGGCATCATTTATCTCGGGGGGAATTGACTTTTCACGTTTTAACTATTTCCAGCGCAGCTATTCTTTTTATACTGTATTCTTGTGTGGATCTCACATTAAGTTGCGGCAGAAATATCACTTATTTTTTTACTTATACGGAATTTGTCACAATTTTTGTAGATTTACGTATAATTATCACACATTAGACAGCGCTGTGACTCCATTACACACAATCTCCATAAAGCTGACCACACACCATACAATCTGATTGTACAATCTCCATAAAGCTGACCACACACCATACAATCTGATTGTACAATCTCCATAAAGCTGACCACACACCATACAATCTGATTGTACAATCTCCATAAAGCTGACCACACACACCATACAATCTGATTGTACAATCTCCATAAAGCTGACCACACACCATACAATCTGATTGTACAATCTCCATAAAGCTGACCACACACCATACAATCTGATTGTACAATCTCCTGAGTTGGTAGAGAAGGTTTCAGTATCAGACGTGGAATCTCTTCTCGTTTCCTCCACCATATTGGATGAGTTTGAGGAATGAAGGATTTGGGTGGTGAGGAGGTTCCTGGAAATCACCATCTGGGGGATATTTTCTTATTTCCTCTTCTGGTGGTTTATTGTGCAAAACACACAGAAACCCCCAACGTGGTTATTTCTGAGCACATTAACCCCTTCAGCCCCGGACCAATTGGCAGCCAAAGGCCCCTTTTTGCGATTCGGCACTGCGTCGCTTTAACTGACAATTGCGCGGGTCGTGCGACGTGGCTCCCAAACAAAATTGGCGTCCTTTTTTTTCCCCACAAATAGAGCTTTCTTTTGGTGGCATTTGACCGCCCCTGCGGTTTTTATTTTTTGCGCTATCAACAAAAATAGAGCGACAATTTTGAAAAAAAAATGTAATATTTTTTGCTTTTTGCTATAATAAATATCCCCAAAAAAATATATAAAAAAAAAACATTTTTTTCCTCAGTTTAGGCCGATACGTATTCTTCTACATATTTTTGGTAAAAAAAAAAAAATCGCAATTAGCGATCATTGATTGGTTTGCGCAAAAGTTATAGCGTTTACAAAATAGGGGACAGTTTTATAGCATTTTTATTAATATTTTTTTTTTTTACTAGTAATGGCGGCGATCAGCGATTTTTATTGTGACTGCGACATTATGGCGGACACATCGGACATTTTTGACACATTTTTGGGACCATTGTCATTTATACAGAAATCAGTGCTATTTAAATGCATTGATTCCTGTATAAATGACACTGGCAGTGAAAGAGTTAACCACTAGGGGGAGGGGAGGGGTTATGGGCTGTGACGTGTGTTTTTTTTTTTACATGAGGGGGCGGGGCTGACGTCTGACATCATTGATCGGCTTTCCCGATGACCGGGAACAGCCGATCAATGACAGGCAGAGTAGGAAGCGCGGGGAGAGGTTTGTTTACACAAACCTCTCCCCGTTCTTCAGCTCTGTGACCCGATCGCGGGACACCAGCGGCGATCGCGTCCGCTGGTCCCGCGGCCGTGGTCACGGAGCTCCCGACCAGGTCGCGAGCGCGACCCACGGCTAGGCTCTTAAAGGACCACATACCTGTACGTGGTTTTGCCTGCCCGTGACATTCTGCCGATGTATATTAGACATGTGCAATTCGTTTAGTTTTTTTTCGTTTTTCGTTCGTTCATTTTCGTACGAATGAACGAATCGTTCGAATCGTACGAATCCGATTAATGAATCATTCAAATCGAACGAATCCGAAAAACAACGAAAATCCAAAAAACTAATTAGAAACAACGAATGTACTAATGAAGAAAATCCGAAAAACGAAAACGAATGAAAAAATTTGTACATTCATAACTTTTTTTTTTTGTTGAATTGGTAATTTTCCGTGTCCCTTACAATGGCGCTGCTAAACGTGCTTCGAATGGATTGAACAAAAAAATTCGTACATTCGTAACTTTTTTTTTCGATTCGTAACTTTTTTTTCTTTTTTCGATTTGTAATTTTCCGTGTCTCTATTGAACAAAAAAATTTGTACAATCGGAACTTTTTTTTCAATTCGTAACTTTTTTTTTTTGGATTCGTAACTTTTTTTTTCGATTCGTAAATTATTACAATGTAATAATAGCATACACATTACATCAAATTATGAATTATGCTCCGATTACGAATCTACGAATGTTACGAATGTACAAATAAATACGAATGCGTCCGAAAATTAAACGAAAAAACTAATCAACGAAAAAATAACTCTTACGAATGTACGAATCGTTACGAATCGACGGAAACGAAAAAAAAAAACAAAACGAAAATAAACAAATTTTTTTGTTGTGCTCATGTCTAACGTATATCGGCGTGAGGCGGTCGGGAAGCGGTTAATTTAGGCCAATATCTTCGTGCATCACCACAAAAACCTCGCATGGGAAAGACCAGAATGTCTAAAAAATATTAAAAAGAAAAATAAATAAAACTAAACAGCAGCGCTGGTTGGGAATGGAGAAGTTCCTGGAAATTAGAGAAACCACAAGACCCGCACAGGATGTTCATATCAATGAGCAACACAGGAGAAAATACAAGAGAAGAGAAGATCTGCAGACAGAATGATGGACGGTATAACTTGTCTTCAGCTCTGTTTCTGGTTTCTGCAACAAGGGAGGGAAAAAGAAAAGCAACAGCAACGCCCCGGACTTCCTGTGTGGCATTGGGGCAACACAGTGCCAAAGTAGTTATCACTTCCTCCTGGCAGCACTTGGGTCATCGGCTTGATACCCAACTACAACAATACCCACCTGGAGTTTGCATGTTCTCAATATGGGTTTCCTCCGGGTCCTCCGGTTTCCTCCCACACTCCAAAGACACGGTGGTCGGGTAATTGGCTCCTGTATAAATTGGCCCCAGTATGTGTATGAATGTGAGTTGGGGGGCCTTAGATTGTGAGCTGCTTTAGGCCGATGTGAATGTACAAGATTTGTAAAGTGTAAATTGATGGGAGCCGTACAAGTACCTGTAATAAATAAAATGGTCACATGTTCCTTCATCCTTGAGAGTGGCCAATATACGGAATAAAGGGAAAGGACTGGAACAATGCAGGGGGTGAATGGAGGAGAGGGGGAGGGGACTTATTAACCACTTGCCTACCAGGCACGAACACCCCCTTCCTGACCAAGAAATTTTTCAGCTTTCAGCGCTGTTGCATTTTGAATGACAATTGCGCGGTCATGCAACGCTGTACCCAAATAAAAAAATTTTCCCCACAGATAGAGCTTTATTTTGGTGGTATTTGATCACCTCTGCGGTTTTTATTTCTTGCGCTATAAACAAAATAAGAGGGACAAGTTTGAAAAAACATAATATTTTTTTATTTTTATTATAATAAATATCCATTTTTTTTTTTTTTTAACAAATTTTTTCCTCAGTTTAGGCCGATACGTATTCTTCTACATATTTTTGGTAAAAAAAAAAAATCGCAATAAGCGTATATATTGATTGGTTTGCGCAAAAGTTATAGCGTCTACAATATAGGGGATAGATTTATAGCATTTTTTTATTATTATTTTTTTTATTAGTAATGGCGGCGATCTGACACATCGGACACTTTTGACACATTTTTGGGACCATTCACATTTACACAGCGATCGTTGCTATAAAAATGCATTGATTACTGTGTAAATGTGACTGGCAGGGAAGGGGTTAACACTAGGGGGCGCTGCAGGGGTTAATATGTACCCTATGTGAGTGATTCTAACTGTGGGGGAGGGGACTGACTGGGGGAGGGGACCGATCATGTGTTCCTCCGTACTGGGATCACATGATCGGTCTCCTCTCCTCTGACAGGACGTGGATCTGTTTACACCCCATCATTACACACACCGATCCACGTCCTGCTCAGTTACCGGGCAATCGCGGATGCCTGGCGGACAGCCCTTCGAAAAACCGCGGATAGGCTTTTTAGTGGGATGAGAGATTCAAGAAGCAGAGCCTCCCCTGTGTAATGAAGAAGCAGAGCCTCCCCTGTGTAATGAAGAAGCAGAGCCTCCCCTGTGTAATGAAGAAGCAGAGCCTCCCCTGTGTAATGAAGAAGCAGAGCCTCCCCTGTGTAATGAAGAAGCAGAGCCTCCCCTGTGTAATGAAGAAGCAGAGCCTCCCCTGTGTAATGAAGAAGCAGAGCCTCCCCTGTGTAATGAAGAAGCAGAGCCTCCCCTGTGTAATGAAGAAGCAGAGCCTCCCCTGTGTAATGAAGAAGCAGAGCCTCCCCTGTGTAATGAAGAAGCAGAGCCTCCCCTGTGTAATGAAGAAGCAGAGCCTCCCCTGTGTAATGAAGAAGCATGGCTCCCCTGTGTAATGAAGAAGCAGAGCCTCCCCTGTGTAATGAAGAAGCAGAGCCTCCCCTGTGTAATGAAGAAGCAGAGCCTCCCATGTGTAATGAAGAAGCAGAGCCTCCCCTGTGTAATGAAGAAGCAGAGCCTCCCCTGTGTAATGAAGAAGCAGAGCCTCCCCATAGTCATAGATAAATCACAAACACTTTATAAAAACACATTAGAAGATTCTTTACATTAACTACTTGACCTCCGGAAGATTACCCCCCACCCCCCCTCATGACCAGGCCATTTTTTTGCGATACATAAACTGGAAATTGAACACAGACATGGAACTCTGTACAAACATTGATTTCATGTTTTCCCACAAACAGAGATTCTGATTGGATTTGATCACCACTGGGGTTTTTTTATTTTTTGCACTATAAGCAAAAAAAAAATATATATTTTTACTTTTCTGGTATAAAACATATCCGGTAAAAAATAAAAAACAATTCTGTGAATTTAGGGGAATATGTATTCTGCTACATATTTTTAGTAAAAAAAAAATCCCAATAAGCGGATATTGATTGTTTTACGCAAACGTTAAAGCGTCTACAAACTATGGGATATTTACTGGAATTTTTTATTTATTTGAATTTTTTATACTAGTAATGGCGGCGACCATCCACTTTTTTTGAGGCACACAGTCTGACACTTTGTGGGGAGCAGTGACACTAATACAGTAATCAGTGCTAAAAATATGCACTGTCACTGTACTAAGGACACCAGCTGGGAAGGGGGTCTAACAGCTCGGGTGATGAAAGGGTTAAACGTGTGCCAAGCCAGTGTTTTTGTGTACTGTGTGTGTGCGCTGTTTTTACTAAGGGATCTGATGGATTTTATTCCCTGCATTCCATCAGATCCCTGCTGACAGAACAGAACTCTGCCTTGTTTACATAGAGCTCTGTCATTGAGTGCCAGCGGACAGCCATTGGCCGACAGCTGCTGATCGGCTTCTGCCGTGTCCAATCACAGCACAGCCGCGGAGCCGGCAGCACGCGCCCCCTTCCCGGAAGTGCCGGGTGATGTACCAGGTACGCGGTCCAGCGCAGGAGAGCCGCCGAACTTCTAAGTAATCCGGTCCGCAAGCGGGTGAGGCAGGAAGTGCACATGTGCGTTTCTAACATACATGCGGCTCCTATGAAATAAATGAAAACACACGAAGCTGTAGGTGAACGCATGTTAAGAGTATCTTGTGGCGCAATACAGCGCATAGAACTGCGCAGGACTTTACACTGATTTCTAATAAAACTCATCAAAACCAGTATTGGGACGGCAAACCTGGCAAAACATGGGCAGTAGACATGTGCAATTCGTTTCGTTTTTTTTTTTTTTGTTTTTCATTTTTTTTCATTATTTTCATTCGTTCGAATCGTACGAATCCGATTAACAAATCATTCGAATCGAATAAATCCGGAAAACAACGAAAATCCGAAAAAACTAATTAGAAACAACGAATGTACTAATGAAGAAAATCCGAAAAATGAAAAAATTTGTACATTCGTAACTTTTTTTTTGTTGAATTGGTAATTTTCCGTGTCTCTTACAATGGTGCTGCTTAACGTGCTTCGAATGGATTGAACAAAAAAATTCGTACATTCGTAACTTTTTTTTCGATTCGTAACTTTTTTTTTTTCGATTCGTAACTTTTTTTTTTTTCGATTCGTAACTTTTTTTTTCGATTCATAACTTTTTTTTTTTTTTTTTTTTTCCGATTTGTAATTTTCCGTGTCTCTATTGAACCAAAAAATTCGTACATTCGTAACTTTTTTTTCAATTTGTAACTTTTTTTTTTCGATTCGTAACTTTTTTTTTTTCGATTCGTAACTTTTTTTTATTTTTTTGATTCGTAATTTTCCGTGTCTCTATTGAACAAAAAAATTCATACATTCGTAACTTTTTTTTCGATTCGTAACTTTTTTTTCGATTCGTAACTTTTTTTTTTTTTTTTTTTTCCCGATTTGTAATTTTCCGTGTCTCTATTGAACAAAAAAATTCGTACATTCGTAACTTTTTTTTTCGATTCACAACTTTTTTTTTTTTCGATTCACAACTTTTTTTTTTCGATTCGTAACTTTTTTTTTTTTTTTTTTCCGATTTATAATTTTCCGTGTCTCTATTGAACAAAAAAATTCGTACATTCGTAACTTTTTTTTTGATTCGTAAATTATTAAAATGTAATAATAGCATACACATTACATAAAATTATGAATTATGCTTCGATTACGAATCTATGAATGTTACGAATGTACGAATAAATACAAATGCGTCCGAAAATTAAACGAACGAAAAAACGAATCAACGAAAAAATAACTCTTACGAATGTACGAATCGTTACGAATCTGAACAACGACAACTTACGAATGTACAAATCGTTACGAATCAACGGAAACGAAAAAAACGAAACGAAAAAAACAATTTTTTTTCGGAAACGAAACGAAAACAAACATTTTTTTTTGTTGTGCACATGTCTAATGGGCAGCTTTCCAAAGGGCATTACAAGATTGTTACCTTTCCTACTGCTGATATTTATTATCATTTAGGGCCAGCAGAGGCGGCTCTCTAATTAGGCCAATTAGGCGGTCGCCTAAGGCCTCTCACTCACAGGGGCCTCGCGACCTCCTAATTTGCCTGTGCTCAATCACTGATTCTCTCTCTCTCCCCCCTCTTTATCTCACCCTCTTTTCTGTGTGCTTGTATTTTTTTTCCTATTACGGGCGTGGGTGGGGCCTCATGTGTAAGTTTCGCCTAAGGCCTCACAAAGCCCAGAGCCGCCTCTGAGGGCCACTTCACACTGCTGAGAATTCTATTGTGAATCTGAGCCGTTGCGATCGCTCAAATTCGCAAGTCATTTAAATAACATTGTTTTCCATTAGTGCCGTTCACATCAATGCGTTGCGATACTAATGCCGCGTACACACAATCGGAAATTCTCGTCAGAAAAAAGCTATGATGGTTTTTTCAAACGGATCGCATACACACGGTCCGCACAAAAGTTCGCTGAACTTTCGACCGCCAAGAAACAACACTACGACAAGCCGAGAAAAGTAAGTTCAATGTTTCCGCGCCTGCGTCAAATTTTTTTTTCCGAGCATGCGTAGGAATTTTGCTCGTCGGAATTGCTACAGACGATCGGCATTTCCGAACGAAAATTTTTTCCGCTCTCAATCTTTTGCTGCCAGAAATTCGGCCAGCGAAATTCAGATGGAGCGTACACACGGTCGCATTTTCCAATGAAAAGCTCTCATCGGTCTTTTGCTGGCCGAATTTCCGATCGCGCGTACGCGGTATTAGCTGCGTACAAAAAAGGGTTCTGTGCGAGTTTGATCCGCGTGCGATGCGAATTCAATGCAATATTTGCCGTAGAATCGCAGGAGATTCGCCGGAACACAAAAAGATTGCAATGAAAATTTGCAACGCAATGGGATGAGATTTGCGCATCGGATGAGATTTGCGCATCGGATCATCGCACGCCAGTGAATCTAGGCTCACTCTATCCAAGATAAAAACGTTTTGTCTTTAGTTGTACTTTAGGGCCGGTTCACCACACAGCCGATTGTCTCTCCTCACCTCTATGATCTAGTAGGCGGGGAGTGACGTCATGACATCACTTCCTGTTTAGGGGGATGGAAACTATTTCTTTTTGGGAAAAGCATCAGATCAATTTTCTTTTTCTTTTTCAAGGGTAGAGGAGAGATCCTATAGACCCCGGGTGTCTCCATGAAGAGGACCTGTCATGCTTATCATCACCTTGGGTGTGTTTGGGGCCATGCACGCGCACGCGGACGTCACATATGGACGCATCGGCTGTGTCCATGCACCCACATGTCCCAATAGAAATCTATGGAGCTGCCAGCATGGGAATACATGCAACACCTCGCCGGGCAAAAAACTGCCCTGCACGGGGCGCGCAACTAATTGACCATCTGCGCCAGGCCTAAGAGCGCCGATATCAGACAGGAGAATGCTTGATGGGGTTAAAGAGATTTGTAAAGTCTATTCTTTTTCTGTTTCTTTTAAATACCAAACATGTTATACACTCCTGATCTGTGCAGTTGCTTTTTCACAGAGTGGCCCGAGTCCTCCTCTTCTCGGGTCCCTCTTCGGTGCCCCTGGCCCCTCCCTCCTGTTGGGTGCAGCTTGCTATGGGGCACCTGAGCCAAGTCACAGCTCCATTCAGACACAGAGCCACGACTCAGCCCGCCCACCCTCTCTCCCCTGATTGGTTGACTGATTTTGATGGACAGCAGCGCAAGACAATCGTGCCACACTGCTGTCTCAGCCAATGAGAAGGGGAGTCCCGGGCAGCTGAGACACTCCTGCAACATCTCTGGACTAGGCTCGATTCACATCTATGCATTTTGCTTTTGAGCGTTTTTTCAGTGCTTTTTGCGGAGCTTGAGGCGTTTTTGGTCACGCGTTTTTACCGTGATTTTGTCGCAATTTGCGTTTTGCGTTTTTGTATTTTTTTTTTTTTACATTTTTTTTTTACACTGTGGTTGCTTAGCAACCAGCTATATACAGTGTAAAAAAAATTAAACAAAAAAAAAAAAAAAAAAAAAAAAAAAAGCTGCAAAATCGTGGCAAAAACGTGGTAAAAACGCGGTACTTGCGTTTTGGATGCGGGTCCATTGATTTCTATTACATGCAAAACGCTGCATTTTGCCTGAAAAAAAGTCCCCGACCCTTTCCAAAAACGCAGAGGCACTAAAATGCATTGATGTGAACATGTCCCATAGGAACCCATGTTAAAAAATTTCCCTGCATTTCTGCAAAATGCATCAAAAAACGCGCTAGTGTGAATGGAGCCTAAAGATGGGCTCATGTAAGTATAAAGCTCCATTCACACTAGCGCGTTTTTTTGATGCATTTTGCAGAAATGCAGGGAATGGATACCTCGGTTGTGGCAGCAGAGATATCCCTCTTCAAAAAAGGGACGTACATCGTTGTGCGCCGGTCGGAAAGTGGTTAAGCTTTCACTATTCACACAACCTACCAGCTTCCCTTTATATGTAAATGAATATCAGTAACACGACAACAAGACATCCTCCAGTATTCCGAGCAGAAAACCTCCTCCAGTCATGTGACTTTTCCTTGGCGCCGTCTTTCAATGACTTGGAAAATATTAGAAGAATTTATCATCATCTGTTTGCGGCAGGCCAGAGGAAGCGATCCCTCCCCTCCCCCAGCGATCCCTCCCCTCCCCCAGCGATCCCTCCCCTCCCCCAGCGATCCCTCCCCTCCCCCAGCGATCCCTCCCCTCCCCCAGCGATCCCTCCCCCAGCGATCTCCCCTCCCCCAGCGATCCCTCCCCTCCCCCAGCGATCTCCCCTCCCCCAGCGATCTCCCCTCCCCCAGCGATCAGTGTTCTGATAGGTCCACAGATAATCTGTGTAAAACATGGATGATTTTCCTATAGCAGATAACGGGGAAAGGCGGCAGTCGGACTGAACTGGGTGAGGCTTTTGTTTTTTTTACACTATGAAGTTGCAAAGTTGGTAACAGCAATAAAATGATCTTTGTGAGACTCGTCCGCACACCATAGAATACGCTTCTGCATCAGGTTCAACATTAAGAGGGCTTTCACACCGAGCCGCCCCGGGCGTCGGCGCTAAATCGGCGTTTTTTTTTGGCGCCAATTTACCGTCGTTTTTATTGGCGCTAAAAGGAGTTAAATCCGCCGGCAAAACACAGCCAGAGCAGCGTTTTGCCGGCGGTATTGCAGCGCTGCCCCAAAGAAGCTGCTGGCAGGACTTTTTCTGACGCCCCGCCAGTCTTACATGGATTAAGTCATGCAAGAGTGTAAATGCTGACCCTGGATGATGCCTGAGTAAAGATGGTGCCGGCCTTTTTTGGGGATAGGATCACTGTAATCTTTGATGGGTTATAAATACCCGTTATATTTACATGTTATTTAGCATGCGAAGACTTAACATGGAAAACAATGTCTAGGCCCCATATTCTCCTATTGCCTGGGGGGCCCATAATCTCCTATTGTCCGGGGGCCCCATGAGTTGTCAGTCCGCCCCTGAGCCCAACTCCAGCTTTGCTTTTACTTTGTTTGGGCCAAGCCAGCCCTAACAATTTCCTGTGATCCCGCCTGACAAAGGGGTCAGAAAGGAAGCACTTGGTCTTTTGGGATGTGATCTTTCTGTAACAAACCTTTGAAGGACATATGACGATCGATGGTGTGCTGGTGAATATGTGCATTTACCTGTGATGTGTCCAGTTTCCAGCCGGTAGCTGCTGCAGATCGCGCTCCTGTAAAACCTCGTACACGCTATCAAATTTTCCGACGGGAAATGTGTGATGACAGGCGGTTGGCGGAAAATCAGACCGTGTGTACGCTCCATCAGACAATTGTTGGCCAACTTTCCGTGGACAAACGTTGGATGGCAGGTTTATAAATTTTCTGCTGTCTGTTGTCGGATTTTCCGATCGCGTGTACACAAGTCTGTCGGACAAAAGTCCAAAGTACAAACACGCATGCTCGGAAGCAGAAGCGGTCGGTCTTGTAAATTAGCGTTCGTAATGGAGAATTAACATTCGTGACGCGGCAAATCATGAAATCTCCAAATGCAGCGCACAATTCTCTTCTTCTTTAACGGGATAATAATGAAGCTGCTTTGCCGGTGATACTGATGGAGTTATTGCAAACTAATTATCTAAGGCTTTTTTTTTTCTAGTGATATAAGAATAATATTATTATGTTTTTTTTTTTTTTTTTGGGCAAGTTACCACTCACCATTATCCTGGAGTTTTTAAGATCAAAGATACAACTATGTTGGTGTCCCTTGATAATTTTACATTGGATTTTTTTAAATGCAACTGCCGACTCCCAAACTGTCATTTGAAGTAAAACACAGAGCCAAGTATTATTCTACACAATTTTTTTTATTGTGCATTAAAAAAAGAAAACAAATAAAATTAGACATGATATCTGCCAATAGAACTTAAACAAAAAGTGCATTCTATGCATCCAAAAATATAGAAAATATACCAAATCAAATCATTATTATTCAACCAAAAAAAATGTAAAAGCAATAACTCCAAGGCCAATAATAAATAACACGTTATCTCCTCCGATTCCGCAAAACATGACTGGTTGACAAACGGCCATTCAGAAACAAACTCAAAAGCACGAAATGAAAAACGCAAACTTAAAAGCGATAAATAAAAAAAGCGCAAAAAAGAAAAGCGCAAATCAACACTCACCAAACTTGTGGCGCTAAAGAGCTGAAAAACAACGTGGTACGGCACTACGTTTGTATCTGTTGGCCAACGATTGTGTGGCCGTGTGTGTAAGACAAGTTTGGGCCAACGCCCTTTGGACAAAAGTCCGCGGTTTTGTCAACAATCCGATCGTGTGTACGAGGCATTAGGCCCATTTGAAGGAACGCGTGCAATGGGAATACTGACAATTCCTTTGGCACCGCCCAGAGACTAGCGCCATCCATAGGTATGCAGAGGGAGGGGACATGTCAGTGGCCTTGTTTTATCCCCTCTGTTTCTTTGAGCTGTGATTGGCTCAGCTGGATCCACCACCAATGAAGCCGCATTGCCAGGTTGTATATCCAGCAGAGCCGGCTTGACAGACAGATGGGGTGGAACACAGCAAAGCGCTTCCAACGGGCGACTCAGTAAGGAAGGGGGTGGTGGTGGAAGCTGAGCTCAACCCGAGTAATGCCCAGAAATCAAACTACTATGTGGGGAAAGGCAGTGACTCAAGAAGACATTCAACAAAGATGGGGCCGTCTTCTAATAATACATTGATGGTTCGATGTGGAAGCAAAGCAAAGTATTTGTACATGTATTTATGAACTAGACATGTGCAGTTCATTTCGTTTTTCGTTTTTTTCGTTTTCGTACAAATGAACGAATCGTTCAAATCGAACGAATCCGAATAACGAATCATTCGAATCGAACAAATCCGAAAAACAAAGAAAATCCGAAAAAAAAAATTAGAAACAAGAATGTACTAATGAATAAAATCCGAAAAAAACGAAAACGAACGAAAAAATTCGTACATTCGTAACTTTTTTTTTTTTTTGTTGAATTGGTAATTTTCCCTGTCCCTTACAATGGTGCTGCTTAACGTGCTTCGAATGGATTGAACAAAAAAATTTGTACATTCGTAACTTTTTTTTCGATTCGTAACTTTTTTTTTTTCGATACGTAAATTATTAAAATGTAATAATAGCATACACATTACATAAAATTATGAATTATGCTCCGATTACGAATCTACGAATGTTACGAATGTACGAATAAATACGAAAATTAAACTAACGAAAAACGAATCAACGAAAAAATAACTCTTACGAATGTACGAATCGTTATGAATACAAACACCGACGACTTACGAATGTACGAATCGTTACAAATACGAACACCGACGACTTACGAATGTACGAATCGTTACGAATACGAACACTGACGACTTACGAATGTACGAATCGTTATGAATACGAACACCGACGACTTACGAATGTACGAATCGTTACGAATACGAACACCGACGACTTACGAATGTACGAATCGTTACGAATACGAACACTGACGACTTACGAATGTACGAATCGTTATGAATACGAACACCGACGACTTACGAATGTACGAATCGTTACGAATACGAACACCGACGACTTACGAATGTACGAATCGTTTACGAATACGAACACTGACGACTTACGAATGTACGAATCGTTACGAATACGAACACCGACGACTTACGAATGTACGAATACGAACACCGACGACTTAACGAATGTACGAATCGTTACGAATACGAACACTGACGACTTACGAATGTACGAATCGTTACGAATACGAACACCGACGACTTACGAATGTACAATCGTTACGAATACGAACACCGACGACTTACGAATGTACGAATCGTTACGAATCAACGGAAACAAAAAAACGAAACGAAAAAAACGAAACGAAAATAAACGATTTTTTTTGTTGTGCACATGTCTATTATGAAGCAGTATTCTCATTTTTTGTGACCATGAAAGTTCTTCCTCAAAGCTCTGGTAATCCATTATCAGATACAAAGCAAGTCTTACCTTTATACAATTGTTCAGGTGACCCCCAACTTCCGCATGTTGGAGACTCCATGAAGTTTGGCCACATTTTGTAGAATTCCTCGGAGGTTGTCACTCGGTTCTGGAAAGACCCGAAAAATGAAATGTGTGACTTTTACCCAACATGACATTATAAAACCATCCCGGGTTATAAATACGACAACATTTATACAGTGTGGCACTAGGAGTCGCTATCTGTGGCTTCCACTAAGGCCCCTTTCACACTGGGGCGGTTTTCAGGCGGTACGGCGCTAAAAATAGCGCCTGTATACCGCCTGAAAAAACCGGCCCCATTCACTCCAGTGTGAAAGCCGGCGGGCTTTCACACTGGAGCGGTGCGCTAGCAGGACCGCAACAAAAGTCCTGCTAGCAGCATCTTTGGAGCGGTGAAGGAGCCGTGTATTCACCGCTCCTATACCGCTCCTTCCCATTGAAATCAATGGGAAACCGCGGGGATACCGCCCGCAAACCGCCGCTGCAGCGGCGCTTTGCGGAGGTTTTTAACCCTTTTGCGGCCGCTAGCGGGGGTTAAAACCACCCCGCTAGCGGCCGCATACCGCGGGTAAAACAATGGTAAAGCAGCGCTAAATATAGCGCTGCTTTACCGTCGCCGCCCCGCACCGCCCCAGTGTGAAGCCAGCCTAAGATAGATAGAGACACATATACACTCACCGGACACTTTATTAGGTACACCTGTGCAATCGCTTGGTAACACAAACTGCTAATCAGCCAATCACATGGCAGCAATTCAATGCATTTAGACATCTACATGTGGTGAAGACGACTTGATGAAGTTCAAACTGAGCATCAGAATGGGGAAAAAAGGGGATTTAAGTGACTTAGAATGTGGCATGGTTGTTGGTGAGACCGGTCGGAGTATTTCAAAATCTGCTGATCTACTGGGATTTTCACGCACAACCATCTCTCGGGTTTACAGAGAATGGTCCGACAAAGAGAAAATATCCAGTGAGCGGCAGTTGTGTGGAGGAAAATGCCTTGTTGATGTCAGAGGAGAATGGGCAGACTGGTTTGAAATAGAAAGGCAACAATAACTCAAAATAACCTCTCGTTACACCCAAGGTGTGCAGAATACCACCTCTGAACGCACAACACATCCAACCTTGAAGCAGATGGGCTACAGCCCAGATACAAAGGAAAAGCACCAGAACATCTATGACTCATCTCTATGGTTTGTGAAAGCCTGGGGCTGATTTACACAGAAGTTGTTGAATGCGGATCTATGCGGTGCGCCCTTCGTGTTCCGTTTAGCGAGTTCTATACTAGTGTAGGTTAGATAACCGAAAGTAAGGAACAGATAGAGATGGAAGGGAATTCGAGTAAGAGTAAGGATTAGGGAAGTGTTGGGGTAGGTTTTCACTGATTGTTGTGTTCAAAATGTGCGGGTTACACTCTTATTCTGCTTCATTACACTCAGTGCAAATCCCGACCTCCCTGGGGCCCTACGCAAGCCATGGAAACCATTTGTCATTGTCACCCCTGACACTGTGCTGTGACTCTGGTGTAAAGG
>CM053029.1:7028329-7493329 GCA_028564925.1 Lithobates sylvaticus
GTGGAGAACACTCTGGCTGACGCCTTGTCTCGCTTTCAGTGGGACAAGTTTAGGAAGCTGGCGCCGGAAGCGAAAGAGAATGGTGTCCCGTGCCCAGGCTGGATTTGGGATTTGGCATTGGGACCACCGCAGGATGGATACAGCGGTCAGTAAGTGAGTCCACGTGGTCAGCGTATAACAAGGTATGGAAGGAATGGACTGATTTACAGGCGGAGGTCAGGGGGGAAGATCGGGGGCCTGGTTGTTGCTGCTTTATTTGGTATCCAGAAATATGGAAGAGGGTAAGTCAGTACCAGTCATTGAAAAGAAGATGGCTGGGCTTGCATTTTGGTTTAAATTGAAAAGGAGGGAAGATTTGACCAAAGATTTCTGGGTGAAGCAGGCAATCAAGGGCTACAGGAAGTCACGCAGGAGCAGGGACATGCGGCATCCAATTACGTTTGTGAATCTGGTGGCATTGGGTGAACAGTTGGTTTTTGTGTGTACATCAGAGTATGAAAGAATGTTGTTTTTGGCGGCTTTTTCGCTGGCGTTTTTTGGGGCTTTTAGAATTGGGGAGCTGGTTAGCCCATCCAGAGGGGTGGCAGGTGGTTTGCTGGTACAGGATGTGGAACTGTTGGGGGATAGGGTTTCGGTTCGGGTGCAAAAATCCAAAATGGATCAAAACGGTAGGGGTGTACAGGTGAGTTTATATGCATTACAGGGATGTGGGGTGTGCCCGGTTCAAGCGGTGGCGAGTTTTGTGGGGGTGAGACCGGCGGGAGATGGACCCTTACTGATGCATGCGGATGGAGCTTATCTGTCCAGATTTCAATTCGTGGCGGTTCTGAGAAAATGTTTGGGGAGGTTGGGTTTGAACAGCTACGCCTACGCTTCACACTCCTTCCACATTGGGGCGGCCACAGAGGCTGCCAGGCGCGGGTTGGATGAAGTGGAAGTGCGGCAGATCGGGAGATGGGAATCTAAGCGATTCCATACCTATATTCGGCCACAGTTGATTTGCGAATAAAAAAAAAAAAAAAGAGAGGGGGGGGGGTATGTTACTGATGTGGGGTTGTATACAGTGTTTGTGTGGCGTTAAGTTGGGGGAAGTGAGTTGTGGAAGTGATTGGTAACGCTGTGCTTGTCGTTTCAGATGGAGGGCGACAACGCCTCGTCTGGATCCTCGGGCATTCGTATGTGTGCTGGGGTGCCAGGAGAGGGGATGTGAGACCAGGTGGGAGACAGCTGGGCATTTCCAGGAGGGAGGCGGTGATACGATGGCTGGGTAGACCAGGAATGATGTGGGGCAGGGTGGTCCCGGAGGTGGAGAGATATGCGTGGCTAGACAGACCACCTGATGTGTTGGTCATCCATGCGGGGGGAAATGACCTGGGAGTCCGGACAGTCAGGGACCTTATAGCTGACATCAAAGCAGATCTGGTGTACCTTCGTGCCACTTTCCCGGGAACACTGTTGATATGGTCTGATATGGTGGCAAGGACAAAATGGCGCATGGCCAGATCCGTTTATAGGCTTAACAAGGCCCGGATCAGAGTAAACAAAGTGGTGGGGAGGTTTATAGCCTGGGAAGGGGGCTTGGTAATTTGCCACAGGGAGTTGGAGGTGAACATGGATATGTATCTAAGACAAGATGGGGTGCATTTAACGGATGTAGGAATTGATTTGTGGTCATTGGGGCTACAGGAGGGGATTCAGGCAGCCCTGGGGGTGTGGAGGTACCATCAAGGGTGAGGTTTCCCCCTTTCAGGCTTTGGTTGTCTTTGTTGGTCAGTGACAGTAACATTTATAGAGGTGGTAAGTGGGTGGGGGGGCTCATCAATAGATGGCCCCTCCGGTGTGTACATCAAACATTGTTGATGTTTACTGGTATTGTGCACTGCGGGAAAGGTGGTTGTCAAGTGGTACAGAGAGAGACCCATGGGTTTCTGTAAATCCCGCAGTGCCCCCTGGTGTTTGATATCGATAGATATCATGTAGATGGTATAAGCACTTAGCTCCGTCACTGACCAATAAAGTGGGTATAACATGTTTGTTTTTCAGGTGTTCAGATGTGATTTAAAAAGTTAATTTTATGTGTTATTTATAAATAAGAAATTGGAGTTCTTATTTTGGTTGGTTAATAAATAAGCTGTTGTGGCCATTCACCTCCATAACGGTGTGGTCTTTTATTTATTAAAGCAGTTCTGCACTGTGTTTTTTTTTTTTTGGGGAATATGCCAAGGATTATGAGGTAAATTGGTGGACTCACGTGTTCCATCTTCCATGTCGATCGCAGCCGGTTTTCCTGCAATAAAATTATTTATATCATGCTTTTCTGCTGGGGGCCATCTTGCCTGTGGGCATGTGAAACCCCACAGGCACTTTAGATGGCCCAGCATGCACCGCCGTTACTGCGCCGAGCTCGCGCGTGCGCAGTAACGGCAAAGTGCAGCTCACGTTCTCCGAAATCTCGCGAGATTTCGGAAGATGTGACCGAAATCTCGCGAGATTTCGGAAGATGTGGCCGATATCTCGCAAGATTTCGGAAGATTCCCGCACAGACTCCTGGGATCAATGACACCAGATCCCAGGAGACAGTGCGGCGTGACGAGGATCCCCGCACAGACCCCACCCACCGCCGCAGAGACAGAGGACAGGAAGTCAGCGATTATCAAGGTAAGTGAAAAAAAAAAAAACACATTTCATTTAGTACTCTTTGCCTGATTTGGAAGGCAAAGAGATTTACTAAATGAAATGTGTGCAGAACCGCTTTAAGGTGGGTAAGAAAAGAGGTGGAGTTTAAGGCTTTACAGCTTAGAGGGGCGTATCTGGGCTACACTGGTCAAGTACCAAGAAGTCCTCATTGTCCTTGTGAGCGGAGAGGCCACTGAAGGGATCCGTCCTGTGAGTAAAGACTCAGTGGATGAAGGAGACTCAATACTCCACTATTATAGGTCCTTTACAGGAATTATTAGGGACATACTAAGGGTAGTACTAAGGGTAGTACTAAGGGTAGTACTAAGCGTAGTTACAAGTTTACTGAGGATGAATTAACCCCAGCAGTGAGGAATGCTTTCAAAGAAATCAAAGCATCTTTACTGACAGCTCAGAATCTCGGGTCACCTGACTTCAGTAAACCCAACTACTTACCTTGTGCAGAAGTTACCGGCCATGCTAACGGAGTACTAACTCTGCAGTTTTGTGACAGACACAGACCGGTGGGCTACAACAGTTACCCCCTGGATAGTGGAGCCAGAGGACTTCCTGGCTGTTTATAATCAGTGGCAGCCGCTGGCCTGTAATGCCCCGTACACACGGTCAGAATTTCCGACGTAAAATGTGCGATCGGAGCTTGTTGTCAGAAGTGTGTACGCTCCATCGGACAGTTTCCATCGGAATTTCCATCGCACAAAATTTGAGATCTGGTTCTCAAATTTTCCGGCAATAACAAACGTTTGCGCAAATTCCGATCGTGTGTACACAATTCCGACGCACAAAGTGCCACGCATGCTCGGAATCAGGCAGAAGAGCCGCACTGGCTATTGGACTTCATTTTCTCGGCTCGTGTTGTACGTCACGCGTTCTTGATGGTCGGAATTTCCAACCAACTTTGTGTGACCGCGTGTATGCAAGACAAGTTTGAGCCGACATCCGTCAGAAAAATTCCATGAATTTTGTTGTCGCAATGTCCGATCAATGTCCGATCAATGTCCGATCAATGTCCGATCAATGTCCGATCAATGTCCGGTCAATGTCCGATCAATGTCCGATCAATGTCCGATCAATGTCTGATCAATGTCCGGTCAATGTCCGATCAATGTCCGATCAATGTCTGATCAATGTCCGATCAATATCCGATCGTGTGTACGGGGCTTTAGTAGAAATGACGGCTGACATTGTGTTAGGAAATACCTTAAATCTAATGTGTCCTCATGATCTACAAGCAATGCTTAACAGTGTATGTACTCAGTAGTGGCTGGGGCTCAAAATTATTGGGGGGCGCAAACAAAAATCATCAATTGCTGCCACTGCGCCATCAATTGTAGACACTGCGCCATCAATTGTAGACACTGCGCCATCAATTGTAGACACTGCGCCATCAAACTCTGCCAATGTGCCCATCAAACGCTGCCACTGTGCCATCAATTGTAGACACTTTGCCATCAATTGTAGATATTGTTGCCATCAAACGCTGCCACTGTGCCATGAAATGCTGCCAGTGTGCCCATCAAATGCTGCCGTGTGCCCTTGAATGCCCACAGTGTGACCCCCGCCCGCTCACCATCTGCCCGACCCTTAACCTGTCTTGGCGGGGCAGCGGGTGACGGCGACAAGCAGGGTCCTCCATGCATCTCCTGTCATCCTCATCTCCCGTCCTCTCCTCCTGCTGGGCGTCCAATAGTGGTGCATGTCGTTTCTGCCAATCAGGTGACAGGTAACAGACCCGAGCACCTGATTGGTGGAGAGGCGGTTTAGTGTTAGGAAAGCAAATATTCATTTGATTTTCTAACACAGCTCGATGCTCGCAGGTCATCTTTTTTGACGCCTATTAGAGCCTATGGCTCTAATCAGGTGCTTCAAAAACACCACCCGCCGCTGTAATTCAGGCGCCTGGCACCTGAAAAGGGGGATGGCAGCAGCGGCCATAGATTTATGCAATGTATGAATCTATGCATTGGTCATAGAGGGGGTGGCAGGAGAGAGGGGGCGGCGCCCTTATGGAGCATTTCTCCGTACAAAGAGTGACTCGTTATCATCCAGTTTTATTGTCGGCCTGAAATCTGTGTATCCAGCGGTGTCAGACATTAAATCCAGATACCTTTTTCCCTGAAGCTGACACTGATGTTGATGACACTAATGACTGCATTGACCAGGATTGTACTACAGTGATTGGCAAAGTGACCGAGACTAGACCCGATTGGCAGGATCTTCCCATAGCAGGCCCCCCCCCCCCCGTGCAAACCTCTTTGTGAATGGATCATCAGTGAGGAGGGGTGAGGGGCTCACATTAGCTGCTAGTGCCGTGGTGAATGGATCATCAGTGAGGAGGGGGGAGGGGCTCACATTAGCTGCTAGTGCCGTGGTGAATGGATCATCAGTGAGGAGGGGTGAGGGGCTCACATTAGCTGCTAGTGCCGTGGTGAATGGATCATCAGTGAGGAGGGGGAGGGGCTCACATTAGCTGCTAGTGCCGTGGTGAATGGATCATCAGTGAGGAGGGGGAGGGGCTCACATTAGCTGCTAGTGCCGTGGTGAATGGATCATCAGTGAGGAGGGGTGAGGGGCTCACATTAGCTGCTAGTGCCGTGGTGAATGGATCATCAGTGAGGAGGGGGAGGGGCTCACATTAGCTGCTAGTGCCGTGGTGAATGGAGGGGGAAATCTATGACATGCTTCAATCCTATCCAATCCCAAATCTGCCCAGGCGGCTGAGCTACTGCTTTGTGTGTGGCTTTGGGATTGGCACAGGGAGGCACTGTGTCTACAGTGATTGTGCCTATGGAGTAGGAATAGTGGCACAGCTTTGCCCAGCTGTGGGAGGGACGAGGTTTTCTATAGAAGGAACTCCGATACAAAACACGGATTTAATCATCAGATTGATAACAGCAGTACAAAGGCCTTCGTGTGTTATCAATGCAAAGCTCCGACTCCTTCTGATTGTGTGCCAAAGGGCAACGCTTCAGCTGATAAATATGCCAAAGGGGCAATCTATGAATGCCCACCCAGTGCCGTGCCCATGTGGTTTCTGACTGATTTATACATCTTGTCTGCCTTACAGGAGAACTCGCCCCACAGACCATCCTGGAGCTCCGGCGGGGCTGATAGTGATGAGGATGATCTGTGCACCAAGAAGGGGAAAGAGGCTTCTCCTCCGACTCGGTTTCCTCCTTTGTTGTCTGTGAGTGGTGGGCCTCGCCACGTCTCCACAGGAGGGGCGTGTCCGACTATTAATGGGCACTAGGGGGCACCAGGTTTTCAGATAGACATGTGCACTGACAAAAAAATTGTTCATTTTCATTTCATTCGTTTTTTTGCTTTTTTTGGAAATTCGGAATTCGGAAATTTCAGGAATTTTCACATTTCTATTTTTCGGATTTCCGAATTTAGAATTTCTGAATTTTGGTTTTTCGGAACTCCAAATTTTCGGAACTCCAAATTTTCGGATTTTTGGAACTCCCAAAATTTGAAAATCTGAAAGAAAATCAGTTTAATAACTAACTATTAAATTAACGAGTACGAATTTATTCGAAGTTACGAATTATCTGAAATAACGAATGGAACGGAGCAAATTAATAATTAATTAATAATAAAAAAAAAGGTTGTATTATTATTATTATTTATTATTATTATTATTATTATTATTATTATTATTATTATTATTATTATTATTATTATTAGATCGTTACATTCCATTTGGATGCGGCATTCGTTATTTCAGATAATTAGTAACTTCGGATAAATCCGTACTCGTTACGTTCACTAACAGACAAATTTGAAAGGGAATTCCAATACCTATAATTTAATAATTAGTTACTATTTAGAGTTAAACAGATTTTCTTTTTTCTGATTTTTGAATTTTCAAATTTTTGAATTTCCGAATTCCGAAAATTTGAAAATCCGAAATTCGGAAATTCGGAAATTCAGAGATTTCAGAAATTCGTAATTTCGCAAATTTTTTAATTCGGAAATTTCGGAAATTGAAAAATTCGGAAATTCGGAATTAATGAATTTGTCAAAATTCATTAAAAAACAAATTCGGAACTAAATGAATTGCACGTGTCTATTTTCAGACATGCTAAACAGATTTGTGAATGTTACATGCCAGACCCATAACATTGGGAAGCCGGTACCCAGTGCTGGGGCAAGGTAAATTAGTGCCCAGGGCAAAGACACCAAACTGTGCCCCCCCCCCCCCTCCACACACAAGATGTATGAGCATCATGCGTTACCCCCCCCCCCACCCCCCGAAAAAAAAAAATTGAGCACTAATCTGCATACTTAGCCCTAAGCACAAATACCCCCCCCATCCTTACTAGCATAAATCCCCTCCCCCAATCCCCATTTCAAACAGCCCCAATATTTCCTATCCTAGCACAAATCCCCCCCCATCACCTCTTCTAGCACAACCCCCCCAAATCCCCCTCCTGGGAAGAATCCTCATCCCCCCACCACATATCCCCCCACCTAGCACAAATCCTCATCCTCCCACCACATATCCCCCCACCTAGCACAAATCCTCATCCTCCCACCACATATCCCCCCACCTAGCACAAATCCTCATCCTCCCACCACATATCCCCCCACCTAGCACAAATCCTCATCCTCCCACCACATATCCCCCCACCTAGCACAAATCCTCATCCTCCCACCACATACCCCCCCACCTAGCACAAATCCTCATCCCCCCACCACATATCCCCCCACCTAGCACAAATCGTCATCCTCCCACCACATATCCCCCCACCTAGCACAAATCCTCATCCTCCCACCACATATCCCCCCACCTAGCACAAATCCTCATCCTCCCACCACATATCCCCCCCACCTAGCACAAATCCTCATCCTCCCACCACATATCCCCCCCACCTAGCACAAATCCTCATCCTCCCACCACATATCCCCCCACCTAGCACAAATCCTCATCCTCCCACCACATATCCCCCACCTAGCACAAATCCTCATCCTCCCACCACATATCCCCACCTAGCACAAATCCTCATCCTCCCACCACATATCCCCCCACCTAGCACAAATCCTCATCCTCCCACCACATATCCCCCCCCTAGCACAAATCCTCATCCTCCCACCACATATCCCCCCACCTAGCACAAATCCTCATCCTCCCACCACATATCCCCCCACCTAGCACAAATCCTCATCCTCCCACCACATATCCCCCCCCCTAGCACAAATCCTCATCCTCCCACCACATATCCCCCCCCTAGCACAAATCCTCATCCTCCCACCACATATCCCCCACCTAGCACAAATCCTCATCCTCCCACCACATATCCCCCACCTAGCACAAATCCTCATCCTCCCACCACATATCCCACCACCTAGCACAAATCCTCATCCTCCCACCACATAGCCCCCACCTAGCACAAATCCTCATCCTCCCACCACATATCCCCCCACCTAGCACAAATCCTCATCCTCCCACCACATATCCCCCACCTAGCACAAATCCTCATCCTCCCACCACATACCCCCCACCTAGCACAAATCCTCATCCTCCCACCACATATCCCCCCACCTAGCACAAATCCTCATCCTCCCACCACATATCCCCCCCCCCACCTAGCACAAATCCTCATCCTCCCACCACATATCCCCCCACCTAGCACAAATCCTCATCCTCCCACCACATATCCCCCCACCTAGCACAAATCCTCATCCTCCCACCACATATCCCCCACCTAGCACAAATCCTCATCCTCCCACCACATATCCCCCCACCTAGCACAAATCCTCATCCTCCCACCACATATCCCCCCCCACCTAGCACAAATCCTCATCCTCCCACCACATATCCCCCCACCTAGCACAAATCCTCATCCTCCCACCACATATCCCCCCACCTAGCACAAATCCTCATCCTCCCACCACATATCCCCCCACCTAGCACAAATCCTCATCCTCCCACCACATATCCCCCACCTAGCACAAATCCTCATCCTCCCACCACATATCCCCCCACCTAGCACAAATCCTCATCCTCCCACCACATATCCCCCCCCACCTAGCACAAATCCTCATCCTCCCACCACATATCCCCCCACCTAGCACAAATCCTCATCCTCCCACCACATATCCCCCCACCTAGCACAAATCCTCATCCTCCCACCACATATCCCCCCACCTAGCACAAATCCTCATCCTCCCACCACATATCCCCCCACCTAGCACAAATCCTCATCCTCCCACCACATATCCCCCCACCTAGCACAAATCCTCCTCCTCCCACCACATATCCCCCCCACCTAGCACAAATCCTCATCCTCCCACCACATATCCCCCCCACCTAGCACAAATCCTCATCCTCCCACCACATATCCCCCCACCTAGCACAAATCCTCATCCTCCCACCACATACCCCCCCACCTAGCACAAATCCTCATCCTCCCACCACATATCCCCCCACCTAGCACAAATCCTCATCCTCCCACCACATATCCCCCCCACCTAGCACAAATCCTCATCCTCCCACCACATATCCCCCCACCTAGCACAAATCCTCATCCTCCCACCACATACCCCCCACCTAGCACAAATCCTCATCCTCCCACCACATACCCCCCCCCCTAGCACAAATCCTCATCCTCCCACCACATATCCCCCCCACCTAGCACAAATCCTCATCCTCCCACCACATACCCCCCACCTAGCACAAATCCTCATCCTCCCACCACATATCCCCCCACCTAGCACAAATCCTCATCCTCCCACCACATATCCCCCCCACCTAGCACAAATCCTCATCCTCCCACCACATATCCCCCCACCTAGCACAAATCCTCATCCTCCCACCACATATCCCCCCCCACCTAGCACAAATCCTCATCCTCCCACCACATACCCCCCACCTAGCACAAATCCTCATCCTCCCACCACATATCCCCCCACCTAGCACAAATCCTCATCCCCCCACCACATATCCCCCCACCTAGCACAAATCCTCATCCTCCCACCACATATCCCCCCACCTAGCACAAATCCTCATCCTCCCACCACATATCCCCCCACCTAGCACAAATCCTCATCCTCCCACCACATATCCCCCCCACCTAGCACAAATCCTCATCCTCCCACCACATATCCCCCCACCTAGCACAAATCCTCATCCTCCCACCACATATCCCCCCCCACCTAGCACAAATCCTCATCCTCCCACCACATATCCCCCCACCTAGCACAAATCCTCATCCTCCCACCACATATCCCCCCACCTAGCACAAATCCTCATCCTCCCACCACATCCCCCCACCTAGCACAAATCCTCATCCTCCCACCACATACCCCCCACCTAGCACAAATCCTCATCCTCCCACCACATATCCCCCCCCTAGCACAAATCCTCATCCTCCCACCACATATCCCCCCCCACCTAGCACAAATCCTCATCCTCCCACCACATATCCCCCCACCTAGCACAAATCCTCATCCTCCCACCACATACCCCCCACCTAGCACAAATCCTCATCCTCCCACCACATATCCCCCCACCTAGCACAAATCCTCATCCTCCCACCACATATCCCCCCACCTAGCACAAATCCTCATCCTCCCACCACATATCCCCCCACCTAGCACAAATCCTCATCCTCCCACCACATATCCCCCCCACCTAGCACAAATCCTCATCCTCCCACCACATATCCCCCCCCACCTAGCACAAATCCTCATCCTCCCACCACATATCCCCCCACCTAGCACAAATCCTCATCCTCCCACCACATATCCCCCCACCTAGCACAAATCCTCATCCTCCCACCACATATCCCCCCACCTAGCACAAATCCTCATCCTCCCACCACATATCCCCCCCACCTAGCACAAATCCTCATCCTCCCACCACATATCCCCCCACCTAGCACAAATCCTCATCCTCCCACCACATATCCCCCCACCTAGCACAAATCCTCATCCTCCCACCACATACCCCCCACCTAGCACAAATCCTCATCCTCCCACCACATATCCCCCCACCTAGCACAAATCCTCATCCCCCCACCACATATCCCCCCACCTAGCACAAATCCTCATCCTCCCACCACATATCCCCCCCACCTAGCACAAATCCTCATCCTCCCACCACCTATCCCCCCACCTAGCACATATCCTCATCCTCCCACCACATATCCCCCCACCTAGCACAAATCCTCATCCTCCCACCACATACCCCCCCACCTAGCACAAATCCTCATCCTCCCACCACATATCCCCCACCTAGCACAAATCCTCATCCTCCCACCACATATCCCCCCCACCTAGCACAAATCCTCATCCTCCCACCACATATCCCCCCACCTAGCACAAATCCTCATCCTCCCACCACATATCCCCCCACCTAGCACAAATCCTCATCCTCCCACCACATACCCCCCCTCCCCCCACCTAGCACAAATCCTCATCCTCCCACCACATATCCCCCCACCTAGCACAAATCCTCATCCTCCCACCACATATCCCCCCACCTAGCACAAATCCTCATCCTCCCACCACATATCCCCCCCACCTAGCACAAATCCTCATCCTCCCACCACATATCCCCCACCTAGCACAAATCCTCATCCTCCCACCACATATCCCCCCACCTAGCACAAATCCTCATCCTCCCACCACACATATCCCCCACCTAGCACAAATCCTCATCCTCCCACCACATATCCCCCCACCTTGCACAAATCCTCATCCTCCCACCACATACCCCCCACCTAGCACAAATCCTCATCCTCCCACCACATATCCCCCACCTAGCACAAATCCTCATCCTCCCACCACATATCCCCCCACCTAGCACAAATCCTCATCCTCCCACCACATATCCCCCCACCTAGCACAAATCCTCATCCTCCCACCACATATCCCCCCACCTAGCACAAATCCTCATCCTCCCACCACATACCCCCCCACCTAGCACAAATCCTCATCCTCCCACCACATACCCCCACCTAGCACAAATCCTCATCCACCCACCACATACCCCCCCACCTAGCACAAATCCTCATCCTCCCACCACATACCCCCCACCTAGCACAAATCCTCATCCTCCCACCACATACCCCCCCCCCCCCACCTAGCACAAATCCTCATCCTCCCACCACATACCCCCCACCTAGCACAAATCCTCATCCTCCCACCACATATCCCCCCACCTAGCACAAATCCTCATCCTCCCACCACATACCCCCCCACCTAGCACAAATCCTCATCCTCCTACCACATATCCCCCCCCCACCTAGCACAAATCCTCATCCTCCCACCACATACCCCCCCCACCTAGCACAAATCCTCATCCTCCCACCACATACCCCCCCCCCACCTAGCACAAATCCTCATCCTCCCACCACATATCCCCCCACCTAGCACAAATCCTCATCCTCCTAGCACATATCCCCCCCAACTAGCACAAATCCTCATCCTCCCACCACATATCCCCCCACCTAGCACAAATCCTCATCCTCCCACCACATATCCCCCCACCTAGCACAAATCCTCATCCTCCCACCACATATCCCCCCACCTAGCACAAATCCTCATCCTCCCACCACATATCCCCCACCTAGCACAAATCCTCATCCTCCCACCACATATCCCCCCACCTAGCACAAATCCTCATCCTCCCACCACATATCCCCCCACCTAGCACAAAAACTCATCCTCCCACCACATATCCCCCCCCACCTAGCACAAATCCTCATCCTCCCACCACATATCCCCCCACCTAGCACAAATCCTCATCCTCCCACCACATACCCCCGACCTACCACAACCCCCCCATCCCCCCACCACATATCCCCCCACCTAGCACAAATCCTCATCCTCCCACCACATATCCCCCCACCTAGCACAAATCCTCATCCTCCCACCACATACCTCCCCCACCTAGCACAAATCCTCATCCTCCCACCACATATCCCCCCACCTAGCACAAATCCTCATCCTCCCACCACATATCACCCACCTAGCACAAATCCTCATCCTCCCACCACATATCCCCCCACCTAGCACAAATCCTCATCCTCCCACCACATACCCCCCCCCACCTAGCACAAATCCTCATCCTCCCACCACATATCCCCCACACCTAGCACAAATCCTCATCCTCCCACCACATACCCCCCCCACCTAGCACAAATCCTCATCCTCCCACCACATATCCCCCCACCTAGCACAAATCCTCATGCTCCCACCACATATCCCCCACCTAGCACAAATCGTCATCCTCCCACCACATATCCCCCCACCTAGCACAAATCCTCATCCTCCCACCACATACCCCCCCCACCTAGCACAAATCTTCATCCTCCCACCACATATCCCCCACCTAGCACAAATCCTCATCTTCCCACCACATATCCCCCACCTAGCACAAATCCTCATCCTCCCACCACATATCCCCCCACCTAGCACAAATCCTCATCCCCCCCACCACATATCCCCCACCTATCACAAATCCTCATCCTCCCACCACATATCCCCCCACCTAGCACAAATCTTCATCCTCCCACCACATACCCCCACCTAGCACAAATCCTCATCCTCCCACCACACATATCCCCCACCTAGCACAAATCCTCATCCTCCTACCACATATCCCCCCACCTAGCACAAATCCTCATCCTCCCACCACATATCCCCCACCTAGCACAAATCCTCATCCTCCCACCACATACCCCCCACCTACCACAACCCCCCATCCTCCCAGCACATACCCCCCCCCACCTAGCACAAATCCTCATCCTCCCACCACATATCCCCCCCACCTAGCACAAATCCTCATCCTCCCACCACATACCCCCCACCTAGCACAAATCCTCATCCTCCCACCACATACCCCCCACCTAGCACAAATCCTCATCCTCCCACCACATATCCCCCCACCTAGCACAAATCCTCATCCTCCCACCACATATCCCCCCCACCTAGCACAAATCCTCATCCTCCCAGCACATATCCCCCCACCTAGCACAAATCCTCATCCTCCCACCACATATCCCCCCACCTTGCACAAATCCTCATCCTCCCACCACATACCCCCCCACCTAGCACAAATCCTCATCCTCCCACCACACATCCCCCACCTAGCACAAATCCTCATCCACCCACCACATATCCCCCCACCTAGCACAAATCCTCATCCTCCCACCACATACCCCCCCCCACCTAGCACAAATCCTCATCCACCCACCACATATCCCCCCACCTAGCACAAATCCTCATCCTCCCACCACATACCCCCCACCTAGCACAAATCCTCATCCACCCACCACATACCCCCCACCTAGCACAAATCCTCATCCTCCCACCACATACCCCCCACCTAGCACAAATCCTCTTCCTCCCACCACATACCCCCCCCCCCCCACCTAGCACAAATCCTCATCCTCCCACCACATACCCCCCACCTAGCACAAATCCTCATCCTCCTAGCACATATCCCCCCACCTAGCACAAATCCTCATCCTCCCACCACATACCCCCCACCTAGCACAAATCCTCATCCTCCCACCACATACCCCCCCCCCCCCCCACCTAGCACAAATCCTCATCCTCCCACCACATACCCCCCCACCTAGCACAAATCCTCATCCTCCTAGCACATATCCCCCCCAACTAGCACAAATCCTCATCCTCCTACCACATATCCCCCCACCTAGCACAAATCCTCATCCTCCCACCACATATATCCCCCACCTAGCACAGATCCTCATCCTCCCACCACATATCCCCCCACCTAGCACAAATCCTCATCCTCCCACCACATATCCCCCACCTAGCACAAATCCTCATCCTCCCACCACATATCCCCCCACCTAGCACAAATCCTCATCCTCCCACCACATATCCCCCCACCTAGCACAAATCCTCATCCTCCCACCACATATCCCCCCACCTAGCACAAATCCTCATCCTCCCACCACATATCCCCCACCTAGCACAAATCCTCATCCTCCCACCACATACCCCCGACCTACCACAACCCCCCCATCCTCCCACCACATATCCCCCACCTAGCACAAATCCTCATCCTCCCACCACATACTCCCCCACCTAGCACAAATCCTCATCCTCCCACCACATACCCCCACCTAGCACAAATCCTCATCCTCCCACCACATATCCCCCACCTAGCACAAATCCTCATCCTCCCACCACATACCCCCCCCCCACCTAGCACAAATCTTCATCCTCCCACCACATATCCCCCCACCTAGCACAAATCCTCATCCTCCCACCACATATCCCCCACCTAGCACAAATCCTCATCCTCCTACCACATATCCCCCCACCTAGCACAAATCCTCATCCTCCCACCACATATCCCCCACCTAGCACAAATCCTCATCCTCCCACCACATACCCCCCACCTACCACAACCCCCCATCCTCCCAGCACATACCCCCCCCCCCACCTAGCACAAATCCTCATCCTCCCACCACATATCCCCCCCACCTAGCACAAATCCTCATCCTCCCACCACATACCCCCCACCTAGCACAAATCCTCACCCCCCCACCTAGCACAAATCCTCATCCTCCCAGCACATATCCCCCCACCTAGCACAAATCCTCATCCTCCCACCACATATCCCCCCACCTTGCACAAATCCTCATCCTCCCACCACATACCCCCCCACCTAGCACAAATCCTCATCCTCCCACCACATATCCCCCCACCTAGCACAAATCCTCATCCTCCCACCACATACCCCCCACCTAGCACAAATCCTCATCCTCCCATCACATAACCCCCACCTAGCACAAATCCTCATCCTCCCACCACATACCCCCCCCCCCCCACCTAGCACAAATCCTCATCCTCCCACCACATACCCCCCACCTAGCACAAATCCTCATCCTCCTAGCACATATCCCCCCACCTAGCACAAATCCTCATCCTCCCACCACATACCCCCCACCTAGCACAAATCCTCATCCTCCCACCACATACCCCCCCCCCACCTAGCACAAATCCTCATCCTCCCACCACATACCCCCCACCTAGCACAAATCCTCATCCTCCTAGCACATATCCCCCCCAACTAGCACAAATCCTCATCCTCCTACCACATATCCCCCCACCTAGCACAAATCCTCATCCTCCCACCACATATCCCCCACCTAGCACAAATCCTCATCCTCCCACCACATATCCCCCCACCTAGCACAAATCCTCATCCTCCCACCACATACCCCCCCCCCCCCACCTAGCACAAATCCTCATCCTCCCACCACATATCCCCCCACCTAGCACAAATCCTCATCCTCCCACCACATATCCCCCCCACCTAGCACAAATCCTCATCCTCCCAGCACATATCCCCCACCTAGCACAAATCCTCATCCTCCCACCACATATCCCCCACCTAGCACAAATCCTCATCCTCCCACCACATACCCCCCACCTAGCACAAATCCTCATCCTCCCACCACATATCCCCCCCACCTAGCACAAATCCTCATCCCCCCACCACATATCCCCCCACCTAGCACAAATCCTCATCCTCCCACCACATATCCCCCCCACCTAGCACAAATCCTCATCCTCCCACCACATACCCCCCACCTAGCACAAATCCTCATCCTCCCACCACATACCCCCCACCTAGCACAAATCTTCATCCTCCCACCACATATCCCCCCACCTAGCACAAATCCTCATCCTCCCAGCACATATCCCCCCACCTAGCACAAATCCTCATCCTCCCACCACATATCCCCCCCACCTAGCACAAATCCTCATCCTCCCACCACATACCCCCCACCTAGCACAAATCCTCATCCTCCCACCACATATCCCCCCACCTAGTACACATCCTCATCCTCCCACCACATATCCCCCCACCTTGCACAAATCCTCATCCTCCCAACACATACCCCCCCACCTAGCACAAATCCTCATCCTCCCAACACATACCCCCCCACCTAGCACAAATCCTCATCCTCCCACCACATATCCCCCCCACCTAGCACAAATCCTCATCCTCCCACCACATATCCCCCCACCTAGCACAAATCCTCATCCTCCCACCACATACCCCCCCACCTAGCACAAATCCTCATCCTCCCCCCACATATCCCCCCACCTAGCACAAATCCTCATCCTCCCACCACATATCCCCCCACCTAGCACAAATCCTCATCCCCCCACCACATATCCCCCCCACCTAGCACAAATCCTCATCCTCCCACCACATATCCCCCCCACCTAGCACAAATCCTCATCCTCCCACCACATATCCCCCCCACCTAGCACAAATCCTCATCCTCCCACCACATATCCCCCCCCCCCCCCCCCCACCTAGCACAAATCCTCATCCTCCCACCACATACCCCCCCCCCCCACCACAAATCCTCATCCTCCCACCACATATCCCCCCCACCTAGCACAAATCCTCATCCTCCCACCACATACCCCCCCCCACCTAGCACAAATCCTCATCCTCCCACCACATATCCCCCCACCTAGCACAAATCCTCATCCTCCCACCACATATCCCCCACCTAGCACAAATCCTCATCCTCCTGGAACAAATCTCACCCCTGTCAACCCCCAAAATCCCCCTCCTAGCACAAATCCTCCCCCCCCCCCCCCCCCCCCTCCCCAATCCCCATTCCTAACAGTCCCAATATTTCCTCTTTCTAGCACAACCCCCCCCCCCCCCCAAATACCCCTACTAGAAAAAAAATCTTATACTGGCACCCCTCAAATTCCCCATCCCAGCAGAACCCCCCAGAATTCCCTTCCTAGCACAAATACACCCCCCCCCCCATATCAATCCCACCTATAAGTAATCATTTTCTCCCTACAAAGACTCCCCTTTTGTCCTCAGTGCAGCTCTCCCTTCCCTCAGCTTGGCAGCAGCTCTCCTCACACAGACCTCAGCAGTGGTGGGACAAGGTATTCCAGTGCCCAGGGAGAAGATGCCAAAATGCGCCCCCCGCCCCCCCCTGGTCGCAGAGCACAGGGGTCGGAGCTAGTAGAAGCATTTGAGGCACAAAGACACATGTGATGGTTGCAGAGTGCACCAGTATTACTATTTACATGGCTTTGATGGCTGGTTGGTTCGCGGTCAATAATGAGTAACCTGACTGCCCCGGGGGGATCTCTGAGGATTGTAAATGGTGCTCTAGAACTGATCTGTGGGCTGCAGCGCTGATCAGTTTATTCTGACGGTGAGTGGATGGAGGAATCTGTTCAGCTTGCTGGGAAACAAATGGCATGTACTGGGGTGGCACTGATACCGGTACCGCTGCTGATACTAAGAATTTGCAAATTCTCCAATATCTAAAACCAATACTCTCTGTGCGATTCGAGCGTATATACAAAATGAATGGGCTCAAATCGCACTGTAAAGAATCACATGTGATTTGAACAGGAATGTGGTGCGATTCCTGTCTGAATCACATGCAGTTTCCCACACCTCTGCTGTGTGAATCCAATCTTGTCACAATGACTTCAGTCTGGGTTCACACAGGAGCGGTGCGGGAAACCGCATGTGATTCAGACAGGAATCGCACCACCTTTCTGTTCAAACCACATGTGATTCAGACAGGAATCGCACCACATTCCTGTTCAAACCACATGTGATTCAGACAGGAATCGCACCACATTCCTGTTCAAACCACATGTGATTCAGACAGGAATCGCACCACATTCCTGTTCAAACCACATGTGATTCAGACAGGAATCGCACCACATTCCTGTTCAAACCACATGTGATTCAGACAGGAATCGCACCACATTCCTGTTCAAATCACATGTGATTCAGACAGGAATCGCACCACATTCCTGTTCAAACCACATGTGATTCAGACAGGAATCGCACCACATTCCTGTTCAAACCACATGTGATTCAGACAGGAATCGCACCACATTCCTGTTCAAAGCACATGTGATTCAGACAGGAATCGCACCACATTCCTGTTCAAACCACATGTGATTCAGACAGGAATCGCACCACATTCCTGTTCAAACCACATGTGATTCAGACAGGAATCGCACCACATTCCTGTTCAAATCACATGTGATTCAGACAGGAATCGCACCACCTTCCTGTTCAAACCACATGTGATTCAGACAGGAATCGCACCACCTTCCTGTTCAAACCACATGTGATTCAGACAGGAATCGCACCACCTTCCTGTTCAAACCACATGTGATTCAGACAGGAATCGCACCACCTTCCTGTTCAAACCACATGTGATTCAGACAGGAATCGCACCACCTTCCTGTTCAAACCACATGTGATTCAGACAGGAATCGCACCACATTCCTGTTCAAACCACATGTGATTCAGACAGGAATCGCACCACATTCCTGTTCAAATCACATGTGATTCAGACAGGAATCGCACCACCTTCCTGTTCAAACCACATGTGATTCAGACAGGAATCGCACCACATTCCTCTTCAAACCACATGTGATTCAGACAGGAATCGCACCACATTCCTCTTCAAATCACATGTGATTCAGACAGGAATCGCACCACATTCCTGTTCAAACCACATGTGATTCAGACAGGAATCGCACCACATTCCTGTTCAAACCACATGTGATTCAGACAGGAATCGCACCACCTTCCTGTTCAAACCACATGTGATTCAGACAGGAATCGCACCACATTCCTGTTCAAACCACATGTGATTCTTTACAGTGCGATTTGAGCCCATTCATTTTGTATATACGCTCGAACCGCACCGCAAAGGTATTGGCAACTGGTATCAGCGAGTACTTCAGCTATTGTTGGTACAAAACAGGTATTGGTGCAATCCTAGTGTGTACCCAGCTTTAGACAATGTGTCGGGGGGTTTAATGAACTCAAAGACAAAGCTCCTGGGCAAACAAATCTGTATAGGTGAGAATAAAGATAACGGGGAAAACATTTGTCACTGTTAGTACTTATGCACAAGAACATTATACTGTAGGTATAGCATACACTATACAATCTGATTGTACAATCTCTGCACAATCTCCTTTAGATTTACGAAAACTTTGTAATATATGGACAACCTAAACAATTAATTTAAGTAGTATCCAATCAGGCAGGCCTTTGTACTACATAGTTGGCGGTAGATCCAAAAGATATTGTACAATCAGATTGTATGATGTATGGTAAGCTGGAGGCTGGCCATAGATGGATCGTTTTTATTTTTTTATCAGTCAGTGTCTGATCGAAAAAAATAAATGGATCCCCCCAATCCACACAACTAAGGGGGACGGGGAATCCTTTCCGCTGAGACATCGATGTCGGTGCTGCAAATCTAAGGAAACATTTCTGCTGGTTGGAGAGAAGTTGATCATTAAATTGATGTCTCTTTAGCAGGAATGACTACAGAAGGATTGAGACTTGTCCGGTCCTCGCTGGACCACTTACATCCCCATCCATCTATGGCCGGGTTTTTTTAAATCAGAAAAAAAAGTTTATTGAAAAACTGAACAAGAAAAACCATACAATATAACCTACAGATACATCCAAAGATCACCAGCGGAATACAGTACATCATGTCAAATAAAATAAATGGGATAAACATGATCAAAATTAACAATAGTGCGATGTCATGTCTAACTGGCAAAGTGCAAAATACTTTACATTACTCACATATGAATTGACTAATGCGGCGTACACACGGTGGGAATTTCCGATGGAAACAGTCCGATGGGAGCTTCTCATCGGATTCTCCGACCGTGTGTACGCCCATCGGTCTTTTTCTGTCGGAATTTCCGACGGACTTTGGATTGAGAACCTGTTCTTAATTTTTCCGACGGAAAACCTTTCTATCGGATTTTCCGATCGTGTGTATGCAATTCCGACACGCAAAATTCCCACGCATGCTCGGAAACAATTCGACGCATGCTCAGAAGCATTAAACTTCCCTTTTATAGTGCAGTCGAACGTGTTTTATGCCGCTGTGTTACTGACCGTCGGAATTTGGTGTGATCGTGTGTAGGCAACCCAGCTTGAGCGGAATTCCGTCGGAAAAACTGTCAGAGTTTTTTCCGACGAGAATTCCGATCGTGTGTACGCGGCATTAGACACGAGAGGTACTTTCTGCGGGGTATTCAAAGTGCTACTCGGAAAATTGTAGAGGAGACTCGCACAACCTGTATTACATTTATTTTTACATAGACAATCAGGGGTCAAGTCCTGGGGAAAAAAGTGTGGGAACTCCCACCCAAGATCCCCTCCCCCACCAAAAAAAAAAAATTGATACGGTCATATGCACAAACGCTTCAAAAGTGGTATTTTTCATCCAATTTTTGTATTGTGTGGATGAAGCTTAACTGTTAGTACATAAAAAAAAAAAAATCCTCAATAAACATAAATCCGGTAATTCTCTGAATAATCAGCATTCATACAATTGTGCTTCCATGTAATGTGATCATCATGTTCTGATCTTTATTGGGGAATGTTATTTTGTATATAGAGTGTTTATGTGGTGAGTTTACACTTTTCATTGAACAGAGTTTGGATAACACAGGGTTATACGGAAAGGTGATAAATGAAGTGCACATTATCTGGACAGAATGCTTGGGGAGATAGTGATGTGTTCCTGCTTAGGAGATGTATGTTAGCTTGGGGGGGCTGCAAACTCTGCAGGGCTCCAACACACACTCGCTGCTATTCCAACCCTTCACATATTTCCACATAAACTTCCCTCCTGGCATTAAACTTTGCCAGGTATTGTGCTCAGCTTACCACCCCAAACTGATGTTCCTCCCTCAGCTCACCTCTCTCCCTGCATGTCCTGTGAGCAGAATAGCTGTGCTCCTCCTCTGGGTTCTCTCATCATATGGCACTGAAGATAGAAGAGGGGGAAATTCAGCGGGACACACAGAGCAAGTATGCAGGAGACTGGGGGGGGGGGATGAGGAGACAGAAAATCAGGAGGGGCCATCAGGGAGGAGCGCATCATGAGAGGTCTGACTAAACACAATCTCTTAGCAGC
This sequence comes from Lithobates sylvaticus, assembly GCA_028564925.1. Lineage (NCBI taxonomy): Eukaryota > Metazoa > Chordata > Amphibia > Anura > Ranidae > Lithobates > Lithobates sylvaticus. The sequence continues at coordinate 7,049,989 of CM053029.1, forward strand.
AGGGACCTGATCTACCCGTTAGCTAGCTGTGATTGACAGGTAGATCGAAGCGGAAGCGGTCATGGGGCCCCCTACTGGCAATGCCTGAATGGTCAGTCCACCCATGGTGTGCGTCACTTACAATTGTGAGCTGTGTCGGCGGCTGCTGGTGTAGCACCTACCACACAGCTCGCATACTTCAAAGTCTTGCAGGACACGGCTGCTAAAGGGAACTGAGTTCCTGTTGTGGTAAAAGTACAGGAACTCCGTTCCCATGCGTTCCTGCAGGACTTGAGCCCTGTAGACAATGTAGGAAATGAAATCATGTATGCATCCTTCAGACCCGAGTACACATGAACCAAGAATGCGTAGAAAACCAAAGAAAACAGAAATAAAAAACTAAAAAATAGAGATCTAAACTCTTTTTCTTTTGAAATAATGCAAGGATTCAGTCCTCTTGTAGTATCTTCTACTTGTGTATGCTTTCACCATGACACATCCTGACAGGAGCTGTGCTTCTGACACATTCTAGACCAGCCAGTCATTTACTGAACGACAGTGGCAGTAATAACCTGTAGCTGGCATCAGCATAGGACACGAGTCTTGTAAGCACTATATAAGTGGTTCTGGTGATCATGGTGGCAGTCTTTGAAGAGGAAAAAAAAAAAAAAAAAAAAGTCAAGAGTGGAAAAAAAGATGAAACAGATGGCCAACAGGGCCTGGCCTTCGATCCTGAACTCGGATGGGGAGTCATTCCTATCCATCCTGGGGGCAACAGTGGAAGTGCACTTACGTGTCCCAACCTTCTCCACAGCGAGAACATTAGCCGTGCGTGTATACATGTATTCAAAAATCAACTGGGTGTCAGGGAAGCTGGCTCCGCCTTCTCTTCAACTTCCATGGGGAAAAAAGGTCAAGTATACCCAACCTGTGTGGGCACATGATGGGCATCTCATGGTGGTGCGTTGCTCCCGTTTCTGGCAGCTCGTTCCCCATGACTAAGTCACTCTTTGACGAAACGGACGTGGGGAGGGAGGCGAGCTCGGATTGATTGCTCTTCCCGATCTAGTCATTGTGCCGCTGCAGAAGGAGAACCCAGGACTTCCACTCTGAGACGAGCTGGGTATAACATTGCGTATTTAAGTTCTAAATCTCTGAGTCTCTTCTTGACATCTGTGAATTTGGCACGTTTTTTTTGTAAATCAGCAGAGAAATCAGGGAAAAAGGAGATTTTAGCATTGTCTAGTTTGAGAGCTGCGGGTTTAATCCTGGCATTGTAGAGGATCGCGTCTCTGTCCTTATAATTAAGGAGTTTAAACAGGAATGGCCTGTGGGGGGGGCGCCTGGTGGTGGAGGCCTGGCTGGGACTCTGTGAGCCCGTTCCACTGAGAACATAGGAGAGAAAGCCTCTGCCCCAAATGCATTGGTCAGCCATTTTTCAATAAAATCCACGGGGTTTTTACCCTCCATACGCTCAGGGATCCCAATGGCCCTTATATTGTTTCTCCTCATTCTGTTCTCCATTTCATCTAAACGGGCGACATGTTGTGAAAGTAAATGATTGTTATAAGATAGGTCATTTTGCATTGGCGCTCGATCGTCCTCTATGGAGCTCACTCTGTCCTCTCTCTTATTTTCTGGGTGTCCTGACGCAGGAATGTCATCTCTGCTTTAACCCCTTTAATGTCGGATGTGAGTGCTGCAAGCGATGCATTACATGAGGTGACCGCAGCAAAAATGTCCCTAAGTGTGGGTTCATTTTCCCCTTCAGAGCTGGGTAGGGATTGCGGCCTAGCAGACAGGCCGTTAGGAGTACTCACTGCGTCCCAGGGAAATATGGCGCCATTAGAATCCTCCAGGGGTACTGCGTCATCAGCCTCCATTGCTCCTCTCAGGGATTCCTCTGCTGCAGTTGGGGGGAAGAGACTGATCAGAGGTAAGCGGCATGGAGAACAGCTTTGCAGCTGCCTCCCTGTGAATCTTCTTCGCTGAGCGCTGTGTGGAGGCGCCATGATGGCCCATGAGGTCCGTGCTGCGCGACGGCGTGTGTCGTTTGGCGGTCGACATCGGGTCCTCCGGGGGGTAAGTATCGGTGCCTGTGGGTGCCAGGGGTCTGCAGGGCTTAGTTAGGGTGGTATTCGGGCGGATGGAAACGGATTCCCAGGATTAGTTTCAGGATATTCGGCGGAGCTCCTCACAAGTGCGTCCGGCTACATCCGCTGCCTGGCCACGCCCCCTATGGCCAGGTTTAGTAGCTCCTGTTTTCTTATGCCTGGGGAGCTCAGAAAGCCTCCATGTATAGGAGGAGTTCTTTAGGACCCATTCACATGTGGAGCAGACATGCGTGTCCTGTGCAGGGCTCTCTTATCAGTACAGAGATGGACGGGCATTGTGTGCCTATCACTGTGCCAGCGTCCCATTCACTTCTATTGGGACCCGCACCTGAATGTCATATTAGGATACAGAGGCTGTGTCCGTGCAGTCTCATGTCCCTGTACATATGAATGGGGTGCTGACGCAGGGATGTGCACAACACCTATGTACCCCCATGCTGATAAACGCCAGCCCTGCATGGGAGATGGGTGTTGGCACCTCGGGTGAATGGGCCCTTACTAAAAAAAGAATCTGAAAACAATTAACAGTGATATGAAGCCTGGAAGTGTTACTGTTAGTAGAGTAGAGTAAAGAAGAGTAGAGCAGGTCTCAGCAGCACAGAGACAGGAGAGAACAGCACTAAATTTGGCTGTGCAGGTAGAGGGGAGGGGTCAGAGAGAAGGGCACAGGAGGGGAGGGGGTCAGAGAGAAGGGCACAGGAGGGGAGGGGGTCAGAGAGAAGGGCACAGGAGGGGGTCAGAGAGAAGGGCACAAGAGGGGAGGGGGTCAGAGAGAAGGGCACAGGAGGGGAGGGGTCAGAGAGAGAGAGGGCACAGGAGGGGAGGGGGCCAGAGAGAAGGGCACAGGAGGGGAGGGGGTCAGAGAGAAGGGCACAGGAGGGGAGGGGTCAGAGAGAAGGGCACAGGAGGGGAGGGGTCAGAGAGAAGGGCACAGGAGGGGAGGGGTCAGAGAGAAGGGCACAAGAGGGGAGGGGTCAGAGAGAAGGGCACTGGAGGGGAGGGGGTCAGAGAGAAGGGCACAGGAGGGGAGGGGGTCAGAGAGAAGGGCACAGGAGGGGAGGGGGTCAGAGAGAAGGGCACAGGAGGGGAGGGGTCAGAGAGAAGGGCACAGGAGGGGAGGGGTCAGAGAGAAGGGCACAGGAGGGGAGGGGGGGGAGGGGGGGGGTCAGAGAGAAGGGCACAGGAGGGGAGGGGGTCAGAGAGAAGGGCACAGGAGGGGAGGGGATCTGAGAGAAGGGCACAGGAGGGGAGGGGTCAGAGAGAAGGGCACAGGAGGGGAGGGGGCCAGAGAGAAGGGCACAGGAGGGGAGGGGGTCACTATACAGAGCAGGAATAGGCTCTGAGATCGTCTACAGCAGGGAGAGATAACAGGAGGCTGGGGGGTGGGGGTGATCTCCCACCAGGGCCGGATTAACATGGGGGCTATTGGAGCTGCAGCTCCAGGCCCCTTTCTCAAGATAGGCCCATTTGCCCAAAAAAAAAAAAAAAAAAGATTGACTTCGAGGGTCGGAGATCAGAAGTCACAGAGACCCTACCTTTGGGGGATGAGTAGCTAAAGACCTACTCCAGCACTTGTTAAAATATGGGGCTGCTTTCATCTATAGATCCAGAGATATGGGGATGCTTGCGCAGCCTGTCAGAAGCTCCATACAGAGCGGCCAGTAGCTGGAACACTCTGCAGCAGACTGAGAGGATGACATCACAGTGCTTATAATAATTATTTGTATATTACTTATGATAATTAACCCCTCGCCACCCAGGCCAATTCTGACACTTCTCTCAGGGCCGTCTTTTCCATTGGGCACGCTGGGCAGTTGCCCGGGGGCCCCACTTGCCTGGGGGGCACCACCTGCCCAGCGAGCCAAGCATCATCTATGTGTCACCCTCGTTTTTATTGCCTGTGACCCCGCGCTCCGGCCGCCATGTCCAGTCTCAGGCTGGCCCCTGGCACCCTGTGATTGGGCGAAAGGGGTCATGTGCAGCAGGTGGGGCTGGCCTGTCCTCGATCGTGGGAGAGCGGGCTGGCCTTCACTGTGAGCTGTGGCCGCTATCTTCGCCTCCTCCTCCTCTCCGGGTCACCGATCATGTCCCCGCTGGGGCAGGCAGTCTGGCAGTGTGACAGGCGGCGCAGAGCAGAGATGAAAGGAAAAAAAAGGTAAGGGACTCACTCGTGAGTTTTTTTTGCTGGCCGGGGGGGGGGGGGGGGGTTTATATGGTCTGGGGAGAGGGAGGAGCCATAATGTATTCTGTGTAGTGTATTGTGTGTAGTGTAGTGTAATGTATAGTGTATTGTGTGTAGTGTAATGTATAGTGTAGTGTAATGTATTGTGTGTAATGTATTGTGTGTAGTGTAATGTATTGTGTATAGTGTAATGTATTGTGTGTAGTGTAATGTATTGTGTGTAGTGTAATGTATTGTGTGTAGTGTATTGTGTGTAGTGTAATGTATTGTGTGTAGTGTATTGTGTGTGTGTGTGTGTGTGTGTGTGTGTGTGTATTGGTCTGTGGATAGAGTATGCTGTAGCGGTCAGTATGTAGTGTATTGTGTAGTGGTCTGTGAGAAGTGTATAGTGTAGTGGTTAGTGGATAGTGTAGATTGTGTAGTAGTGGTCAGTATAGAAATCAGGTAGGGTGGTGTGTAGTGTACTGGTCAGTATAGGAATCAGGTAGGTTAGTGTTGTGTGGTGTGGTATGTAGTGTAGTTTGTGTAGTAGTGGTCAGTATAGGATTCAGGTAGGTCAGTGTGGTATGTAGTGTAGTGGTTGGTGTGGTTTGTAGTGTAGTGGTCAGTGTGGTGTGTAGTGGTCAGTGTGGTGTGTGGTGTGTAGTGGTCAGTGTGGTGTGTAGTGGTCAGTGTGGTGTGTAGTGGTCAGTGTGGTATGTAGTGTAGTGGTCAGTGTGGTTTGTAGTGTAGTGGTCAGTGTGGTTTGTAGTGTAGTGGTCAGTGTGGTATGTAGTGTAGTGGTCAGTGTGGTGTGTAGTGGTCAGTGTGGTGTGTGTAGTGGTCAGTGTGGTGTGTAGTGGTCAGTGTGGTATGTAGTGTAGTGGTCAGTGTGGTATGTAGTGTAGTGGTCAGTGTGGTATGTAGTGTAGTGGTCAGTGTGGTATGTAGTGTAGTGGTCAGTGTGGTATGTAGTGTAGTGGTCAGTGTGGTGTGTAGTGGTCAGTGTGGTATGTAGTGTAGTGGTCAGTGTGGTTTGTAGTGTAGTGGTCAGTGTGGTTTGTAGTGTAGTGGTCAGTGTGGTGTGTAGTGTAGTGTGGTATGTGGTATGTGGTGTAGTGGTCAGTGTGGTGTGGTGTAGTGGTCAGTGTGGTGTGGTATGTAGTGTAGTGGTCAGTGTGTAGTGGTCAGTGTGGTGTGGTATGTAGTGTACAGTGTGGTGTGTAGTGGTCAGTGTGGTGTGGTATGTAGTGTAGTGGTCAGTGTGGTGTGTAGTGGTCAGTGTGGTGTGGTGTGTAGTGGTCAGTGCGGTATGTAGTGTAGTGCACACAGGGGCCCCGGTGCACTGTATGCTTTAAAAATTTTTTTTTTGTTTACAGGTTACATGTTTACAGTTACAGAGGAGGTCTAGTGCTAGAATTATTGCTCTCGCTCTAATGATCGCGGCATATGTAACCTGTGTGTATCTGGCTCTGATACTAACCAGTGCCTACCCAGCCACTGACTGGTATCTCTCCCCAGCCTGTCCCCACACACCCTCTCACCTGCTGACCTGTGAATGGGAATCACTCCCGCAGTGTTATTGTGTTCTGCCAGTGAATACAATGATCAGTGTTGCTAACTATAGCTGGCAGCACTGATTGTTTTGGGGAAAACCTGACAGGCTGGTTGTACTCAAGTCGGTTAATAGATTGACTTGTGTAAAACCAGGTAGATCGACTATGGCTGGTCTCTGCTTAATTGGTGTAATTTCAATCCATGTATGGCCCGCTTAACCACTACGCAGTCCCTAAACATCCTTCCACAAACCTTTACATTTTTCCTTCCCAGATTACTTCATCCTCCTCTCCTGTACATAGTGCCCACTGTCATACTCTCCACACTTCTCTCCTATACATAGCGCCCGCTGTCATATCCTCCACACTCCTCTCCTATACATAGTGCTCGCTTTCATACCCTCCACACTCCTCTCCTATACATAGTGCCCACTGTCATACCCTCCACACTCCCCTCTCCTGTACATACTGTTCACTGTCATACCCTCCACACTCCTCTCCTATACATAGTGCCCACTGTTATACCCCCGACACTTCTCTCCTATACATAGTGCCCACTGTTATACCCTCCACACTCCTCTCCTGTACATACTACTCACTGTCATACCCTCCATACTCCTCTCCTATACATAGTGCCCACCGTCATACCCTCCACACTCCTCTCCTGTACATACTGCTCACTGTCATACTCTCCACACTTCTCTCCTGTACATACTGCTCACTGTTATACCTTCCACACTTCTCTCCTGTACATAGTGCCCACTGGCATACACTTCTCTCCTGTACATAGTGCCCACTGTCGTACCCTACACACTCCTCTCCTGTACCTAATGCTCACTGTCATACACTCCTCTGCTGTGCATACTGCCCACTGTCATACTCTTCACACTCTTCTCCTGTACATAGTGCCTTCTGTCATACCCTCCGCACTCCTCTCATGTAAATAGTGCCCACTGTTAGACCCTCCACATTCCTCTCCCTCACCTGCACATACTTCCCACTTTTATACCATCCATTCTCCTCCCCTATGCCTCTTACCCACAAAAACGGTTCTTTAAAATTATACTGAATATCCTCAATGTTACCAGCTCTAGAATGGGCACATTCAGTTCAACTAAAAGAAATCTCAGTCCTCATATTTGTTCTGCCCCATTATTAGTACTTATTTATTTTGTGATGTATGGAGGAACACAGGGGATGTCAGTTACTCTAAATATAGCACTTGTAAAAAAAAAGTGTCCCTGAAAATATTTTTGGAATGTTGGGAACTATGCGGGTCAGTAGGGGGCCCCATGAGAGGCTCCTGGGTTCCAATGATATTAAAGCGCTAGTAAACTTTTCTAACATTACTACTTTTTAGAGGCCCTGAGGTAGGTTATGCCATAATTGTATACACAGCATATTAGCACATTAGGGTGCACTTACCTGTCAGACTGAGCCCTCCAGTGCTGTGCTGTGATCTTCCTTCCGGGTTCTGTGCCTTCGGTCACTCGCCTTGGCCGGGCTGCGTTGATGTTATTCCCACGCATGCTCATGTGCATCCTCTTTATCTCACCCCCCCTTTCTCTCTCATCCCCCCTCCCTCACCCCTAACACCTCTTTCTCTATCTCTATCTCAAAAATTGTTTGCATTTTTAATTATTGTTTATAAAAGGCCCCACCAGAATCCTCAGCACCAGGCCCATGATGTTCCTAATCTGGCCCTGTCTCCCACAGGCATGGGGACAGTGCGAGAGATAAAGCAGGAGTGATAGAAATGAGTGGAGAGGGGGAGAGAAGCCGCTGTCCAGGAGAGGAAGAGTTGAATACATGTAGACAGAATCAGGAAAGTGCTGATACCTTCCCAACTGCACGACGTGCCCCGCCTGCTCCACTCTACTGTTACTGAAAGACAAGACTAGTACAGTGCACTGTGCAGGCAGGCAGGGGGCGGGGGAAGTGCTACCATCTACATGCAGGGACAAAGCCGCTCTCTGCCTGTGTTATGTGCTGCAGAATGGGAAGGCTTGTACCCAGCAAACTGTGCCCTCTTCTCACATTAAATCATCCCGCCCAGGGCAGATGCCCCTCCCGCCCACCCCTAGTACCGGCCCTGCTGCTGGCAATGTCTGATGTAAGGGGGGACTCCGCTGGCAATGCCTGATGTAAGGGGGGACTCCGCTGGCAATGTCTGATGTAAGGGGGGACTCCGCTGGCAATGCCTGATGTAAGGGGGGACTCCGCTGGCAATGTCTGATGTAAGGGGGGACTCCGCTGGCAATGCCTGATGTAAGGGGGACTCCGCTGGCAATGTCTGATGTAAGAAGGGACTCCGCTGGCAATGCCTGATGTAAGAAGGGACTCCGCTGGCAATGCCTGATGTAAGGGGGGACTCCGCTGGCAATGCCTGATGTAAGGGGGGACTCCGCTGGCAATGCCTGATGTAAGGGGGGACTCCGCTGGCAATGTCTGATGTAAGAAGGGACTCCGCTGGCAATGTCTGATGTAAGGGGGGACTCAGCTGGCAATGCCTGATTAAAAGGGGGACTCCGCTGGCAATGCCTGATGTAAGGGGGGACTCCGCTGGCAATGCCTGATGTAAGGGGGGACTCCACTGGCAATGCCTGATGTAAGGGGGGACTCCGCTGGCAATGCCTGATGTAAGGGGGGACTCCGCTGGCAATGCCTGATGTAAGGGGGGACTCCGCTGGCAATGCCTGATGTAAGGGGGGACTCCGCTGGCAATGCCTGATGTAAGGGGGGACTCCGCTGGCAATGCCTGATGTAAGGGGGGACTCCGCTGGCAATGCCTGATGTAAGAAGGGACTCCGCTGGCAATGCCTGATGTAAGGGGGGACTCCGCTGGCAATGCCTGATGTAAGGGGGGACTCCGCTGGCAATGCCTGATGTAAGGAGGGACTCCGCTGGCAATGTCAGATGTAAGGGAGGACTCTGCTGGCAATGTCAGATGTAAGGGAGGACTCTGCTGGCAATGTCAGATGTAAGGGAGGACTCTGCTGGCAATGTCTGATGTAAGGGGGACTCTGCTGGCAATGTCTGATGTAAGGGGGGACTCCGCTGGCAATGCATGATGTAAGGGGGGACTCTGCTGGCAATGCCTGATGTAAGGGGGGGGGCTCCGCTGGCAATGCCTGATGTAAGGGGGGGCTCTGTTGGCAATGCCTGATGTAAGGGGGGACTCCGCTGGCAATGCCTGATGTAAGGGGGGACTCCGCTGGCAATGTCTGATGTAAGGGGGGACTCCGCTGGCAATGCCTGATGTAAGGGGGACTCCGCTGGCAAAGTCTGATGTAAGAAGGGACTCCGCTGGCAATGCCTGATGTAAGAAGGGACTCCGCTGGCAATGCCTGATGTAAGGGGGACTCCGCTGGCAATGTCTGATGTAAGGGGGGACTCCGCTGGCAATGCCTGATGTAAGGGGGACTCCGCTGGCAATGTCTGATGTAAGAAGGGACTCCGCTGGCAATGTCTGATGTAAGGGGGGACTCAGCTGGCAATGCCTGATTAAAAGGGGGACTCCGCTGGCAATGCCTGATGTAAGGGGGGACTCCGCTGGCAATGCCTGATGTAAGGGGGGACTCCACTGGCAATGCCTGATGTAAGGGGGGACTCCGCTGGCAATGCCTGATGTAAGGGGGGACTCCGCTGGCAATGCCTGATGTAAGGGGGGACTCCGCTGGCAATGCCTGATGTAAGGGGGGACTCCGCTGGCAATGCCTGATGTAAGGGGGGACTCCGCTGGCAATGCCTGATGTAAGGGGGGACTCTGCTGGCAATGCCTGATGTAAGAAGGGACTCCGCTGGCAATGCCTGATGTAAGGGGGGACTCTGCTGGCAATGCCTGATGTAAGGGAGGACTCCGCTGGCAATGCCTGATGTAAGGAGGGACTCTGCTGGCAATGTCAGATGTAAGGGAGGACTCTGCTGGCAATGTCAGATGTAAGGGAGGACTCTGCTGGCAATGTCAGATGTAAGGGGGGACTCTGCTGGCAATGTCTGATGTAAGGGGGGACTCTGCTGGCAATGTCTGATGTAAGGGGGGGGCTCCGCTGGCAATGCATGATGTAAGGGGGGCTCTGCTGGCAATGCCTGATGTAAGGGGGGGGGCTCCGCTGGCAATGCCTGATGTAAGGGGGGGCTCTGTTGGCAATGCCTGATGTAAGGGGGGACTCCACTGGCAATGCCTGATGTAAGGGGGGGGCTCTGTTGGCAATGCCTGATGTAAGGGGGGGCTCTGTTGGCAATGCCTGATGTAAGGGGGGGCTCCGCTGGCAATGCCTGATGTAAGGGGGGACTCCGCTGGTAATGCCTGATATAAGGAGGGACTCTGCTGGAGACATCTGATGGCATCTGGTGGCAGGCGACATGGCAGGTGACACGCTCAGGGCTTCCACTGTTTCTGCATTATGGTGAGTTGAATAATTTCATTCTATATTACAATGTAATAATCCTGACACCATAACATCCCTGGTGGGGGGGGCAGTATTATATGTGGGGTGTATGTTATCGGTGGAGGGCACCAAGCAGTATTATATGTGGGTTGTATGTTATCGGTGTGGGGGGGCAGTATTATATGTGGGGGGTATGTTATCGGTGTGGGGGGGGGGGCAGTATTATTATATGTGGGTGTATGTTATCGGTGGGGGGGCAGTATTATATGTGGGGTGTATGTTATCGGTGTGGGGGGGGGCAGTATTATATGTGGGGTGTATGTTATCGGTGGGGGGCAGTATTATATGTGGGGTGTATGTTATCAGTGTGGGGGGGGCAGTATTATATGTGGGGTGTATGTTATCGTGGGGGGGCAGTATTATATGTGGGGTGTGTATGTTATGTGGGGGGGGGTGGGGGGCAGTATTATATGTGGGGTGTATGTTATCGGTGTGGGGGGGGCAGTATTATATGTGGGGTGTATGTTATCGGTGGGGGGGGGCAGTATTATATGTGGGGTGTATGTTATCGGTGGGGGGGCAGTATTATATGTGGGGTGTATGTTATCGGTGGGGGGGGGCAGTATTATATGTGGGGTGTATGTTATCGGTGGGGGGGCAGTATTATATGTGGGGTGTATGTGGGGTGTATGTTATCGGTGGGGGGGGCAGTATTATATGTGGGGTGTATGTTATCGGTGGGGGGGGCAGTATTATATGTGGGGTGTATGTTATCGGTGGGGGGGGCAGTATTATATGTGGGGTGTATGTTATCGGTGGGGGGGGCAGTATTATATGTGGGGTGTATGTTATCGGTGGGGGGGGGCAGTATTATATGTGGGGTGTATGTTATCGGTGGGGGGGGGGCAGTATTATATGTGGGGTGTATGTTATCGGTGGGGGGGGGCAGTATTATATGTGGGGTGTATGTTATCGGTGGGGGGGGGCAGTATTATATGTGGGGTGTATGTTATCGGTGGGGGGGGGGCAGTATTATATGTGGGGTGTATGTTATCAGTGGGGGGGGGGGGCAGTATTATATGTGGGGTGTATGTTATCGGTGGGGGGGGGGCAGTATTATATGTGGGGTGTATGTTATCGGTGGGGGGGGGCAGTATTATATGTGGGGTGTATGTTATCGGTGGGGGGGGCAGTATTATATGTGGGGTGTATGTTATCGGTGGGGGGGGGGGCAGTATTATATGTGGGGTGTATATCGGTGGGGGGGGGGGGTGTATGTTATCGGTGGGGGGGGGGCAGTATTATATGTGGGGTGTATGTTATCGGTGGGGGGGGGCAGTATTATATGTGGGGTGTATGTTATCGGTGGGGGGGGGGCAGTATTATATGTGGGGTGTATGTTATCGGTGGGGGGGGCAGTATTATATGTGGGGTGTATGGTATCGGTGTGGGGGGGGGGCAGGCTTTGGTGAGCAGAGACCCCCCTTTACCCCAGAGTCACAGCACAGTGTCAGGGGTGACAATGACAAATGGTTTCCATGGCTGGCTTAGGGCCCCAGGGAGGTCGGGATTTGCACTGAGTGTAATGAAGCAGAATAAGAGTGTAACCCGCACATGACCAGTGTAGATAAGATGCACCCACCTTATAACGGCTGCCGCCCATTATTATACCCCACCACCTTATTCCCCATAATCTTACTTATAGAAACGAGACCACTCTTTAATTGGGGTATAACTGGCCATAGCAGCCTTTTATTAACAAATATCAAATATATATAAAATATATATAAACTTTATTAACCATAAACAGAATATCAGTTCTCCCACCCGGTGGTCTTAAACGGCACTTCCCCATATAACTATGTTCCACTTTTTCACTGCGGGCCTGCTATCGTACTAGGCCTCCGGCCGTGATAAACATCAGCCCGGTGACAACTCATTACCCGCAGTGTCCAGATTATCCTCTTCAGCTAATCCGTGTTAACTGTACACCAAGGGGGCCCATGGCACTATTGAGTCCCCAACACTTCCATCTCCTGGGTTAGTTACCACCATAAAAGACCACACCACCGCCAACCGAATGCTGCCATGACTTCTCTTGACACCGCACCTGAAATAAAAGCATTAGTACAACCCAAACACATTCAAGGGAGGGTGGGTGGGAAACTTCTCCCTTCTGGCAAAATCTCAAATGTTGCCCGGGAAAAACCCCCCGGGACTTAAATAAATTAAACCCCTCCCACCTGCTTGCTTTCCTAACCCCACCCAGCTATCTACTTACATTCCCCTCTATTTATTTTTAACCCTTGCTGTGCCCCCTTATCACTCCTGTCATGCTGGCCCTCTGCTATGCTCCTTTTCTCTGCGCTCGCTCCCGGGCCCTTCTTTTTCAACACAACAATCAGTGGCGGCCCGTCCATAGGGGGCGCATGGGCGCCGCCCCCCCAAAGCCAGTCACAAAAAAAAAATAAAAATAAAAAAAAAAAAAAATTAAAAAAAAATAAAAAAATGGTTCGGGCGCCGGTCACAGAGCACTATGGAAGCGTCATGCCAATGCAATCCCGTGATTGCAGGCAAAACGCTTCATTTGCAGTGGTTTTTGATGCATGGTGGCGCTTTGCAGTGCGCCTCTGCATGCTGATTGGGTCATTCTCCTGCATTTCCTTATGCCTGGGCGGTGCCATGAACAGGCGGCAAGTTACTTTCATTTTGGCTTTGTGTGGAGAAGAAGTGGCCGGTAATGTCACTAACAGCGGCACATATACAGCAGCACCTTGTGCTGTATGTATTTTCATTTTTTAATCTGTCTGTGCTGTGCTTCACCTCTGCCCTGGAATCCACCTCTGCTCTCCAGCCCAACACCGACAATCTGCTGGAGCCTTCATCACACATCTCCTGTATGTGTATATACTGTGTATATACTGTGTATACCACGAGGGCTCCCAGCAATGCGTCCTCCTAGAGTCATCCTCTACAGGTCAGCGTTCTCTCATCTCTGTCTCTCTATCTATCTGTATGTATATCTATCTCTATCTATCTATTTATCTCTCTATCTGTATATCTATCTCTATCTATCTATTTATCTCTCTATCTGTATGTCTATCTCTCTATCTATCTGCATGTCTACCTCTCTGTGTATCCACCTATCTATCTATCTTTATGTCTATCTATCTATCTGTATGTCTATCTATCTGTATGTATATCTCTCTATCTATCTGTATGTCTATCTCTCTATCTATCTGTATATCTATCTATCTATCTATCTATCTATCTATCTATCTATCTATCTATATAATCTGTCTGTCTATCTATCTATCTGTCTGTATATCTAACTGTATATCTATCTATCTATCTATCTATCTATCTATCTATCTATCTATCTATATATATATATATATATATATATATATATAATTATCTATCTGTCTGTATATCTATCTGTATATTTAACTGTATATCTATTTATATCTATCTATTTTTTATATTATTATCTGTCTGTATATCTATCTATCTATCTATCTCTCTGTATATCTGTCTGTATATCTAACTGTATAGCTATCTATATCTATCTATTTTTTATATTATTATCTATCTGTATGTATATCTATCTGTCTCTCTATCTCTCTATCTCTCTGTCTGTATATCTATCCATATATATCTATCCATCTATTTTTTTATATTATTATCTATCTGTCTGTATATCTATCTATCTGTATATCTAACTGTATATCTATCTATATATATATATCTATCTATTGTTTTTATATTATCTGTCTGTCTGTATATCTATCAATCTATCTATCTATCTATATATCTACCCATCTGTCTGTATATCTACCCATCTGTCTGTATATCTATCTATCTATCTATCTGTATTTCTATCTATCTATCTGTATATCTATCTATCTATATTTCTATCTATCTATCTATCTATCTATGTATCCATCTATCTCTCTGTCTATCTGTGTATCTATCTATCTCTCTGTATATCTGTCTGTATATCTATCTATATCAATCTATCTAGCTATCTATTTTTATATATTATCTATCTATCTATCTCTCTGTATATCTATTTGTCTGTGTATATATCTATCTATCTATCTATCTATCTATCTATCTATCTATTTATCTATCTATCTGTCTGTATATCTGTCTGTATATCCATCTATCTGTATATCTAACTGGATATCTATATCTATCTATCTATCTATCTATCTGTATATCTATCTATCTGTCTGCATATCTATGTATCTGTATATCTATCTATCTCTCTATCTATCTGTCTGTGTATCTATCTATCTGTATGTCTATCTGTATATCTATCTATCTATATATATCATCTATCTATTTTTTTATATTATTATCTGTCTGTCTATCTATCTATCTATCTATATTTCTATCTATCTGTATATCTATCTATCTATATTTCTATCTGTATATCTATCTATCTATCTATCTGTATATCTATCTGTATATCTATCTGCCTGTATATCTATCTATCTATCTATCTATCTATCTATCTATCTATCTATCTATCTATCTATACATATATAATCTGTCTGTATATCTATCTATCTATTTCTCTGTATATATGTCTGTATATCTATCTATCTATTTCTCTGTATATATGTCTGTATATCTATCTATCTATTTCTCTGTATATATGTCTGTATATCTATCTATCTATTTCTCTGTATATATATCTGTATATCTATCTATCTATTTCTCTGTATATATGTCTGTATATCTATCTATCTATTTCTCTGTATATATGTCTGTATATCTATCTATCTATTTCTCTGTATATATGTCTGTATATCTATCTATCTATTTCTCTGTATATATGTCTGTATATCTATCTATCTATTTCTCTGTATATATGTCTGTATATCTAACTGAATATCTATATCTATATCTATCTATTTTTTTTATATTATTATCGATCTATCTATCTGTCTGCATATCTATCTATCTATCTGTCTGTATATCTATCTATCTATCTGTCTGTATATCTATCTATCTATCTCTCTGTATATCTGTCTGTATATCTAAGGCCCCTTTCACACTGGGGCGGTTTTCAGGCGGTACAGCGCTAAAAATAGCGCCTGTACACCGCCTGAAAAAACCGGCCCCATTCACTCCAGTGTGAAAGCCGGCGGGCTTTCACACTGGAGCGGTGCGCTAGCAGGACGGTAAAAAAAGTCCTGCTAGCTGCATCTTTGGAGCGGTGAAGGAGCCGTGTATTTACCGCTCCTATACCGCTCCTTCCCATTGAAATCAATGGGAAACCGCGGGGATACCGCCCGCAAACCGCCGCTGCAGCGGCGGTTTGCGGAGGTTTTTTAACCCTTTTGCGGCCGCTAGCGGGGGTTAAAACCACCCCGCTAGCGGCCGCATACCGCGGGTAAAACGAAGGTAAAGCAGCGCTAAATATAGCGCTGCTTTACCGTCGCCGCCCCGCACCGCCCCAGTGTGAAAGGGGCCTAACTGTATAGCTATCTATATCTATCTATTTTTTTATATTACAGTTTTTCTCCATTGTTTTGGCTCATTTCTTGAAACAGAAATGAAATTCTCAAAACAACATGGACAAATCTCCAAACCACTTGGCAATTGTTCACAACTGAATTGAATTTCTCATTCATTTCATCAAATTTCAAATGTCTCAGTACAGCTTTCAAATGATTAAGTACAAGTAGCCGACATTTAGCACAATTTCCAAGTGAATAGATCTTGTTGATCTAAACTGATTGTCAATTCTCAGTCTAATGGTTGTTCTCTCCAAAACATGTCAGCGTAATTTCATTGTTTAAGTCATCACATGCACAATAGTCTGGTCAATTGTCAAAATTATTCAGGAACATAATACCATGAATACCATATATGAATCGCTTGGAACATTTGATAAAATGATTACAGCAATTGACAGTCAGGTGCAACTAGAACTTGACTAACGCTGCGGTACCAGTATGTACATGTAAGTCAGTCACTGGTTGTCCATCAAGATAGCCTTTTTACAATTATCGTAAGCAGTGCTTCCCAAAATGTATTGGTTTCAGTACCCACTTTACTTTATTTCTGAATCCAGGTATGAAAGTATTTGATTTACGTATCTGATAAACATTTTGCCTAAAAACTGCAGCTTACTGTATGATGCAATTATCATTATAATCCTTATTTTGAAGAATATAACATACAATACAGTAAGAAAAAGGGTCAAAGAGCTGCAATTACAGTAGTGCCTCCCATGTAAATCTATCTAATACTGTGGGTTTTACTGTAACATTTCAGTAAGTCTACTCGTTAATAATTTTTCCCCTCCCCTTTCTGTCAAATACCCCCTGTAGTACCTCTGCATAGGGTACATGTACCCCAGGTTTGGAACCACTGGAATACTGGCCAGTAGTATATTCAACTTGTGTAGAACATAGAACATTCCTATGTTACTGTCTGTAACTGTAGTGTATGACTCTTCTGTATGACTGATTTGATGTTTTCGTTTTTTACTCTATTGTAGAGAATAATGGCATTGGAAGGAAACGAGACCTCTCACATACTCATGTATGTGGATGAGGCTGGCTTCAACCTGGCCAAGGGCCAAAGACGTGGCCATAATTTTATTGGCCACCGGGCCACGGTAGGCCAGCGAGGGGGCAATATAACTATGTGTGCTGCCATTTCTGAGAACGGTGTGGCCACTCACATCCCCAGTCTTGGCCCATACAATACACAGAAGCTCCTCATCTTCTTGGACCGCCTTCATTTGGATTTGATCCCTGAAAATGAGAGAGGTCTCAAAGGGCCTCACCTACCACAATATATAATTGTATGGGACAATGTGAATTTCCACCGTGGCCCGCTTATCATGGCCTGGTTCACTGCTCATCCAAGGATGGATATGTTGTTCCTACCACCTTACTCTCCTTTCCTCAATCCTATTGAGGAGTTTTTCTCTGCTTGGAGGTGGAGAGTGTATGAGCATCGGGCTCAAGACCAGAGGTCCCTGCTTCATGCAATGGACGCTGCCTGTGAGGATATTACAGGAGATCAGTGTAGGGGATGGTTGCGACATGCACGTCATTTCTTCCCTCGTTGCATCGCAAGGGAGGATATACGCTGCGATGTTGACGATGTGGCCAGACAGACAGCAGAGTGTGGATGGGCAGGAGGGCGAGGACGGTGGCCAGTGAAGAGATGTTACAGTAGTTGTGAAACTCAAGCTTTATTTACAGCATTGTAGGCTAAATGTAATTTTCCTTGTTTTTTGCTTGTGTTTATATTGCCAATTTGCCATATATTATGCTGTATGCATTTTCATTTTACTCTGATGTATGGAAGTTACTTTGTTTGTGAATGATAATGGTTACAATACTGTAAAGTAATTTTTCCATGGCAGTATGAGTGCAATGTGTGATGTCAAAACTTGAAGGCTACTCTTACCCTAAAATCTTTTCTTTTTTTTCAGTTTTATACACAATTGTATTCAGTTAGCTAGACAAAAACTGTACAGTAACCATTGTCAATGAAGGACTGGGCTAAGATTGAAAGGTGGACATGAGGGATATTTCAATGGCCCTCTGCCATAGAGACAAAACATCTAAACATTTTGACTTGCAGTGCTTACACAATGCCAAAGGGACAAAGCATTTTGGGGGCACTGACTGTTTGAATGAGAAAGAAATTAATTTTTGACACATGAGTGAACTGTTTTGGGAAAGATATGAGCTTTTGAAGGTGAACCATGGTGTTGTGCCGAACCATCCAGGTTATTTTGGCAAAAGCACCAAAAGAGTTGAGAACGTCTGGTCTGTTTCAAGAAATGAGCCAAAGCAATTGAGAAGAATCTTTGCCATTTTGGGTGCACTGACTCTTTATATGGGAAAGGAATATGGTTTTGAAGCATGAGTGATCAGTTTTGGGAGAGATATGAGCTTTTGAACGTCAGTTATAGTGTTGTGCTGAACTGTAAAGCCCCATACACACGCGCGGATTATCCGAGGACCATGTCCGTCATACTTTGTCTGATGTTGGTTTTGCGTACACGCGGTCGGACAAAGTTGTCGGAAAATCCGATCATTCTGAACGTGGTGACGTTTGTTGCCTACGATGGGACTATGTAGAGGCTAGTAGCCAATAGCTTTGGTCTTGTAATGTGATCTGAGCATGCGTAGCACTTTGTCCGGTCGGACTACCATACACACGATCAGATTTGGTGTGATCGGACCGTGTTGTAGGAAAATCTATCCAGCAGGAGATAGGACTTTGTCCGTCGGACAATCCGACGTACACTGTCCGATGGTGCATACACACGGTCTGATTTTTCAACAACATTGTCCGATCGGACAGAATCCATGCGAAAATCCGACCGTGTGTATGGGGCTTAAGACTGTTTAGCCAAATGATCTTAGAGTTTTGAGAATGTAATTTCTGTTTCAAGAAATGAGCCAAAACAATGGAGAAAAACTGTAAAACACCACTGCACAAATACCGTGTGACATAAAATATTGTAACAATCACCATTTTATTCTCTAGATTCTCTGATAAAAAAATATATATATATATATATATATATATATATATATATATATATATATATATATATATATATATATATTTGGGGGTTCTAAGTAATTTTGTAGCAAAAAAATATGGATTTTAACTTGTAAACAGCAAATGTCAGAAATCGGCTTAGTCATGAAAGGGTTAAGGACTGAAACAGAAGTTGAAAGCAGGAGGGGATCACCAGAAGAGGCTAAATTACAACATTCCACTACAATGAACAAGTTCTTTTCATTTTTTGGATTCAGAAATGGGGCATCTCATATATTCCATCTGGTTGGTCACTGATTTACCCCAGAATAAAGCATTATAAACTTCAAAGTTTGTTTGGTGTCCTGAGGTTGCATGGGAAAGGAAGAGCCGGGTTATTTGACAAAAAGGTAATGAACAATGCAGCTCTCTAGGGGGTGGTGCGCTACACCTTTATCACTTAGACTAAGGGGACCCCCCAGGTATGATATTTAAAGGAATATTTAATTTTTATTGTTTCACTTTTAGCATTATTAAAGTCACTGCTCCTGAAAAAACTGCAGTTTTTTTTTTTTTTTTAATTGTTTTTATTGAATTTTAAGTAACACAGAACAAAAAAAATGCAGTTTTAAAACCCCCCGGATCCCCAAACACGTTTTATGGCAATAACTTGTATATAAGCCTTTAAAATGAACACTTGATTTTTCACGTTCGTGTCCCATAGACTTTAACGGTGTTTGCGTGTTTGCACAAATTTTTGGTCTGTTTGCATGTTCTGGTGCGAACCGAACCGGGGGGGGGGGTGTTCAGCTCCCTATACAAGAATCATTCTGCTGCCTAGCTGTGGCTGGAGCAAAAGTCTGTGCCGTGTTTCAAGCTGCTTATCTCAGTGAAAATTGTGTTATTCTGCAAGCTGTTGTGCAACCACAGCGGGCTGTCATGTGTCAGAGGATTGCAACTGTCATCCAGTTGCCCAATCGAGGCTGGGATGTTCATGACCAGTGTAGCCTAGATAATACCCCCTTCAGTTGTAACCCCTTACTCACCCCTACTTTTACCCTTAAAATAACAGACCACACCGTTCTTGTGGAGTAAATGGCCACAACAGCCTTTATTAAACATAAAACTCCATTTTATTCAAACTATAAATAACCAATTAAATACCATATAAATAACCATAACATAAACACTGAACATCCGTAACCCTCGGTTACACCCACTATTGTTGGTCAGTGACGGGGCGGAGTATTGTACCATAACCAAACATAACACCGTACATATATATATATATATAATATATATATATATAATATATATATATAACACCAGGGGGCACTGCGGGATTTTACCGAACCAAACTAGGCCTCCACTTAAACCGCCCGGAGACAAATACCTATCCTGCAGTGCAACAAAGAGTATCATCAAATTACTTTGATGTACTACAACCGGAGGGGCCATCTACTGACGAGCCCCCCACAGGAGGGGCCATCTACTGACGAGCCCCCCACACACTTACCAACTACCAAACTGCCACCGTCACTGACCCACAATAAAAACACCGCCAACCCATATTGAAGAGCCGTCACTTTGATGCTTTACCTGAAATGACAACAAAAACATTAAAAAACTCCAACACAAACCTTAAAACATAGGGAGGGTGGGTGGGAAAACTGCCTCCTCTCGTGATTCCTACTAATTGCGTGACTCCGCTAAGCCACGCCCCCTTCTTGTATTGCTGCTCCCCCTGTTCTGATTGGTCTAGCCCGCTAGGCCACTCCCACCTCTCACTCTTGGTGTGTAACTATGCACACCGTCATGCCCGGCCCTCCCCTACATTCCCTGCTGTCCATTCAGTCCGGCCCTCTCTTCTTGCTGTAAACCCTGCTAATGTCAGTAAGAACTGTGTTATGCTGTTTGTTGTCGCCCATGGCAACCATGGTGGGTTGTCATTGTTCTGTGGATTACAAGTATCCAGCTGCCTGACAATGGCTGGAATTAATGACTGTGTGTTTATGCATCCTGCTAACCTCAGTGGAGAATGCATTGGATTCACCTTCTGTAGTCATCCATAGCAACCAGGGCAAGTTACCATGTTCCTGTCCTCTTTATGTGTCTCAGTCACCCAACAATGGCTGAGGCTAAATATTGTCCAGTACAAACTCCTGCTCAAATCAGTGGTACATGTGTTACACCCTTTGCTGTTGCCCATAGCAATTACCACGGGTCATCACTACTAGGGATGTGCCCGGTGTTCGATTCGAACCCATGTTCGAATCGAACATCCGCTCGTCGAGGGCAGAACTCTGAGGGCCGTTCGCATCAAATTTGTGTGATGCGAACGGTCCACAATGCACTGCGCCAGTCGCAGTGCATTGCTGGCTGATGATTGGCCAAGCATGCACTGTGACCCCACAAGCTTGGCCAATCATAGAGCCAGCGGCGAGGAGAGCAATAATTGGCAACAGACAGGATGCCTGTGGCCAATTGTAGCTCAGGGGGTTTAGTACACGCCCCACACTATACGAGGCCGCCGCGACGGCGGCCTCGTGTAGTGTGTTCCGGCTTGAGGAACAGTGACAGTGTACTGTACACACTATATGTGAATCATTTCTGTGTGGGGAAAGTGTAGGAAAAGAGGAAAAATAGGCAGGGATAGTGTATTCTTCTCAGCCTTTGCTTGTGGGGAAAGTGTAGGGATAGAGGAAAAATAGGCAGGAATAGTGTGTTCTTCTCAGTGCTGTTCTCTACCAATCCAGACATCTGCAGGAGTTAGTGTGTGTGTGCTGTGTGAGTATAGCACAGCAGTAGCACACTAAACCACCTTACACTGTATCTGCCCTGTTGTCACCTAAGACAGCCATCTGCAGTGTGTTTTGTGTGCCTCCAGCACAGCACAGTATACACCAACAGTCCATACATACATACAGTATATACCCAGGGCCATCTTAAGAGCGTTATAGGCCCCCGGGCAATACAGTGCACTGGGGCCCTGTCTACACGATCACGCACGAGAATAAAAATGCAAATTATCAATAAGGCTGTATTTATTGGTACTAACAAAATCAGTGTTTAAACATTAACACAACGTTTGGACAATATAACACGAGTTAGATGGGCACAGTGGCAGCGTTTGGGAACACTGGCAGCATTTGATGGGCACAGTGGCTGTGTTTGATGGGCACAGTGGCTATGTTTGATGGGCACAGTGGCCGTGTTTGATGGGCACAGTGGCCGTGTTTGATGGGCACAGTGGCCGTGTTTGATGGGCACAGTGGCCGTGTTTGATGGGCACAGTGGCCGCTTTTGAGGGGCACAGACAGTGGCTGTGTTTGATGCACAACTTGAACTTACTTAAGTAGACAGTGTTAGACTTACTTGAGGCCACCGGCCTGGTGCAGTACTGTGTGTCACTCACAGCAGCAAGGCAGCGGCAGCTATCAAGGGCCGTCTTTCTGCTACGCTCCCTCTCCATGCTGTCTGAAGAACATAGCAGAGCCACTGGTGAAGTTGGTGCCAAATGACTTGCCACCAGTCACATACACAGTGGATCTAAAATTAGGACTATGCATTGAGTGGAGAGAGGAATCCTGGTCATCCGGAGGAGATCAAGAGGTGTGCAATCAGTTAGGCATCTGCCACTACTACTCTGGAAGAGGCCGGAGGTTTGCAGTGGTTCAGAGCTGGGAAGTGGATATAGAGAAGGGTCGAGTCCCAGGACAGAGATTCCCCCATGAAGATGAAGTACACCCATGGCAGAGGCTGGAAGCTCACCACCACTCACAATCCAAGAAGAAACACTGCTGAGAGGTCGGCACCCACCAGTGCTGTTCAACAGGAGCAGGCAGATGTATCAGAGAAGCCGGCTGTTCCAGTGCACCCAGTCACCCCTGTGTGGAGGGAGCCAGATTCAGGGGAGTCCTCTTCAGGTGAGCTGGCGAGGAGTGACAGTGGTGGGGAGATCACTCAGACTGGAAGCAGAGTTTGGGCCCCTGCAGGATTCCAGCTCAAAGACAGCAGAAATGGATGGCAGCTGCTGATGTGATTGCAAGGGGAGATCTGTTACCCTTGCCCTTTATTTTTAAGTGGACTAGACCAGACCAGTGTCACCCACCTTTCCTTCAAAGATGTGATCCAAAGAAGAAGACCTGGGAGAGGCCTAGAATACTGCTAAGAGACTGCTATTGTGGAGGAACTCCTCCTCAGTATTGCCTTAAAGACTTTTTTTAAAGACTTTTGCCAACTGTAAAAGTCCTGCTGGGAGGGCTTCCCAGGGATCTCAAACTGGCGGCCCTCCAGCTGTTCCAAAACTACAAGTCCCATCATCCCTCTGCCTGTGGGAGTCTTGCTTGTAACTGTCAGCCTTGCAATGCCTCATGGAAATTGTAGTTTCACAACAGCTGGAGGGCTGCCAGTTTGAGACCCCGGCTTTAGAGGGAGGTGCCCCATTATTAAAAATGCTTATTGGTAATGTGAGAATTGCTTGTACATATGTTTCTGTACTGATGTTTGCTACCTGCAGAGAACTGTAGTTAGGATTTGTGTGTGTAGCACCCGGCTCCTAATGAGCAGACGCTATTATTTTTGTAAATGTAAGTTTGTCTGAAGCTGCAGTTTGGCTCAGACTAATTATGCTAAAGTTCTGGTTTCTGTACCAGTTTAGCTGGGTTGTGCAAGTTTCCACTTGGCCGTGGGTGTCACTGTCACCACCGGTAAGTGTTGGAAATGCAACAGGCTGAATGCATTGGGTACCCCTTTTACTCAGAAACAGCCCGGTGGGAGTGATTTACCTGCTGTGCATTCTGGGTAAGGGTACTTAAGGTACAGGTGCCATTTTTTGGGGTTCGTTATCCCGACCTCATGGCCCTCCTGGAATAAGGTGTGTGCTGCCTTACTCTATGTCTCGTGGCCGGCTGGCCCGAGGCTTCACAACTGAAGGGTAGGCCCAGAAGCCCTGGAGCCTACTGATCCAGGGGTGGTCCTGTGCTGTCTTGCCCGCGGGGAGAAGCCAAGCGACTGGAGGTTCCAGGGGAGGACTTTTCAGGACAGGACCGAGCAACAAGGCTGGTATCTCTGGAAGAGCCTGGAGACTCAGTTGGAGGATGCATCCCGGGTCACCACCACACAGTACCGCCGGACTGGCTGAAAGAAACTGGTACTGCATGACGGTTCTTTAATTTTGCAACAAGTCGCTGGTTGTGTATTCCTGTGGCAGAGGATGGCACAACGATTCCGTTAAATTAACAAGTCTGTGGCAGAGACTTTGACCGAGCATCTCATCGGCTGCAAGGTCAGTGAGAGGGGCCTATCCGGTGGTTGCTGGATCCAGTCTGTGGAGGCTGTTTGTCCTCTGGATCAAGGAAATACCTCTAACCTGCAAATTACAAGGTACCTGAATTCCCCTTCACCCTCTATCCCTCTATTGCAAATTTATGTTCTTTCAAATAAATCTTAGGAAAAAAGAACTAAGTGTCGGAGCCAATATTTTTTAACCAACTCTACACTGGGGCCCCTAGGACGGACACAGTGAACAGGTGAGGTAACGGTAAGACCAACAAAAACCAGCAGCTCCTTTGGGGGTCAGTGCTACATGTGTGTATTGCACTTATATTGTGATTGCTAGCTGCAGACAGCTGTAGTTAGGATACTATGTATGTATTTTCTGCTGTATAAAAATCAAATGTACGTACTCTATTTTTTATTTATTTCCAAGTTTGTTCCCTTTTCCCCTATCGATTTTTCATATGGGATTCCCTTGCTCCTAGATGCAAAAGCCATTTTTGTGTTTTTATGGGCCAATGAAGACACGGCCGTTTCAGGGGGGTGGGGTGGAGAATCATCTAGTGTGCAACTCGTGTAGGTAAATTTAATAGGCGTATATTGTTTGGTTTGCGCAAACGTTATCGCGTCTACAAAATTGGGGATTGATTTGGGGACTTTTATTTTTTCTTATTGTTTTTACTAGTAATGGTGGCGATCTGCAATTTTTTTTTTTTTAACATTAATCTTTTTTCCTTTATTTATATATTCATACAAATTACAAAGTCAAACAATATACAATTTATCTATACAGGCGTATATAAAAGGTGGAGGACCGTCAATTATTCATAAGTTCCTCGATATTGACAAGTTCATTCCTCTGCAATTTTTAGCGGGACTGCAACATTTCAGCAGACAAATATGTCCCCAAATTACACTTTTTGGGGACCAGTGAGAATATTACATTGATCAGAGCTATAAAATGTATCAATGTATAAATGACACTGGCAGGGAAAGGGTTAACACTAGGGAGCGATCAAGGGGTTAAAGAGGAAGTAAACCCTGGTGAGTTTTACTTCCTCTTTATTTCCCTACAAAGGTAAAGCATAATGGGCTAGTATGTATCACATCGCATAGTAGCCCATTATGTGTCACTTACCTGAAACCAAAGCCTGCAATGTCACTGCTGCCCTCACTAGCAGCGAGCGTCCATCTTCAACCCCTCTTCCTTCTGAGGCCGTGAACTCTGGCTCTGTGACCGGCCGTAATCGCGTGCAGGAGCCGCCAGTCACGGCATGACCACTATTAGAAACGGCATGATGTGCCCTTTCTAAAGTGCACATGTGCTGTAGACATTGGCGCATGCACAGTAGTCATGGGCGATCAACTTTTTTGCAAATATCTCCTAAACCGTGGAGGTTTAGGAGATATTTCAAGCACCTACAGGTAAGCCTTAATATAGGCTTACCTGTAGGTAAAAGTGGTTGTACAGGGTGTACAAGCACTTTAACTATGTTCCCTAGGTGTGTTCTAACTGTAGGGGAGATGGACTGCCAGGGACATGACAGAGATCGGGAATCCGTAACCAGTGGCTCAGCCCCTTTTGGCTATTTAAACAGCTTTGCTCAATTCTTCCGTGCCCTTGCGTGGTCTATAATCTCCAGTGTGTTCCTCTGTATGACTTGGCCTAGCTGACTTTGCTCCTGATGCCTGTTCTTGTTTTTGCTCCTTACTATGCTGACTTCTGGCTTCCTGATCCTGCCTCATCTGATTACCCACTCTGGCATCCAAACCTTTGCTTTGGTTTTTGCCTATGTTTCTGAACTGTGTTATTTTTTTGCTATTTTATTAAAGGTGTGATTTTAACTGCATTTTCTGTCTCCGCCTGGTTTATGGTTCCTGACATCCTCATAGTGAAAATTCCATATACTCAGCCTCATAATGATAAGACTCATCCTCATAGTGTTGACCCCCCACCATTTTATATACTGATCCTCATAGTGTTGACCCCCCACCATTTTTATATACTCATCCTCATGGCTACAAGCCACCAATACTCTCTATACTCATCGTCATAGTAACCAGTCCCAAGCTTTCCACATACTCATCCCCATAGTGATGAACACTCAGCATTCTTTATATTCATCCTCATAGTGATCAGCCCTCACCATTTCCTATACTCATCTCCCAGCTTTCCACATACTCATCGTCATAGTGAGGAACCACCCATTCCATGTACTCATCATCATAGTGACAATCACCCATCATTTCATATACTCATCCTTAGTGTTAGGCAAACTGTTTGGCCTTAACACCCGAATATTAGGGGCGTTTGACCGATTGTTTGGCCTGCCAAGCACTC
Organism: Lithobates sylvaticus; assembly: GCA_028564925.1. Taxonomy (NCBI): domain Eukaryota; kingdom Metazoa; phylum Chordata; class Amphibia; order Anura; family Ranidae; genus Lithobates; species Lithobates sylvaticus. The sequence continues at coordinate 7,076,337 of CM053029.1, forward strand.
CACAATGCACGGCACACCGCACAGTACATTGGAAGCCCTGATTGGCTGAAGCGATGAAGGATTTGCCCAATCAGGGCCCAGCACACTGTCAAAGGCATGATTGGATAAAGTAATGATGACTGTGCCCAATCATGGCTCATTGCTCATAGACCCACCCCACGCTATAAAAGGTTACTTCCCAGAACAGTCATTTGCAGTGTGATATTGGAGTAAAGATAGATAGAACATGGCTCTGTGCAGTGCTACTAGAGAGTTAGTGTGCTATTTCTGAGTGTAAAGTATCAGTTTAGTGTGAATATAGTGATAGTGCAGCGTGAGTGTAGTGTGAATGTTCATTTTTTACTTTAGTGTCAGTTTAGTGATTCAGGGCAGGTTACCTGTAGTATATTAAAGTGTGTCAGTTCAGTTTTACTGCAGTATATTGTAGTGTCAGTGGAGTGTGTCTGTGTCCATTGATTAAAGTGTACCTAGGTACACATTTCCCCGTCTCTATTTTATTTTGGTAATAAGCCACCCCCATCATGTCTGGGAGACCAACAAGGAGAGGCAGACGTTTCCATGGCACTGTGAGGGGGCCAGCAGGGTATGGGTCCACAGGCAAAGGTGGACGTGGTCAGTCCTCAGCCAGGGCATAGGGTTGCCACCTCAACCCAAACACATATGAATTACATAGGTTGTAAGGCTAATTTAATGCAGATAAGCCCCCAAGTGAGTTTAATTACCACCTTAATCAGCCACAGAACCTGTGTAATTAATATGTGTTCGGTTTTAAAGGGGTGAGGTGGCAACCCTAGCAGGGCATCATTTCCTCTGTGTAGTGATGTTGCCTAGTCCCCTGCAGCTGCCAGGGTGGCAAAACCTGCCTGCTTGCCCACAGCTATTCCTGCCATAGACCCAGCATCAGGCATGGAGGATTCAGCTGAGTTATTTGAACACAGTGGCAGCCGCTTGCTCCTTGACGATGCACAGCCATTACTGGATTCATTAACAGTACCGCTATAAATCAACCAGCCCAAACGGTTATAGCAACAAATATTATAACATGTTTTCAGATATTCTATCTCCGTATATTAGTGCAGTAGCTAATCAAGCAGCTAAAAAAAAGCTATTTTCTTGAAGAAACTCTAGAGGCCCCCATTGTAGCAATCCCTAAACCCAGGAAATCTCCCTCGGATCCCGCAAACTTCAGACCCATATCCTTATTGAATAGTGATATCAGAATAAATGCTTAGTTATTAGTGTAGTGCCCTCTACTTTTGGGTAGGTGCTATAGTGTATTTTGGTAGTGCAGGATTTAGTTACAGGTAAATTTAGCCAGGCTTGTGGTTATTTCCCATGTCTGGTTGTGTTGATTCTGGGATGGGAGTGTCAGTATAGCTGGGGGTGTGACCACCTACACTTGGGCTCAGAGATACCTCCTCTGCTTGACAGTGGAATGTTCTGGAAACGAGAGGATGGGCTGAATGGCAGGGAACCCATGTGAGAGTCTTGACCAATGGTTAATTTGCATGGTCAAGGGGAGGTCTCTCATAAAAAAGGGGGGGTCACATGCTCCCAAGAAGGTCGGGTGGAAGTCCAAAGGAGGAGATCCTAGGGAGGCTGAGGCCTGGAGTTCCAGTAGGCCAAGGGCCTGGGACCCTGGCGGAGGAGATTGCAGAATGTAGAGATGGAGATTGGGCCGGACAGCCCCATGCAGGGATGTACCGTGCGTCCGGAGGAACAGGTCAGTGCAACTTAACCACTTGCCGACCGGCGCACGACGATATACGTCGACAGAATGGCACGTACAGGCAGGAGGGCGTATATATAAGTCCCTCCTTTAGCCTGTCCGTGCCATCGCTCCCGCGCCGGTCGGGACCCCCGTGAGTCCGATCGCGGTCCCCGCGGACTCGATCGCCGCGGGGACCCCCGCGATCGTCTCACGGGAAGGCTGAACGGGGAGATGCCGAGATAAACAGCATCTCCCGTTCTGCCTAGCAACTAGTGACGCCAATCTCTGCTCCCTGTGATTGGAGCAGAGATCAGCCTTCACTAGCTGACAGCCACGCCCCCTCACAGTAAGAAATACACCCCTAGGCATACTTAACCCTTACACTGCCCCCTTGTGGTTAACTCCTTCACTGCCAGTGTCATTTATACAGGAATTAATGCATTTAAATAGCATTGCTGTAAAAATGACAATGGTCCCAAAAATGTGTCAAAAATGTCCGATGTGTCCGCCATAATGCGCAGTCACAAAAAAAATCGCAGATCTCCGCCATTACTAATAAAAAAAAAAAATTATTAATAAAAATGCTATAAAACTATCCCCTATCTTGAAAACGCTATAACTTCTGCGCAAACCGATCAATAATCGCTTATTGCGATTTATTTTACCAAAAATATGTAGAAGAATACGTATCGGCCTGAACTGAGGAAAAAAAATGTTTTTTTATATATTTTTTGGGGATATTTATTATAGCAAAAAGCAAAAAATAATGCATTTTTTTTCAAAGTTGTCGCTCTATTTTTGTTTATAGCGCAAAAAATAAAAACCGCAGGGGCGATCAAATACCACCAAAAGAAAGCTCTATTTGTGGGAAAAAAAGGACGCCAATTTTGTTTGGGAGCCACGTTGCATGACCGCGCAATTGTCAGTTAAAACGACGCAGTGCCGAATTGCAAAAAGGGGCGTGGTCCTTTGGCTGCCAATTGGTCCGGGGCTGAAGTGGTTAAAGAAACAAGTGCAGGAGCGAGTGGAGTGACTTGCTGCGAAGCCACAGAACACAACACATAGAAGAATGTGGGGCCTCTCCACAAAGTACAACAAGGATTGTATTATAGATACCGTACCATCATCCAAGAATTACATGGAAAGTTGTTTGGGGGTCTGGTCCCCAACCCAGAGCCCCCAAGAAAAGGGGGGAGCTAGTGGACTATTGCGGTACTTGGTGTAGTAGTTACATCAAAATATAGACAGTATATATAAAAGTTTTTGCAAATTTTATTACAGAAAAGACAAAATCTACACACAACATATATACTAAAAACCGTACATATAGTGGATAATTTCACTATTTCTTTTTGACTAGTTTCGCCACATAGCGGCTTCTTCAGGAAATATACATCTGAAAACCAGATTCACAGATATATAATATCACACGGATTAAGGTAAACATACACAGGAGCCCTGTACATGTATAGGAAATATATTGGGTAAATAGGTATATGTATTTGGTCTCTTACCCAAGTTGAGCGCGGCCAGGAGGTGGCGTGTACACCCCGGCAAAGTCTCCCATGGCGATTGGGGGAGGGGGTCTGCACCAAGCCACAGGGACACAGTCTACATAGGAAAATGATAAACAAGGTAAACAATATGGAAGTGTGTGTGTAATGTACACAGACCCGCATATATCACCATCTAGTTGGCGATGAATACTGCTGGTGTAGAGACCCCTATAGCCAATAGTGTGATAGGAGGGTAGTGGTAGGAAGGGCTGGACTCATATCGCCCTGTGAGGAAAGGGAAACATCGGGGACATGTAGTTAAATACTAGATGCCCCATAGTAATAGTGCTAGAAAGTGATCCTTACGGTAAAAGTATATATCATATCCGGAGCCGGTGCGGATACACGCTGGAGGGACTAGTGGATAGAGAAAAAGAACAACGCAAGTAGAGGAAAAAAAACCTGGAGTGATTGACACCCGTGTAAAAGCAAGAAAGTAAAGTAAAGTATGAGGATCTTTGGTTACAGAAAGGGCCTGATGGGGTCATCCATAGGGAGGCCCCATTGTCAGCCATAGGGAGGCCCCATTGTCATCCATAGGGAGGCCCCATTGTCATCCATAGGGAGGCCCCATTGTCATCCATAGGGAGGCCCCATTGTCATCCATAGGGAGGCCCCATTGTCATCCATAGGGAGGCCCCATTGTCAGCCATAGGGAGGCCCCATTGTCAGCCATAGGGAGGCCCCATTGTCATCCATAGGGAGGCCCCATTGTCATCCATAGGGAGGCCCCATTGTCATCCATAGGGAGGCCCCATTGTCAGCCATAGGGAGGCCCCATTGTCATCCATAGGGAGGCCCCATTGTCAGCCATAGGGAGGCCCCATTGTCATCCATAGGGAGGCCCCATTGTCATCCATAGGGAGGCCCCATTGTCATCCATAGGGAGGCCCCATTGTCAGCCATAGGGAGGCCCCATTGTCAGCCATAGGGAGGCCCCATTGTCATCCATAGGGAGGCCCCATTGTCATCCATAGGGAGGCCCCATTGTCATCCATAGGGAGGCCCCATTGTCAGCCATAGGGAGGCCCCATTGTCATCCATAGGGAGGCCCCATTGTCATCCATAGGGAGGCCCCATTGTCAGCCATAGGGAGGCCCCATTGTCAGCCATAGGGAGGCCCCATTGTCATCCATAGGGAGGCCCCATTGTCAGCCATAGGGAGGCCCCATTGTCAGGCAAGGGACCAATAAAGGGAACAAAATGTAAAGTGAATAGAGAAATAAAGGCAGAAGCAGCGACTGAAGGGAAGTGAAAGTGCTGAGTAAAGAAGAAGCTTGAATAGCAGGCAGAGGGGCCCCATCTATGTAGAATGGAAAAGGAGGCAGTCAAGTTACCTCCTAAGCCCTATAGCAGTGGGAAACAGGGGCCCAGGAGGCTGATGATGTAACATACAGGGGCCCCAGGAGGCTGATGATGTAACATACAGGGGCCCAGGAGGCTGATGATGTAACATACAGGGGCCCCAGGAGGCTGATGATGTAACATACAGGGCCCCAGGAGGCTGATGATGTAACATACAGGGGCCCAGGAGGCTGATGATGTAACATACAGGGGCCCCAGGAGGCTGATGATGTAACATACAGGGGCCCAGGAGGCTGATGATGTAACATACAGGGCCCCAGGAGGCTGATGATGTAACATACAGGGGCCCAGGAGGCTGATGATGTAACATACAGGGGCCCAGGAGGCTGATGATGTAACATACAGGGGCCCCAGGAGGCTGATGATGTAACATACAGGGGCCCCAGGAGGCTGATAATGTAACATACAGGGGCCCCAGGAGGCTGATAATGTAACATACAGGGGCCCCAGGAGGCTGATGATGTAACATACAGGGCCCAGGAGGCTGATGATGTAACATACAGGGGCCCCAGGAGGCTGATAATGTAACATACAGGGGCCCCAGGAGGCTGATAATGTAACATACAGGGGCCCCAGGAGGCTGATGATGTAACATACAGGGGCCCCAGGAGGCTGATGATGTAACATACAGGGGCCCAGGAGGCTGATGATGTAACATACAGGGGCCCCAGGAGGCTGATGATGTAACATACAGGGGGCCCAGGAGGCTGATGATGTAACATACAGGGGCCCAGGAGGCTGATGATGTAACATACAGGGGCCCAGGAGGCTGATGATGTAACATACAGGGGGCTCCGCTGAACATCGATAGCCCAACAGGTAACGATATCATTGGTCGGGGCATAGAGACAGCCAATCCCCAGTAAGATAAAGGTTATAAGTCGGGATATATGAAGGTAAAAATCCTGGAGAAATAGAGACTGAATGTCGGTTACAAAGAGGCCGCTCCCAATTTAGGTTAAACTTGCAAAAGCCCATCTGCAGGAAAGTCACTTACCACCTAGAGCCAAGCGCTGGGTATGCCCCTGGTCCACAGGGTGCCAGACGGGTCCGTCCAAATACCCCCTCCCACCCCCAATGTACAATCTCCATACAGCTGACCACACACCGTACAATCTGATTGTACAATCTCCATAAAGCTGACCACACACAACATACAATCTGATTGTACAATCTCCATAAAGCTGACCACACACCATACAATCTGAATGTACAATCTCCAAAAAGCTGACCACACACACACCATACAATCTGATTGTACAATCTCCAAAAAGCTGACCACACACACACCATACAATCTGATTGTACAATCTCCATAAAGCTGACCACACACCATACAATCTGATTGTACAATCTCCATAAAGCTGACCACACACACCATACAATCTGATTGTACAATCTCCATAAAGCTGACCACACACCATACAATCTGATTGTACAATCTCCATAAAGCTGACCACGCACCATACAATCTGATTGTACAATCTCCATAAAGCTGACCACGCACCATACAATCTGATTGTACAATCTCCATAAAGCTGACCACACACCATACAATCTGATTGTACAATCTCCATAAAGCTGACCACACACCATACAATCTCCATAAAGCTGACCACACACCATACAATCTGATTGTACAATCTCCATAAAGCTGACCACACACACCATACAATCTGATTGTACAATCTCCATAAAGCTGACCACACAACATACAATCTCCATAAAGCTGACCACACACCATACAATCTGAATGTACAATCTCCATAAAGCTGACCACACACCATACAATCTGATTGTACAATCTCCTGAGTTGGTAGAGAAGGTTTCAGTATCAGACGTGGAATCTCTTCTCGTTTCCTCCATCATATTGGATGAGTTTGAGGAATGAAGGATTTGGGTGGTGAGGAGGTTCCTGGAAATCACCATCTGGGGGAAATTTTCTTAGAGAGAAACTTCCTCTTCTGGTGGTTTATTGTGCAAAACACACAGAAACCCCCAACGTGGTTATTTCTGAGCACATTAAAGGGGTGTTTCACCTTAAAAAAAAATTTAAAAGTCAGCAGCTAAAAAAAAAAAGTCGCTGCTGACTTTTAATAAGTACACTTACCCTCCCCAGGGCGCCCGCGATGTCGTTCGTGGAGGCCGAGATGTCCCTTGGCCAGGGCCGGATTAACATGGGGGCTATTGGAGCTGCAGCTCCAGGCCCCTTTCTCAAGATAGGCCCATTTGCCCCAAAAAAAAAAAAAAATTCTAAAAAAAAAAAAAAAAGATTGACTTTGAGGGCTGGAGCTCAACGATTAGGAGTCACAGAGACCCCACATTGGGAGGTGGGTAGCTAAAGACCTACTCCAGCACTGGTTAAAATATGGGGCTTTTATCATCTATAGTTCCAGAGATATGGGGATGCTTGCGCAGTCGGTCAGAAGCTACATACAGAGCGGCCAGTAGCTGGAACACTCTGCAGACTGAGAGGATGACATCACAGTGCTTATAATAATTATTTGTATATTACTTATAATTAACCCCTCGCCACCCAGGCCAATTCTGACACTTCTCTCCTACATGTAAAAAAATCATCTTTTTTTTGGATAGAAAATTACTCAGAACCCTCAGGCATTATATATGTTGTTTTAGCAGAGACCCTATGGAATAAAATTGTGGTCTTTGCAACTTTTTATGTTACACGATATTTGTGCAGCAATTTTTCAAACGTTTTTTTTGGAAAGAAACTGTTTCATTCATAAAAAAACACTAAAGTTAGCACGATTTTTTTGTGTACTAAGCATTTTTTTTACAGGTTACATGTTTAGAGTTACAGAGGAGGTCTAAGGCTAGAATTATTGCTCTCGCTCTATCGATCGCGGCGTATGTAACCTGTGTGTATCTGGCTCTGATACTAACCAGTGCCTACCCAGCCACTGACTAGTATCTCTCCCCAGCCTGTCCCAACACACCCTCTCACCTGCTGACCTGTGGATGGGGGAATCACTCCCGCAGTGTTATTGTGTTCTGCCAGTGAATACAATGATTAGTGTTGCTAACTATAGCTGGCAGCACTGATTATTTTGGGGAAAACCTGACAGGCTGGTTGTACTCAAGCTGGGAAGGCATGCAGTGACGTCATCGCGTTCAGCGTCTCTGGAAGGAGGAAGGGTTCGTTTTTATTGTATGCCGGCCGGCGTCCTGTGTTCACTCCATTTTGGAGTCTTCTTATGCGCTTTTTTATTCTTTTCAAATGTGAGTACTTTTCACCAATAAACTACTCATTACATGTTTTAAACGGTATTATGCTATGGTCTGCCTTTTTTCTCTCCTGGCCATATTTTGATGCACCGCCAAGTGCTACTCTCTGGATCTGATTTTCTACTGGGTTTGGTCTGAGGTCTTGTGTCCGGTGTGAGTGGCAGACGCTGGGAGATCGTTTATTTAGACGTCCGTCCCCCCCCCTTTTGGAAGTCAGGATTTCTGTATGGGCTCATTTTGAATGGCTTGATTTTGCCTACCATCTGGTAAGGAGATTTTATACTGGTGGCGGCACTTTTGTGTGGTGTGGAGCACAGCGGTGTGAAAAGAAATTTAACCTGGAGTGCCTGGTCCCTAAGAATAGGAAGCCATATCCTAGGATGACATTCAACCCTTGAACTGTTTTATATTCCCACAGGTCGATTCACACATGGGCTAGTGTGTGATACAATATAGGACTCTCTTGTCACATGTTGCTATTGCTAACCACTCAGTTATCTATTACCATCACCTTCAGATATTATTGTTTGTATTAGAATTTGTGTGCTCCTACACTGTCTTATTATTTTACCCACTAGTCATGTATCAGCAGTTCTCAATCGGATTGTTTTTGATTATGGTATAGACATTTTAGCTAATTTACCTGGCGCAGTTTTTTTTTTTTCCTCTATATTGTACTGGTTAATAGATTGACTTGTGTAAAACCAGGTAGATCGACTATGGCTGGTCTCTGCTTAATTGGTGTAATTTCAATCCATGTATGGCCCGCTTAACCACTACGCAGTCCCTAAACATCCTTCCACAAACCTTTACATTTTTCCTTCCCAGATTACTTCATCCTCCTCTCCTATACATAGTGTCCACTGTCATATCCTACACACTCCCCTCCTATACATAGCGCCCACTGTCATACCCTCCACACTTCTCTCCTCTACATAGCGCCCGCTGTCATACTCTCCACACTTCTCTCCTGTACATAGTGCCTACTGTCATACCCTCCACACTCCTCTCCTATACATAGTGCCCACTGTCATACTCTCCACACTTCTCTCCTCTACATAGTGCCCACTGTCATACTCTCCACACTTCTCTCCTGTACATAGTGCCTACTGTCATACTCTCCACACTTCTCTCCTCTACATAGTGCCCACTGTCATACCCTCCACACTTCTCTCCTCTACATAGCACCCGCTGTCATACTCTCCACACTTCTCTCCTGTACATAGTGCCTACTGTCATACCCTCCACACTCCTCTCCTATACATAGTGCCCACTGTCATACTCTCCACACTTCTCTCCTCTACATAGTGCCCACTGTCATACTCTCCACACTTCTCTCCTGTACATAGTGCCTACTGTCATACTCTCCACACTTCTCTCCTATACATAGCGCCCGCTGTCATATCCTACACACTCCTCTCCTGTACATAGTGCTCGCTTTCATACCCTACACACTCCTCTCCTATACATAGCGCCCACTGTCATACCCTCCACACTTCTCTCCTCTACATAGCGCCCGCTGTCATACTCTCCACACTTCTCTCCTGTACATAGTGCCTACTGTCATACTCTCCACACTTCTCTCCTCTACATAGTGCCCACTGTCATACTCTCCACACTTCTCTCCTGTACATAGTGCCTACTGTCATACCCTCCACACTTCTCTCCTGTACATACTGCTCACTGTCATACCCTCCACACTTCTCTCCTATACATAGCGCCAGCTGTCATATCCTACATACTCCTCTCCTGTACATAGTGCCCGCTGTCATACACTTCTCTCCTGTACATAGTGCCCACTGTCGTACCCTCCACACTCCTCTGCTGTGCATACTGCCCACTGTCATACTCTCCACACTCCTCTCCTGTACATAGTGCCTTCTGCCATACCCTCCGCACTCCTCTCATGTACATAGTGCCCACTGTTAGACCCTCCACATTCCTCTCCATCACCTGCACATACTTCCCACTTTTATACCATCCATTCTCCTCCCCTATGCCTCTTACCCACAAAAACAGTTCTTTAAAATTATACTGAATATCCTCAATGTTACCAGCTCTAGAATGGGCACACTTTTGTTAGTTCAACTAAAGGAAATCTCAGTCCTCATATATGTTCTGCCCCATTATTAGTTCTTATTTAATTGTGTAATTACTATTGTGATGTATATATGAACGTAGGGGATGTCAGCTACTCTAAATATAACACTTGTAAAAAAGTGTCCCTGAAAATATTTTTGAAATGTTGGGAACTATGCGGGTCAGTAGGGGCCCCATGAGAGGCTCCTGGGTTCCAATGATATTAAAGCGCTAGTAAACTTTTGTAACGTTACTATTTTTAGAGGCCCTGAGGTAGGTTATGCCATAATGTACAAGTATGCACAGCATATTAGCACATTAGGGTACACTTACCTGTCAGACTGAGCCCTCCAGTGCTGTGCTGTGATCAATACGGCGGGGCCCGGGCACTTCCATCTTCACCCGGTCTTCCTTCTGGGTTCTGTGCCTTCGGTCACTTGCCTTGGCCGGGCTGTGTTGATGTTATTCCCATGCATGCTCATGTGCATCCTCTTTCTCTCATCCCCCTTTCTCTCTCATCCTCTTTCCCCTCACACCTCTTTCATCCCCTTTCTCTCTCTCTCTCTCTCATCCTCCCTCTCTTTTTGATTTAATTTGTTATAACAAAAAATTGTTTGCATTTTTATTTATTAATTTATTGTTTATAAAAGCCCCCACCAAAATCCTCAGCACCAGGCCCATGATGTTCTTAATCTGGCCCTGCCCTTGGCTATCCGGATCCAGCGCCGCCATCCTCAGTAAGGGAAGCGGCCTACTGCGCATGCGCGAGTCGGCGCGCGGCCTACTGCGCATGCGCGAGCGCAGTCTTATTTGTGAATGGGGAACGCGGTGTGTTGTGGGACACAGTTCCCATAACACACCGCGCCCCATTCACCTGAAGACGGAAGGAGAGAAGATCACCACGGCGCTGGAGGAGGCAGATTAGGACGATCTGCCTAGCAACAGCCATTTCTGGTAAGTAAAAAAAAAAATTTTTTTTTTTTTTTTTTATTTTAAATTATTACTAACATTTTTCTAGTTTTCATTTTCAGGGTGTCCCACCACTTTAAACACGAGGCAGTTCTGGGGGCCCCTCGTCTCCGCTGGACGGACTCTCGGTGATGGACGGACTCTCGGTGATGGACGGACTCTCGGTGATGGACGGACTCTCGGTGATGGACGGACTCTCGGTGATGGACGGACTCTCGGTGATGGACGGACTCTCGGTGATGGACGGACTCTCGGTGATGGGCGGACTCTCGGTGATGGGCGGACTCTCGGTGATGGGCGGACTCTCGGTGATGGGCGGACTCTCGGTGATGGGCGGACTCTCGATGATGGACGGACTCTCGGTGATGGACGGACTCTCGGTGATGGACGGACTCTCGGTGATGGACGGACTCTCGGTGATGGACGGACTCTCGGTGATGGACGGACTCTCGGTGATGGACGGACTCTCGGTGATGGACGGACTCTCGGTGATTGACGGACTCTCGGTGATGGACGGACTCTCGGTGATGGACGGACTCTCGGTGATGGACGGACTCTCTGTGATGGACGGACTCTCGGTGATGGACGGACTCTCGGTGATGGACGGACTCTCGGTGATGGACGGACTCTCGGTGATGGACGGACTCTCGGTGATGGACGGACTCTCGGTGATGGACGGACTCTCGGTGATGGACGGACTCTCGGTGATGGACGGACTCTCGGTGATGGACGGACTCTCGGTGATGGACGGACTCTCGGTGATGGACGGACTCTCGGTGATGGACGGACTCTCAGTGATGGTCGGACTTTCAATGATGGATGTAAATGAATGTTCTCCAGAGTTGGATGGCGATCTTTCTGGCAGTAGGGTTGGCGAGTGTCCAACCCGTCCTGACATCCAAGGCAAGGGATTTGGAGATGGAGGAGCATTGAATTTACATCGTGAGAGAATGTCTGCTACCGGGACGCACACAGAACCAAAATCCTCAATGGGTTCCTCCCTTCTCTTATGCAGCGTACACACGGTCGGAATTTCCGATAGAAACAGTCCGATGGGAGCTTTTCATCAGATTTTCCGACCGTGTGTACGCCCATCGGTCTTTTTCTGTTGGAATTTCCGACGGACTTTGGATTGAGAACCTGTTCTTAATTTTTCTGACGGAAAACCTTTCTATCGGATTTACCGATCGTGTGTATGCAATTCCGACACGCAAAATTCCGACGCATGCTCGGAAACAATTTGACGCATGCTCGGAAGCATTAAACTTCCTTTTTATAGTGCTGTAGAACGTGTTGTATGCCGCGGTGTTATTGACCGTCAGAATTTGGTGTGACCGTGTGTAGGCAAGACAGCTTGAGCGAAATTCCGTCGGAATTCCGACGGGAAAACCGTCAGAGCTTTTTCCGACGAGACTTCCGATCGTGTGTACGGGGCATTACTCTAGTCAGGAAATCACTTTTATTCTCTGTATGATTTCCTGTCTTAGAGATGATGTCACTTCCTGTCTATTAAAATCAAGTATATCGCTCTAATGGGACCCCAGATAGTAGTACAAACTGACAGGGGTTCTAATCCTCTCCCCTCTATCCACAACTATGAAAATTAAACCGTATACATCTGGGTATATACTGTATACATTTCTTCCACAGCAGGATATACACAAACCTACAATTTGCCTACCAAGACAATCTGCACCTAATCCCGTCACAGAAAGAAGAGAAATGTGCATGAGATAAATTAACTATATTACCAAAAGTATTGGGACACCTGCCTTTACACACACATGAACTTTAATGGTATCCCAGTCTTAGTCCGTAGGGTTCAATATTGAGTTGGCCCACCTTCTGCAGCTATAACAGCTTCACCTCTTCTGGGAAAGCCGTCCACAAGGTTTAGGAGGGTGTCTATGGGAAGGTTTGACCATTCTTTCAGAAGAGAATTTGTGAGGTCAAGTGCTGATGTTGGACGAGAAGTCCTGGCTCTCAATCTCCACTCTAATTCATCCCAAAGGTGTTCTATCGGGTTGAGGTCAGGACCAGTCAAGTTCCTCCACCCCAAACTCACTCATCCATGTCTTTATGGACCTTGCTTTGTGCACTGGTGTGCAGTCATCATGTTGGTACAGGAAGGAGCCGTCCCCAAACTGTTCCCACAAAGTTGGGAGCATGGAATTGTCCAAAATGTCTTGGTATGCCAACACCTTAAGGGTTCCCTTCACTGGAACTAAGGGGAGAGGTCCAACCCCTGAAAAACATCCCCACACCATAATCCCCCTCCACCCACACCATAATCCCCCCTCCACCCCCCCCCACCCATCCCCCCCCCCCCACCATAATCCCCCCTCCCCCACACCATAATCCCCCCTCCCCCACACCATAATCCCCCCTCCACCAAATGATTTGGACCAGTGCACAAAGCAAGGTCCATAAAGACACAGATGAGCGAGTTTGGGGTGGAGGAACTTGATTGGCCTGCACAGAGTCCTGACCTCAACCTGATAGAACACCTTTGGGAGGATTTAGAGTAGAGACTGTGAGACAGGCCTTCTTGTCCAACATCAGTGCCTGACCTCACAAATGCACTTCTGGAAGAATAGTCAAACATTCCCATAGACACCCTCCTAAACCTTGTGGACGGCCTTCCCAGAAGAGTTGAAACTGTTATAGCTGCAAAGGGTGGGCCAACTCAATATTGAACCCTACAGACTAATGCCCCGCACACACGTTTGGAAATTCCGATGGAAAATGTCCTATCGGACCATGTTGTTGGAAAATCCGACCGTGTGTGGGCTCCATCGGACTTTTTCCGTCGGAATTTCCGACGGAAATATTTGAGATGCTGCTTTCAAATTTTCCGACAACAAAGTCCAATCACGCAAATTCCGATCGTGTGTAGCCTAGTCCGACGGACAAAGTGCCGCGCATGCTCAGAAGAGATTCTCTGACGGAAGCGCTCGGTCAGGTAAAACTAGCGTTCCTAATCGACACACATTCGTCACGCTGCAATGGTAAAAACGTGTTTAATGCAGCGCATTCTCTTTCTTTACAATACAAGAAGAATGACGTGTTTTAGCTGCTCCGATTCACACCGACTTCTCACAAACTTCTTTCTTTATTCTTTTTCCTGATTTCATGGCTACAATTTTTTTAGTCGTCAGATCTCAAGAATGTTTGATTATTTTTTTTTTTTTTTTTACATTTATAGTGGTTGGTTTTTTAAATCAAGATTTCCTTTATTTGTAATTTTGCTCATTTTTTTTTTTTTGGTTGGTGTGTTTTGTGTGTCTCAACTTACCCAACACCACTATTCTCATTATTTATTTGTTAAATTCTGTAGGAGGTTGTTTGGTGTTGGTGCCCCTTGTTAATTCTACTTTCTATATTAGGAATGTATCGGCCTCCTCACAAATAAACTGTCCTCTTTGAAGTAAAACACATAGGCAAGGATTTCTGGAAATCGAAAAAACCTTTATTAGGTGTCAGCAACAAACAAAAGAGGAAGGCAGCGATGGAGAAATCGGGGAGATTTGCAAAGCCTTTGACCCCCACGGCAGACATCAATTTTTTAAACTCAAAAATTGGTGGCTTGAGGAGTACGTATCTTAAGGGAGTTCAATCGGTCCAGAAGTCCAAGAGATCGGGAACTGCAGCAGATGCCATCTATGTCCCCAGGCTGTGGTCATACGAGAGGCTCCATCTTCTATCAGACCAGACTGAACCCAGATCATCACACTCTGGTCTTCCTTCCACGCTTCCTTCCAGGCTGTGGTCATACGAGAGGCTCCATCTTCTATCAGACCAGACTGAATCCAGGTCATCACACTCTGGTCTTCCTTCCACGCTTCCTTCCAGGCTGTGGCTGTGGTGCTGGAGGTGTGTCAGAAGAAGGAGGAGGAGGAGCATGGTCCATCTCGCACACATGTGTCCTGTTGGTCATTTCGCCCAACAACCCCTTATTTAATATTTTGACAATTGCCTCCTCACACATGAGGCGCTGCCCCTCCTCCATCTGGGTCAGTTTTGTGGCAGCCAAGGTGGAAAAGGCCTCTTGATATGTGGGGGTGGCTTTTAGTACCGCCGAAGCCTCCCCAATCAGCCGGAGCGCTGACTCCCCCACATCCCCCCTTTCTGGGCCTTTTGTATGGGAGGCGGAGGGGAGGGACTTGGGATCGAGTCAGGCTCCTAGGCCTGCCCACATCTTGGCTGCCACTTCCCCCTGCCTCCTCCTGGCTGCCACATTCCACAGCCTCCTCCTGGCTGAGGTCTTCCTGTGTATGGAAATGGGACATCGTTTTAGTTTTTGGGTCATCAAACACACACAATTTTCAGATCTTGAATGTTGCAAATTGTTAACAAATAGAAAACCATAGAATTCTGAGCCCAGCAGTTTACATTCTTGCCCAAAATCTCTCCAACACTACTGTCTATTGATATGTAAAACACTTTAGCAAATTAGTGTTAAAAAATGAAGTTAACATCATTAATTTTTCCGCAAAAAATATGTAGAACAATACTATACGTGGCTCAAGCTGGGCTCCTCCACATCTTCCTGACTGGAAGGCCCAGGTTGGGCGTCAGAAGCCTCAGCAGGGGTGGAATGCGTAGAAGGATAAGTCAAGAGTGATTCCCTGACCTGACCTGGAGCCTCTCGTAGTACCACAGCTTGTGGACATAAACTTCATCTGCTGCAGTTGCAGATCTCTGGGACGTCAGGACCTGAATGCGCTCCCTGAAATAAGTACTTCTCAGGCCACCAATTTTCATTTTTAACTTGTCGATGGTTGCCATGGGGATCACCGGCTTTACAAACTCCAGCAGCTTCTCCATCGCTGCCACCCTCTTTATTTTGTTGCTGTAATGGGGATGCTTGGCTTGCCACAAAAGGGGCATCTCCCTGAACTTGTCAATGAACAGGGGGAGGAAGCTGACGTCATTGAACCCCTCCCGATCCTGGAGGAGAAGATTTAAGGCCTCAAATATGTCTTTTGGAGAAATGTTGGAGATGGTGGACATATTGAAGAGGAGCGACTATGATGGGAAGTATGGGCCTTACCCCAACCCAAATGTTAGAAAGGCCAAGATCATGGCTAAAGTTGTGAAGAGTCTGCAGAAGAATTTTGGGGTACAACGATCCAAGGATCAACTGAGGAAACGCTGGTCAGACCTGAAACTGAGGGAGCCCGATCAGTACAGAAAGATCAAGCGAGTTCTTCAAATAAGTAAGTAGTTGTCGTGTCTTCATATTATTTTTCTTGCTTGCATACTGCTCCATGTGCTTTGTTTTTTAATGTTGTACAGTTGAAAATGGCCACTTTCATGTTTCATTTCGGAAAAAAACACAAGACTTTGTACAAACACCCAGTGACCATCAAACCCCGTATGGTAACAGAGGCCTCATATTCCCAACACAAGCATCATACTGACCTATTATGTGTACACCCAGCACACCCCAGGGGGTGTAACACATTAGCACCTCACCCATTTGTTTGTGTTTTTTTTTCCTAAATAAAGCCGAAAACTTAATGAGGCCGAAGATTTAATATTTGTAAGACATTTCTTTGTATTCACTTGTGTAGAAGGCAGAGGGTGTAACACACCAACACTTGTTTTAGGACATCACAGAGGGTCTAACACACCAAGACGTGGCCAGATATACATTTGAATAGCAGATAGAATGAAATGATCTCCTCTGTATGTCTTTTATTCTGCATTAGGCAGAGGGTGTAGCACACAATTCCAATGGATGGATTTTCTCCTTTAATGATTGGTTTGGATTGTGCAGTCGGTGGAAGTCCCCAATAAGTTGTCCCCTCCCCCATTTCCTTCCCATTCTCTATTTATAGCTTTTTATTTTGTCCTTTAACCACTTCAGCCCCGGAAGATTTTACCCCCCCTTCCTGACCAGAGCACTTTTTGTGATTCGGCACGGCGTCACTTTAACTGACAATTGCGCGGTCGTGTGACGTCACCCCCAAACAAAACCCGCCTCCTTTTCCCCACACAAAGAACTTTATTTTGGTGGCAGAGTAAAAAAAAAGGAGGTCTGGATGGCGACACCTCAGAAAAGCTTCTTTATTGGTAATTAGTAAAATCCAAAAAATACAGTTATGTCATCAGGAGAACGGCGTGAATATCTGACGCGTTTCACCCCTCAAAGGTGCTCAATCATAGCTAAATAAAGAGAGCAAATACCTCAATATATACAGAGTATCATGTGACTGATCTGAGAAATCAGCCAATCCGAGATGTTCCAATGAATTACATAAATGCCTGACAGAGACACAGCTGAGCGCCATGTGTGAGTGCAAAGTGTCACTACTACACATCTGCAATTCCTTTCGCTTTTTTTCCGTTATTTTCGTTCATTCGAATAACGAATCGTTCGAATCTAACGAATCCGAAAACAACGAAAATCCGAAAAACAACTAATGTACGAAAGAAGAAAATTTGAAAAACGAAAACAGGACCAACGAAAATCAAAAATAAACAAAAAAAATCGTACATTCGTAACTTTTTTTTTTGTTGAATTGGTAACTTTCCGTGTCCCTTACAATGGCGCTGCTTTACGTGCTTCAAATGGATTGAACAAAAAAAATTCGTACATTCGTAACTTTTTTTTTCGATTCGTAATTTTCCGTGTCTCTTAACCGCTTCTCGACCGCCTCATGTACATATACGTGAGCAGAATGGCATGGGCAGGCAAAATCCCGTACCTGTACGGGATTTTTTAAATGCCTGCCCGTGGGTCACGTGCGCTCCGCCAGCGGCGCGCTCGCGACCCGGTCGGGAGCTCCGTGACCCCGGCCACGGGACCAGCGGACCTGATCGCCGCTGGTGTCCCGCGATCGGGTTACGGAACTGAAGAACGGGGAGAGGTCTGTGTAAACAAACCTCTCCCTGCGCTTCCTACACTGCCTGTCATTGATTGGCTGTTCCCGGTCATCGGGAAAGCCGATCAATGACGTCAGACGTCAGCCCCGCCCCCTAATGTAAAAAACACACACGTCACAGCCCATAACCCCTCCCCTCCCCCTAGTGGTTAACCCCTTCACTACAACTGTCATTTATACAGGAATCAATGCATTTAAATAGCATTGATTGCTGTATAAATGACAATGGTCCCAAAAATGTGTCAAAAATGTCCGATGTGTCCGCCATAATGTCGCAGTCACAATAAAAATCGCTGATCGCCGCCATTACTAGTAAAAAAAAATATTAATAAAAATGCTATAAAACTATCCCCTATTTTGTAAACGCTATAACTTTTGCGCAAACCAATCAATAATCGCTAATTGTGATTTTTTTTACCAAAAATATGTAGAAGAATACGTATCGGCCTAAACTGAGGGAAAAAAAATGTTTTTTTATATATTTTTTGGGGATATTTATTATAGCAAAAAGCAAAAAATATTGCATTTTTTTCAAAATTGTCGCTCTATTTTAGTTTTTAGCGCAAAAAATAAAAACCGCAGGGGCGATCAAATACCACCAAAAGAAAGCTCTATTTGTGGGAAAAAAATGACGCCAATTTTGTTTTGGAGCCACGTCGCACGACCGCGCAATTGTCAGTTAAACCGACGCAGTGCCGAATCGCAAAAAGGGGCCTGGTCCTTTGGCTGCCAATTGGTCCGGGGCTGAAGTGGTTAAAATGTAATAATAGCATACACATTACATAAAATTATGAATTATGCTCCAATTACGAAGCTACGAATGTACGAATAAATACGAATGCGTCCGAATTTCGAATAAATGAATAAACAAAAATTAAACTAACGGAAAAATGAATCAATGAAAAAATAACTCTTACGAAAATACGAATCGTTACGAATACGAACACCGACGACTTACGAATTTACGAATCGTTACGAATCAACGGAAACGAAAAAAACGAAAACGAAAATAAACACATTTTTTTTGTAGTGCACATGTCTAGTCACTAGAAGGACATCACACATTTACATATAATATAAGAATGTACAAATATGTGGTGATAAATATTGTGTGCCAACAATCCTGGAGTCTGAGACATCAACAAGTGGAAATACAATGCAGACAACAGACAAAAAGTATGTCATAAAAATGTCCATACATGATACATGCAATAACGAGATAAATAATTGGATAAATGAACACATGATATAAATAGTTGAGCACGTGATTTCATTTGGTTTCAGTCCGGGAGACGGTTTCGGGATCATTCAGCATAAAATATGTAAGAAAGACACTGAAAATAAAAGAGTGATAAAGATGAAAATAAATATAGAAAAAGGCTCAACTCTCTCATAACATGTATCATTATGTATCAATCAAAAAGTAACAATATACACCACATAGACGCTGAAGTTAAAAACAAAACAATTTGAATAATAAAAAAAGCATATTATCCTAGCCTCATACATATAAAGGGAGACCGGAGTGGATCGCTCTTCTATTCAGCACAATAAACTAAATGGCGCCCTCAACACGTAAAACAATGAAGAAGCGGGTATTCATTAATTATTGATTAATAAAGATAGCTCAATATTTGACCAAAGAAATTTTTTGGATTCATAGTATGTAAAAACAGACCCTGAATTAGCCCAAAGAAAAATACAAAGCTGACTATTTTATGATAATTCTCTTACCACCAAAAAAGGTCATATTGACATAAGGAAAGAGAACAGAAAAACATATAAAGAAGAAAAAAGCATGAAAAAAAATCAGGTACAACACACCCACTAACCCATGCACCACCATCACCTTCTGGGACTACAACACCCAAAAATAATACAGTTTCCCTCAGTCAGGATACAGGCTACAGTCAGATCCTGAAGGCTCCCTCGGATAACCCGCTCCGTACACCTGAAGGCTCCCTCGGATAACCCGCTCCGTACACCTGAAGGCTCCCTCGGATAACCCGCTCCGTACACCTGAAGGCTCCCTCGGATAACCCGCTCCGTACACCTGAAGGCTCCCTCGGATAACCCGCTCCGTACACCTGAAGGCTCCCTCGGATAACCCGCTCCGTACACCTGAAGGATCCCTCGGATAACCCGCTCCGTACACCTGAAGGCTCCCTCGGATAACCCGCTCCGTACACCTGAAGGCTCCCTCGGATAACCCGCTCCGTACACCTGAAGGCTCCCTCGGATAACCCGCTCTGTACACCTGAAGGCTCCCTCGGATAACCCGCTCCGTACACCTGAAGGCTCCCTCGGATAACCCGCTCCGTACACCTGAAGGCTCCCTCGGATAACCCGCTCCGTACACCTGAAGGATCCCTCGGATAACCCGCTCCGTACACCTGAAGGCTCCCTCGGATAACCCGCTCCGTACACCTGAAGGCTCCCTCGGATAACCCGCTCCGTACACCTGAAGGATCCCTCGGATAACCCGCTCCGTACACCTGAAGGCTCCCTCGGATAACCCGCTCCGTACACCTGAAGGCTCCCTCGGATAACCCGCTCCGTACACCTGAAGGCTCCCTCGGATAACCCGCTCCGTACACCTGAAGGATCCCTCGGATAACCCGCTCCGTACACCTGAAGGCTCCCTCGGATAACCCGCTCCGTACACCTGAAGGATCCCTCGGATAACCCGCTCCGTACACCTGAAGGCTCCCTCGGATAACCCGCTCCGTACACCTGAAGGCTCCCTCGGATAACCCGCTCCGTACACCTGAAGGCTCCCTCGGATAACCCGCCCCGTACACCTGAAGGCTCCCTCGGATAACCCGCTCCGTACACCTGAAGGCTCCCTCTGATAACCCGCTCCGTACACCTGAAGGCTCCCTCTGATAACCCGCTCCGTACACCTGAAGGCTCCCTCGGATAACCCGCCCCGTACACCTGAAGGCTCCCTCGGATAACCCGCTCCGTACACCTGAAGGCTCCCTCGGATAACCCGCTCCGTACACCTGAAGGCTCCCTCGGATAACCCGCTCCGTACACCTGAAGGCTCCCTCGGATAACCCGCTCCGTACACCTGAAGGCTCCCTCGGATAACCCGCCCCGTACACCTGAAGACTCCCTCGGATAACCCGCTCCGTACACCTGAAGGCTTCCTCGGATAACCCGCTCCGTACACCTGAAGGCTTCCTCGGATAACCCGCTCCGTACACCTGAAGGCTCCCTCGGATAACCCGCTCCGTACACCTGAAGGCTCCCTCGGATAACCCGCTCCGTACACCTGAAGGCTCCCTCGGATAATCCGCTCCGTACACCTGAAGGCTCCCTCGGATAACCCGCCCCGTACACCTGAAGACTCCCTCGGATAACCCGCTCCGTACACCTGAAGGCTTCCTCGGATAACCCGCTCCGTACACCTGAAGGCTCCCTCGGATAACCCGCTCCGTACACCTGAAGGCTCCCTCGGATAACCCGCTCCGTACACCTGAAGGCTCCCTCGGATAATCCGCTCCGTACACCTGAAGGCTCCCTCAGATAACCCACTCCATACACCTGAAGGCTCCCTCGGATAACCCGCTCTGTACACCCGAAGGCTCCCTCGGATAACCCGCTCCGTACACCTGAAGGCTCCCTCGGATAACCCGCTCCGTACACATGAAGGCTCCCTCGGATAACCCGCTCCGTACACCTGAAGGCTCCCTCGGATAACCCGCTCCGTACACCTGAAGGCTCCCTCGGATAACCCGCTCCGTACACCTGAAGGCTCCCTCGGATAACCCGCTCCGTACACCTGAAGGCTCCCTCGGATAACCCGCTCCGTACACCTGAAGGCTCCCTCGGATAATCCGCTCCGTACACCTGAAGGCTCCCTCGGATAACCCGCTCTGTACACCTGAAGGCTCCCTCGGATAACCCGCTCCGTACACCTGAAGGCTCCCTCGGATAACCCGCTCCGTACACCTGAAGGCTCCCTCGGATAACCCGCTCCGTACACCTGAAGGCTCCCTCGGATAACCCGCTCCGTACACCTGAAGGCTCCCTCGGATAACCCGCTCCGTACACCTGAAGGCTCCCTCGGATAACCCGCTCCATACAAGCCAGCAAACTCCTTTACTGCGGAAAGCAGATACCAGGGATTTCACATTGAAAAAGACCTTTAGACAGCTGGAGAGTTTAATGGCTAAAGAAATGAAAGCATCCCGGGATGTTCACTCCACACTGAGTATTTGACATGGGCTAGCATTAAGGAGTCATTACCACAACATAAAATACACACACAAATCAATTCTTCATAACAACAACTTTATTGTTGGATTTTTTTCTGGCCCTGGTGTTGGTCAAGGGGAACCTTAAAATGAAATAACATTTAGCCATCTCGGCTATAACCCAAGAAAATTACATTTTGTTTTATTACACAGTGTCCATCCAGACAAAGCTGGACGACTAATCCCCACCGACCGAAGTCGGGAGCGACGCTCCTGATTGAGGTCCCCCCACCACCAGGGCACTCTCAATTAAGGCCTGCAGGCCCATGTTGAAAATATCAAGGCCTATTGCAGACAAATGGACCTGATCCTGCCTGAATAAACCTGGGAAAAAACCTTCCAGCTCAAGATGGCGGAATGACACACCGCCTAGCCACAGTCCCTCAGACTTCTTTTAGGTGACACATTTTTTCTGCATTTTCTGGAATTGCACCAAAGATGCAGCATGCAGGACGATTTTTGCACTTTCAGAACATGCTGTAAAAATGTGCCACCTCTATGGGACCGGGGGCAACATGCAGGAAGACTGCCAGGACACCAGCACTGCAGACAAACCTCAGCATGCCAGTGTGAGCCCACATCATACCACCTAGGGCAGGCATGGTAGTGTCACAGGCTGCTGGGAAGAAGAAAACAAAAATGATTTAGCTGCAGAGAGGGGGAGGGAGGAGAAGTTCCCCGCCTCCAAGGAGCCTCGTCGCTGTATTCCAGCCGACTGCTCAGATTTAACTTTCCCGCCCCACACATCCTCTTCACAGACAGCACATGGGCTGCCCAGAGTGTGGGCGGGGAAAGAGAGCAGGTCCAGTCTCTGCCAGCCAATCATGTGGAGGAGGGAGGGGCTGGGCGGGGCTGTGCTGTGTAACACAGACTGTCGGCCCTGAGACATCGCTGGCTCACAGTACTAGATAGAGATGCCGCACTCGGCCGGCTGAAAAACTGTGCATGTGTGGTTCTGAGCTGGCAACACAGCGCGGCCTTTGTAGAGCTTTTGAGGCCAGCTGAAAAACTGTGCAATTGCATCTCTGCCCCCCGGCCCAGCCCGCCCCTGATCTCTTCCCCCCGGCCCAGCCCGCCCCTGATCTCTTCCCCCCGGCTCAGCCCGCCCCTGATCTCTGCCCCCCGGCCCAGCCCGCCCCTGATCTCTGCCCCCCAGCCCAGCCCACCCCTGATCTCTGACTCCCAGCCCAGCCCGCCCCTGATCTCTTCCCCCCGGCCCAGCCCGCCCCTGATCTCTGCCCCCCGGCCCAGCCCGCCCCTGATCTCTGCCCCCCGGCCCAGCCCGCCCCTGATCTCTGCCCCCCAGCCCAGCCCACCCCTGATCTCTGCCCCCCGGCCCAGCCCGCCCCTTTGTATGTTCTTGTAGCAAAATGTAACTGTGAACTGGCATTATGTGTGATGAGGATCCAACTCTCCCCCGCTGGTGCTTAGATCAGGGATGACACATTTGCTTGGAATCTAGGAGCCAGATAAAAAAGTTAGTTTTTTTTATTTTAACGACCGACAAAGCTTTATTTTTAATATAAAAATGAACCAATCTTAAATTTACACAGAACGACAACTAGAACGAATGTGACTGCTTTTATTTCCTGCCTTGCAGGGACACAAGACCGCCATATCCCCGCTAAGGGGTCCGATCGGGTCCGCCTGAAAAACTGGCATGTGAACCCGATCAGATTGCCTGTGTGACCCCCAGATCTCATATTTAAGAGGTCCTGTCATGCTTGTTTTCTATTACAATGTTTACATTCCTTGTGTTAAAAATAAAAAGTGACACAATTTATTTTTTCTCAAAAGAACAGTGAAAAAATAAAAGTTAAAATAAATAAGAACATTTTTTTTTTTTTTTAAACACGCCCCGTCCCGCGTGCAGAAGCGACCGCATATGTGAGTAGCGCCCGCATATGAAAACGGGGTTCAAACCACACATGTGAGGTATCGCCGCGATCGGTAGAGCGAGAGCAATAATTCTAACCCAAGACCTCCTCTGTAACTCAAAACATACAACCTGTAGAAGTTTTTTTAACGTTGCCTATGGAGATTTTTAAAGGTTAAAAGTTTGTCGCCATTCCACGAGCGGATGCAATTTTGAAGCGTGACATGTTGGGTATCAATTTACTCAGAATAACATCATCTTTCACAATATAAAAACAAAATTGGGCTGACTTTACTGTTGTCTTATTTTTTAATTAAAAAATGTATTTTTTTCCCAAAAAAAGTGTGCTTGTAAGTCCACTGTGCAAATACGGTGTGACAGAAAGAAATATTGCAAGGACCGCCATTTTATTCTCTAGACAGGGGTCTGAAACTGGTGGCCCTCCAGCTTTTCCGAAACTACAAGTCCCTGTGGTATTTTTTGCGCTATAAACAAAAGAAGAGCGACAATTTTGAAAAAAAACACAATATTTTTTTACTTTTTGCTATAATAAATATCCAATTTTTTTTTTTTTTTTAAAATGTTTTTACTCAGTTTAGGCCGATACGTATTCTTCTACATATTTTTGGTAAAAAAAAAAATCGCAATAAGCGTATATAGATTGGTTTGCGCAAAAGTTATAGCGTCTACAAAATAGGGGATAGATTTATTGCATTTTTTTTTTTTTACTAGTAATGGCGGCGATCTGCGATTTTTTTTTTTCGTGACTGCGACATTGCGGTGGACAATTCGGACACTTTTGGCACATTTTTGGGACCATTCACATTTACACAGCGATCGTTGCTATAAAATTGCACTGATTACTGTGTAAATGTGACTGGCAGGGAAGGGGTTAACACTAGGGGGCGCTGCAGGGGTTAATATGTTCCCTATGTGAGTGATTCTAACTGTGGGGGGAGGGACTCACAAGGGGAGGAGACCAATCAGTGTTCCTCGGTACCGGGAACACACCATCGGTCTCCTCTCCAGTGACAGGACGTGGAGCTGTGTGTTTTCCCTCTAGGCGGCCAGGAATGGGAGGACTTCATATGACGTCCACCCAGGATAGGAGATCCACCTTGTGGACGTCACATGACTATGGGTGGGTAGGGAAGTGGTTAAATCAGGTGTGAGGAGGCGACACTGTGCCTGGTGATCTTTCCCATGTTGTTCAGGTAGATCCCCACCTCTTTAAGGTTGCCTACCCTTGCTGTAAAGCACCTGCATCCGGGTGCAATGCCAGGATCCTGCAAACTCTCAGTACAGCTGTCTGCCCGGACCTCCCATGGGCAGACAGTTACTAAAGAGCATGAAGAATCAATAAACTCAGAGTGCTCACCCGCACCCTCGCAGGTTATTGAGAACTACAAGCCACCTGCCACGGCTGGAGGAGGGAGGTGGGTGTATAGCAGCATGTTGTACCCTAAATATGGGGCAACATGCTCCTAAAGGTCAACTCAGCCTTTAAGTCCGGCTTCCGTTGAGGAAAAAAAAAGTTTACAGTTCCACTTTTAGGCTGGGTTTACATATATGGGAATTGGATGCAGGTTCCCCCCCCACATCCAATTCGCACGACGGGCGAGTGTGACCGACTCTCAGTGGAGCCGCTTCACACAGATCCAGGGGGGGCGGCCGCGTTCTGAAGGGTCCGGTGCGTGTTTTGGGTCTGGTTCAGGTGCAAATTCAGGCAAAAATTCTCACCTGAACCAGTGACCAGACACAAAGCCGCGGACGCACATATGTGAACCCGGCCTGAAGATCTCTGGTTTTGCCTATTTAAAAAGAACGATTTTGTATTATGCCAAAAAAAAAGCTTGTTGTTTAGTGGAAGCCACAGATAGCGACTCCTAGTGCCACACTGTATAAATGTTGTCGTATTTATAACCCGGGATGGTTTTATAATGTCATGTTGGGTAAAAGTCACACATTTCATTTTTCCGTCTTTCCAGAACCGAGTGACAACCTCCGAGGAATTCTACAAAATGTGACCAAACTTCATGGAGTCTCCAACATGCGGAAGTTGGGGGTCACCTGAACAATTGTATAAAGGTAAGACTTGCTTTGTATCTGATAATGGATTACCAGAGCTTTGTAGACATGTGCGATTCGTTTCCTTTTTTTTCTTTTTTTTTTTCGTTATTTTCGTTCGTTCGTTGTCATACGAATGAACGAATCGTACGAATCCGATTAACGAATCATTCGAATCGAACGAATCCGAAAAACAATGAAAATCCAAAAAAAAAATAATTAGAAACAACGAATGTACTAATGAAGAAAATCCGAAAAACGAAAACGAACAAAAAAATTTGTACATTCGTAACTTTTTTTTTTTGTTGAATTGGTAATTTTCCGTGTCCCTTACAATGGTGCTGCTAAACGCGCTTCAAATGGATTGAACAAAAAAAATTCGTAAATTCGTCACTTTTTTTCGATTCGTAACTTTTTTTTTCGATTCGTAACTTTTTTTTTTTTTTTTTTTCGATTTGTAATTTTTCGTGTCTCTATTGAACAAAAAAATTCGTACATTCGTAACTTTTTTTTCGATTCGTAAATTATTAAAATGTAATAAGAGCATACACATTACATAAAATTATGAATTATGCTCCAATTACAAATCTACGAATGTACGAATAAATACAAATGTGTCCGAAAATGAAACTAACGAAAAAACGAATCAACGAAAAAATAACTCTCTTACGAATGTACGAATCGTTACGAATATAAACACCGACGACTTACGAATGTACGAATCGTTACGAATCAACGGAAACGAAAAAAACGAAACAAAAAATCCCGATTTTTTTTTTTTTTTTGGAAACGAAAAAAAAACGAAACAAAAAAAAACGAATTTTTTTGTTGTGCACATGTCTAGTGCTTTGAGGAAGAACTTTCATGGTCACAAAAAATGAGAATACTGGTTCAACATAGACATGTGCACAACAAAAAAATCGTTTATTTTCGTTTCCGAAAAAAAATAGTTTATTTTCGTTTTGTTTTTTTGTTTCCGTTGATTCGTGACGATTCGTACATTCGTAAGTCGTCGGTATTCGCATTCGTAACAATTCGTACATTCGTAAGTCATCGGTGTTCGTATTCGTGACGATTCGTACATTCGTAAGTCGACGGTATTTGCATTCGTAACAATTCATACATTCGTAAGTCGTCGATGTTCGCATTCGTAACGATTCGTACATTCGTAAGTCGTCGGTATTTGTAACGATTCGTAAGTCGTCGGTGTTCGTATTCGTAACGATTCGTACATTCGTAAGTCATCGGTGTTCGTATTCGTAACGATTCGTACATTCGTAAGAGTTATTTTTTCGTTGATTCGTTTTTTCGTTAGTTTAATTTTCGGACGCATTCGTATTTATTCCTACATTCGTAACATTCGTAAGTCATCGGTGTTCGTATTCGTGACGATTCGTACATTCGTAAGTCGTCGATGTTCGCATTCGTAACGATTCGTACATTCGTAAGTCGTCGGTATTCGTAACGATTCGTAAGTCGTCGGTGTTCGTATTCGTAACGATTCGTACATTCGTAAGTCGTCGGTGTTCGGATTCGTAACGATTCGTACATTCGTAAGTCGTCGGTGTTCGGATTCGTAACGATTCGTACATTCGTAAGTCGTCAGTGTTCGTATTCGTAACGATTCGTACATTCGTAAGAGTTATTTTTTCGTTGATTCGTTTTTCGTTAGTTTAATTTTCGGACGCATTCGTATTTATTCGTACATTCGTAACATTCGTAGATTCGTAATTGGAGCATAATTCATAATTTTATGTAATGTGTATGCTATTATTACATTTTAATAATTTACGAATCGAAAAAAAAAAGTTACGAATCGAAAACTTTCAATCCATTCGAAGCACGTTAAGCAGCGCCATTGTAAGGGACACGGAAAATTACCAATTCAACAAAAAAAAAAGTTACAAATGTACAAATTTTTTCGTTCGTTTTCGTTTTTCGGATTTTCTTCATTAGTACATTCGTTGTTTCTAATTAGTTTTTTTCGGATTTTCGTTGTTTTTCGGATTCGTTCGATTCAAATGATTCGTTATTCGGATTCGTTAATTCGTACGAAAACGAACGAATGAAAAAAACGAAACGAATTGCACACGTCTAGTTCATAAATACATGTACAAATACTTTGCTTTGCTTCCACATGGAACCATCAATGTATTTTTAGAAGACGGCCCCATCTTTGTTGAAGGTCTTCTTGAGTCACTGCCTTTCCCCACATAGTAGTTTGATTTCTGGGCATTACTCGGGTTGAGCTCAGCTTCCACCACCACCCCCTTCCTTACTGAGTCGCCCGTTGGAAGCGCTTTGCTGTGTTCCACCCCATCTGTCTGTCAAGCCGGCTCTGCTGGATATACAACCTGGCAATGCGGCTTCATTGGTGGCGGATCCAGCTGAGCCAATCACAGCTCAAAGAAACAGAGGGGATAAAACAAGGCCACTGACATGTCCCCTCCCTCTGCTTACCTATGGATGGCGCTAGTCTCTGGGCGGTGCCCGGTGCCCGGTGCCAAAGGAATTGTCAGTATTCCCATTGCACGCCTTCCTCCAAATGGGCCTAATGCCTCGTACACACGATCGGATTGTTAACAAAACCGCGGACTTTTGTCCAAAGGGCGTCGGCCCAAACTCGTCTTACACACACGGCCACACAATCGTTGGCCAACAAATACAAACGTAGTGACGTACCACGTTGTTTTTCCAGCTCTTAAGGCTGCTTTCACACTGGGGTGGTTTGCAGGCGCTATTGCGCTAAAAATAGCGCCTGCAAACCGACCCGAAACAGCTGTTGCTTTCACACTGGAGCGGTGCGCTAGCAGGACGGTAAAAAAAGTCCTGCTAGCTGCATCTTTGGAGCGGTGAAGGAGCCGTGTATTCACCGCTCCTATACCGCGCCCAACCCATTGAAATCAATGGGATACCGCGGGGAGGTTTTTAACCCTTTTTCAGCCGCTAGCGGGGGTTAAAACCACCCCGCTAGCGGCCGCATACCGCGGGTTAAACGAAATATAGCGCTGCTTTACCGTCGCCGCCCCGCACCGCCCCAGTGTGAAAGCAGCCTTAGCGCCACAAGTTTGGTGAGTGTTGATTCGTGCTTTTCTTTTTGCGCTTTTCTTTTATTTATCGCTTTTCAGTTTGCGTTTTTTCATTTCGTGCTTTTGAGTTCGTTTCTGAACGGCCGTTTGTCAACCAGTCACGTTTTGCGGAATCGGAGGAGATAACGTGTTATTTATTATTGGTCTTGGAGTTATTGCTTTGACATTTTTTTGGTTGAATAAT
Source organism: Lithobates sylvaticus (assembly GCA_028564925.1). Lineage (NCBI taxonomy): Eukaryota > Metazoa > Chordata > Amphibia > Anura > Ranidae > Lithobates > Lithobates sylvaticus. Next base: position 7,105,631 of record CM053029.1, read on the forward strand.
AATGATTTGATTTGGTATATTTTCTATATTTTCGGATGCATAGAATGCACTTTTTGTTTAAGTTTTATTGGCAGATAGCATGTCTAATTTTATTTGTTTTCTTTTTTTAATGCACAATAAAAAATATAGTGTAGAATAATACTTGGCTGTGTGTTTTACTTCAAATGACAGTTTGGGAGTCGGCAGTTGCATTTAAAAAAAATCCAATGTAAAATTGACTGTGACTGCGACATTGCGGCGGACACTTCGGACACTTTTGACACATTTTTGGAACCATTCACATTTACACAGCGATCGTTGCTATAAAATTGCAATGATTACTGTGTAAATGTGACTGGCAGGGAAGGGGTTAACACTAGGGGGCGCTGCAGGGGTTAATGTGTTACCTATAGGAGTGATTCTAACTGTGGGGGGAGGGGACTCAAGGGGAGGAGACCGATCATGTGTTCTTCCGTACTGGGATCACATGATCGGTCTCCTGCTCGCTGACAGGACGTGGAGCTGTGTGTTTACACCCCATCATTACACACACAGCTCCTCGGTCCTGCACGGTCCCGTTGTTTTAACCGGCAATCGCGGGTGCCCGGCGGATGAGAGCTTTTCATCGGAAAACGCGACCGTGTGTAGGCTCCATCGGAATTTCGCTGGCAGCGTGTTCTCAATTTTTCCGGCGGAAAAAGTTTCGTTCAGAAATGCCGATCGTCTGTAGCAATTCCGACGCACAAAATTCCTACGCATGCTCGGAAAAAAGAAATGCAGGGAAATTTATTAGCATGGGTTCCTATGGGACATGTTCACATCAATGCATTTTTGTGCGTCTGCATTTTTGGAAAGGGTCGGGGACTTTTTTTCATGCAAAATGCAGCGTTTTGCATGTAATAGAAGTCAATGGACCAGAATTCAAAACGCAAGTGCTGCGTTTTTACCGCAATTTGCGTTTTTTTTTATCTTACACTGTATATAGCTGGTTGCTAAGCAACCACAGTGTAAAAAAAACGCAAAACGCAGCAAAATCGTGGTAAAAACGCGTGTCCAAAAATGCGGCAAGCACCGCAAAAACCACTGTCTCAGCTGCCCGGGACTCCCCTTCTCATTGGCTGAGACAGCAGTGTGGCACGATTGTCTTGCGCTGCTGTCCATCAAAATCAGTCAACCAATCAGGGGAGAGAGGGTGGGCGGGCTGAGTCGTGGCTCTGTGTCTGAATGGAGCTGTGACTTGGCTCAGGTGCCCCCATAGCAAGCTGCCCCCAACAGGAGGGAGGGGCCAGGGGCACCGAAGAGGGACCCGAGAAGAGGAGGACTCAGGCCACTCTGTGAAAAAGCAACTGCACAGTTCAGGAGTGTATAACATGTTTGGTATTTAAAAGAAACAAAAAAGAATAAACTTTACAAATCTCTTTAACCCCATCAAGCGTTCTCCTGTCTGATATCGGTGCTCTTAGGCCTGGCGCAGATGGTCAATTAGTTGCGCGCCCCGTGCAGGGCTGTTTTTTGCCCGGCGAGGTGTTGCATGTATTCCCATGCTGGCAGCTCCATAGATTTCTATTGGGACATGTGGGTGCATGGACACAGCCGATGCGTCCATATGTGACGTGCGCGTGCGCGTGCATGGCCCCAAACACACCCAAGGTGATGATAAGCATGACAGGTCCTCTTCATGGAGACACCCGGGGTCTATAGGATCTCTCCTCTACCCTTAAAAAAGGAAAAAAAATTTGATCTGATACTTTCCCCAAAAAGAAATAGTTTCCATCCCCCCTAAACAGGAAGTGATGTCATGACGTCACTCCCCGCCTACTAGATCATAGAGGTGAGGAGAGACAATCGGCTGTGTGGTGAACCGGCCCTAAAGTACAACTAAAGACAAAACTTTTTTATCTTGGATAGAGTGAGCCTAGATTCACTGGCGTGCGATGATCCGATGCGCAAATCTCATCCGATGCGCAAATCTCATCCGAGTGCGTTGCAAATTTTCATTGCAAATTCTTTGTGTTCTGGCGAATCTCCTGCGATTCTACGGCAAATATTGCATTGAATTCGCATCGCGCGCGGATCAAACTCGCACAGAACCTTTTTTTTGTACGCAGCTAATTTCGCGTACACACGATCGGAAATTCGGCCAGCAAAAGACCGATGAGAGCTTTTCATCGGAAAACGCGACCGTGCATACGCTCCATCGGAATTTCGCTGGCCGACATTCTGGCAGCAAAAGATTGCGAGCAGGTTCTCAATTTTTTCCAGCAGAAAAAGTTTCGTTCGGAAATGCCGATCGTCTGTAGCAATTCCGACGCACAAAATTCCTACGCATGCTCGGAAAAAAAAATTTGAAGCAGGCGCGGAAACATTGAACTTAATTTTCTCGGCTTGTCGTAGTCTTGTACGTCACCGCCTTCTTGACGGTCGGAAGTTCAGCGAACTTGTGTGACCGTGTGTAGGCGAGCCAAGCTTGAGCGAAATTCCGTTGGAAAAACCATCATAGCTTTTTTCCGACGAGAATTTCCGATTGTGTGTACGCGGCATTAGTATCGCAACGCATTGATGTGAACGGCACTAATGGAAAACAATGTTATTTAAATGACTTGCGAATTTGAGCGATCGCAACGGCTCAGATTCACAATAGAATTCTCAGCAGCGTGAAGTGGCCCTCAGAGGAGGCTCTGGGCTTTGTGAGGCCTTAGGCGAAACTTACACACGAGGCCCCACCCACGCCCGTAATAGGAAAAAAAATACAAGCACACAGAAAAGAGGGTGAGATAAAGAGGGGGGGAGGGAGAGAATCAGTGATTGAGCACAGGCAAATTAGGAGGCTGCGAGGCCCCTGTGAGTGCGAGGCCTTAGGCGACCGCCTAATTGGCCTAATTAGAGAGCCGCCTCTGCTGGCCCTAAATGATAATAAATATCAGCAGTAGGAAAGGTAACAATCTTGTAATGCCCTTTGGAAAGCTGCCCATGTTTTGCCAGGTTTGCCTTCCCAATACTGGTTTTGATGAGTTTTATTAGAAATCAGTGTAAAATCCTGCGCAGTTCTATGCGCTGTATTGCGCCACAAGACACTCTTAACATGCGTTCACCTACAGCTTAGTGTGTTTTCATTTATTTCAAAGGAGCCGCATGTATGTTAGAAACGCACATGTGCACTTCCTGCCTTACCCGCTTGCGGACCGGATTACTTAGAAGTTCGGCGGCTCTCCTGCGCTGGACCGCGTACCTGGTACATCACCCGGCACTTCCGGGAAGGGGGCGCGTGCTGCCGGCTCCGCGGCTGTGCTGTGATTAGACACGGCAGGAGCCGATCAGCAGCTGTCGGCCAATGGGTGTCCGCTGGCACTCAATGACAGAGCTCTATGTAAACAAGGCAGAGTTCTGTTCTGTCAGCAGGGATCTGATGGAATGCAGGGAATAAAATCCATCAGATCCCTTAGTAAAAACAGCGCACACACACAGTACACAAAAACACTGGCTTGGCACACGTTTAACCCTTTGATCACCCTAGCTGTTAGACCCAGTGGCGTCTCCAGCTTTCATATTTAGGGGGGGCACATGGGGGGACAGGGACAAAAGTAGGGGGGCAACTATAAAATGCAATTTTACTACGATCCCCAGGGTGGCAGAAAACAAGAGATATATGTCACCAGCATACCAAGAAAATATAAGGGTCCAAAGCAGTGGGAGAACTATCAGGTTTGCAAAGGTTGTCTTGCCTCCGGGCCCTGGTGTTCTGCCACTGTGGTGTTCCCCAGCCTCCTCTTGCTGTCCTGCCTCTGCTATTGACAGTGCTGGTCTGGCATCTGTCTCCTTGGCAGTGGCAGCAGTCTATTAGGACCTAGTGCTGGTGACATTATGGGGGCATGCAGGGGAAGGCTGGCACTATTGGTTGTAGAGAGCCGAGCCCCCAGCTGGTCACCTAGCAGCAGTAATGCTGTATAACCTTCTCTGTTGACATGCTGATCAGGATGTGATCCAGGTGATGCTCCCAGTCAGATCTAATAAACACAGTATTTATTAGCATCAAGAGTACAACCACATCCACCGTATGTTCAGCAGCCACGTGGGCTCTATGCCTGTGTAGCAGGGTCGTACCCCTTTTAGGGGAAAAGACTACATTCCCCATAATTCCCCAGGCTCCCGGGAGGATTGTTTCCGCCCGAGAGGCTGCTGGGGGAGGTGATAAAAAGGAGGAGGAGAGACCGCCTCTTCCTCTTGTGACTGGTCTCCCTCTGCTGACTGAGCTGGTGACGCGGAGACTGGTTCCTGAGGAGACACCTGTGCGGACCGGGACTGCTGAAGGCCTGAAGCCTGGGCCTTGCAGCAGCTGGAGAGAGACTCTCATCCCTCAGAGTCAGCAGCAGCGGAGCGGAGACTCTTCCCTACAGTCGGTCGGAGCTGAGGACCGGAACGCAGGGGCTGTGACGGAGGAGACCGGAGCCGCCATTGGAGGGACCGGAGCTGAGGACGGTACCCCAGGATTGGTGAGAGAGCTGAAAGGCTCATCCTACATTGCTATACACACTTTTATGCCTGTTGAACTGCCTAGGCACAATTTACCTCAGAGCAGCAAATGTTACTTTCTGTGGATTACAAATACACCATTTAAAGCTAAATATATTTTTTTTGCTTATAGTGCAAAAAAATAAAAAACCCCCAGTGGTGATCAAATCCAATCAGAATCTCTATTTGTGGGAAAACATGAGATCAATGTTTGTACCGAGTTCCATGTCTGTGTTCAATTTCCAGTTTACGTATCGCAAAAAATGGCCTGGTCATGAGGGGGGGGGGGGGTAATCTTCCGGAAGTCAAGTAGTTAATGTAAAGGATCTTCTAATGTGTTTTTATAAAGTGTTTGTGATTTATCTATGACTATGGGCAGCCATGCTTCTTCATTACACAGGGGAGGCTCTGCTTCTTCATTACACAGGGGAGGCTCTGCTTCTTCATTACACATGGGAGGCCCTGCTTCTTCATTACACAGGGGAGGCTCTGCTTCTTCATTACACAGGGGAGGCTCTGCTTCTTCATTACACAGGGGAGGCTCTGCTTCTTCATTACACATGGGAGGCCCTGCTTCTTCATTACACAGGGGAGGCTCTGCTTCTTCATTACACAGGGGAGGCTCTGCTTCTTCATTACACATGGGAGGCCCTGCTTCTTCATTACACAGGGGAGGCTCTGCTTCTTCATTACACAGGGGAGGCTCTGCTTCTTCATTACACACGGGAGGCTCTGCTTCTTCATTACACAGGGGAGGCTCTGCTTCTTCATTACACAGGTGAGGCTCGGCTTCTTCATTACACAGGGGAGGCTCGGCTTCTTCATTACACAGGGGAGGCTCTGCTTCTTCATTACACAGGGGTGGCTCTGCTTCTTCATTACACAGGGGAGGCTCTGCTTCTTCATTACACAGGGGAGGCTCTGCTTCTTCATTACACACGGGAGGCTCTGCTTCTTCATTACACAGGGGAGGCTCTGCTTCTTCATTACACACGGGAGGCTCTGCTTCTTCATTACACAGGGGAGGCTCTGCTTCTTCATTACACAGGGGAGGCTCTGCTTCTTCATTACACAGGGGAGGCTCTGCTTCTTCATTACACAGGGGAGGCTCTGCTTCTTCATTACACATGGGAGGCTCTGCTTCTTCATTACACAGGGGAGGCTCTGCTTCTTCATTACACAGGGGAGGCTCTGCTTCTTCAATCTCTCATCCCACTAAAAAGACTATCCGCAGTTTTTCGAAGGGCTGTCCCCAGTCTTCCATGGATTTCGGTGATGGCGATGCTCCGATATTTTTCTGAGGCCTTTCGGGTCACATAGGGGATCTCTGGAAAGGGTTTTTCTTGGCTAAAAAAAAAAGCCCCTTTCACGGCAAAGGAGCAAATTTGTTTAATAAGTCCCCTCCCCCCTCTCCTCCATTCACCCCCTGCATTGTTCAGTCCTTTCCCTTTATTCACTATATTGGCCACTCTCAAGGATGAAGGAACATGTGACCATTTTATTTATTACAGGTTCCGTATTTATCGGCGTATAACACGCGCCGGCGTATAACACGCACCCCAAGTTTAGGAGGGAAGTTTAAGGAAAAAAACTTACATTATTGCAGCCTTGCCCAGTGCAGCTTGATTTAAAATTAGCGCCGAGTGTAGAGGAAGAGCGCCGCATGACATATGGAAAGCCGCGTGTATTTTCGGCTAGTCTCGGCTCCTCTCGCAGTCCCGCCCACCTCCACTGATTGTGAGAGGAGCCGAGCGCCGACAACATACAGGAATCCGAGTTCGGCTGGTCTCGGCTCTGCTCGCAATCAGGGGGCGGGACTGCGGGAGGAGCCGAAAATACACGCGGCTTTCAGTATATCGGCTCCACTCGCTCCCCTCACAAAAAATCGGCGGGGATCGGCGTATAACACGCACCCACGATTTTCCCTGATTTTATATATATATGTTATACGCCGATAAATACGGCACTTGTACGGCTCCCATCAATTTACACTTTACAAATCTTGTACATTCACATCGGCCTAAAGCAGCTCACAATCTAAGGTCCCCCAACTCACATTCATACACATACTGGGGCCAATTTATACAGGAGCCAATTACCCGACCACCGTGTCTTTGGAGTGTGGGAGGAAACCGGAGGACCCGGAGGAAACCCATATTGAGAACATGCAAACTCCAGGTAGGTATTGTTGTAGTTGGGTATCAAGCCGATGACCCGAGTGCTGCCAGGAGGAAGTGATAACTACTTTGGCGCTGTGTTGCCCCAATGCCACACAGGAAGTCCGGGGCGTTGCTGTTGCTTTTCTTTTTCCCTCCCTTGTTGCAGAAACCAGAAACAGAGCTGAAGACAAGTTATACCGTCCATCATTCTGTCTGCAGATCTTCTCTTCTCTTGTATTTTCTCCTGTGTTGCTCATTGATATGAACATCCTGTGCGGCTCTTGTGGTTTCTCTAATTTCCAGGAACTTCTCCATTCCCAACCAGCGCTGCTGTTTAGTTTTATTTTTTATTTTTAATATTTTTTAGACATTCTGGTCTTTCCCATGCGAGGTTTTTGTGGTGATGTATGAAGATATTGGCCTAAATTACCCGCTTCCCGACCGCCTCACGCCGATATACGTTAGACATGCGCACAACAAAAAAAATGTGTTTTTTTTTGTTTTGTTTTTTTCGTTTCCGTCGATTCGTAACGATTCGTACATTCGTAAGTTATTTTTTCGTTGATTCGTTTTTTCGTTTAATTTTCGGACGCATTCGTATTTATTCGTACATTCGTAACATTCTTAACATTCGTAGATTCGTAATCGGAGTATAATTCATAATTTGATGTAACAAATCGAAAAAAAAAAAAAGTTCCGAATGTACGAATTTTTTGGTTCAATAGAGACAGGGAAAATTACAAATCGAAAAAAAAAAAAAAAAAAGTTACGAATCGAAAAAAAAAAAGTTACGAATCAAAAAAAAGTTACGAATCGGAAAAAAAGTTACGAATGTACGAATTTTTTTGTTCAATCCATTCGAAGCACGTTTAGCAGCACCATTGTAAGAGACACGAAAAATTACAAATTCAACAAAAAAAAAGTTACGAATGTACGAATTTTTTTCGTTCGTTTTCGTTTTTTTTCGGATTTTCTTCATTAGTACATTCGTTGTTTCTAATTAGTTTTTTTTTTTTTTCGGATTTTCGTTGTTTTTCGGATTCGTTCGATTCGAATGATTCGTTCATTCGTACGAAAACGGACGAACGAAAATAACGAAAAAAAAGAAAAATTAAAAAAAAAGAAACGAATTGCACATGTCTAATATACGCCGGCAGAATGGCACTGCAGGCAAAACCACGTACAGGTATGTGGTCCTTTAAGAGCCTAGCCGTGGGTCGCGCTCGCGACTTGGTCGGGAGCTCCGTGACCCCGGCCGAGGGACCAGCGGACCCGATCGCCGCTGGTGTCCCGCGATCGGGTCACAGAGCTGAAGAACGGGGCGAGGTCTGTGTAAACAAACCTCTCCCCGCACTTCCTACTCTGCCTGTCACTGATTGGCTGTTCCCGGTCATCAGGAAAGCTGATCAATGACGTCAGACGTCAGCCCCCGCCCCCTAATGTAAAAAAACACACACACGTCAGAGCCCATAACCCCTCCCCTCCCCCTAGTGGTTAACTCTTTCACTACAACTGTCATTTATATAGGAATCAATGCATTTAAATAGCACTGATTGCTGTATAAATGACAATGGTCCCAAAAATGTGTCAAAAATGTCCGATGTGTCCGCCATAATGTCGCAGTCACAATAAAAATCGCTGATCGCCGCCATTACTAGTAAAAAAAAAAAGTATTAATAAAAATGCTATAAAACTATCCCCTATTTTGTAAACGCTATAACTTTTGCGCAAACCAATCAATAATCGCTAATTGCGATTTTTTTTTTTGTTTTTACCAAAAATATGTAGAAGAATACGTATCGCCCTAAACTGAGGGAAAAAAATGTTTTATATATTTTTTGGGGATATTTATTATAGCAAAAAATAAAAAATATTGCATTGTTTTCAAAATTGTCGCTCTATTTTTGTTTATAGCACAAAAAATAAAAACCGCAGGGGCGATCAAATACCACCAAAAGAAAGCTCTATTTGTGGGAAAAAAAGGACGCCAATTTTGTTTGGGAGCCACGTCGCACGACCGCGCAATTGTCAGTTAAAGCGACGCAGTGCCGAATCGCAAAAAGGGGCCTTTGGCTGCGATTGGTCCGGGGCTGAAGGGGTTAATGTGCTCAGAAATAACCACGTTGGGGGTTTCTGTGGGTTTTGCACAATAAACCACCAGAAGAGGAAATAAGAAAATATCCCCCAGATGGTGATTTCCAGGAACCTCCTCACCACCCAAATCCTTCATTCCTCAAACTCATCCAATATGGGGGAGGAAACGAGAAGAGATTCCACGTCTGATACTGAAACCTTCTCTACCAACTCAGGAGATTGTACAATCAGATTGTATGGTGTGTGGTCAGCTTTATGGAGACTGTACAATCAGATTGTATGGTGTGTGGTCAGCTTTATGGAGACTGTACAATCAGATTGTATGGTGTGTGCTCAGCTTTATGGAGATTGTACAATCAGATTGTATGGTGTGTGGTCAGCTTTATGGAGATTGTACAATCAGATTGTATGGTGCGTGGTCAGCTTTATGGAGATTGTACAATCAGATTGTATGGTGTGTGCTCAGCTTTATGGAGATTGTACAATCAGATTGTATGGTGTGTGCTCAGCTTTATGGAGATTGTACAATCAGATTGTATGGTGTGTGCTCAGCTTTATGGAGATTGTACATTCAGATTGTATGGTGTGTGGTCAGCTTTATGGAGATTGTGTGTAATGGAGTCCCAGCGCTGTCTAATGTGTGATAATTATACGTAAAGCTACAAAAATTGTGACAAATTCTGTATAAGTAAAAAAATAAGTGATATTTCTGCCGCAACTTAATGTGAGATACACACAAGAATACAGTATAAAAAGAATAGCTGCGCTGGAAATAGTTAAAACGTGAAAAGTCAATTCCCCCCGAGATAAATGATGCCGATCGTAATTTGAACCTGGGTGGACATGAACTGGATTGGATGAATAATTTTCTAATCGATGAGAATAAACATAAAATGTGTAAAATATAAAGTGGTGTAAATGAGTGAAGCTGTGGCTATGAAGCAGCTCAATGTGATAAGACTGCGAGAAACAAGCAAAGACCCCCCAATAACACCCCATATGGGTGTAGATGAAGCTGCGGAGAGTCCATCATGTATATTGGGATTCAGCTGATTATCGCTTCCATGGGGACGTCACATTCCACACCCTCAGAAAAGTGAATGAATAACCCGGAGAAAAGGAAGAAAAGGATCCTCAGCCAAATAAAAGTACTGCAGCTTCCCAGCTGATCTGATGTGTGTGTTGGAGAGATGAGAAAGGCGTGTGGCGTATCCCCTGCCAGGGTCTCTATCCTGAATCCTCCGGGTATCCCTCTCTGGGTACAGACATAGAAACCAATCCTGCCAGGATCCTCCTCAGTCTCATCAAAGTCCATAAAAGAAGAACCGACATCCGTACATAACACTGCTTGACTCTTTATTATATCAGGTGTGTATCACACTCACACTTCACATGACATTTTATGTGAGGAAAACAATCGATCCGGCCGGCTCTCTCTCTCTCTCTCTCTCTCTCTCTCTCTCTCTCTCTCTCTCTCTCTCTCTCTCTCTCGATGGACGGGGGATGGAGGTGACGTCATCACGCCGCTCACCCTACGTCGTTACGTCAAACGATGACTTCTTCCCGGTGTCGGTGTGAGTGTGATATACACCTGATTGTATAATAAAGAGTCAAGCAGTGTTATGTACGGATGTCGGTTCTTCTTTTATGGAACGGATTTTGATGAGACTAAAGGGCTCTCTCACACGGGGCGGAGCAGTGCAGATCCGCCCCGCGGATAGCCGCTTGCTCAGCGGGGAGCGCCGGAGCGATCTCCGCTGAGCAGGAAGATGACAGGTCCGTCTCTGCACACAGCGCGGGGACGGACCTGTCAGAGCGCCGCTCTCCCCTATGGGGGATCGTAGAGTCCGTCGTCATCCAATCCGCTCTGCAGACGGATGAAAAAATTGGGTTTTCCTCCATCTGCAGAAACGGAGCATAGCGGGCACGGACGAGAGTGGGTGTCAGCGGATGCAGCGGGCACGGACGAGAGCGGGTGTCAGCGGATGCAGCGGGCACGGACGAGAGCGGGTGTCAGCGGATGCAGCGGGCACGGACGAGAGCGGGTGTCAGCGGATGCAGCGGGCACGGACGAGAGCGGGTGTCAGCGGATGCAGCGGGCACGGACGAGAGCGGGTGTCAGCGGATGCAGCGGGCACGGATGAGAGCGGGTGTCAGCGGATGCAGCGGGCACGGACGAGAGCGGGTGTCAGTGGATGCAGCGGGCACGGACGAGAGCGGGTGTCAGCGGATGCAGCGGGCACGGACGAGAGCGGGTGTCAGCGGATGCAGAGGGCACGGACGAGAGCGGGTGTCAGAGGATGCAGCGGGCACGGACGAGAGCGGGTGTCAGCGGATGCAGCGGGCACGGACGAGAGCGGGTGTCAAAGGATGCAGCGGGCACGGACGAGAGCGGGTGTCAGAGGATGCAGCGGGCACGGACGAGAGCGGGTGTCAGAGGATGCAGCGGGCACGGACGAGAGCGGGTGTCAGCGGATGCAGAGGGCACGGACGAGAGCGGGTGTCAGAGGATGCAGCGGGCACGGACGAGAGCGGGTGTCAGCGGATGCAGCGGGCACGGACGAGAGCGGGTGTCAGAGGATGCAGCGGGCACGGACGAGAGCGGGTGTCAGAGGATGCAGCGGGCACGGACGAGAGCGGGTGTCAGAGGATGCAGCGGGCACGGACGAGAGCGGGTGTCAGCGGATGCAGAGGGCACGGACGAGAGCGGGTGTCAGAGGATGCAGCGGGCACGGACGAGAGTGGGTGTCAGCGGATGCAGAGGGCACGGACGAGAGCGGGTGTCAGAGGATGCAGCAGGCACGGACGAGAGCAGGTGTCAGAGGATGCAGCGGGCACGGACGAGAGCGGGTGTCAGCGGATGCAGCGGGCACGGACGAGAGCGGGTGTCAGCGGATGCAGCGGGCACGGACGAGAGCGGGTGTCAGCGGATGCAGCGGGCACGGACGAGAGCGGGTGTCAGCGGATGCAGCGGGCACGGACGAGAGCGGGTGTCAGCGGATGCAGCGGGCACGGATGAGAGCGGGTGTCAGCGGATGCAGCGGGCACGGACGAGAGCGGGTGTGAGCGGATGCAGCGGGCACGGACGAGAGCGGGTGTGAGCGGATGCAGCGGGCACGGACGAGAGCGGGTGTGAGCGGATGCAGCGGGCACGGACGAGAGCGGGTGTGAGCGGATGCAGCGGGCACGGACGAGAGCGGGTGTCAGCGGATGCAGCGGGCACGGACGAGAGCGGGTGTCAGCGGATGCAGCGGGCACGGACGAGAGCGGGTGTCAGCGGATGCAGCGGGCACGGACGAGAGCGGGTGTCAGAGGATGCAGCGGGCACGAATGAGAGCGGGTGTCAGCGGATGCAGCGGGCACGGACGAGAGCGGGTGTCAGCGGATGCAGCGGGCACGGACGAGAGCGGGTGTCAGCGGATGCAGCGGGCACGGACGAGAGCGGGTGTCAGCGGATGCAGCGGGCACGGATGAGAGCGGGTGTCAGCGGATGCAGCGGGCACGGACGAGAGCGGGTGTGAGCGGATGCAGCGGGCACGGACGAGAGCGGGTGTGAGCGGATGCAGCGGGCACGGACGAGAGCGGGTGTGAGCGGATGCAGCGGGCACGGATGAGAGCGGGTGTCAGCAATGCTCATCCTCTGACACCCGCTATCCCATAGGGATACATGTATGTCCGTTTGTCATCAGAAAACGGAAGGATGAAATACGGACATACGGACCGTCCGTGGGAAAGAGCCCTGAGGAGGATCCTGGCAGGATTGGTTTCTATGTCTGTACCCAGAGAGGGATACCCGGAGGGTTCAGGATAGAGACCCTGGCAGGGGATACGCCCACACGCCTTTCTGATCTCTCTAATGCCCCCGCACACACGGTCCGAAATTCTGACCACAAAATCCGTCTGATTTTCAGTCGGATTTAGTCGGACACTGGTGTTGCGTACACACGGGCGGACAAAGTTGTGGGAAAATCCGATCATCCTGAACGCGGTGACGTTTGTTGCGTACGACGGGACTACGTAGAGGCTCGTAGCCAATAGCTTTGGTCTTGTAATGTGATCTGAGCATGCGTGGCACTTTGTCCGTCGGAATTCGCTACACACGATCGGAAAAAGTCGTATTGTTGTCGGAAAATTTGAGAGCAGGAGATAAAACTTTGTCCGTCGGAAAATCCGAGGGAAAAAGTCCGATGGAGCCCACACACGGGCGGAATTTCCGACAACATTGTCCGATAGGAGATTTTCCGTGGGAAGATCCGGCCGTGTGGGGGGGGGGGAGGGGCATAACACAGACATCAGATCAGCTGGGAAGCTGCAGTACTTTTATTTGGCTGAGGATCCTTTTCTTCCTTTTCTCCGGGTTATTCATTCACTTTTCTGAGGGTGTGGAATGTGACGTCCCCATGGAAGCGATAATCAGCTGAATCCCAATATACATGATGGACTCTCCGCAGCTTCATCTACACCCATATGGGGTGTTATTGGGGGGTCTTTGCTTGTTTCTCGCAGTCTTATCACATTGAGCTGCTTCATAGCCACAGCTTCACTCATTTACACCACTTTATATTTTACACATTTTATGTTTATTCTCATCGATTCGAAAATTATTCATCCAATCCAGTTGATGTCCACCCAGGTTCAAATTACGATCGGCATCATTTATCTCGGGGGGAATTGACTTTTCACGTTTTAACTATTTCCAGCGCAGCTATTCTTTTTATACTGTATTCTTGTGTGTATCTCACATTAAGTTGCGGCAGAAATATCACTTATTTTTTTACTTATACAGAATTTGTCACAATTTTTGTAGATTTACGTATAATTATCACACATTAGACAGCGCTGGGACTCCATTACACACAATCTCCATAAAGCTGACCACACACCATACAATCTGATTGTACAATCTCCATAAAGCTGACCACACACCATACAATCTGATTGTACAATCTCCATGAAGCTGACCACACACCATACAATCTGATTGTACAATCTCCATAAAGCTGACCACACACCATACAATCTGAATGTACAATCTCCATAAAGCTGACCACACACACCATACATTCTGATTGTACAATCTCCATGAAGCTGACCACACACCATACAATCTGATTGTACAATCTCCTGAGTTGGTAGAGAAGGTTTCAGTATCAGACATGGAATCTCTTCTCGTTTCCTCCACCATATTGGATGAGTTTGAGGAATGAAGGATTTGGGTGGTGAGGAGGTTCCTGGAAATCACCATCTGGGGGATATTTTCTTATTTCCTCTTCTGGTGGTTTATTGTGCAAAACACACAGAAACCCCCAACGTGGTTATTTCTGAGCACATTAACCCCTTCAGCCCCGGACCAATCGGCAGCCAAAGGCCCCTTCTTGCAATTCGGCACTGCATCGCTTTAACTGACAGTTGCGCGGTCGTGCGACGTGGCTCCCAAACAAAATTGGCATCCTTTTTTTTCCCACATATAGAGCTTTCTTTTGGTGGTATTTGATCGCCCCTGCGGTTTTTATTTTTTGCGCTATAAACAAAAATATAGCGACAATTTTGAAAACAATGCAATATTTTTTGCTTTAATAAATATCCCCAAAAAATATATAAAAAAAACATTTTTTTCCTCAGTTTAGGCCGATACGTATTCTTCTACATATTTTTGGTAAAAACAAAAAAAATCGCAATTAGAGATTATTGATTGGTTTGCGCAAAAGTTATAGCGTTTACAAAATAGGGGATAGTTTTATAGCATTTTTATTAATATTTTTTTTTTACTAGTAATGGCGGCGATCAGCGATTTTTATTGTGACTGCGACATTATGGCGGACACATCGGACATTTTTGACACATTTTTGGGACCATTGTCATTTATACAGCAATCAGTGCTATTTAAATGCATTGATTCCTGTATAAATGACACTGGCAGTGAAAGAGTTAACCACTAGGGGGAGGGGAGGGGTTATGGGCTGTGACGTGTGTTTTTTTTTTTTTTTTACATTAGGGGGCGGGGCTGACGTCTGACATCACTGATCGGCTTTCCCGATGACCGGGAACAGCCGATCAATGACAGGCAGAGTAGGAAGCGCGGGGAGAGGTTTGTTTACACAGACCTCTCCCCGTTCTTCAGCTCCGTAACCCGATCGCGGGACACCAGCGGCGATCGGGTCCGCTGGTCCTGCGGCCGTGGTCATGGAGCTCCCGACCGGGTTGCGAGCGCGACCCACGGCTAGGCTCTTAATGGACCACATACCTGTACGTGATTTTGCCTGCACCGTGCCATTCTGCCGACGTATATTAGACATGTGCAATTCGTTTCGGTTTTTTTCGTTATTTTCGTTCGTTCGTTTTCGTACGAATGAACGAATCATTCGAATCGTACGAATCCGAATAACGAATCGTACGAATCCGAATAACGAATCGTAATGTATCGTTCGAATCGTATTAACAAATCTTTTGAATTGAACGAATCCGAAAAACAACGAAAATCCGAAAAAAAACAAATTAGAAACAACGAATGTACTAATGAAGAAAATCCGAAAAAAGAAAACGAACGAAAAAATTCGTACATTCGTAACTTTTTTTTTTGTTGAATTGGTAATTTTCCGTGTCCCTTACAATGGTGCTGCTAAACGTGCTTCGGATGGATTGAACAAAAAAATTCGTACATTACTAACTTTTTTTTCGATTCGTAACTTTTTTTTCGATTCGTAACTTTTTTTTTTTCGATTCGTAACTTTTTTTTTTTTTTTTTGATTTGTAATTTTCCGTGTCTCTATTGAACAAAAAAATTCGTACATTCGTAACTTTTTTTTCAATTCGTAACTTTTTTTTTTTGATTCGTAAATTATTAAAATGTAATAATAGCATACACATTACATCAAATTATAAATTATGCTCCGATTACGAATCTACGAATGTTACGAATGTACGAATAAATACGAATGCGTCCGAAAATTAAACAAAAAAACTAATCAACGAAAAAATAACTCTTACGAATGTACGAATCGTTACGAATCGACGGAAACGAAAAAAACGAAAAAAAGCATTTTTTTTTCGGAAACGAAAAAAAACGAAAACGAAAATAAACAAATGTTTTTGTTGTGCTCATGTCTAACGTATATCGGCGTGAGGCGGTCGGGAAGCGGGTAATTTAGGCCAATATCTTCGTGTATCACTACAAAAACCTCACATGGGAAAGACCAGAATGTCTAAAAAATATTAAGAAGAAAAATAAAACTAAACAGCAGCGCTGGTTGGGAATGGAGAAGTTCCTGGAAATTAGAGAAACCACAAGACCCGCACAGGATGTTCATATCAATGAGCAACACAGGAGAAAATACAAGAGAAGAGAAGATCTGCAGACAGAATGATGGACGGTGTAACTTGTCTTCAGCTCTGTTTCTGGTTTCTGCAACAAGGGAGGGAAAAAGAAAAGCAACAGCAACGCCCCGGACTTCCTGTGTGGCATTGGGGCAACACAGTGCCAAAGTAGTTATCACTTCCTCCTGGCAGCACTTGGGTCATCGGCTTGATACCCAACTACAACAATACCTACCTGGAGTTTGCATGTTCTCAATATGGGTTTCCTCCGGGTACTCCGGTTTCCTCCCACACTCCAAAGACACGGTGGTCGGGTAATTGGCTCCTGTATAAATTGGCCCCAGTATGTGTATGAATGTGAGTTGGGGGACCTTAGATTGTGAGCTGCTTTAGGCCGATGTGAATGTACAAGATTTGTAAAGCGTAAATTGATGGGAGCCGTACAAGTACCGTATTTATCGGCGTATAACATATATATATATAAAATCAGGGAAAATCGTGGGTGCGTGTTATACGCCGATCCCCGCCGATCTCCCGCTGATTTTTTTTTTGTGAGGGGAGCGAGCGGACCGATATACCGAAAGCCGCGTGTATTTTCGGCTAGTCTCGGCTCCTCTCGCAGTCCCGCCCACCTCCACTGATTGCGAGAGGAGCCGAGCGCCGACAACATACAGAAATCCGAGTTCGGCTATTTTCGGCTCCTCTCGCAGTCCCGCCCCCTGACCGCGAGCAGAGCCGAGACCAGCCAAACCCGGATTTCTGTATGTTGTCGGCGCTCGGCTCCTCTCGCAATCAGTGGAGGTGGGCGGGACTGCGAGAGGAGCCGAGACTAGCCGAAAATACACGCGGCTTTCCATATGTCACACGGCGCTCTTCCTCTCCACTCTGCGCTAATTTTAAATCAAGCTGCACTGGGCAAGGCTGCACTGGGCAAGGCTGCAAAGACACTGGGCAAGGCTGCAAAGACACTGGGCAAGGCTGCACTGGGCAAGGCTGCAATGATGGACATTTAAATGTAAGTTTTTTTCCTTAAACTTCCCTCCTAAAAGTTTTTTTCCTTAATATTCCCTCCTAAACTTGGGGCGCGTGTTATACGCCGATAAATACGGTACCTGTAATAAATAAAATGGTCACATGTTCCTTCATCCTTGAGAGTGGCCAATATAGTGAATAAAGGGAAAGGACTGAACAATGCAGGGGGTGAATGGAGGAGAGGGGGGAGGGGACTTATTAAACAAATTTGCTCCTTTGTCGTGAAAAGGGGCTTTTTTTTTAGCCAAGAAAAACCCTTTCCAGAGATCCCCTATGTGACCCGAAAGGCCTCAGAAAAAGATCCCCCGGAGCATCGCCATCACCGAAATCCATGGAAGACTGGGGACAGCCCTTCGAAAAACCGCGGATAGTCTTTTTAGTGGGATGAGAGATTGAAGAAGCAGAGCCTCCCCTGTGTAATGAAGAAGCAGAGCCTCCCCTGTGTAATGAAGAAGCAGAGCCTCCCCTGTGTAATGAAGAAGCAGAGCCTCCCCTGTGTAATGAAGAAGCCGAGCCTCCCCTGTGTAATGAAGAAGCAGAGCCTCCCCTGTGTAATGAAGAAGCAGAGCCTCCCCTGTGTAATGAAGAAGCCGAGCCTCCCCTGTGTAATGAAGAAGCAGAGCCTCCCCTGTGTAATGAAGAAGCAGAGCCTCCCCTGTGTAATGAAGAAGCCGAGCCTCCCCTGTGTAATGAAGAAGCAGAGCCTCCCCTGTGTAATGAAGAAGCAGAGCCTCCCCTGTGTAATGAAGAAGCAGAGCCTCCCCTGTGTAATGAAGAAGCAGAGCCTCCCCTGTGTAATGAAGAAGCAGAGCCTCCCCTGTGTAATGAAGAAGCAGAGCCTCCCCTGTGTAATGAAGAAGCAGAGCCTCCCCTGTGTAATGAAGAAGCAGAGCCTCCCCTGTGTAATGAAGAAGCAGAGCCTCCCCTGTGTAATGGAGAAGCATGGCTGCCCATAGTCATAGATAAATCACAAACACTTTATAAAAACACATTAGAAGATTCTTTACATTAACTACTTGACCTCCGGAAGATTACCCCCCCCCCTCATGACCAGGCCATTTTTTTGCGATACATAAACTGGGAATTGAACACAGACATGGAACTCGGTACAAACATTGATCTCATGTTTTCCCACAAATAGAGATTTTGATTGGATTTGATCACCACTGGGGTTTTTATTTTTTTTGCACTATAAACAAAAAAAAATATATATTTTTACTTTTCTGGTATAAAATATATCCAGTAAAAAATAAAAACAATTCTGTGAATTTAGGCGAATCTGTATTCTGCTACATATTTTTAGTAAAAACAAATCCCAATAAGCGGATATTGATTGTTTTACGCAAACGTTAAAGCGTCTACAAACTATGGGATATAGACTGGAATTTTTTATTTATTTGAATTTTTTATACTAGTAATGGCGGCGACCATCCACTTTGAGGCACACAGTCTGACACTTTGTGGGAACCAGTGACACTAATACAGTAATCAGTGCTAAAAAAAGGAAAATTGTATACTTACCTTCCGTAATTTTCCTTTCCTGTCGCATCATGGCAGCACACACATATGGGGGGGTTGTGGCTCCGCCCCCACAACCTGATAGGACCGCGTAGCTATTAAACCTTGAGAGGGCCCCCGCCCCCACATTCTCAGTATCCAGATACCTCACCTCAGCGGGTGGGTATTTGTATGCTGCCATGTGATGCAACAGGAAAGGAAAATTACGGAAGGTAAGTATACAATTTTCCGTTTTCCTGTCGCACCATGGCAGCATACACATATGGGGAATAACTCGCAAACTGGGTGGGGCTGAGCAAAACAAGGTTTATTTACAAGGAATTGGACTGTATGATTGCCCTTCCAAATTCTGCCGTGGACAGCCTGGCGGCGTCCACCTTGTAGTGTGACATAAAGGTGCTTTTCGAAGACCAAGTGGCTGCTTTACAGATAGTTTCCGATGAGACCCTGCAGAAAGCCGCCCAGGAGGTCGCCACTGCCCTCCTGGAATGTGCCCTGAAGACCTCCGAAACGGGAAGGCCTTGAAGAGTAGGCTCTTTTAGTTGTCTTAATCTAGGAGGTGACTGAGCATCTGATGCTGACTGACCCTGCCTTAGGCCACGCTGGAACCGAGAACATATTTCAGCTTTCCTAAGTGAGAAGGTAGCTGCCAAACAGGCCACCAGCCTTAGCTCAACATCCAGGGGATGTGGTTCTCTCACTCAACCAAGAAAAGACAGCAAATTTACTTCCTGGTTAAATTGGAAGGAGAAAGACACCCCATGGATAAAAGCAGTCTGGATTTTAAGGACCATTCTGTTCTGTCCAGGTATAATGTTAAGTGAGGCTCCTTGAGTACAAAGCCTGCAGTTCTGACATCCTTCACAGAGGTTGTAGCAACCAGAAATATGGTATTTAGGGTTGCAGAGTGTAGTCAATTCTGTAGGATAGAAATGAGGCCTTGATGGAAATGGGGACCATAAGCAAGTTCCACATAGGGAACAAATGGTTTCCTGTGAGGCCTATAACTTCATGCAAGCCTTTTAAGAATTGCATCATTAAAGGGTAAGGACTCCTTAGACCTCTGCAAGTGCGGACAAAGCCAAACTTTGAGTTTTTAAACATATTTGAACCTATGCCCCTGATTAGCCCCAGTTGTAAGAACTGTGGAACCTTGGCTGGTTTAGGTGATGAAGGACTCCACGCTTCGCTGTGTGAGATCTGTATAATTTTCCCATAGTCTTAGGTAAATCTTATTCATGAAGATCTCTGGATTGACAAGGTAGGCACTACCTTCACTATGCATAATTGACCTGGTAGCCACTGCCTCTCAACTTCCATGCCATCAAAAGTAGTCTCTTGGAGCTGGATGGAAAAAAACTCTCCATGAGAGAGCGAATCCGTCATTACTGGAAGCAGTGGTGATTCAATGATTAAGGGCAGGAGAGAGAGACACTAGAGCCACCCAAGCCAAAAATTGTATTATTGCAATTATTGATACAGGAAGCTCCGCTGACAGCCTAAGGATTCTACCCTTCCACTGTTGTCTAGGCATAATACTAATCTTGCTGCTCTTGCTAAAAAAGGAGTGAATGACAGAAGTGCTTTGAACACTACTCGGTTGAAGAAAATGCAATACTATTCCTCATAAGCTTAACATCCCATAACCTTTCTAGGTGGGGTCTGATGTCATAATGTTCCGTCTGAAAACAATTGGTCAGTTACGAAAACCCAAAGGATACTCCGGCACTGTTCTGCTGGAAGAGACTTCACTCCCAATGCACCTTTGGCTTTCTCTGTCAGAGGATGGAAATTACCTTGTTTCAGTTCTACTGAATTTTTCCTGTCGCTATTGCAGACAGTAAGACCTTTGTGAATGCCCTGGGGGAGATGTACAGACCGAAGGGGAGGAACTCACTGGTAAAGGAATTGAGGATGAATTGGGACAAGTAGGTGTCTGATAAACCTACAGGAGAATCCTGCCTTCCAGATTTATGAATAATATAATTGATTGGAGGTTTCCCATCTTGCACAACTCTAACTTCCTGTGCTGCTTGTAAAAAAAATTATTTTTTATTTTTCTAGGAACAGAGGGGAACGAAATCCTCATCTCCTCTGGTTATCCAGAACCTTAACGATTGCTTGTTTTTTTTTTTTTTTTATTTTTTTTTTATTTATTTATTTTTTCGATCCAGCTACAAACTGGAACATAATTTTTTACTTTACCATCAACTCTGGTAGCCTGGCTGACTGGAAGAGATTGAAATGTGGACTTCCCACCTGTCAATGTTATATGGTCGTTATGCTCATTGAATTATCCCCCTGCATGGGTGAGTTTTCATGTTATACTTTTTTGATAAAAAATTATTGTAACTAGAAAGGCGGACCTCCCCTGAACTTCCACCAATGTCACGCCAATATAGCTGATATGGCCCACTGATCCTGAAGGTTTTCCCTCCAGGTGTGTGCATAAAGCTTTGCACAGGCACCCCCTGGATTAGTGCACCCTTAGAAGGGACTTCCGCTGTACTCCTAGGACAGGAGCCTTAGATCTTTTAAGGCTTCAATAATGAAGATTGGGTACTTCTCCAGTTAGTTTACTAATCTTTCCCCCCCCCCCCTGTAGGATTGTGCCTCCTGGTGTCTACTTGGGAGTCACCACCTTTATGCTGGACCTTTGAGTTTCCTGTTTTTTTGTCAGATGATATTCGCCCTGACCCTCTAATGGTCACCCTTAAGATGGCTGTCTCCTGTCTACTCCCTAATAGATTGGATCCGTGTTCTGGTGTCTTACACCATTTTTTTTTTTTTTTTTTTTGCAGGATCGACCGACCATGGCTTCAGCCATAATGCACTCCTTGCCGTGACCGCGGGAAACACCGCTCTTGAAAAACGTCAATTGACGTCTGAAACATTCACCACAGAGTATGCCGCCAATTCCAGCTCCTACAAGGCTGTTACCGCCTTGTCTCTTTACTTTTTCCAGACGGGCTTATTTAAAGGGTTACTCCACTTTTTAATCTGCAGGGCTGCAATATTCCTGTTTGTATGACTGGTTTCACTGATTTTCCCAGAAGTCTGCGTCAAGATAAGTCAGATTTTTTGGCATCCACTGCAATAAAAAAAAAATTCATTTTGATAAGATATTCCCAATAGGGATGCAGACCCTGCCACTTTCCCAGCTGGTTGACAATTCTGAAACCACTCCCATTAGACTCATTCAGCACATGGGTTGGTTATTGCTGATGTGCCAGTACCTGCAGATGCTACAGTATGTAGGAGCACTTCAGATCTAGATCTAATTTTCAGACTAGAGCCTCCTTGAATGTGACATGTCTTGCCAGCTACATTCATGATGCATCCATCATTGGAGGAGACTGCAGCAGGTTGACCTCTAGCTCTTTCAGGGTATACAGTGGATAGCCTGGTTAGGAGGGCATTTTTTCTCTTACCCTTTTCAATTATTCCTGGATTAACTCTTCCAGTTGTTAAGTGAAGGAAATTAGTACTTTTTAACCTTGTGGAGAGTTTCCTCCACTTCAACCCAGGCAATTGTGTCCTTAGCTGCCCCTGCAAAAAAAGTCTCTATTGGGCAATCTTCAAAGCTTGTGCAAGCTTTCGTATTTGGACACCACCTACTGGTTCTGGTTGGAAGCGCTATGCAATTTATGCACTGTAGCTTTTCAAGCAATGACTTTCCACCACAAATGCAGCAACCATTAGGGTAGGCTGGTAATTTGTGGTGTTTGTAAACGGGGAGCAAACAAAATGAGAGGTGAGATGATGGCATTGATCAATCTTGCCTGTATGTCTGCCCTTTATAAAACGGTGACTGTTCTGGCTTTAGCAGGCTCTCTCCATCTTGAGGTCCTTGCAGGGCTGTATAGTGCTTGTTCATTTGACACACTAGCTTGGCGGGCAACGACTTTCCACCACAAATGCAGCGATTATTAGGGCTGGTAGTTCTGGTTGGAAGCGCTAGGCAATTTATGCACTGTAGCTTGTCGAGCAATGACTGTTCTGTCCATCAGATGGATATATTCTGATTATCTGCATTTGTGTTGTTGTAAATGACATTTAATGTTGTTACCTTTTATAGGAATCATTTGCAGAGCTTAGGCGCCATCTAGCGTCCTTTTTTGGTATTGCTTCTGTGTGTATAGTTTATTAATAAAGTTTATAACCTAGGAAGTACTTGGAAAGCAAAGTATTCTGGGTAAAGTCTCACAGGAAGAGACACATTCATCATGCTTTTCAGACTGCAAGAGGTCTTGTTTCAATCTCTTACCATCAATCCCTTATTGAACTTAAAAAAGTAAGTTTTACTGTCTCATATTGTACTGTGTATATTTGTCTTTGAAATGTATGCTAAATTTATGGGATATTGTACTTATCAAGGTTTATTCTTGTTATTTGTAGTTTCACCTAGCTTGTTCCAATAAACTGCGATCGAAGAAATATGGTATCATGTTTATGGGATAAGAATGGTTTAGCTGAATGTCCTTGAGACAGAACAGTGAAATTTTTAAGCTGACCTCTGAAGGGAAGATAAGCTGACTTCGGAAGTCTGTACAGCCAGGGGCTACACAGTACCATACAGTCAGAAGCCTTAAAGAAGCAGGCCTGTGGGAGGCGAAGCAAGCAGCCACGCTACACAGAGACGCGCTCTGTCAAGCAGTACCGACACTAGAACGGTCTCTATACAGCAAGACAGCTTCTTCCCCGCAGCCATGTCTCACAGTAGAACATCTTCTTACAAAACACGATCACAAGCAAGCTCATCTAGGTCATCTGTCGCAAATGCAGCAGCTATCGCCCGTTCGAAAGCTGAAGCAGCAAGAGCCAGGGCCGCATTCGCAGACCAAGAGCTGCAGATGAAAAAAGAAAAGGCCCACCTTGAAGCAGAAAGGGTGAGACAGGAACAAGAGAGAGAGAAAGAAAGAGCTCAGCAGGAGGCATCTCTGAAACTGCAGCAAGCTATCTTGGAAGCTAACATGGAGAAGCTGGCAGTGGAACGAGATGCTGCCGCCGCCATTGCAGAAGCAGAAGCTCTAGAAGCAGCCATCTACGATGAGCCAAGAGCAGGTAGCAGCATACCAGGCCTAGAAGAAGAACACCAAGATTCTTCGCAACGCACGTCGGATTATGTCTACCAGCACTGTGACCCAAGCAGCATCCCACAACAAGAAATTAAACATGATGTCAGGGAGCCACTCCAAGTCAAGCAGCAACAAGACGACCTTAGATCCCAGTGCCACAGGCAAGAAAAATCTGACAGAGTTCCAGACGTTCCAGTCTCAACCAAACCTTCTACTCCACAAGGTACTCAACCTTCATACAAACATCAAACACCTGTCTTCACTCCAAAGGTGTATGCAACGAGCCGGTACGAACTGCCAACCGTATGCAAGTTTGAGCCCAGAGAACCTAAAGAAGAGACTTCTATCAGGTATGCCTTTACACCGCACCACAATACACCAGCAGCCTACCCCAATGCCAATCAGGCTACTGTAGACTTTGCCAAGTTCCTGGCCAAACGCGAGTTAGTTACCCAAGGACTTGCCAAATTTAGTGATCGCCCTCAACATTACAGGGCGTGGCGATCCTCTTTCCAGAGTGTTATCCAAGGTCTAGATCTATCTTGCAGACAACAAATAGAACTCCTTGTAAAGTGGCTTGGCAATGATTCTGCTGAACACGCCAAAAGGATCAGAGACATTAATATAAACCACCCTGAGATAGGCCTTACAAACATCTGGAACAGACTGGATAGATGTTATGGCTCACCAGAGGCTATAGAGAGTACACTGTTTAAAAGGATAGAAGACTTCCCAAAAATACCTAGCAGAGGTTACCAAAGACTCAGAGAATTCAGTGACCTATGTATGGAGTTACAAGTTGCTAAAGCGGAAGGTGACTTACCTGGCCTTTCTTATCTTGACTCTGCTAGAGGTATTAACTCCTTAGCTCAAAAACTTCCTTATGAGTTACACGAAAGATGGATTGCTCATGGCTGTAACTACAAACGGAAACACAATGTGCCCTTTCCACCATTTAGTGAGTTTGTGGACTTTGTAGACAGACAAGCAGGAACGAAAGATGACCCCAGCTTCATTTTTCCAGTGTCTTACATCACTTCTGCTGGCCCTAAGCAACTCAGAGCTCCAGTAGCAGTGCACAAAACTAACATTTCTTCCCACAGATTTGCAGAGTCTCAGCCAGAGGATCAAGACAATGACCCAACGAAGTTCTGCCCTCTACATAAGATGCCACATCCTCTTCTGAAATGCAGAGCCTTCAGGACAAAGACCATCCAGGACCGCAAAGCCTTCCTCAAAGAGAACAACATCTGTTACAAGTGCTGCTCTTCGTCTACACACTTCGCCAAGGACTGCAAGGTCAGTGTCAAATGCACAGAGTGTGACAGCACAGAGCACCACACAGCTTTACACCCAAAGCCTACTCCAAGAACCTTCCCACCTGTCCATGGTGACAAGGAGCAAGGCAGGGAGACCAAAGACTCTAGTACAGATACCACAGCAATCACTTCACAGTGCACTGAAGTCTGCAAAGGAAGTACAGGTGGCAGATCTTGCTCTAAAATCTGTCTAGTGAAAGTTTACCCAAAGGGACGCAGAGACAAAGCAGTCAAGCTCTACGTCATTTTGGATGATCAGAGTAATAAGTCACTAGCCAGACCTGTGTTTTTTGACATTCTAAACCTTAAAGGCCCCAGCAGCCCCTACTCCCTTAGGACTTGTGCAGGTACAGTGGAAACGGCGGGGAGAAGAGCTGACGGCCTACAAATTGAATCTATGGATGGTAAGACATGCCTACCCTTACCGACCATAATAGAGTGCAACCAGATGCCAGACAACAGATCGGAGATTCCCACACCAGACGCAGCAGCTCACCAGACTCACCTGAAGCACATAGCACATCTCATACCAGAACTTGATGATCAGGCTCAGATAATCTTACTCCTAGGGAGGGATATCTTGCAAGTCCACAAAGTAAGGAAACTGATCAACGGTCCTAAAAGTGCTCCATATGCCCAAAAACTGGATCTTGGGTGGGTCATTATAGGTGATGTTTGCCTGGGAGGTGCACACAAACCGGCATCTGTTAATAATCTGCTCACTAGTACCCTCGAGAATGGTCGTCCTTCTCTTTTCCAACCCTGTCAAAATCGCATCCTCATAAAGGAGCTACCGCACAACAACCCTGTACCTCTTCCTTTCCTAAGTTCCCTCTGTGACAGCAATGCCTATGACAATGACCAAAGCGACTTAGGACACTCAGTGTTCAGGAGAACAAAGGAAGACAACCAGGTAGCAATGTCCATTGAGGATAGAATCTTCCTAGAGGTTATGGAAAGCAGTATGGAGAAAGACGTGTCTAATAACTGGATAGCACCTCTTCCCTTTAGGCCACAAAGACAACGTTTGCCTAACAACAGGGAACTAGCATATAAACGCCTCACTTCCTTAAGACACAATCTGCAAAGGAAACCAGAGATGAGAGAACATTTCTTTTCCTTCATGGGCAAAATATTCCAAAATGGCCATGCTGAGGTAGCTCCAGACCTCAAAGACTCAGAAGAATGTTGGTACTTACCCATATTTGGCGTCTATCACCCTAAGAAGCCAGGGCAGATTAGAGTGGTGTTTGATTCCAGCGCCAAGCATGAAGGTGTCTCTCTAAATGATGTCCTTCTTTCTGGCCCTGACCTCAACAACAGACTATTGGGAGTACTTCTCCGCTTCCGCAAGGATTCAGTCACATTCATGGCAGACATACAACAAATGTTCTATTGCTTTCTTGTTAAGGAAGAACACCGAAACTTTCTGAGGTTTCTCTGGTTCAGGGACAACAACCCCTCTGGAGACATCACAGAATATCGCATGAAGGTGCACATATTTGGCAACAGCCCTTCCCCTGCAGTTGCTATATATGGCCTCAGACACTCTGCTAGAGTGGGAGAGTCAGAGTATGGGTCAGACGTCAGACAATTTGTGGACAAGGATTTCTATGTAGACGATTGCTTGAAATCACTACCCACAAATGAAGCCGCAATCAGTCTCCTCAAAAGAACTCAGGCAATGCTTGCGTGTTCCAACTTAAGGCTCCACAAGATTGCTTCCAACAGTAGAGAAGTTTTAGAAGCCTTTCCTGTCCAAGACCATTCCAACGAGTTAAAGGACTTAGATCTAGGCACAGACTCACTTCCCATGCAACGCAGCCTTGGTTTGCTTTGGGACTTAAGATCTGACACCTTCACTTTCCAAGTAAACACAGAAGAAAAACCCTTTACCCGTAGAGGTGTCCTGTCTACCATAAACAGCCTATACGATCCTTTAGGCTTTGCAGCACCTGTCACCATCCAGGGTAAGGCACTACTCAGAGACTTAACCTGTGAGTCGCTAGATTGGGACCACCCTCTCCCCACCGACAGGAAGAACCTATGGCTAGAGTGGAAGAACTCACTAACAGCGCTATCCAATCTTAAAATTCCACGCCCATATGCACCTCTGTCATCTGCAGATGTTCAGATGCAAAGACTTTGTGTGTTTGCGGATGCTTCTGTTAAAGCAATTGCTGCTGTAGCTTACCTGAAAACCATAGACACTAAAGGACAAAGCCACATAGGGTTTGTAATGGGAAAAGCAAAACTTGCACCACTGCCTGAACACACCATACCCAGGCTGGACACTTCAAGTTTCATTAATGCTCTTAGACGTTTCATTGCAATCCGAGGCCCAGTGAAACTCATTCGCTCTGACAGAGGATCTAACTTTGTAGGAGCAGTGAAAGAACTGCAAATTCCTTCCAACTTGGACATCCCCAGTGTAAAAAGGTATTTGAGTAAGCAAGACTGCACGTGGATCTTCAATCCACCTCACTCTTCTCACATGGGAGGTGTGTGGGAGAGAATGATAGGCATAGCCCGCAGAATTCTTGACTCTATCTTCCTACAAGTAGGAACTGCAAGGCTTACTCACGAGTGTTTAGTGACATTTATGGCAGAGGTTACAGCCATCATTAACGCCAGACCCTTAACTTCAATTTCAAGTGACTCTGAAGATCCAATGGTTCTCACACCTACCATGTTGCTCACGCAAAAGACTGGTCCTGTAGGTACTCCAGCTGGAGAGTTTTGTGAGAAGGACCTTTACAAACGTCAATGGAGGCAAGTTCAAACTCTTGCCAATACCTTCTGGAGTCGGTGGAGGGAGCAATACACATCTACTCTTCAACTAAGGAGGAAGTGGCACTCAGAAAAACCTAACCTTAAACTTGGTGATGTTGTGCTCATGAGAGATTGCCAGACACTAAGGAACATGTGGCCTTTAGGTCTAGTCACCAAAGTACTGCCAAGCAAAGATAATCTTGTCCGTAAGGTCGAGGTCAAGACCTTTCAACAGAATGAGGCCAAAGTGTTCTTGAGACCAGTGACTGAACTTGTTCTGTTACTTTCTACGGAGGACTCTGTTAGTGACGTCACTTGACGTCAGGCGGGGAGTGTTCTGTCCATCAGATGGATATATTCTGATTATCTGCATTTGTGTTGTTGTAAATGACATTTAATGTTGTTACCTTTTATAGGAATCATTTGCAGAGCTTAGGCGCCATCTAGCGTCCTTTTTTGGTATTGCTTCTGTGTGTATAGTTTATTAATAAAGTTTATAACCTAGGAAGTACTTGGAAAGCAAAGTATTCTGGGTAAAGTCTCACAGGAAGAGACACATTCATCATGCTTTTCAGACTGCAAGAGGTCTTGTTTCAATCTCTTACCATCAATCCCTTATTGAACTTAAAAAAGTAAGTTTTACTGTCTCATATTGTACTGTGTATATTTGTCTTTGAAATGTATGCTAAATTTATGGGATATTGTACTTATCAAGGTTTATTCTTGTTATTTGTAGTTTCACCTAGCTTGTTCCAATAAACTGCGATCGAAGAAATATGGTATCATGTTTATGGGATAAGAATGGTTTAGCTGAATGTCCTTGAGACAGAACAATGACTTCTCACCACGAATGCAGAGACCATTGGGTCTGGTAATCTGTGGTGTTTGTAAACGGGGAGCGATGATAATGATGGGTGAGGTGATGAGATTTTAATCAACATTGCCTCGATGTCTGTTCTTAGATGGTGACTTGTCTTGACCGTCAGAAGGCTCCCTCCATCTTGTAGTCCTTACAGGACTATAGATATTGTCTCTCTTTCTCAATCTTCACTACTTACCTAATCCCTATACCTTAATGGGTGGTCTGACTGGACAGAGTTTCCCTAGGAACAGAGCAAAGCAGCAGATTGAAATGAAGGACAGGATAATGCTAAGTCTCCACTACTGCGACCTGAAAGTCGCATGATTTGCTGCAATTTTGATGCAACTTGGAACAATGCCTGTTATATTCTTAAGGTCTATGAACACAGATATGAATGAACGGTACTAGTTGTAAATCATGGGGTACGGCTTGTCATGCGACTTTGCAGTAACAAGTCGCACTAGTGGAAACCAAGCCCTAACACCGTGACCCAGAGCAAGCATTGAAAAGGAGATGGGGAAAAACACAGGTGAAGGCCATAAAAAGGGAAACATACCTGCAAACAATGACCACATAAGCATCCAGCATGCATGAGTAGAGAGCTCCACCATTTGCTGCCCAAAAAATTCCATAAAAAAAACATTTAGAACTCACATTTGCTACTAGTGATGATATCAGTGCCTGAGCCTGTTCAGATCACTAACCTGGAAAGCTCTAGCCAGGAAACACAGAGGCCGCATCACTTCCTGCCTCTCATGCTCAGAGTATACTTGCACTGTTGCAGCCATCTTGGAAATGGCAAACGCCCATAACACAGAGAAAGAAGTAAAAGGCATATAGAAAGCAAAGGAAACGCTGTCACTTACGTCAAAGCTTGTTTAAAGCTTTCTTTGAGAAGCCTGCACCACCAGAATGGGGCTCCAACCATATAGCTCATTTAGAGGCTGTACAGGAAGGACTTCCACCCAGGAGAGGCTGAAATATGCCCCCCCAGACCACCAGAATGGGGCTCCAACCATATAGCTCATTTAGAGGCTGTACAGGAAGGACTTCCACCCAGGAGAGGCTGAACCTGGCTGGGGCGTCAAACGGTAAGGGATACCTCGCGATTTCAGTCCTGATCAGGTAAGGAAAAAAAGGAGAATGTGGGGGCGGGGGCCCTCTCAAGGTTTAATAGCTATGTGGTCCTATCAGGTTGTGGGGCGGAGCCACAACCCCCCATATGTGTATGCTGCCATGATGCGACAGGAAATATGCACTGTCACTGTACTAAGGACACCAGCTGGGAAGGGGGTCTAACAGCTAGGGTGATCAAAGGGTTAAACGTGTGCCAAGCCAGTGTTTTTGTGTACTGTGTGTGTGTGCTGTTTTTACTAAAGGATCTGATGGATTTTATTCCCTGCATTCCATCAGATCCCTGCTGACAGAACAGAACTCTGCCTTGTTTACATAGAGCTCTGTCATTGAGTGCCAGCGGACAGCCATTGGCCGACAGCTGCTGATCGGCTTCTGCCGTGTCTAATCACAGCACAGCCGCGGAGCCGGCAGCACGCGCCCCCTTCCCGGAAGTGCCGGATGATGTACCAGGTAGGCGGTCCAGCGCAGGAGAGCCGCCGAACTTCTAAGTAATACGGTCCGCAAGCGGGTAAGGCAGGAAGTGCACATGTGCGTTTCTAACATACATGCGGCTCCTTTGAAATAAATGAAAACACACGAAGCTGTAGGTGAACGCATGTTAAGAGTATCTTGTGGCGCAATACAGCGCATAGAACTGCGCAGGACTTTACACTGATTTCTAATAAAACTCATCAAAACCAGTATTGGGACGCCAAACCTGGCAAAACATGAGCAGCTTTCCAAAGGGCATTACAAGATTGTTACCTTTCCTACTGCTGATATTTATTATCATTTAGGGCCAGCAGAGGCGGCTCTCTAATTAGGCCAATTAGGCGGTCGCCTAAGGCCTCGCGACCTCCTAATTTGCCTGTGCTCAATCACTGATTCTCTCTCTCCCCCCTCTTTATCTCACCCTCTTTTCTGTGTGCTTGTATTATTTTTCCTATTACGGGCGTGGGTGGGGCCTCGTGTGTAAGTTTCGCCTAAGGCCTCACAAAGCCTAGAGCCTCCTCTGAGGGCCACTTCACACTGCTGAGAATTCTATTGTGAATCTGAGCCGTTGCGATCGCTCAAATTCGCAAGTCATTTAAATAACATTGTTTCCCATTAGTGCCGTTCACATCAATGCGTTGCGATACTAATGCCGCGGACACACAATCGGAAATTCTCGTCGGAAAAAAGCTATGATGGTTTTTTCAAACGGATCGCATACACACGGTCCGCACAAAAGTTCGCTGAACTTTCGACCGCCAAGAAACAACACTACGACAAGCCGAGAAAAGTAAGTTCAATGTTTCCGCGCCTGCGTCAAATTTTTTTTTTCCGAGCATGCGTAGGAATTTTGCTCGTCGGAATTGCTACAGACGATCGGCATTTCCGAACGAAAATTTTTTCCGCTCTCAATCTTTTGCTGCCAGAAATTCGGCCAGCGAAATTCAGATGGAGCGTACACACGGTCGCATTTTCCAATGAAAAGCTCTCATCGGTCTTTTGCTGGCCGAATTTCCGATCGCGCGTACGCGGTATTAGCTGCGTACAAAAAAGGGTTCTGTGCGAGTTTGATCCGCGTGCGATGCGAATTCAATGCAATATTTGCCGTAGAATCGCAGGAGATTCGCCGGAACACAAAAAGATTGCAATGAAAATTTGCAACGCAATGGGATGAGATTTGCGCATCGGATCATCGCACGCCAGTGAATCTAGGCTCACTCTATCCAAGATAAAAACGTTTTGTCTTTAGTTGTACTTTAGGGCCGGTTCACCACACAGCCGATTGTCTCTCCTCACCTCTATGATCTAGTAGGCGGTGAGTGACGTCATGACATCACTTCCTGTTTAGGGGGATGGAAACTATTTCTTTTGGGGGAAAGCATCAGATCAATTTTTTGTTTCTTTTTCAAGGGTAGAGGAGAGATCCTATAGACCCCGGGTGTCTCCATGAAGAGGACCTGTCATGCTTATCATCACCTTGGGTGTGTTTGGGGCCATGCACGCGCACGCGGACGTCACATATGGACGCATCGGCTGTGTCCATGCACCCACATGTCCCAATAGAAATCTATGGAGCTGCCAGCATGGGAATACATGCAACACCTCGCCGGGCAAAAAACAGCCCTGCACGGGGCGCGCAACTAATTGACCATCTGTGCAAGGCCTAAGAGCGCCGATATCAGACAGGAGAACGCTTGATGGGGTTAAAGAGATTTGTAAAGTCTATTCTTTTTCTGTTTCTTTTAAATACCAAACATGTTATACACTCCTGATCTGTGCAGTTGCTTTTTCACAGAGTGGCCCGAGTCCTCCTCTTCTCGGGTCCCTCTTCGGTGCCCCTGGCCCCTCCCTCCTGTTGGGTGCAGCTTGCTATGGGGGCACCTGAGCCAAGTCACAGCTCCATTCAGACACAGAGCCACGACTCAGCCCGCCCACCCTCTCTCCCCTGATTGGTTGACTGATTTTGATGGACAGCAGCGCAAGACAATCGTGCCACACTGCTGTCTCAGCCAATGAGAAGGGGAGTCCCGGGCAGCTGAGACACTCCTGCAACATCTCTGGACTAGGCTCGATTCACATCTATGCATTTTGCTTTTGAGCGTTTTTTCAGTGCTTTTTGCGGAGCTTGAGGCGTTTTTGGTCACGCGTTTTTACCGTGATTTTGCCGCAATTTGCGTTTTGCGTTTTTGTATTTTTTTTTTTTTACATTTTTTTTTTACACTGTGGTTGCTTAGCAACCAGCTATATACAGTGTAAAAAAAATTAAACAAAACAAAAAAAAAAAAAAAAGCTGCAAAATCGTGGCAAAAACGTGGTAAAAACGCGGTACTTGCGTTTTGGATGCGGGTCCATTGATTTCTATTACATGCAAAACGCTGCATTTTGCCTGAAAAAAAGTCCCCGACCCTTTCCAAAAACGCAGAGGCACTAAAATGCATTGATGTGAACATGTCCCATAGGAACCCATGTTAAAAAATTTCCCTGCATTTCTGCAAAATGCATCAAAAAACGCGCTAGTGTGAATGGAGCCTAAAGATGGGCTCATGTAAGTATAAAGCTCCATTCACACTAGCGCGTTTTTTGATGCATTTTGCAGAAATGCAGGGAATGGATACCTCGGTTGTGGCAGCAGAGATATCCCTCTTCAAAAAAGGGACGTACATCGTTGTGCGCCGGTCGGAAAGTGGTTAAGCTTTCACTATTCACACAACCTACCAGCTTCCCTTTATATGTAAATGAATATCAGTAACACGACAACAAGACATCCTCCAGTATTCCGAGCAGAAAACCTCCTCCAGTCATGTGACTTTTCCTTGGCGCCGTCTTTCAATGACTTGGAAAATATTAGAAGAATTTATCATCATCTGTTTGCGGCAGGCCAGAGGAAGCGATCCCTCCCCTCCCCCAGCGATCTCCCCTCCCCCAGCGATCCCTCCCCTCCCCCAGCGATCCCTCACCTCCCCCAGCGATCCCTCCCCTCCCCCAGCGATCTCCCCTCCCCCAGCGATCCCTCCCCTCCCCCAGCGATCTCCCCTCCCCCAGCGATCTCCCCTCCCCCAGCGATCTCCCCTCCCCCAGCGATCAGTGTTCTGATAGGTCCACAGATAATCTGTGTAAAACATGGATGATTTTCCTATAGCAGATAACGGAGAAAGGCGGCAGTCGGACTGAACTGGGTGAGGCTTTTGTTTTTTTACACTATGAAGTTGCAAAGTTGGTAACAGCAATGAAATGATCTTTGTGAGACTCGTCCGCACACACCATACAATACGCTTCTGCATCGGGTTCAACATTAAGAGGGCTTTCACACCGAGCCGCCCCGGGCGTCGGCGGTAAATCGGCGTTTTTTTTTTTGCGCCAATTTACCGTCGTTTTTATTGGCGCTAAAAGGAGTTAAATCCGCCGGCAAAACACAGCCAGAGCAGCGTTTTGCCGGCGGTATTGCAGCGCTGCCCCAAAGAAGCTGCTGGCAGGACTTTTTCTGACGCCCCGCCAGTCTTACATGGATTAAGTCATGCAAGAGTGTAAATGCTGACCCTGGATGATGCCTGAGTAAAGATGGTGCCGGCCTTTTTTGGGGATAGGATCACTGTAATCTTTGATGGGTTATAAATACCCGTTATATTTACATGTTATTTAGCATGCGAAGACTTAACATGGAAAACAATGTCTAGGCCCCATAATCTCCTATTGCCCGGGGGCCCCATAATCTCCTATTGCCCGGGGGCCCCATGAGTTGTCAGTCGGCCCCTGAGCCCAACTCCAGCTTTGCTTTTACTTTGTTTGGGCCAAGCCAGCCCTAACAATTTCCTGTGATCCGCCTGACAAAGGGGTCAGAAAGGAAGCACTTGGTCTTTTGGGATGTGATCTTTCTGTAACAAACCTTTGAAGGACATGTGACGATCGATGGTGTGCTGGTGAATATGTGCATTTACCTGTGATGTGTCCAGTTTCCAGCCGGTAGCTGCTGCAGATCGCGCTCCTGTAAAGCCTCGTACACGCTATCAAATTTTCCGACGGGAAATGTGTGATGACAGGCGGTTGGCGGAAAATCCGACCGTGTGTACGCTCCATCAGACAATTGTTGGCCAACTTTCCGTGGACAAACGTTGGATGGCAGGTTTATAAATTTTCTGCTGTCTGTTGTCGGATTTTCCGATCGCGTGTACACAAGTCTGTCGGACAAAAGTCCAAAGTACAAACACACACGCTCGGAAGCAGAAGCGGTCGGTCTTGTAAATTAGCGTTCGTAATGGAGAATTAACATTCGTGACGCGGCAAATCATGAAATCTCCAAATGCAGCGCACAATTCTCTTCTTCTTTAACGGGATAATAATGAAGCTGCTTTGCCGGTGATACTGATGGAGTTATTGCAAACTAATTATCTAAGGCTTTTTTTTTTCTAGTGATTAAGAATAATATTATTATGTTTTTTTGTTTTTTTTGGGCAAGTTACCACTCACCATTATCCTGGAGTTTTTAAGATCAAAGATACAACTATGTTGGTGTCCCTTGATAATTTTACATTGGATTTTTTTAAATGCAACTGCCGACTCCCAAACTGTCATTTGAAGTAAAACACACAGCCAAGTATTATTCTACACAATTTTTTTATTGTGCATTAAAAAAAGAAAACAAATAAAATTAGACATGATATCTGCCAATAGAACTTAAACAAAAAGTGCATTCTATGCATCCAAAAATATAGAAAATATACCAAATCAAATCATTATTATTCAACCAAAAAAAATGTAAAAGCAATAACTCCGAGGCCAATAATAAATAACACGTTATCTCCTCCGATTCCGCAAAACATGACTGGTTGACAAACGGCCATTCAGAAACAAACTCAAAAGCACGAAATGAAAAACGCAAACTTAAAAGCGATAAATAAAAAAAGCGCAAAAAAGAAAAGCGCAAATCAACACTCACCAAACTTGTGGCGCTAAAGAGCTGAAAAACAACGTGGTACGTCACTACGTTTGTATCTGTTGGCCAACGATTGTGTGGCCGTGTGTGTAAGACGAGTTTGGGCCGACGCCCTTTGGACAAAAGTCCACAGTTTTGTCAACAATCCGATCGTGTGTACGAGGCATTAGGCCCATTTGAAGGAACGCGTGCAATGGGAATACTGACAATTCCTTTGGCACCGCCCAGAGACTAGCGCCATCCATAGGTATGCAGAGGGAGGGGACATGTCAGTGGCCTTGTTTTATCCCCTCTGTTTCTTTGAGCTGTGATTGGCTCAGCTGGATCCACCACCAATGAAGCCGCATTGCCAGGTTGTATATCCAGCAGAGCCGGCTTGACAGACAGATGGGGTGGAACACAGCAAAGCGCTTCCAACGGGCGACTCAGTAAGGAAGGGGGTGGTGGTGGAAGCTGAGCTCAACCCGAGTAATGCCCAGAAATCAAACTACTATGTGGGGAAAGGCAGTGACTCAAGAAGACCTTCAACAAAGATGGGGCCGTCTTCTAATAATACATTGATGGTTCGATGTGGAAGCAAAGCAAAGTATTTGTACATGTATTTATGAACTAGACATGTGCAATTCGTTTCGTTTTTCGTTTTTTTCGTTTTCGTACGAATGAACGAATCGTTCAAATCGAACGAATCCGAATAACGAATCATTCGAATCGAACAAATCCGAAAAACAAAGAAAATCCGAAAAAAAAAATTAGAAACAAGAATGTACTAATGAATAAAATCCGAAAAACGAAAACGAAAAAAAAAAATTCGTACATTCGTAACTTTTTTTTTTTTTGTTGAATTGGTAATTTTCCCTGTCCCTTACAATGGTGCTGCTTAACGTGCTTCGAATGGATTGAACAAAAAAAT
The DNA here is from genome assembly GCA_028564925.1 of Lithobates sylvaticus. NCBI lineage: Eukaryota > Metazoa > Chordata > Amphibia > Anura > Ranidae > Lithobates > Lithobates sylvaticus. The sequence continues at coordinate 7,141,715 of CM053029.1, forward strand.
TTGTACATTCGTAACTTTTTTTTCGATTCGTAACTTTTTTTTTTTCGATACGTAAATTATTAAAATGTAATAATAGCATACACATTACATAAAATTATGAATTATGCTCCGATTACGAATCTACGAATGTTACGAATGTACGAATAAATACGAAAATTAAACTAACGAAAAACGAATCAACGAAAAAATAACTCTTACGAATGTACGAATCGTTATGAATACAAACACCGACGACTTACGAATGTACGAATCGTTACAAATACGAACACCGACGACTTACGAATGTACGAATCGTTACGAATACGAACACTGACGACTTACGAATGTACGAATCGTTATGAATACGAACACCGACGACTTACGAATGTACGAATCGTTACGAATACGAACACTGACGACTTACGAATGTACGAATCGTTATGAATACGAACACCGACGACTTACGAATGTACGAATCGTTACGAATACGAACACCGACGACTTACGAATGTACGAATCGTTACGAATACGAACACTGACGACTTACGAATGTACGAATCGTTATGAATACGAACACCGACGACTTACGAATGTACGAATCGTTACGAATACGAACACCGACGACTTACGAATGTACGAATCGTTACGAATACGAACACTGACGACTTACGAATGTACGAATCGTTACGAATACGAACACCGACGACTTACGAATGTACGAATCGTTACGAATACGAACACCGACGACTTACGAATGTACGAATCGTTACGAATACGAACACTGACGACTTACGAATGTACGAATCGTTACGTTACGAATACGAACACCGACGACTTACGAATGTACGAATCGTTACGAATACGAACACTGACGACTTACGAATGTACGAATCGTTATGAATACGAACACCGACGACTTACGAATGTACGAATCGTTACAAATACGAACACCGACGACTTACGAATGTACAAATCGTTACGAATACGAACACCGACGACTTACGAATGTACGAATCGTTATGAATACAAACACCGACGACTTACGAATGTACGAATCGTTACAAATACGAACACCGACGACTTACGAATGTACAAATCGTTACGAATACGAACACTGACGACTTACGAATGTACGAATCATTAGGAATACGAACACCGACGACTTACGAATGTACGAATCGTTACGAATCAACGGAAACAAAAAAACAAAACAAAACGAAAAAAACGAAACGAAAATAAACGATTTTTTTTGTTGTGCACATGTCTATTATGAAGCAGTATTCTCATTTTTTGTGACCATGAAAGTTCTTCCTCAAAGCTCTGGTAATCCATTATCAGATACAAAGCAAGTCTTACCTTTATACAATTGTTCAGGTGACCCCCAACTTCCGCATGTTGGAGACTCCATGAAGTTTGGCCACATTTTGTAGAATTCCTCTGAGGTTGTCACTCGGTTCTGGAAAGACGGAAAAATGAAATGTGTGACTTTTACCCAACATGACATTATAAAACCATCCCGGGTTATAAATACGACAACATTTATACAGTGTGGCACTAGGAGTCGCTATCTGTGGCTTCCACTAAGGGCCCTTTCACACTGGGGCGGTTTTCAGGCGGTACGGCGCTAAAAATAGCGCCTGTACACCGCCTGAAAAAACCGGCCCCATTCACTCCAGTGTGAAAGCCGGCGGGCTTTCACACTGGAGCGGTGCGCTAGCAGGACCGCAACAAAAGTCCTGCTAGCAGCATCTTTGGAGCGGTGAAGGAGCGGTGTATTTACCGCTCCTATACCGCTCCTTCCCATTGAAATCAATGGGAAACCGCGGGGATACCGCCCGCAAACCGCCGCTGCAGCGGCGCTTTGCGGAGGTTTTTAACCCTTTTGCGGCCGCTAGCGGGGGTTAAAACCACCCCGCTAGCGGCCGCATACCGCGGGTAAAACGATGGTAAAGCAGCGCTAAATATAGCGCTGCTTTACCGTCGCCGCCCCGCACCGCCCCAGTGTGAAGCCAGCCTTAACAAGCTTTTTTTTTTTGGCATAATACAAAATCGTTCTTTTTAAATAGGCAAAACAAGAGCTCTTCAGGCCGGGTTCACATATGTGCGTCCGCGGCTTTGTGTCTGTTCACTGGTTCAGGTGCCAATTTTTGCCTGAATTTGCACCTGAACCAGACCCAAAACACTTCAGAACGCGGCCGCCCACCCTGGATCTGTGTGAAGCGGCACCACTGAGAGTCGGTCACACTCGCCCGTCGTGCGAATTGGATGTGGGGGAACCTGCATCCAATTCACATATATGTAAACCCAGCCTAAAAGTGGAACTGTAAACTTTTTTTTTTTTTTCCTCAACGGAAGCCGGACTTAAAGGCTGAGTTGACCTTTAGGAGCATGTTGCCCCCATATTTAGGGTGCTATACACCCACCTCCCTCCTCCAGCCGTGGCAGGTGGCTTGTAGTTCTCAATAACCTGCGAGGGTGCGGGTGAGCACTCTGAGTTTATTGATTCTTCATGCTCTTTAGTAACTGTCTGCCCATGGGAGGTCCGGGCAGACAGCTGTACTGAGAGTTTGCAGGATCCTGGCATTGCACCCGGATGCAGGTGCTTTACAGCAAGGGTAGGCAACCTTAAAGAGGTGGGGATCTACCTGAACAACATGGGAAAAGTCAAAGATCACCGGGCACAGTGTCGCCGCCTCACACCTGATTTAACCCCTTCCCTACCCACCCATAGTCATATGACGTCCACAAGGTGGATCTCCCATCCTGGGTGGACGTCATATGAAGTCCTCCCATTCCCGGCCGCCTAGGGGGAAAACACACAGCTCCACGTCCTGTCACTGGAGAGGAGACCGATGGTGTGTTCCCGGTACCGAGGAACACCGATCGGTCTCCTCCCCTTGTGAGTCCCCTCCCCCCACAGTTAGAATCACTCACATAGGGAACATATATTAACCCCTGCAGCGCCCCCTAGTGTTTAACCCCTTCCCTGATAGTCACATTTACACAGTAATCACTGCAATTTTATAGCAACGATCGCTGTGTAAATGTGAATGGTCCCAAAAATGTGTCAAAAGTGTCCGAAGTGTCCGCCGCAATGTCGCAGTCACGAAAAAAAAAAAAAAAAAAATCGCAGATCGTCGCCATTACTAGTAAAAAAAAAAAATGCAATAAAGCTATCCCCTATTTTGTAGACGCTATAACTTTTGCGCAAACCAATCTATATACGCTTATTGCGATTTTTTTTTTAACAAAAAATATGCAGAAGAATACGTATCGGCCTAAACTGAGTAAAAAAATAGTTTAAAAAAAAATGGGATATTTATTATAGCAAAAAGTAAAAAATATTGTGTTTTTTTTTTCAAAATTGTCGCTCTTCTTTTGTTTATTGCGCAAAAAAAAAAAAAAAACGCAGAGGTGATCAAATACCACCAAAAGAAATCTCTATTTGTGGGAAAAAAAGGAAGTCAATTTTGTTTGGGTGCAACGTCGCACGACCGCGCAATTGTCAGTTAAAGTGATGCAGTGCCGAATTCGCAAAAAGTGCTCTGGTAAGGAAGGGGGTAAAATCGTCCGGGGCTGAAGTGGTTAAACCTCTAATTGCCGTACTACCGTGTCGCAATTGTGTGCATTGCATGCCAATCATGGGTTTAAATCGGGCGGTGAGGAGGCAACATACTGCAACATGTGTAGACCCCTGGCCACTGCAGCTAAAGGGGGTGTGGTTGGGGCAGGGGTGGTTAAAACATGACTTAACTATAGGGTTTTACCCCCCCAAACTACAAATGTAAATGAAGCCATGGTGTGGGTAAACCGCAGCACATAAGTGTGAAAGCAGTCTTATATTATTATGCCCGATGTATTGCTTTACACTGACCTGAAGATAAACTTTCCTGCTGCTGGCACCACTCTGGAGAACACCAGCCGGGATAAGAGGTGGAGTGCAGTTGGTATCACTCCACATGGAACAGGAGCCGCACTACAGAGAAGTCATCGGCTTATGCGGCCCTTGTTCCCCTACTACAGCTCCCGCTGTACAAGTAGTCCCTCTGCATTACACTCTGATGCTTTGGGATGGGGGGTCAGCAAGCCCAGACCGCGATCTACCAGTCACCCGACCGCGATCTACCAGTCACCCGTCCGCCATCTACCAGTCACCCGTCCGCCATCTACCAGTCACCCGTCCGCCATCTACCAGTCACCCGTCCGCCATCTACCAGTCACCCGTCCGCCATCTACCAGTCACCCGTCCGCCATCTACCAGTCACCCGTCCGCCATCTACCAGTCACCCGTCCGCCATCTACCAGTCACCCGTCCGCCATCTACCAGTCACCCGTCCGCCATCTACCAGTCACCCGTCCGCCATCTACCAGTCACCCGTCCGCCATCTACCAGTCACCCGTCCGCCATCTACCAGTCACCCGTCCGCCATCTACTGGTTGCTGACCCCCCCCCTGCTTTACAGGCTACTGTGTATAAAATAATAACAAACGCACCTTTTTTTTCACCTGCACCTTTTTTTTTAACCTCTTCCGGACCGCCTCACGCACATATACTGCGGCAGAATGGCACGGGCAGGCAAAATCACGTATATATACGCGGCCCTTTAATTGTCTGGCCGCGGGTCAGCTCCGTGACCCCGGCCGCGGGACCAGTGGACCCGATCCCCGCTGGTGTCCCGCGGTCGGGGTCACGGAGCTGAAGAACGGGGAGAGGTCTGTGTAAACAAACCTCCCCCCACGCTTCCTACACTGCCTGTCATTGATCGGCTGTTCCCGGTCATCGGGAAAGCCGATCAGTGACGTCAGACGTCAGCCCCGCCCCCTAATGTAAAAAAACACACACACACACACACACACACACACACACACACACGTCACAGCCCATAACCCCATCCCCTCCCCCTAGTGGTTAACTCTTTCACTGCCAGTGTCATTTATACAGGAATCAGTGCATTTAAATAGCACTGATTGCTGTATAAATGACAATGGTCCCAAAAAATGTGTCAAAAATGTCCGATGTGTCCGCCATAATGTCGCAGTCACAATAAAAATCGCTGATCGCCGCCATTACTAGTAAAAAAAAAAATATTAATAAAAATGCTATAAAACTATCCCCTATTTTGTAAACGTTATAACTTTTGCGCAAACCAATCAATAATCGCTAATTGCGATTTTTTTTTTTTTACCAAAAATATGTAGAAGAATACGTATTGGCCTAAACTGAGGAAAAATATATATAAATATATATTTTTTGGGGATATTTATTATAGCAAAAAGCAAAAAATATTGCATTGTTTTCAAAATTGTCGCTCTATTTTTGTTTATAGCGCAAAAAATAAAAACCGCAGGGGCGATCAAATACCACCAAAAGAAAGCTCTATTTGTGGGGAAAAAAAAAGGACACCAATTTTGTCTGGAAGCCACGTCGCACGACCGCGCAATTGTCAGTTAAAGCGACGCAGTGCCGAATGGCAAAAAGGGGCGTGGTCCTTTGGCTGCCAATTGGTCCGGGGCTGAAGTGGTTAATGTGAACGTATCCTTTAAGCTGGCCGAATACACGGATCGAATCGAATGGGAAAGGCTCCCTGCTGGCCGAATACACTAGTTTAGCAGGAATGATTCACCCGTCCTTATCGAATGCGGAATGAAAAAAAAATGAATGATGTATTCGTGCTTTACTGTGATTATGCCTTAGGCCCCTTTCATACGGAGGCGTTTTTTGCAGGTGCTACAGCGCTAAAAATAGCGCCTGAAAAAAGTGGGTCCTTTCACACTGGAGCGGTGCGCTAGCAGGACGGTAAAAAAAGTCCCCCTAGCAGCATCTTTGGAGCGGTGAAGGAGCCGCGTATTCACCGCTCCTACCCACTGAAAGCGGGCACAATTAAAGGGCCCGCAACACGGGATTGTGGTTGCCTCTTTAATGGCAAGAATTAGGATAGTGTCTGGATTATATTTAAAAAAAAAAAAAAAAAAAAAAAAACAATAAAAGTTATTATATTATATTAAAAAAAAAAAGAAAAAAAAAAAAAGTGTGCAGGCTTGTCACAGGGCAGCAGAGCGGGAAAAACGTGAGCCACAGGTGTGGAGAGGCTATATAAACCCCCTGTGTCACAAGCCTGCTCTCAGTTTACCTGAAGTGACTGGAATTGCTTCACTGCCTGTCAGCAGCAATTTCAAATAGCCAGCATGAAGTGACTGGTGCGCAGGGTATTAGAGCGGGCTGAGGCTGAGGGGGGTAATGAATGGCTGCAGAGGTGTTTAGCCTTATCAGCTGGGAGTGATACAGCAGTGACTACACCGGCGGAACAGCAGTTATGCCTGAGTACACCTGAAGCTGAGGACGTTTTCCAGCAGGTCATTCTCACAGACAGCCAGCGCTCCTCATCTATGACAGACACTCAGCAAGGCTTACCTGAAGAACCAGCGGTGGTAAGGCCGGCGCTAGTGCAGGAAAGCAGCTCTCTCTCCTCAGGGGAGCGGGGGATGGCAGCGTAGAAGGCTCAGCGTTCTAGTCAGCGTGGTAAGAGGAGTAGGCGGGCCTTCTCGCCATCTCCTATCCGCTCTAGCAGAGGCCGGGCTCGGCGCTCGTCCATATCCCCTGGCAATGATGGGCAGGGGGAGGAGCAGGTACGGCACGGTTTAAATATTTTTTTTTTTTCATTGCAGCCAGCTTCACAGCGCATGTTGCCGCCTCAGGCAGAGAGGTCACCCCAGCTATCCGGACAGCACTCCAGGCAGGTATCACAGGCTAGAGCTGCGGCTTCTCTCGCATCCAGGCCATCCAGGCTGGATGCGGGGAGGGCCCCTGTTTCTTCTTCACTCCTTACAGGTCCAGTGGAAGACATTCAGACAGAAACGGCTGGAGCCCAGATCCCAGTTATCTGCAATCCTGCTGAGACTAGTCTGGCTGGTGAGTCTGCTAATAATGATTTGATGAGTCAATTGCTTTTATCACTAGCTAAGTTTAATGAACATCTAGTTGCTACTCAGCCTGAATATACATCTCCTTCCCCTGCTAATGTTTGGTCTTCTATTCCTGCGGAAACTGATATTAACTCTTTAATGTCTATTAACACTCCTAAAAATATCAGTTTAGCTCCTGCTATACCAGAAACTTGTTTTAAGGAGGTATTGCCATGTGAAATGTCTCCATTAGGTTTTCATTTGCCAGTTGCTATTAAAGAAAAGATATGGAAAGGTGAATTTTTGGATTTGTTATCATTATTACCAGTGTCCAAATAATTCTTATCTAAATTGGATAAAAGGTCTGATGATAACATGGAAGATGCTAGACGGCGCCCTGTCTCCAGGTCTTTCTTTAATTGGCTACAGGCTTTCTGCATATTTTCCGCTGTAATGGGGGAGAGACACCCAGAGAAATGCGCAAGGTTTTTTCAACATTTAGAACATATTCTGGAGGCATACAAAAGTTTTGGCGGCATGGGTTGGTTTAATTATGACGAATCCTTTCGCCAAAAAATTGCAATCTATCCTAGTCTTAAATGGGGAAACAAAGATGTTGGTTTGTGGTTAAATTTAATTACTCCGCAAAAACAAAATTTTAATAGACCACAGCCACAATTTATACAAAGTACCCCAAATTCAGCTTACAAAAAAGGCACATGCTATGCTTACAATGAATCGCAATGCAAATGGTTAGCTTCATGTCGTTACCGACATGAGTGTTCCTTCTGTTTTGGCAATCATCCAGTAGTTAAATGTTTTAAAAGAGTTTCAGCAGGACAAGTCAATAGGGAGCATGCGAAAAGTCTGCACACCAGTGAGGCTGTCCGCAATGCTCCCATGGCTGGCGCTATATCCAGACAAGGAGAAGGCCCGGGTGTTAACTGAGGGTTTCTCGTCGGGTTTTCAGCTGCCTATTTTTTAAGGTTCTGGCTGTCAGTTGGTTGATAACTTAAAATCCTTTTTTACCAATTCTGAGATAGTTAAGGATAAGTTAATTAAAGAAATCTCAGCGAATAGAATTGCTGGCCCTTTTAGTACCCCACCTTTTAGGGATTTCCGGGTTTCTCCTTTAGGTTTAGTTCCCAAGAAAGAGCCTAATTCTTACTGTCTGATCCATCATCTTTCATTTCCTTCTGGCAATTCTCTGAATGATGAGATTGACACTTCATCTGCTGCGGTTACATATGCTACCTTTGACGACGCTATTCAGATAATCAGAAAATTTGGTCGTGGTGCGTTATTGGCTAAAGCAGATGTACAATCAGCTTTCAGACTGTTGCCTATAGCTCCTGAATCGCATAATTCTTTAGGTTTTTGTTTTGAAGGTTTTTTCTTTTATGACAAATGCCTCCCTATGGGGTGTTCGCTGTCTTGTTTTTATTTTGAAATATTTGCTTCATTTCTCCAATGGGTAATGATTTTTGAGTCAGGACATTCTGGAATAATTCATTATCTCGATGATTTTTTGTTTATTGGTTCCCCGAGTTCTTCTATATGTTCCCTCATTTTAGAATTATTCTTCCGTATGGCTACATATTTTGGTATTCCATTAGCTAGAGGTAAAACTGTCCTCCCGTCTCCTATCATTGAGTTTCTGGGCATAGAGATCAATACTTTGCTATTTCAATATAAACTACCAGTTGAGAAAATTAGTAGATTAGAATCACAAATCTCTTTTTTTAATTCGTAGGAGAAAGGTGTTATTGAAAGAGTTTCAATCTTTTTTAGGCCTTTTAGCTTTTGCTACACGAATTATGGCGATGGGCAGAATCTTTTCCAGACGATTGTCGATGGCCACGTCGGGATTTAAATCTCCTTTTTCTCATATTAGATTGACTTGTGAGATGAAGGACGATTTAATGGTATGGTCTAAATTTCTAATAGATTTCAATGGTAGATCTCTTTTTCAGAGCGATTTTGTGTTTGCAGCTGATTTCAAGGTTTTTACTGACGCAGCTGGATCACATGGCTTTGCAGCTATTTTTCGTTCGCATTGGTGCTGTGGCGCGTGGCCCCCTTTCTGGATCTCAAATCGTTATATTAAAAATGTAGTTTTGTTGGAAATTTTTCTGGTGGTCGTTGCATTAGAGATTTGGGGGCAGCAGTTTGCGAATAAACGCATTATTATTCACACAGATAATAAGGGCGTTATGTTTGCATTAAACTGCCTTTCATCAAAATCTTTGCCCGTCATAAGATTATTAAGATACTTGGTGCTCCTATGCTTGAAATTTAATATTTGGATAAAAGCTAAACATATACCAGGTGAATCCAATGTCATCGCAGATGCTTTATCTCGGTTACAGATGGTTCGCTTCAGGCAGCTGTTGCCCAAGGCAGATATGATGGGTTGTCACTGTCCGAGTCATCTGTGGGATCTAGTCTGAATCCGTTTTTTCGAGCTATTCAAAATTCAATCGCTCCAAAAACATGGACTGATTATTCGGTCGCATAAAAAAAAAAAAAAAAATGGAAACATTTAATGATGGTTCTGATTTCCTGGGGTCACGGCCTACGGAGAGTTCCATTTTAGCTTTTCTCTGCTCTCTATTACAGGATAATTTTTATATTAACCATATTAGTAAAAAGATGGCCGGGGTTTCCTTTTTCTTTAAGTTGCAGGGCCTCCCTGCCTGCATTAGTTTCTTTCTGTTAGACAGGCTTTAAAAGGTTTAAGAAAGGGAGGATCAGTACAGGATACACGTAGACCAATTACTATCGAAGTGCTGTCTAGGCTGTGTTTGGCCACACCTTGGGTCTGCACATCTGAATACGACGCTTTACTTTTTCATGCAGCATTTGTTTTGATGTTTTTGCTGCGTTACGTATTTCAGAGATGTTGCCCAGCAACAAACACAGTTTCGATGGTTTGTTAGTTTCGGAGGTCCTTTTTGCAGTAGATAAAGTCCAGATCTTTATAAGGAAATCCAAAACTGACTTGGTGGGCAAAGGTTGCTGGCTCAATCTACTGGCTTGTGGCGACTCCGTTATCTGTCCTGTTTTAATCTTAAATAAATATTTCTTTGGAAGTCATTTCTTTTTTCATTTAGAGTCCTCTCCATTGACAAAGTTTCAGTTTTCTTCAGTTCAAAAACTCTGTTTTAATCATTTAGGTCTTTGGTCATTCAAATTTTCATCTCATTCTTTTCGGATTGGAGCCGCCACTGAAGCTGCTAGTTTGGGTCTGAGTGATTCTGTAATTATGCGTTTAGGTAGATGGGAATCTAGCAGATTTAATATTTACATTCGCCCTAATCTATCTCTCTGATTTTAGGTACAAAATCTTTCATTTGGATAGTTGGTCACTCATATATACACTGGGCTCATAAGAGGGCTTCTCAACGTTGCTATGGTTCCAACCTGTCTTTACCTTCACATAATTTTCAGATTCTCTGGAAAGGCATCAGAGGGCTACAATGGACTGATCTTTTCTTTCACCTTTCTACTTTATTTCATTCCTGGCCTTCTCCAAATATTTTAGTTCTGCATCTTGGTGGTAATGACGTTGGAAGAATTAAAACTTTAGATTTGATGTTTAGGATTAAACATGATTTACAGATTTTGAAACGTTCATTTCCACACACATGTATAGTTTTTTCAGAAATGGTTTCTCGTTTGCACTGGTTGGATTCAGCTGGGGAAAACCCCTTGAAAAAGTTAGGCGTAGAATTAACCATTCTCTAGAAAAATTCTTGCCATTACTAGGAGGATTTTCTTTCCGTCATATTGACTTGGAAGGAGGTTTCCCAGGTCTCTATAGACAAGATGGTATTCATCTTTCAGATGTTGGATTAGAAATATTTAATCTAGGCCTTCAGACTTGTATTGAGCAGGCCGCGGTGCTGGGGTAGCCTTGGTTTGTTTTCAACAAACCCGGCTGGTGGGGGACTTTGTTTTATGAATTTTTCATTAATGCTCGAGTTATATAACTGAGCGAATTTAGATTTGGTTATTAATAAAATAATATTTTGAATAGAATTTATTGTTTACTGATGATTGATCTTATTAAAGAAAATTATTTATTTATTATACCAATAAAGGTGCCGCGGCCAATTAAATGCCATACTGGTGGTTGTGTCTTTTATTCCTTAAGTTATTTAAGTATATAGAGCATGTGCAACATACAATCCCCATGAGATCAATGGGGCAGCGCGGCAATACCTCCGGCAAAGCGCCGCTTTGCGGGTGGTTTTAACCCTTTAAAACTGCCCCACTAGCGGCTGAATACCGCTGATAAAACGATGGTAAAGCATTGCTAAATAAAGCGATGCTTTACCGCCAACGCGGCTCCCGCCCCAGTGTGAAAGGGGCCTTAGAAAATCTTGTGCATGCGCAGTACAATAAAGGTGGGTAGAAAGGTGAGTTTAGCTGCAAAGACCCCTCCCAGATGAAAGGAAAAAATAGCCATGAAGACTCCTGGGAAGTATGCCATCATTTTGGCCTAGGTAGTAAGTAAATATAATATACCTTGCTATCTGTATACTAAGGGCAGCAGCATAAGGATTAAACATAGTTAATGTGGGGGGCGCATGCGTGGATCCGACAGCGACAGACGTGTCCCGCTGAGGCTCTGTTCTTCCCGGGACTTTGTGGCCACCACAGACGCCCGAATGGCCGGGTAACTAAACAAACAGCAAACTAATATCCTCCTTAATACCCTGTGAAGGAAATAGAATGGTTTTGGGAGCTGCCCGAGGCAAAACAAAAGTGAAAAGCCACAAGGAAAATCCTCTCAGAGGCTCCTGTAATATGGTTCAGTCCAATTCTATTCACACAGCTAAGGCACCGCTGACAAGAAACAGCTGCATTTACCTCAGGAACTGTATGACACAGACAGTGACTACAGAGCCAGCTCCCAGCCACAACAAGCACATACATTATACCCAAATATATTAAAGCAGGGCTCCACAAACCCCGGGCGCCAGGTCCTATTTGCGACTAGAATTAGCGACCTGGCACCCGGGGCAGCACAGCAGGGGCATCCTGTGTCCGCGCCGGCTGGTAATTGAGGCCGCGGCTTTGCGGCCTTCTGCATTCCTAGGGTTCCTTCTGGAATCTGGCACCCTCTTATGGTGGCCATTGGTATGACATCCAGCAATGCTAATGGAGTTTCCCTGCCTGTTTTCACTGCCCACCCATCTCCTTCCCTTTACTTATAACCCCCAAACATCATATTTATTTTTTATTCTAACACCCTAGAGCAAGGGTCTCAAACTGGGGGCCCTCCAGCTGTTGCGAAACTACAAGTCCCATCATCCCTCTGCCTGTGGGAGTCATGCTTGTAACTGTCAGCCTTGCAATGCCTCATGGGACTTGTAGTTTCGGAACAGCTGGAGGGCTGCCAGTTTGAGATCACTGCCCAGAGAATAAAATGGCAGTCCTTGCAATACTTTGTCACACCGTATTTGGGCAGCGGACTTACAAGCGCACTTTTTTGGGGAAAAAAAAACATTTTTTTTAATTAAAAAATAAGACAACAGTAAAGTTAGCCCAACTTTTTTTATATTGTGAAAGATGTTATTCTGAGTAAATTGATACCCAACATGTCACGCTTCAAAATTGCATCTGCTTGTGGAATGGTGACAAACTTTTAACCTTTAAAAATCTCCATAGGCAACGTTAAAAAAAAATTCTACAGGTTGCATGTTTTGAGTTACAGAGGAGGTCTTGGGTTAGAATTATTGCTCTCGCTCTACCGATCGCGGCGATACCTCACATGTGTGGTTTGAACACCGCTTTCATATGCGGGCGCTACTCACATGTGCGGTCGCTTCTGCACGCGGGACGGGGCGTGTTTAAAAAAAAAAATGTTCTTATTTATTTTAACTTTTATTTTTTCACTGTTCTTTTGAGAAAAAAAAAATTGTGTCACTTCTTATTTCTGTAGCGGGGTCGTACCCCTTTTAGGGGAAGAGACTACAATTCCCATAATTCCCCAGGCTCCCGGGAGGATGTCTGTTTCCGCCCGAGAGGCTGCTGGGGGGAGGATATAAAAAGGAAGAGGAGAGACCGCCTCTTCCTCTTCGGACACTTCCTCTTCTGAGGCCTCACCTTACTGGTCTCCCTCTCCTGACGGAGCGTGTGACGCGGAGACTTGTTCCTGAGGGGACACCCGTGCGGACCGGGACTGCTGAAGGCCTGAAGCCTGGGCCTTGCAGCAGATGGAGTGAGACTCTCGTCCCCAAAAGTCAGCAGCAGCGGAGCGGAGACTTCCCCCTTCAGTCGGTCGGTCGGAGCTGAGGACCGGAGCGCAGGGGCTGTGACTGAGGAGACCGGAGCCGCCATTGGAGGGACCGGAGCTGAGGACGGTATCCCAGGATTGGTGAGAGAGCCTGAAGGCTCATCCTGCATTGATTCACACGTTTTATGCCTATTGAACTGCCTAGGCGCAATTTACCTCAGAGCAGCAAATGTTACTTTCTGTGGATTACAAAGATACCATTTAAGGCTACATGTGCACCACCTCTACAGATTTATTGCCGGTGAAGAACACTGTACTAGTACAAGGACTGAGCTCTATTGCTAGGGATCAGGCCTGGTCCGTTAGGTAGGCGCAGATAGATTTATTGCACCTCAGGGGTGCATAGCAGACGGTCGCCACACTTGGCGCTCCGTTTCCCCATTGCTAGTTGGATACATATGTGTGTGTATATATTAAAGTGCATATTGCAGGGACCTGCTAAAGTATTGTAAGACATATGTTCAAATGCATGTTGCTATTTCTTTTCCTTACTGCCAAAGTAAAGCCAGTTATTCTTATCTCAGCAGTCTGCTTGTGAGTTCATACCCATTACACTTAGAGTATAAGATATGTTTTATGTGCATAGATACATACCCCTTGACTAACTGTGCCAGAGCGGGTAGAGCAAATTGCCGGGGGTTGGTGGAGCTGTACTCAGGGTCCCAAAACAAACCAGCGGCTCTCTTAACTGGGGGTAGCGCTACACGTGGGGGCTCGTAATCCGGGATCCTGAGTCAGCGGGAAAAGCCGCCAGAAGGTACCGGCATGGACCCGATAGAAGTGGGACGGTGGTCCGCAACATGGGCCACTGACCCAGCCGCAGCATCAGTTATTGAACTGCCAGGGATATGGCAGAGAGAGGCAGTCAAGCAGCTCATAATGTCCCTATCCCCGTGCCAAAAGTCATGGATAATGGACATGAGGAATGATGCTGGGTACACATACGCCTTAATAGAATGGCAGGAAGAGACTCCAGAGCAGTTCAGGAGCCAAAGCATACAAGCACCGAATGGTCAGGCCTATCAAGTGCTGCATGCGCTGCCGCGCAAGGGAGACTGTTCTCCTGTGAAAGCCATGCTATCCCCAAAGAAGGAAGAGCAGAAGGGCGCGGAAAGTCCCGCACCCGCACAAACTACTCTTAGTGCAGAACTGTGCGCGGTCCTAGGGGAGATTGTGACTCAGTGCAGAAGAGACCCCGGGGATTACCCAATGTCGGGATACAGGAAACTCCGGATGTTTTCAGGGAGGACACCTGTACCCTCGGGAGAAGAGGGATTTGAAGAGTGGTTAGATGGTGCCACGCAGGCCTTAGAAGAATGGGAGGTCTCAGAAGGCAGAAAGAAGCAAAGGATTGTTGAGAGCCTAAAAGGGCCTGCCTTAGAGGCCATACGCAATCTGAAGACAAGCAAAAAGGATTGCACTGCCCAGGACTACATAGACATCCTGGAAAGTGTGTTTGGTGGGACAGAAAAAGTCACAGAACTTACCTATCAACTGGAACACTGTTACCAGAAGACAGGTGAGAAGCTGTCAGAGTACATGGGACGCATAGACAAGATCCTGCATAGGATTATCCTGAAGAAGGGGATAGATCCAGGGAAGGTAGATGAAGCCCGTGCCCAGCAGGTGGTCAGGGGAGCCCAACCCCTGGACCCTGTCGCACTAATACTACGCACCCGGCAGGATGGGAAGAGCCTGGACTACCCTGATCTCATTCGAATGGTCAGAGAAGAAGAGGCCATGTTGGAGGAGAAACGGGAAAAGCAAGTAATGGGGTCTACAAAGCTTCCAGTGGCCACGGTCAGGTCGGCCTTAACCCCTGAAAGAGACACAGAGGTAGATGCCCTGAAGTTGCAGATGTCCCAGATGATGGAGATACTGACATCTCTAGTGGCGAAAGAGACGCCCAGTCCCAAGAAAGAAACAAGCAGGAGGGAATTGTTTCCAGCTGTTTCAGCACAAGCATCCCCACCTGACTACGGTGAGATGATTTGCTTTAATTGTGGAGGAATTGGTCATATTGCAGCTGTATGTTCCAGTCCCAAGAAGAAGAAGGCAGAAAGCCGCCAGCCGGCGGGAAACGCCAAAGGGCCCCGGTGAAGGAGTCAACCGGGTGCCCATCACCTTCAGTGAGCTCCAAGAAGCACGACAGGAAGAGAAAGCGAGGAGATCAAACCCCTCAAAAGGGGCCCAGGGATCCTCAACCAAGGTGCACTCCAGAGAAAGGGGGCAAGACCCCTCCGAAGAGACACAGCACTCCAAAGCGTGAACTCTTCAAAGTGAGAGATAACAATGTCCCTCAACGGGTTCACACTCCCACTAAGAGGGAGAAAATTAATGCATACCAGGCTAAAGAAAGGATCAAGCGTAAATCCAGTGCTGGTAAAGAAAAGAGTCCAAAGAAGAGGACAGCATCAACTCGGCCCTACCCAGAAGAGCTAGTTGGTCCATCCCCTACTGTAACCATCCAGGTGGAAGGAGTGTACACAAAGGCCCTCCTAGACACTGGAGCACAAGTGACCCTATTGTACAGGGACTTCTATGACAGATACCTGAGTCATCTGCCAATACGGAAGATAGAAGAGTTGGAGATAAGGGGATTGGGAACTCAGAGTTTCCCCTATGATGGATACTTACCCATACGATTGACGTTTGACCCATCCGTAGCTGGGAAGTCTGAAGTGTTCGACACCTTAGCAGTGGTGTGTCCCCGCCCACCAGGAACCAGCAAGACGTCCCTGATTATAGGGACAAACACGGATCTAGTCAGAAGGCTTCTGACCCCCCTGGTGAAGAAAGAGAATCTTCCACCTCCCAAGATCCATCCCATGCTGAAGGCGGCCTATCAACGGTTGGTCCTAGAGCAGAAGACCCCAAGTGAGGGGATAGGAAGGGTATGGAGGCTTGGAAAAGAAGGAGCAGTGTTACAGCCTGGAGAGGTGACCTGCATGAGAGCCACGGTGAAACTTACTTGGGAGCAGCCTGGCCCCTTTGTAATGTTGGAACCTGACCCAATGGAGGGTCACTCAGGTCTGGAAGTGATACCAGAAGTAATCTCATTGAAGGACCTGAAGAAGGCAAGAGGAAGAGTCCCTGTCAGTGTGAGGAACCCCACGGAACAGCCCGTGGAGATCCCTGCCAGGATGCTTCTGGGACAGGTGAGTCCTGCTGTCCCAGTTGGCTGGTCAGAAGTGAAGGGAACGGGTGAAGGAGAAGATGTTTGGAAGAAACTCTCCATGGAAAACCCAAACCTACCTGGAGCTTGGAAAGAGAGAGCCAAGGCCCAGCTGACCAGATGGGAGAAGATTTTCTCTAAAGATGAGTTTGATGTGGGATGTGCGAGGAGTGCCACCCATCGAATCCGCATGCAAGAGGACAAGCCATTCAGAGAGAGAGTGAGGCGAGTCCCGCTAGCAGATCTGGAGGATCTGAGGGAGCAGCTTGCGGAATTGAAGAAGACGGGGGTGATTAGGGAGTCCAGAAGCCCCTATGCCTCTCCCATAGTGGTAGTCAGGAAGAAGAATGGGTCATTGAGGCTCTGCATTGACTACATAACTCTCAACAGGAGGACCATTCCTGACCAGTACACCACGCCAAGGATAGAGGATGCCTTACAGAGTTTATCTGGAGCTAAGTGGTTCAGTGTGATGGACCTCAAGAGTGGGTATTATCAAATCCCCATGCATCCAGAAGATAGAGAAAAGACTGCCTTCATAACCCCAGTGGGATTCTTTGAGTTCAACAGGATGCCTCAGGGCCTATCTGGAGCTCCTGCTACATTTCAACGCCTAATGGAAAGGACAGTTGGAGACATGAACCTCATAGAAGTCCTGGTGTACCTGGACGATGTCATTGTCTTTGGAAAGACTTTGGAAGAACATGAAGCCAGATTGGAGAAAGTACTGAAGAGGCTCAGTGAAGAGGGACTCAAACTTTCTCCCGAGAAGTGTCGGTTCTATCAGTCTTCTGTGAACTATCTGGGACACATAGTGTCTGAAAAGGGAGTGGCTACAGATCCTGAGAAGTTGGAGGCAGTTACTTCGTGGCCAAGGCCCACAACAGTTACAGAACTTCTGTCTTTCTTGGGGTTCTGCTCCTACTACCGCAGGTTTGTGGATGGGTTTGCCCGCATTGCAAAACCCCTAAACGAACTGCTGAAGACAGAAGGAGAGGAAGATGGATTGGGGCCTAGGAGGTCCGGTGAATCAGTCCAAGACCAATGGAATTCAAGGTGTGAAGAGGCTTTCAGAACCTTGAAGAGAAGTCTCACCACAGCCCCAGTTTTGGCCTATGCTGACCCCACTAGACCATATGAGCTACATGTTGATGCCAGCCATGAGGGCCTAGGTGGAGTACTCTACCAGGAGTATGAAGACCAGCTACGACCAGTGGCCTATGTGAGCCAGAGCCTGACTCCCTCCGAGAAGAACTATCCTACCCACAAGTTGGAGTTCTTAGCCCTCAAATGGGCAGTAGTTGACAAGTTGAAGGACTATTTGTATGGGGCCGAGTTTACTGTAAAGACAGATAACAACCCCTTGACCTATCTATTCACCACCGCCAAGCTGGATGCAACTGGACACAGATGGTTGGCGGCGTTGTCTGGATTCAATTTCAGCCTCAAGTACAGACCAGGGGCTGGAAATAGGGATGCAGATGCCCTGTCCCGAAGATCCCATGTCATGGTCGATGACTGGGAAGACTGGACCCAAGTGGCACCAGATGGAGTGCGAGCCCTCTGCCAGGGGGCTGAACTCCAAGCCAGAGGAGGATCCAGAGCTGAAGAGATAGGAGTTACCACAGTGGGAGTCCCAAAGTGTTACTGTGGGGTAACTCAACTAGCAGAAGAGTGTCTACCGAAGCTGTCCAAGAAAGAGTTAAGGTGTGACCAATTGGAAGACCCCATGGGGAAATTGGTCCTGGAAGCCCTGGAAGACCAGAGTCCAGAGGGACTTCGCCTTCACCCTTCTAAAGAAGCTCGCCTACTGCGGAGAGAGTTGGACAAACTACAGGTGCATCAGGGGGTAGTCTACCGAAGGGGCCCCTCTGATGGCCCAGAAGACAAGTGGCAGTTGTTTCTCCCAGAGAAGCATCGAGAGACTGTGCTGATTGCCTTACATGACCAGCATGGTCACTTGGGAGCAGAGAGAACCTTCCAGCTTGTCAGAGACCGGTTTTATTGGCCCTGCATGAGGGCCGAAGTGGAGGAGTATTGCCATTCCTGTGCAAGATGCATTCAGAGGAAGACTTTACCCCATCAAGCTGCCCCAATGGGCCACCTACAGAGTCAAGGCCCAATGGATCTGGTATGCATTGATTTTCTCTGCCTTGAACCCGATTTGAGTGGATTGGGAAATGTTCTGGTGGTAACCGATCATTTCACCCGTTATGCTCAGGCTTTCCCAACCAAGGACCAGAAGGCCTCTACAGTAGCCAAGGTACTTCTGGAGAAGTACTTTGTTCATTATGGACTGCCACAGAGAATCCATTCAGACCAAGGAAGGGACTTTGAGAGTCGCCTGATCAGGAAGCTACTAGATTCTCTGGGAGTAGAGAAGACTAGAACTACACCATATCACCCTCAAGGTGATGCCCAGCCTGAAAGGTTCAACAGGACTCTATTGAACATGTTGGGAACTTTGGAAACAGAGAAGAAGCAACATTGGAGTCAACACATATCAGCTCTGGTGCATGCTTACAACTGCACCACAAGTGATGTGACAGGTTTTTCCCCTTACCGGCTTATGTTTGGGAGAGAAGCAAGATTGCCAGTGGATTTGGCCTTCGGCATTTCCTTAGACCATGCCTCTGCTGCCTCCCACAAAGGATATGTGGACAGACTGAGGCGCAGTCTGAAGATAGCTTATGAAAAAGCTCAAACGGCCTCTGACCAGAGAGGGGCTCGAAATAAGAGGAACTTTGATTTGAAAGTTAGAGTACAGGACCTACAGCCTGGGGACCGTGTACTGTTACGAAACCTAGGGATCCCTGGAAAACACAAGATTGCTGATAGATGGAGATCAGAGCCATATATCATCTGTAGAAAACTTCCAGGATTGCCTGTCTACAAATTGAAACCAGAAGGAAGGTTGGGGCCTTTGAAGACCTGGCATAGGAATCATTTGCTCCCACTCACTGAAGCAGTCAGAATACCTCCAGCGAGAGACGTACCTGAATCTGTTTCCATTCCGGATACCCCCAGGCCTAATACTAGGTCTCAAACATCCCAAGATAGGGGTGGACAGGACCCCCAACCAGAGGAAGAAAGAGGAGAACTTGAATGGTTATGGCCTTCCTCCACTCCAGGAAATTCTGCCATAGATCTTCCACCTACTGAAGATGTGGAAGATAACACATTGAACCCAGAAGCCACAGAGTTTGTGCCATTCAGTGTTGTGCCTGAGTGCTGGGAAGATATCCCTGGTCTCTACTCAGAAGAAGAAGTAGATGTTCCAGAACCAGAGATGTTGCCAGAATGTGTTCCTGAAGAAGTTCCAAGAGAGCAGAGAGCTCGCAGAGTTGTGAAGCCTCCCAAGAAGTTAACTTACCCCAAGATGGAGAAAGTTCAGAGGACTCTGTTACCACAGCAAGGAGAAGTGCTGAAAGCCCTGACCCATCCACTGTTCATTTGGTGGAGGGCAACCCCAGCTCACTCTCTGGCACAGTTAAACAGGTCGCCCACACTGAAGTGACCTGTAGACAGGACAGCTCCCCATCTTATGCCAATTGGTGGGAAGCTCCCCTGTCCAAATTATGTGAACGTGTTGTTCCCGAGAAAGTTTGTAGTTTGAACACTGTCTTTGGGGACCAAAGATTCAAAGTGGGGGGAGTGTGTAGCGGGGTCGTACCCCTTTTAGGGGAAGAGACTACAATTCCCATAATTCCCCAGGCTCCCGGGAGGATGTCTGTTTCCGCCCGAGAGGCTGCTGGGGGAGGTTATAAAAAGGAAGAGGAGAGACCGCCTCTTCCTCTTCTGACACTTCCTCTTCTGAGGCCTCACCTTACTGGTCTCCCTCTCCTGACGGAGCGTGTGACGCGGAGACTTGTTCCTGAGGGGACACCCGTGCGGACCGGGACTGCTGAAGGCCTGAAACCTGGGCCTTGCAGCAGATGGAGTGAGACTCTCGTCCCCAAGAGTCAGCAGCAGCGGAGCGGAGACTCTTCCCTTCAGTCGGTCGGTCGGAGCTGAGGACCGGAGCGCAGGGGCTGTGACTGAGGAGACCGGAGCCGCCATTGGAGGGACCGGAGCGGAGGACGGTACCCCCAGGATTGGTGAGAGAGCCTGAAGGCTCATCCTGCATTGATTCACACGTTTTATGCCTATTGAACTGCCTAGGCGCAATTTACCTCAGAGCAGCAAATGTTACTTTCTGTGGATTACAAAGATACCATTTAAGGCTACATGTGCACCACCTCTACAGATTTATTGCCGGTGAAGAACACTGTACTAGTACAAGGACTGAGCTCTATTACTAGGGATCAGGCCTGGTCCGTTAGGTAGGCGCAGATAGATTTATTGCACCTCAGGGGTGCATAGCAGACGGTCGCCACACTTGGCGCTCCGTTTCCCCATTGCTAGTTGGATACATATGTGTGTGTACATGTTGGAGTGCATATTGCAGGGACCTGCTAAAGTATTGTAAGACATATGTTCAAATGCATGTTGCTATTTCTTTTCCTTACTGCCAAAGTAAAGCCAGTTATTCTTATTTCAGCAGTCTGCTTGTGAGTTCATACCCATTACACTTAGAGTATAAGATATGGTTTTATGTGCATAGATACATACCCCTTTACTAACTGTGCCAGAGCGGGTAGAGCCAAATTGCCGGGGGTTGGTGGAGCTGTACTCAGGGACCCAAAACAAACCAGCGGCTCTCTTAACTGGGGGTAGCGCTACATTTCTAACACAAGGAATGTAAACATTGTAATAGAAAACAAGCATGACAGGACCTCTTAAAGTGGTGGGACACCCTGAAAAAAAATAAATAAAAAAAAAAAAATTTAAATTTTTTTAATTTTTTTTACTTACCAGAAATGGCTGTTGCTAGGCAGATTGTCCTAATCTGCCTCTTTCAGCGCCGCGGGGATCTTCTCTCCTTCCGTCTTCTAGTGAATGGGGCGCGGTGTGTGTCCCGCAACACATCGCGTTCCCTATTCACAAATTAGACTCGCGCATGCGCAGTAGGAAACGGGAATACGTTTCCCTTACTGAGGATGGCGGCGCTGGATCCGGATCGCAGAGGGACATCTCGGCCTCCACGACCGACATCGCGGGCGCCCTGGGAGGGTAAGTGTACTTATTAAAAGTCAGCAGCGACTTTTTTTTTAGCTGCTGACTTTTAAAAATTTTTTTTTTAAGGTGAAACACCCCTTTAAATATGAGATCTGGGGGTCACACAGGCAATCTGATCAGGTTCACATGCCAGTTTTTCAGGCGGACCCGATCGGACCCCTTAGCGGGGATATGGCGGTCTTGTGTCCCTGCAAGGCAGGAAATAAAAGCAGTCACATTCGTTCTAGTTGTCGTTCTGTGTAAATGTAAGATTGGTTCATTTTTATATTAAAAATAAAGCTTTGTCGGTCGTTAAAAAAAAAAACCTGGCTCCTAACTTTTTTATCTGGCTCCTAGATTCCAAGCAAATGTGTCATCCCTGATCTAAGCACCAGCGGGGGAGAGTTGGATCCTCATCACACATAATTCCAGTTCACAGTTACATTTTGCTACAAGAACATACAAAGCTCCCCTCCCAAGCAAACCTAGTCGGAGCCCCTTTGGTGGGATGATATCAGGAGGGATACATGTGGAATATGACATGGCTGGGAAGGCCCATCCTGATAGAGGCATGTTAGTATCAGGGCCATCTTAAAGAGGAAGTAAAACCTCTTAAAAAAAAAAAAAATAAATAAAAAATAAAAAAGACACCCTGCAAGGCAAAGGCATAATGAGCTAGTATGCATAGCATACTAGCTCATTATGAAAAACGTACCTGAAAACGAAGCCCCCGAAGCCGTCCTTATCCTCCATCTTCTTCGCCGCCATCCAGGGCCGGAGTGACTTCCGGGTCTCGCCGCTCCAGCGCTATCATTCGCTGGAGCGGCGAGACGTCACTCCCGCGCATGCGCACTAGATCGGCATATCGCCGTGAGATCGGCATATTCAGTGCGCCCTCAGTGCGCCTGCGCGCCGATGTCTACGGCGCATGCGCCGTAGACAGCGATGCCTTTTCATCGCTAAATATCTCCTAAACCATGTAGGTTTAGGAGATATTTATTGGACCTACAGGTGAGCCTTAATCTAGGCTTACCTGTAGGCCAAAGTCATATGGAAGGGTTTACTTCCACATTAAGAGCGTTATAGGCCCCCGGGCAATACAGTGCACTGGGGCCCTGAATACAGTGCACTGGGGCACGAGAATAAAAATGCAAATTATCAATAAGGCTATATTTGTTGGTACTTCCAACAAAAAACATTAACACAACATTTGGACAATATAACAGGAGTTTGATGGGCACATTGGCAGCGTTTGATGGGCACATTGGCAGCGTTTGATGGGCACATTGGCAGCGTTTGATGGGCACAGTGGCAGTGTTTGATGGGCACAGTGGCAGCGTTTGATGGGCACAGTGGCAGCGTTTGAGGGGCACAGTGGCCGCGTTTGAGGGGCACAGACAGTGGCTGTGTTTGATGCACAACTTGAACTTACTTAAGTAGACATTGTTATGCCGCGTACACACGAAGGGACAATCCCGCGGGATTATCCGCTGGACTGAAGTCCAGCGGATAATCCCCTCGTGTGTGGGCGCCGGCGGACTTTTTGGCGCCAAAGTCCAGCGGACTTTTTGGCTCCAAAGTTTTAAGTTTGGTCTTAAAATTATCCGCTGGACTTGGCAGTCCAGCGGACAATCCCGCCGTTAGTAGGCAAGTCCGCGGGACTTTTGAAAATGAACGGACTTGCCCACACACGGAGCAGTCCGTTCATTTCGAACGTAACTTCAGGTACGTAGCTAGCGTAGGCAGTAAATGCCGCCGCGCTGGCTCCGTCACCTGTCATGGATTTAAAGGGAATCCCCACGCCAAAAAAAACGGCGTGGGGGTCCCCCCCAAATCCATGTCAGACCTTTATCCAAGCACGCAGCCTGGCAGGCCAGGAAAGGGGTGGGGACAAACGAGCGCCCCCCCTCCTGAGCCATACCAGGCTGCGTGCCCTCAACATGGGGGGTGCCCTGGGGAAAGGGGGGGCCGTGCGGCCCCCACCCCAAAGCACCTTGTCCCCATGTTGATGAGGACAAGGGCCTCTTCCCGACAACCCTGGCCGTTGGTTGTCGGGGTCTGCGGGCGGGGGCTTATCGGAATCTGAGAGACCCCTTTTATAAGGGGGCCCTCAGATCCCGGCCCCACCCTATGTGAATGAGTATGGGGTACGATGTACCCCTACCCATTCACCTAAGGTGTAAAATGTAAAGTAAAAAAATCACACACTTTTGAAAAAATAGTTTATTGCACTGCTCCGTTCTTCTTCTTCTTCTTCTTCTTCTTTCTTCTTCTTCTTCTTCTTCTTCTTCTTCTTCTTCTTCTTCTTCTTCTTCTTCTTCTTCTTCTTCTTCTTCTTCTTCTTCTTCTTCTTCTTCTTCTTCTTCTTCTTCTTCTTCTTCTTCTTCTTCTTCTTCTTCTTCTTCTTTCTTCTTCTTCTTCTTCTTCTTCTTCTTCTTCTTCTTCTTCTTCTTCTTCTTCTTCTTCTTCTTCTTCTTCTTCTTCTTCTTCTTCTTCTTCTTCTTCTTCTTCTTCTTCTTCTTCTTCTTCTTCTTCTTCTTCTTCTTCTTCTTCTTCTTCTTCTTCTTCTTCTTCTTCTTCTTCTTCTTCTTCTTCTTCTTCTTCTTCTTCTTCTTCTTCTTCTTCTTCTTCTTCTTCTTCTTCTTCTTCTTCTTCTTCTTCTTCTTCTTCTTCTTCTTCTTCTTCTTCTTTTCTTCTTCTTCTTCTTCTTCTTCTTCTTCTTCTTTCTTCTTCTTCTTCTTCTTCTTCTTCTTCTTCTTCTTCTTCTTCTTCTTCTTCTTCTTCTTCTTCTTCTTTTCTTCTTCTTCTTCTTCTTCTTCTTCTTCTTCTTCTTCTTCTTCTTCTTCTTCTTCTTCTTCTTCTTCTTCTTCTTCTTCTTCTTCTTCTTCTTCTTCTTCTTCTTCTTCTTCTTCTTCTTCTTCTTCTTCTTCTTCTTCTTCTTCTTCTTCTTCTTCTTCTTCTTCTTCTTCTTCTTCTTCTTCTTCTTCTTCTTCTTCTTCTTCTTCTTCTTCTTCTTCTTCTTCTTCTTCTTCTTCTTCTTCTTCTTCTTCTTCTTCTTCTTCTTTCTTCTTCTTCTTCTTCTTCTTCTTCTTCTTCTTCTTCTTCTTCTTCTTCTTCTTCTTCTTCTTCTTCTTCTTCTTCTTCTTCTTCTTCTTCTTCTTCTTCTTCTTCTTCTTCTTCTTCTTCTTCTTCTTCTTCTTCTTCTTCTTCTTCTTCTTTTCTTCTTCTTCTTTCTTCTTCTTCTTCTTCTTCTTCTTCTTCTTCTTCTTCTTCTTCTTCTTCTTCTTCTTCTTCTTCTTCTTCTTCTTCTTCTTCTTCTTCTTCTTCTTCTTCTTCTTCTTCTTCTTCTTCTTCTTCTTCTTCTTCTTCTTCTTCTTCTTCTTCTTCTTCTTCTTCTTCTTTCTTCTTCTTCTTCTTCTTCTTCTTCTTCTTCTTCTTCTTCTTCTTCTTCTTCTTCTTCTTCTTCTTCTTCTTCTTCTTCTTCTTCTTCTTCTTCTTCTTCTTCTTCTTCTTCTTCTTCTTCTTCTTCTTCTTCTTCTTCTTCTTCTTCTTCTTCTTCTTCTTCTTCTTCTTCTTCTTCTTCTTCTTCTTCTTCTTCTTCTTCTTCTTCTTCTTCTTCTTCTTCTTCTTCTTCTTCTTCTTCTTCTTCTTCTTCTTCTTCTTCTTCTTCTTCTTCTTCTTCTTCTTCTTCTTCTTCTTCTCTTCTTCTTCTTCTTCTTCTTCTTCTTCTTCTTCTTCTTCTTCTTCTTCTTCTTCTTCTTCTTCTTCTTCTTCTTCTTCTTCTTCTTCTTCTTCTTCTTCTTCTTCTTCTTCTTCTTCTTCTTCTTCTTCTTCTTCTTCTTCTTCTTCTTCTTCTTCTTCTTCTTCTTCTTCTTCTTCTTCTTCTTCTTCTTCTTCTTCTTCTTCTTCTTCTTCTTCTTCTTCTTCTTCTTCTTCTTCTTCTTCTTCTTCTTCTTCTTCTTCTTCTTCTTCTTCTTCTTCTTCTTCTTCTTCTTCTTCTTCCCTGTGCCGCTCTGCGCTGGGACTTATATAGGGGCATGGTGACCCCGCCCCCTTGCGATGTCACAGTCCCAGCATCCTCCGGGACTGTGACAACACAAGGGGGCGGGGTCACCATGTGACCCTGTCTCCATGCCCCTATATAAGTCCCAGCGCAGAGTGGCACAGGCATTCCGGGCAGAGAGAGCGTCGGATCAACATCGGAAGAAGGACAAGAAGGACAAGGCGCCGGCGGCGCGGAAGACGACGACCGCCGCAAGAACAGAAGAGACCCCCGGAAGACCCCCGAAGGCGGATCAAGAACCCCAGACGACGGCGATGACGAAGAAGGTAGCCGGACTTCCCCCGCTCAGTAAAAGAGCTTGGTAAATGGCGGGGGAGTCCGGCGAGAAGACCCCCAAGACGGAAGAAGACCCCCGGAGCAGTGCAATAAACTATTTTTTCAAAAGTGTGTGTGTTTTTTTTTTTACTTTACATTTTACACCTTAGGTGAATGGGTAGGGGTACATCATACCCCATACTCATTCACATAGGGTGGGGGGCCGGGATCTGAGGGCCCCCTTATAAAAGGGGTCTCTCAGATTCCGATAAGCCCCCGCCCGCAGACCCTGACAACCAACGGCCAGGGTTGTCGGGTTGAGGCCCTTGTCCTCATCAACATGGGGACAAGGTGCTTTGGGGTGGGGGGGCCGCACGGCCCCCCTTTCCCCAGGGCACCCCCCATGTTGAGGGTACGCGGCCTGGTACGGCTCAGGAGGGGGGGCGCTCGTTCGTCCCCACCCCTTTCCTGGCCTGCCAGGCTGCGTGCTCGGATGAGGGTCTGACGTGGATTTGGGGGGAACCCCCACGCCGTTTTTTTCGGCGTGGGGAGTCCCTTTAAATCCATGCCAGCTTACGGAGCCAGCGCGGCGGCATTTACTGCCTACGCTAGCTACGTAATCTGAAGTCACGTGCTAAATGAACGGACTTGCCGATGAGCGGCAAGTCCGTTCATTTTCAAAAGTCCCGCGGACTTTGGCCGGCGGATTATCCGCCGGAGAAGTCCGTGCGTGTGTGGGCAAGTCCGCACGTGTGTGGGCAAGTCCACACGCTCGGAAAGTCCAGCGGACCCAGCTGGAAAGTCCGGCGGGATTGTCCGCTGGACTAGGTCCACCGGCAAAAGTCCGCACGTGTGTACGCGGCATTAGACTTACTTGAGGCCACCGGCCTGGTGCAGTACAGTGTGTCACTCACAACAGCAAGGCAGCGCCAGCTATCAAGGGTCATCTTTCCGCTACGCTCCCTCTCCATGCTGTCTGAAGAACATAGCAGAGGTGGGGCGGCCGCAGTGCGCTATGAATGTTGGGGCGGCCTCTGATTGACGTCATTGGTTGCTAGGTAGATGTCGGCCGGCGAAGTGAGCAACCAGTGCAGTCAGTCAATTTCAGCAGCAGATTGCAGCACTGAGGATCAGCCCTGGATGGAGCCCTCCAGACAAGTGGTGCCCCCGGCAACTGCCCAGCATGCCCAGTGGAAAAAACGTCCCTGATTAGTATCTCATAGAATGAAGACAACTCATCCTCAGTCACTCTTCTAAAACATTTACGCTGTCAGATTTCTGTACAATAAGAGTGTTATTTTCTTTTAGGTCACTGAAAAGGACACTGTAACCTTTTTTTTATTTATTTTTTAGATACTTTCTGATGACCTATTGGTGGTCGGTGACTCGGATGGTGAAAATTCAGCAAACGAGTGTAAGACACATTAACAAGGAACCTTTATTTTCTCCCTTTTGCTCTGTTAACCACTTCATTACCCGGCCATAGTAAAATGACCTCCTTGCCTTTTAGGGGGGATATCTGAATGATGTCTATAGCTACAGGCACCATTCAGATATCAATCTTTCCGGCCGGCGATTCTGTGCACCATAAGAACGATCATAGCAGCAATTCCATCGCTTGATCGTTCTTCTAGGCAACGGGAGAGGACGTCCCCCCCTTCCCGCCGCCATCCGGTGCTTCTCCGGGCTCTCCCGTGCCATCAGGGGCCCAGAGAAAGAATCGTCCGCCGCCGGATGACGAGCATAGAGATTTCCCATGACCAGATGGTCACCAGTCATCTCTATGACCGTCGGAGGCCCGGGCGTGACGTTATGAAGTAAACAAAGCCGCAATCACGGTTATCAGCATGAGATCAATGAATTTTCTTTTTACCGATCTCATGTTTTCCAGCCTGGAGGAGAGATGTGGGGTCTTATTGACCCCACATCTCTCCCCAAAGAGGACCTGTCACATAGATTCCTATTACAAGGGATGTACACATTCCTTGTAATAAGAATAATGCCCCGTACACACGGTCAGATTTTCCGACGGAAAATGTCCTATCGGACAATGTTGTCGGAAATTCTGACCGTGTGTGGGCTCCATCGGACTTTTTCCATCGGATTTTCCGACGGACAAAGTTTTATCTCCTGCTCTCAAAATTTCCGACAACAAAGTCCTATCGGACTTTTTCCGATCGTGTGTAGCGAATTCCGACGGACAAAGTGCCACACATGCTCAGATCACATTACAAGACCAAAGCTATTGGCTAATAGCCTCTACGTAGTCCCGTCGTAGGCAACAAACGTCACCACATTCAGGATGATCGGATTTTCCGACAACTTTGTCCGACCGCGTGTACGCAACACCAGTGTCGGACAAAATCCGTCAGAAAAAATCCGATGGATTTTGTGGTCGGATTTTCTAACCGTGTGTACGGGGCATAAAAGTAATCAAAATGTTTTATTTATTTTTTTTAAAAGTGTAAAAATAAAAAAATTAAGTTAAATAAAATAAATAAATAATTTAAAAAAATGTAAACGCCCCTGTCCCCGTGTGCTCGCGCTCAGAAGCAAACACACACGTAAGCCTTGCCCACATATGTAAACGCCGCTCAAACCACACATGTGAGGTATCGCCGCATGCGTTAAAGCGCGTGCAACAATTATAGCACTAGACCTCTTCTGTAACTCTAAACTGGTAACCTGTAAAAAAAAAAAATTAAATCTGCCCCCCACACCGATAACTATATACAGTGGTGTGAAAAAGTGTTTGCCCCCTTCCTCATTTCCTGTTCCTTTGCATGTTTGTCACACTTAAGTGTTTCGGAACATCAAACCAATTTAAACAATAGTCAAGGACAACACAAGTAAACACAAAATGCAATTTGTAAATGAAGGTGTTTATTATTAAAGGTGAAAAAAAATCCAAACCATCATGGCCCTGTGTGAAAAAGTGATTGCCCCCCTTGTTAAAAACATACTATAACTGTGGTTGTCCACACCTGAGTTCAATTTCTCTAGCCACACCCAGGCCTGATTATTGCCACACCTGTTCACAATCAAGGCATCACTTAAATAGGAGCTGCTTGACACAGTAAGGTCCACCAGAAGATCCTTAAAAGCTACACATCATGCCGAGACCCAAAGAAATTCAGGAAACATTGAGAAAGAAAGTAATTGAGATCTAGGTATTCAAAGGATATAAATTGATCTATGCTGTTAAAAGCAAACGGCTGCTGGACATTTGGTAGGCTGCAAGATCTCCAGCCATGCACCATTAGGTTGCAATGGCTATGTATGCCTGGGCCAAGGTAGTATATGGCTGGGGAGTGGAATAAGGTAAATAGGATAGAATTAGTATCTCTTGGAGGTCAAAAAGGTATATCATGCGGGGTGAACAGCATGGGGTAAGAAGAGTAATATTACCTGGTAGATGGAAGTCCTGTGGAGAGGTACAACAGAGCGCCGGCAGGGAAGTGTTGTAACTAATCCCGCCATTGCTCAAAGGCAGGATTTTGAGCAATGGCGGGATTAGTTACAACACTTCCCTGCCGGCGCTCTGTTGTACCTCTCCACAGGACTTCCATCTACCAGGTAATATTACTCTTCTTACCCCATGCTGTTCACCCCGCATGATATACCTTTTTGACCTCCAAGAGATACTAATTCTATCCTATTTACCTTATTCCACTCCCCAGCCATATACTACCTTGGCCCAGGCATACATAGCCATTGCAACCTAATGGTGCATGGCTGGAGATCTTGCAGCCTACCAAATGTCCAGCAGCCGTTTGCTTTTAACAGCATAGATCAATTTATATCCTTTGAATACCTTGAGACCATACCTTTGTACCCCAAGACCACCAGGCTATTTGGCCCCTTTTCTTCAATGCTTTGCAAGTGAGTACCATTATCATTTAGTGGCTTAAACACAGGCTCTACACTTACTAATACAATATGTTATATACTAATGACCTTACTCTGTTTTATACAGTACTATTGAGCAAACACAGGAATTGTTATTGCCTTGAAAAAGGACGTCCGTCCGAAACATGTCGGCATTTTCCTGAAAGACCTTGATAATATCGCAAGTTGTTGTGCAATTTTTGCATCTTATGTACATGTCTATGGTCACATATGTTTTCATGTATATTTCTTGATTCTTTGTAAAACTGTATGCTTATTCACTCAAATTTACCCAATTTATCTTTGGGCTTATTGCCCCAATAAAATTTACTTTTTGTTTATATGCATACACTCTCTATGTCTATCTGTTTAAGCTTCTCTCAGGGGTATAGGCTGTGTTAATGCACACTAGGCCTTCACAAATATATATTTTTCATATGTGAGAAGCGATAGACCCATTTGCCATCAATTACTTGCTCATCAAATATTTTGCCCACACCGATAACATACACCCCACATATAATACTGCCCCCCACGATAACATGCACCCCACATATAATACTGCCCCCCCACACCGATAACATACACCCCACATATAATACTGCCCCCCCCCCACCGATAACATACACCCCACATATAATACTGCCCCCCACCGACAACATACACCCCATATATAATACTGCCCCCCCACGATAACATACACCCCACATATAATACTACCCCCCCACCGATAACATACACCCCACATATAATACTGCCCCCCACACTGATAACATACACCCCACATATAATACTGCCCCCCCCCCCACCGATAACATACACCCCACATACAATACTGCCCCCCACCGATAACATACACCCCACATATAATACTGCCCCCCCACCGATAACATACACCCCACATATAATACTGCCCCCCCACGATAACATACACCCCACATATAATACTGCCCCCCCACCGATAACATACACCCCACATATAATACTGCCCCCCCCACCGATAACATACACCCCACATATAATACTGCCCCCCACCGATAACATACACCCCACATATGATACTGCCCTCCACCGATAACATACACCCCACATATAATACTGCCCCCCACACCTATAACATACACCCCACATATAATACTGCCCCCCCCACCGATAACATACACCCCACATATAATACTGCCCCCCACATATAATACTGCCCCCCACCGATAACATACACCCCACATATAATACTGCCCCCCACCGATAACATACACCCCACATATAATACTGCTCGGTGCCCTCCACCGATAACTTACACCCCACATATAATACTGCCCCCGCCCCCCACCGATAACATACACCCCACATATAATACTGCTCGGTGCCCTCCACCGATAACATACACCCCACATATAATACTGCCCCCCCCCCACCATGGATGTTATGGTGTCAGGATTATTACATTGTAATATAGAATGAAATTATTCAACTCACCATAATGCAGAAACAGTGGAAGCCCTGAGCGTGTCACCTGCCATGTCGCCTGCCACCAGATGCCATCAGATGTCTCCAGCAGAGTCCCCCCTTACATCTGACATTGCCAGTGGAGTCCCCCCTTACATCAGGCATTGCCAGCGGAGTCCCCCCTTACATCAGGCATTGCCAGCGGAGTCCCCCCTTACATCAGGCATTGCCAGCAGAGTCCCTTCTTACATCAGGCATTGCCAGCGGAGACCCTTCTTACATCAGGCATTGCCAGCGGAGACCCTTCTTACATCAGGCATTGCCAGCGGAGTCCCTTCTTACATCAGGCATTGCCAGCGGAGACCCTTCTTACATCAGGCATTGCCAGCGGAGTCCCTTCTTACATCAGGCATTGCCAGCGGAGACCCTTCTTACATCAGGCATTGCCAGCGGAGTCCCCCCTTACATCAGGCATTGCCAGCGGAGTCCCCCCTTACATCAGGCATTGCCAGCGGAGTCCCCCCTTACATCAGGCATTGCCAGCGGAGTCCCTTCTTACATCAGACATTACCAGCGGAGTCCCCCCTTACATCAGGCATTGCCAGCGGAGTCCCCCCTTACATCAGGCATTGCCAGCGGAGTCCCCCCTTACATCAGGCATTGCCAGCGGAGTCCCCCCTTACATCAGGCATTGCCAGCAGCAGGGCCAGTACTAGGGGTGGGCGGGAGGGGCATCTGCCCTGGGCGGGATGATTTAATGTGAGAAGAGGGCGCAGTTTGCTGGGTACAAGCCTTCCCATTCTGCAGCACATAACACAGGCAGAGAGCGGCTTTGTCCCTGCATGTAGATGGTAGCACTTCCCCCGCCCCCTGCCTGCCTGCACAGTGCACTGTACTAGTCTTGTCTTTCAGTAACAGTAGAGTGGGGCAGGCGGGGCACGTCGTGCAGTTGGGAAGGTATCAGCACTTTCCTGATTCTGTCTACATGTATTCAACTCTTCCTCTCCTGGACAGCGGCTTCTCTCCCCCTCTCCACTCATTTCTATCACTCCTGCTTTATCTCTCACACTGTCCCCATGCCTGTGGGAGACAGGGCCAGATTAAGAACATCATGGGCCTGGTGCTGAGGATTCTGGTGGGGCCTTTTATAAACAATAAATAAAAATGCAAACAATTTTTGAGATAGAGATAGAGAGAGAGTTGTGAGGGGTAAGGGAGGGAGGATGAGAGAGAAAGGGGGGATGAGATAAAGAGGATGCACATGAGCATGCGTGGGAATAACATCAACGCAGCCTGGCCAAGGCGAGTGACCGAAG
The DNA here is from genome assembly GCA_028564925.1 of Lithobates sylvaticus. Taxonomy (NCBI): domain Eukaryota; kingdom Metazoa; phylum Chordata; class Amphibia; order Anura; family Ranidae; genus Lithobates; species Lithobates sylvaticus. The sequence continues at coordinate 7,174,141 of CM053029.1, forward strand.
GCACAGAACCCGGAAGGAAGATCACAGCACAGCACTGGAGGGCTCAGTCTGACAGGTAAGTGCACCCTAATGTGCTAATATGCTGTGCATTACTTGTACATTATGGCATAACCTACCTCAGGGCCTCTAAAAAATAGTAATGTTAGAAAAGTTTACTAGCGCTTTAATATCATTGGAACCCAGGAGCCTCTCATGGGGCCCTCTACTGACCCGCATAGTTGTCAACATTTCAAACATATTTTTAGGGACACTTTTTTTTTACAAGTGCTATATTTAGAGTAGCTGACATCCCCTGTGTTCCTCTATACATCACAAAATAAATAAGTACTAATAATGGGGCAGAACAAATATGAGGACTGAGATTTTTTTTAGTTGAACTAACAAAAGTGTGCCCATTCTAGAGCTGGTAACATTGAGGATATTCAGTATAATTTTAAAGAACCGTTTTTGTGGGTAAGAGGCATAGGGAGGAGAATGGATGGTATAAAAGTGGGAAGTATGTGCAGGTGAGGGAGAGGATTGTGGAGGGTCTAACAGTGGGCACTATTTACATGAGAGGAGTGCGGAGGGTATGACAGAAGGCACTATGTACAGGAGAAGAGTGTGAAGAGTATGACAGTGGGCAGTATGCACAGCAGAGGAGTGTATGACAGTGAGCATTAGGTACAGGAGAGGAGTGTGTAGGGTACGACAGTGGGCACTATGTACAGGAGAGAAGTGTATGCCAGTGGGCACTATGTACAGGAGAGAAGTGTGGAAGGTATAACAGTGAGCAGTATGTACAGGAGAGAAGTGTGGAGAGTATGACAGTGAGCAGTATGTACAGGAGAGAAGTGTGGGGAGTATGACAGTGAGCAGTATGTACAGGAGAGAAGTGTGGAGGGTATGACGGTGGGCACTATGTATAGGAGAGGAGTATGGAGGGTATGACAGTGAGTAGTATGTACATTAGAGGAGTGTGGAGGGTATAACAGTGGGCACTATGTATAGGAGAGAAGTGTCGGGGGTATAACAGTGGGCACTATGTATAGGAGAGGAGTGTGGAGGGTATGACAGTGAACAGTATGTACAGGAGAGGGGAGTGTGGAGGGTATGACAGTGGGCACTATGTATAGGAGAGGAGTGTGGAGGGTATGAAAGCGAGCACTATGTACAGGAGAGGAGTGTGTAGGATATGACAGTGGGCGCTATGTATAGGAGAGAAGTGTGGAGGGTATGACAGTGAGCAGTATGTACAGGAGAGAAGTGTAGAGAGTATGACAGTGGGCACTATGTACAGGAGAGGAGGATGAAGTAATCTGGGAAGGAAAAATGTAAAGGTTTGTGGAAGGATGTTTAGGGACTGTGTAGTGGTTAAGCGGGCCATACATGGATTGAAATTACACCAATTAAGCAGAGACCAGCCATAGTCGATCTACCTGGTTTTACACAAGTCAATCTATTAACCGACTTGAGTACAACCAGCCTGTCAGGTTTTCCCCAAAACAATCAGTGCTGCCAGCTATAGTTAGCAACACTGATCATTGTATTCACTGGCAGAACACAATAACACTGCGGGAGTGAATCCCCCATCCACAGGTCAGCAGGTGAGAGGGTGTGTGGGGACAGGCTGGGGAGAGATACTAGTCAGTGGCTGGGTAGGCACTGGCTAGTATCAGAGCCAGATACACACAGGTTACATATGCCGCGATCATTAGAGCGAGAGCAATAATTCTAGCACTAGACCTCCACTGTAACTGTAAACATGTAACCTGTAAAAAAAATTAAAGCATCGCTTAGTACACACAAAAAAAAAAACGATGATTTTTACATGTAGGAGAGAAGTGTCAGAATTGGCCTGGGTGGCGAGGGGTTAATTATCATAAGTAATATACAAATAATTATTATAAGCACTGTGATGTCATCCTCTCAGTCTGCTGCAGAGTGTTCAGCTACTGGCCGCTCTGTATGGAGCTTCTGACAGGCTGCGCAAGCAACCCCATATCTCTGGAACTATAGATGAAAGCAGCCCCATATTTTAACAAGTGCTGGATTAGGTCTTTAGCTACTCATCCCCCAAAGGTGGGGTCTCTGTGACTTCTGATCGTTGAGCTCCGACCCTCAAAGTCAATCTTTTTTTTTTTTTTTTTTTTGGGCAAATGGGCCTATCTTGAGAAAGGGGCCTGGAGCTGCAGCTCCAATAGCCCCCATGTTAATCCGGCCCTGGTGGGAGATCACCCCCCCCCCCCAGCCTCCTGTTATCTCTCCCTGCTGTAGACGATCTCAGAGCCTATTCCTGCTCTGTATAGTGACCCCCTCCCCTCCTGTGCCCTTCTCTCTGACCCCTCCCCTCCTGTGCCCTTCTCTCTGACCCCCCCTCCCCTCCTGTGCCCTTCTCTCTGACCCCCTCCCCTCCTGTGCCCTTCTCTCTGACCCCATCCCCTCCTGTGCCCTTCTCTCTGACCCCATCCCCTCCTGTGCCCTTCTCTCTGACCCCCTCCTGTGCCCTTCTCTCTGACCCCATCCCCTCCTGTGCCCTTCTCTCTGACCCCCCCCCTCCCCTCCTGTGCCCTTCTCTCTGACCCCCTCCCCTCCTGTGCCTTTCTCTCTGACCCCCTCCTGTGACCTTCTCTCTGACCCCATCCCCTCCTGTGCCCTTTTCGCTGACCCCCTCCTGTGCCCTTCTCTCAGATCCCCTCCCCTCCTGCGCCCTTCTCTCTGGCCCCCTCCCCTCCTGTGCCCTTCTCTCTGACCCCCCCCCTCCCCTCCTGTGCCCTTCTCTCTGGCCCCCTCCTCTCTACCTGCACAGCCAAATTTAGTGCTGTTCTCTCCTGTCTCTGTGCTGCTGAGACCTGCTCTACTCTTCTTTACTCTACTCTACTAACAGTAACACACTTCCAGGCTTCATATCACTGCTAATTGTTATTTCAGATTCTTTTTTAGTAAAGGCCCATTCACCAGAGGTGCCAACATCCATCTCCCATGCAGGGCTGGCGTTTATCAGCACGGGGGTACATAGGTGTTGTGCACATCCCTGCGTCAGCACCCCATTCATATGTACAGGGACATGAGACTGCATGGACACAGCCTCTGTATCCTAATATGACATTCAGGTGCGGGTCCCAATAGAAGTGAATGGGACGCTGGCACAGTGATAGGCACACAATGCCCGTCCATCTCTGTACTGATAAGAGAGCCCTGCACAGGACACACATGTCTGCTCCACATGTGACTGGGTCCTAAAGAACTCCTCCTATACATGGAGGCTTTCTGAGCTCCCCAGGCATAAGAAAACAGGAGCTACTAAACCCGGCCATAGGGGGCGTGGCCAGGCAGCGGATGTAGCCGGACGCACTTGTGAGGAGCTCCGCCGAATATCCTGAAACTAATCCTGGGAATCCGTTTCCATCCGCCCGAATACCACCCTAACTAAGCCCTGCAGACCCCTGGAACCCACAGGCACCGATACTTACCCCCCGGAGGACCCGATGTCGACCGCCAAACGACACATGCCGTCGCGCAGCACGGACCTCATGGGCCATCATGGCGCCTCCACACAGCGCTCAGCGAAGGAGATTCACAGGGAGGCAGCTGCAAAGCTGTTCTACATGCCGCTTACCTCTGATCAGTCTCTCCCCCCAGCTGCAGCAGAGGAATCCCTGAGAGGAGCAATGGAGGCTGATGACGCAGTACCCCTGGAGGATTCTAATGGCGCCATATTTCCCTGGGACGCAGTGAGTACTCCTAACGGCCTGTCTGCTAGGCCGCAATCCCTACCCAGCTCTGAAGGGGAAAATGAACCCACACTTAGGGACATTTTTGCTGCGGTCACCTCATGTAATGCATCGCTTGCAGCACTCACATCCGACATTAAAGGGGTTAAAGCAGAGATGACATTCCTGCGTCAGGACACAGAAAATAAGAGAGAGGACAGAGTGAGCTCCATAGAGGACGATCGAGCGCCAATGCAAAATGACCTATCTTATAACAATCATTTACTTTCACAACATGTCGCCCGTTTAGATGAAATGGAGAACAGAATGAGGAGAAACAATATAAGGGCCATTGGGATCCCTGAGCGTATGGAGGGTAAAAACCCCGTGGATTTTATTGAAAAATGGCTGACCAATGCATTTGGGGCAGAGGCTTTCTCTCCTATGTTCTCAGTGGAACGGGCTCACAGAGTCCCAGCCAGGCCTCCACCACCAGGCGCCCCCCCCAAGGCCATTCCTGTTTAAACTCCTTAATTATAAGGACAGAGACGCGATCCTCTACAATGCCAGGATTAAACCCGCAGCTCTCAAACTAGACAATGCTAAAATCTCCTTTTTCCCTGATTTCTCTGCTGATTTACAAAAAAAAGCGTGCTAAATTCACAGATGTCAAGAAGAGACTCAGAGACTTAGAACTTAAATACGCAATGTTATACCCAGCTCGTCTCAGAGTGGAAGTCCTGGGTTCTCCTTCTGCAGCGGCACAATGGCTAGATCGGGAAGAGCAATCAATCCGAGCTCGCCTCCCTCCCGACGTACGTTTCGTCAAAGAGTGACTTAGTCATGGGGAACGAGCTGCCAGAAACAGGAGCAACGCACCACCATGAGATGCCCATCATGTGCCCACACAGGTTGGGTATACTTTACCTTTTTTTCCCCATGGAAGTTGAAGAGAAGGCAGAGCCAGCTTCCCTGACACCCAGTTGATTTTTGAATACATGTATACACGCACGGCTAATGTTCTCGCTGTGGAGAAGGTTGGGACACGTAAGTGCACTTCCACTGTTGCCCCCAGGATGGATAGGAATGACTCCCCATCTGAGTTCAGGATTGAAGGCCAGGCCCTGTTGGCCATCTGTTTCATCTTTTTTTCCACTCTTGACTTTTTTTTTATTTTTTTCCTCTTCAAAGACTGCCACCATGATTACCAGAACCACTTATATAGTGCTTACAAGACTCGTGTCCTATGCTGATGCCAGCTACAGGTTATTACTGCCACTGTCGTTCAGTAAATGACTGGCTGGTCTAGAATGTGTCAGAAGCACAGGTCCTGTCAGGATGTGTCATGGTGAAAGCATACACAAGTAGAAGATACTACAAGAGGACTGAATCCTTGCATTATTTCAAAAGAAAAAGAGTTTAGATCTCTATTTTTTAGTTTTTTATTTCTGTTTTCTTTGGTTTTCTACGCATTCTTGGTTCATGTGTACTCGGGTCTGAAGGATGCATACATGATTTCATTTCCTACATTGTCTACAGGGCTCAAGTCCTGCGGGAACGCATGGGAACGGAGTTGCTGTACTTTTACCACAACAGGAACTCAGTTCCCTTTAGCAGCCGTGTCCTGCAAGACTTTGAAGTATGCGAGTTGTGTGGCAGGTGCTACACCAGCAGCCGCCGACACAGCTCACAATTGTAAGTGACGCACACCATGGGTGGACTGACCATTCAGGCATTGCCAGTAGGGGGCCCCATGACCGCTTCCGCTTCGATCTACCTGTCAATCACAGCTAGCTAACGGGTAGATCAGGTCCCTGCTGCTAAGAGTTTGTGTTTAGTCAGACCTCTCATGATGCGCTCCTCCCTGATGGCCCCTCCTGATTTTCTGTCTCCTCATCCCCCCCCCCCCAGTCTCCTGCATACTTGCTTTGTGTGTCCCGCTGAATTTCCCCCTCTTCTATCTTCAGTGCCATATGATGAGAGAACCCAGAGGAGGAGCACAGCTATTCTGCTCACAGGACATGCAGGGAGAGAGGTGAGCTGAGGGAGGAACATCAGTTTGGGGTGGTAAGCTGAGCACAATACCTGGCAAAGTTTAATGCCAGGAGGGAAGTTTATGTGGAAATATGTGAAGGGTTGGAATAGCAGCGAGTGTGTGTTGGAGCCCCTGCAGAGTTTGCAGCCCCCCAAGCTAACATACATCTCCTAAGCAGGAACACATCACTATCTCCCCAAGCATTCTGTCCAGATAATGTGCAGTTCATTTATCACCTTTCCGTTTAACCCTGTGTTATCCAAACTCTGTTCAATGAAAAGTGTAAACTCACCACATAAACACTCTATATACAAAATAACATTCCCCAATAAAGATCAGAACATGATGATCACATTACATGGAAGCACAATTGTATGAATGCAGATTATTCAGAGAATTACCGGATTTGTTTATTGAGGATTGTTTTTTTTTTTTTTTTTATGTACTAACAGTTAAGCTTCATCCACACAATACAAAAATTGGATGAAAAATACCACTTTTGAAGCGTTTGTGCATATGAGCGGATCATTTTTTTTTTTTGGTGGGGGAGGGGATCTTGGGTGGGAGTTCCCACACTTTTTTCCCCAGCTCTTGACCCCTGATTGTCTATGTAAAAATAAATGGAATACAGGTTGTGCGAGTCTCCTCTACAATTTTCCGAGTAGCACTTTGAATACCCCGCAGAAAGTACCTCTCGTGTCTAATGCCGCGTACACACGATCGGAATTCTCGTCGGAAAAAACTGACAGTTTTTCCGACGGAATTCCGCTCAAGCTGGGTTGCCTACACACGATCACACCAAATTCCGACGTTCTGTAACACAGCGCGATAAAACACGTTCGACAGCACTATAAAAGGGAAGTTTAATGCTTCTGAGCATGCGTCAAATTGTTTCCGAGCATGCGTGGGAATTTTGCGTGTCGGAATTGCATACACACGATCGGAAAATCCGATAGAAAGGTTTCCGTCGGAAAAATTAAGAACAGGTTCTCAATTCAAAGTCCGTCGGAAATTCCGACAGAAAAAGACCGATGGGCGTACACACGGTCAGAAAATCCGATGAAAAGCTCCCATCAGACTGTTTCCATCGGAAATTCCCACCGTGTGTGCGCCGCATTAGTCAATTCATATGTGAGTAATGTAAAGTATTTTGCACTTTGCCAGTTAGACATGACATCGCACTATTGTTAATTTTGATCATGTTTATCCCATTTATTTTATTTGACATGATGTACTGTATTCCGCTGGTGATCTTTGGATATATCTGTAGGTTATATTGTATGGTTTTTCTTGTTTAGTTTTTCAATAAACTTTTTTTTCTGATTTAAAAAAACCCGGCCATAGATGGATGGAGATGTAAGTGGTCCAGCGAGGACGGGACGAGTCTCAATCCTTCTGTAGTCATTCCTGCTAAAGAGACATCAATTTAATGATCAACTTCTCTCCAACCAGCAGAAATGTTTCCTTAGATTTGCAGCACCGACATCGATGTCTCAGCGGAAAGGATTCCCCGTCCCCCTTAGTTGTGTGGAATTGGGGGATCCATTACATTTTTTTCGATCAGACACTGACTGATAAAAAAATAAAAACGATCCATCTATGGCCAGCCTCCAGCTTACCATACATCATACAATCTGATTGTACAATATCTTTTGGATCTACCGCCAACTATGTAGTACAAAGGCCTGCCTGATTGGATACTACTTAAATTATTGTTTAGGTTGTCCATATATTACAAAGTTTTCGTAAATCTAAAGGAGATTGTGCAGAGATTGTACAATCAGATTGTATAGTGTATGCTATACCTACAGTATAATGTTCTTGTGCATAAGTACTAACAGTGACAAATGTTTTCCCTGTTATCTTTATTCTCACCTATGCAGATTTGTTTGCCCAGGAGCTTTGTCTTTGAGTTCATTAAACCCCGACACATTGTCTAAAGCTGGGTACACACTAGGATTGCACCAATACCTGTTTTCAAGTACTCGCTGATACCAGTTGGCAATACCTTTGCGGTGCGGTTTGAGCCTATACTAAATGATTGGGCTCAAATCGCACTGTAAAGAATCACATGTGGTTTGAACAGGAATGTGGTGCGATTCCTGTCTGAATCACATGTGGTTTGAACAGGAAGGTGGTGCGATTCCTGTCTGAATCACATGTGATTTGAACAGGAAGGTGGTGCGATTCCTGTCTGAATCACATGTGATTTGAACAGGAAGGTGGTGCGATTCCTGTCTGAATCACATGTGGTTTGAACAGGAATGTGGTGCGATTCCTGTCTGAATCACATGTGGTTTGAACAGGAAGGTGGTGCGATTCCTGTCTGAATCACATGTGGTTTGAACAGGAAGGTGGTGCGATTCCTGTCTGAATCACATGTGGTTTGAACAGGAAGGTGGTGCGATTCCTGTCTGAATCACATGTGATTTGAACAGGAAGGTGGTGCGATTCCTGTCTGAATCACATGTGGTTTGAACAGGAATGTGGTGCGATTCCTGTCTGAATCACATGTGGGTTGAACAGGAAGGTGGTGCGATTCCTGTCTGAATTACATGTGGTTTGAACAGGAATGTGGTGTGATTCCTGTCTGAATCACATGTGGTTTGAACAGGAAGGTGGTGCGATTCCTGTCTGAATCACATGTGGTTTGAACAGGAAGGTGGTGCGATTCCTGTCTGAATCACATGTGGTTTGAACAGGAAGGTGGTGCGATTCCTGTCTGAATCACATGTGGTTTGAACAGGAATGTGGTGCGATTCCTGTCTGAATCACATGTGGTTTGAACAGGAAGGTGGTGCGATTCCTGTCTGAATTACATGTGGTTTGAACAGGAATGTGGTGCGATTCCTGTCTGAATCACATGTGGTTTGAACAGGAAGGTGGTGCGATTCCTGTCTGAATCACATGTGGTTTGAACAGGAATGTGGTGCGATTCCTGTCTGAATCACATGCGGTTTCCCGCACCGCTCCTGTGTGAACCCAGACTGAAGTCATTGTGACAAGATTGGATTCACACAGCAGAGGTGCGGGAAACTGCATGTGATTCAGACAGGAATCGCACCACATTCCTGTTCAAATAACATGTGATTCTTTACAGTGCGATTTGAGCCCATTCATTTTGTATATACGCTCGAATCGCACAGAGAGTATTGGATTTAGATATTGGAGCATTTGCACAAGTACTCTTGCAAATGCTTAGTATCAGCAGCGGTACCGGTATCAGTGCCACCCCAGTACATGGCATTTGTTTCCCAGCAAGCTGAACAGATTCCTCCATCCACTCACCGTCAGAATAAACTGATCAGCGCTGCAGCCCACAGATCAGTTCTAGAGCACCATTTACAATCCTCAGAGATCCCCCCGGGGCAGTCAGGTTACTCATTACTGACCGCGAACCAACCAGCCATCAAAGCCATGTAAATAGTAATACTGGTGAACTCTGCAACCATCACATGTGTCTTTGTGCCTCAAATGCTTCTACTAGCTCCGACCCCTGTGCTCTGCGACCGGGGGGGGGGGGGGGGGGCACATTTTGGCATCTTCGCCCTGGGCACTGGAATTCCTTGTCCCACCACTGCTGAGGTCTGTGTGAGGAGAGCTGCTGCCAAGCTGAGGGAAGGGAGAGCTGCACTGAGGACAAAAGGGGAGTCTTTGTAGGGAGAAAATGATTACTTATAGGTGGGATTGATATGGGGGGGTGTATTTGTGCTGTTGTGCTAGGAAGGGAATTCTAGGGGGGGGTCTGCCGGGATGGGGAATTTGAGGGGTGCCAGTATAAGATTTTTTTTCTAGTAGGGGTATTTGTGGGGGGGGGGGGGTTGTGCTAGAAGAGGAAATATTGGGGCTGTTGTAGGTGGGGGGATATGTGGTGGGAGGATGAGGATTTGTGCTAGGTGGGGGGTATGTGGGGGGGGGAGGAGGGATTTGTGCTAGGTGGGGGATATGTGGTGGGGGGATGAGGATTTGTGCTAGGTGGGGGGATATGTGGTGGAGGATGAGGATTTGTGCTAGGTGGGGGGATATGTGGTGGGAGGATGAGGATTTGTGCTAGGTGGGGGGATATGTGGTGGGAGGATGAGGATTTGTGCTAGGTGGGGGGAAATGTGGTGGGAGGATGAGGATTTGTGCTAGGTGGGGGGGTATGTGGTGGGAGGATGAGGATTTGTGCTAGGTGGGGGATATGTGGTGGGAGGATGAGGATTTGTGCTAGGTGGGGGGGTATGTGGTGGGAGGATGAGGATTTGTGCTAGGTGGGGGATATGTGGTGGGAGGATGAGGATTTGTGCTAGGTGGGGGGGTATGTGGTGGGAGGATGAGGATTTGTGCTAGGTGGGGGATATGTGGTGGGAGGATGAGGATTTGTGCTAGGTGGGGGGGTATGTGGTGGGAGGATGAGGATTTGTGCTAGGTGGGGGGTATGTGGTGGGAGGATGAGGATTTGTGCTAGGTGGGGGAAATGTGGTGGGAGGATGAGGATTTGTGCTAGGTGAGGGGGGTATGTGGTGGGAGGATGAGGATTTGTGCTAGGTGGGGGATATGTTGTGGGAGGATGAGGATTTGTGCTAGGTGGGGGGGGGTATGTGGTGGGAGGATGAGGATTTGTGCTAGGTGGGGGATATGTGGTGGGAGGATGAGGATTTGTGCTAGGTGGGGGGGTATGTGGTGGGAGGATGAGGATTTGTGCTAGGTGGGGGGATATGTGGTGGGAGGATGAGGATTTGTGCTAGGTGGGGGGGTATGTGGTGGGAGGATGAGGATTTGTGCTAGGTGGGGGGGGGTATGTGGTGGGAGGATGAGGATTTGTGCTAGGTGGGGGGATATGTGGTGGGAGGATGAGGATTTGTGCTAGGTGGGGGGATATGTGGTGGGAGGATGAGGATTTGTGCTAGGTGGGGGGATATGTGGTGGGAGGATGAGGATTTGTGCTAGGTGGGGGGGTATGTGGTGGGAGGATGAGGATTTGTGCTAGGTGGGGGGATATGTGGTGGGAGGATGATGATTTGTGCTAGGTGGGGGGGATATGTGGTGGGAGGATGAGGATTTGTGCTAGGTGGGGGGATATGTGGTGGGAGGATGAGGATTTGTGCTAGGTGGGGGGGATATGTGGTGGGAGGATGAGGATTTGTGCTAGGTGGGGGGTATGTGGTGGGAGGATGAGGATTTGTGATAGGTGGGGGGATATGTGGTGGGAGGATGAGGATTTGTGCTAGGTGGGGGGGGGGGTATGTGGTGGGAGGATGAGGATTTGTGCTAGGTGGGGGGATATGTGGTGGGAGGATGATGATTTGTGCTAGGTGGGGGGATATGTGGTGGGAGGATGAGGATTTGTGCTAGGTGGGGGGATATGTGGTGGGAGGATGAGGATTTGTGCTAGGTGGGGGGGATATGTGGTGGGAGGATGAGGATTTGTGCTAGGTGGGGGGATATGTGGTGGGAGGATGAGGATTTGTGCTAGGTGGGGGGGATATGTGGTGGGAGGATGAGGATTTGTGCTAGGTGGGGGGTATGTGGTGGGAGGATGAGGATTTGTGATAGGTGGGGGGATATGTGGTGGGAGGATGAGGATTTGTGCTAGGTGGGGGGATATGTGGTGGGAGGATGAGGATTTGTGCTAGGTGGGGGGGGGTATGTGGTGGGAGGATGAGGATTTGTGCTAGGTGGGGGGATATGTGGTGGGAGGATGAGGATTTGTGCTAGGTGGGGGATATGTGGTGGGAGGATGAGGATTTGTGCTAGGTGGGGGGGTATGTGGTGGGAGGATGAGGATTTGTGCTAGGTGGGGGGAGGATGAGGATTTGTGCTAGGTGGGGGGATATGTGGTGGGAGGATAAGGATTTGTGCTAGGTGGGGGGGTATGTGGTGGGAGGATGAGGATTTGTGCTAGGTGGGGATATGTGGTGGGAGGATGAGGATTTGTGCTAGGTGGGGGGTATGTGGTGGGAGGATGAGGATTTGTGCTAGGTGGGGGGATATGTGGTGGGAGGATGAGGATTTGTGCTAGGTGGGGGGATATGTGGTGGGAGGATGAGGATTTGTGCTAGGTGGGGGGGTATGTGGTGGGAGGATGAGGATTTGTGCTAGGTGGGGGATATGTGGTGGGAGGATGATGATTTGTGCTAGGTGGGGGGGTATGTGGTGGGAGGATGAGGATTTGTGCTAGGGGGGGGATATGTGGTGGGAGGATGAGGATTTGTGCTAGGTGGGGGGGTATGTGGTGGGAGGATGAGGATTTGTGCTAGGTGGGGGGAGGATGAGGATTTGTGCTAGGTGGGGGGATATGTGGTGGGAGGATGATGATTTGTGCTAGGTGGGGGGGGGGGGATATGTGGTGGGAGGATGAGGATTTGTGCTAGGTGGGGGGTATGTGGTGGGAGGATGAGGATTTGTGCTAGGTGGGGGGTATGTGGTGGGAGGATGAGGATTTGTGCTAGGTGGGGGGTATGTGGTGGGAGGATGAGGATTTGTGCTAGGTGGGGGGATATGTGGTGGGAGGATGAGGATTTGTGCTAGGTGGGGGATATGTGGTGGGAGGATGAGGATTTGTGCTAGGTGGGGGGATATGTGGTGGGAGGATGAGGATTTGTGCTAGGTGGGGGGATATGTGGTGGGAGGATGAGGATTTGTGCTAGGTGGGGGGATATGTGGTGGGAGGATGAGGATTTGTGCTAGGTGGGGGGATATGTGGTGGGAGGATGATGATTTGTGCTAGGTGGGGGGGGGGTATGTGGTGGGAGGATGAGGATTTGTGCTAGGTGGGGGGGGGGTATGTGGTGGGAGGATGAGGATTTGTGCTAGGTGGGGGGGGGGGTATGTGGTGGGAGGATGAGGATTTGTGCTAGGGGGGGGGGGGGTATGTGGTGGGAGGATGAGGATTTGTGCTAGGTGGGGGGGATATGTGGTGGGAGGATGAGGATTTGTGGTGGGGGGATGTGGTGGAGGATGAGGATTTGTGCTAGGTGGGGGGATATGTGGTGGGAGGATGAGGATTTGTGCTAGGTGGGGGGATATGTGGTGGGAGGATGAGGATTTGTGCTAGGTGGGGGGATATGTGGTGGGAGGATGAGGATTTGTGCTAGGTGGGGGGGGTATGTGGTGGGAGGATGAGGATTTGTGCTAGGTGGGGGGGGTATGTGGTGGGAGGATGAGGATTTGTGCTAGGTGGGGGGTATGTGGTGGGAGGATGAGGATTTGTGCTAGGTGGGGGGATATGTGGTGGAGGATGAGGATTTGTGCTAGGTGGGGGGGATGTGGTGGGAGGATGAGGATTTGTGCTAGGTGGGGGGGGGGGTGCTATGTGGTGGGAGGATGAGGATTTGTGCTAGGTGGGGGGGGGGGGGTATATGTGGTGGGAGGATGAGGATTTGTGCTAGGTGGGGGGATATGTGTGGTGGGAGGATGAGGATTTGTGCTAGGTGGGGGGGGGGTGGGAGGGGGATGTGAGGTGGGGTGGGAGGATGAGGATTTGTGCTAGGTGGGGGGTATGTGGTGGGAGGATGAGGATTTGTGCTAGGTGGGGGGGGGGTATGTGGTGGGAGGATGAGGATTTGTGCTAGGTGGGGGGATATGTGGTGGGAGGATGAGGATTTGTGCTAGGTGGGGGGGATATGTGGGGGGAGGATGAGGATTTGTGCTAGGTGGGGGGGGGGGGTATGTGGTGGGAGGATGAGGATTTGTGCTAGGTGGGGGGATATGTGGTGGGAGGATGAGGATTTGTGCTAGGTGGGGGGATATGTGGTGGGAGGATGAGGATTTGTGCTAGGTGGGGGGGGGGGTATGTGGTGGGAGGATGAGGATTTGTGCTAGGTGGGGGGGGATATGTGGTGGGAGGATGAGGATTTGTGCTAGGTGGGGGGAGGTATGTGGTGGGAGGATGAGGATTTGTGCTAGGTGGGGGGATATGTGGTGGGAGGATGAGGATTTGTGCTAGGTGGGGGGATATGTGGTGGGAGGATGAGGATTTGTGCTAGGTGGGGGGGGGGGATATGTGGTGGGAGGATGAGGATTTGTGCTAGGTGGGGGGATATGTGGTGGGAGGATGGGGGGGGGTGCTAGAAGAGGTGATGGGGGGGGGATTTGTGCTAGGTGGGGGGGGGGGGTGGTGGGAGGATGAGGATTTGTGCTAGGTGGGGGGGTATGTGGTGGGAGGATGAGGATTTGTGCTAGGTGGGGGGATATGTGGTGGGAGGATGAGGATTTGTGCTAGGTGGGGGGATATGTGGTGGGAGGATGAGGATTTGTGCTAGGTGGGGGGATATGTGGTGGGAGGATGAGGATTTGTGCTAGGTGGGGGGATATGTGGTGGGAGGATGAGGATTTGTGCTAGGTGGGGGGATATGTGGTGGGAGGATGAGGATTTGTGATAGGTGGGGTGATATGTGGTGGGAGGATGAGGATTTGTGCTAGGTGGGGGGATATGTGGTGGGAGGATGAGGATTTGTGCTAGGTGGGGGGATATGTGGTGGGAGGATGAGGATTTGTGCTAGGTGGGGGGATATGTGGTGGGAGGATGAGGATTTGTGCTAGGTGGGGGGGGGGGGGGGGGTATGTGGTGGGAGGATGAGGATTTGTGCTAGGTGGGGGGATATGTGGTGGGAGGATGAGGATTTGTGCTAGGTGGGGGGTATGTGGTGGGAGGATGAGGATTTGTGCTAGGTGGGGGGATATGTGGTGGGGGGATGAGGATTTGTGCTAGGTGGGGGATATATGTGGTGGGAGGATGAGGATTTGTGCTAGGTGGGGGGGGGGGGTATGTGGTGGGAGGATGAGGATTTGTGCTAGGTGGGGGATATGTGGTGGGAGGATGAGGATTTGTGCTAGGTGGGGGGGTATATGTGGTGGGAGGATGAGGATTTGTGCTAGGTGGGGGGATATGTGTGGTGGGAGGATGAGGATTTGTGCTAGGTGGGGGTATGTGGTGGGAGGATGAGGATTTGTGCTAGGTGGGGGGGATATGTGGTGGGAGGATGAGGATTTGTGCTAGGTGGGGGGTATGTGGTGGGAGGATGAGGATTTGTGCTAGGTGGGGGGATATGTGGTGGGAGGATGAGGATTTGTGCTAGGTGGGGGGTATGTGGTGGGAGGATGAGGATTTGTGCTAGGTGGGGGGATATGTGGTGGGAGGATGAGGATTTGTGCTAGGTGGGGGGATATGTGGTGGGAGGATGAGGATTTGTGCTAGGTGGGGGGGGATATGTGGTGGGAGGATGAGGATTTGTGCTAGGTGGGGGGGGGTGGTGGGGGGGAGGGGGGGGGTGGTGGGGGTATGTGGTGGGAGGATGAGGATTTGTGCTAGGTGGGGGGATATGTGGTGGGAGGATGAGGATTTGTGCTAGGTGGGGGGGGGATATGTGGTGGGAGGATGAGGATTTGTGCTAGGTGGGGGGGGGGGTATGTGGTGGGAGGATGAGGATTTGTGCTAGGTGGGGGGATATGTGGTGGGAGGATGAGGATTTGTGCTAGGTGGGGGGATATGTGGTGGGAGGATGAGGATTTGTGCTAGGTGGGGGGGGGTGTGGTGGGAGGATGAGGATTTGTGCTAGGTGGGGGGGGGGGATATGTGGTGGGAGGATGAGGATTTGTGCTAGGTGGGGGGGGTATGTGGTGGGAGGATGAGGATTTGTGCTAGGTGGGGGGGGGATATGTGGTGGGAGGATGAGGATTTGTGCTAGGTGGGGGGGGATATGTGGTGGGAGGATGAGGATTTGTGCTAGGTGGGGGGGGGGGGTGGTGGGAGGATGAGGATTTGTGCTAGGTGGGGGGGGGGGGGGGTATGTGGTGGGAGGATGAGGATTTGTGCTAGGTGGGGGGATATGTGGTGGGAGGATGAGGATTTGTGCTAGGTGGGGGGGGTATGTGGTGGGAGGATGAGGATTTGTGCTAGGTGGGGGGATATGTGGTGGGAGGATGAGGATTTGTGCTAGGTGGGGGGATATGTGGTGGGAGGTGGTGGGGGGGATGAGGATTTGTGCTAGGTGGGGGGATATGTGGTGGGAGGATGAGGATTTGTGCTAGGTGGGGGGATATGTGGTGGGAGGATGAGGATTTGTGCTAGGTGGGGGGATATGTGGTGGGAGGATGAGGATTTGTGCTAGGTGGGGGGATATGTGGTGGGAGGATGAGGATTTGTGCTAGGTGGGGGGTATGTGTGGTGGGAGGATGAGGATTTGTGCTAGGTGGGGGGATATGTGGTGGGAGGATGAGGATTTGTGCTAGGTGGGGGGGGGGATATGTGGTGGGAGGATGAGGATTTGTGCTAGGTGGGGGGGATATGTGGTGGGAGGATGAGGATTTGTGCTAGGTGGGGGGGGGGGGTATGTGGTGGGAGGATGAGGATTTGTGCTAGGTGGGGGGATATGTGGTGGGAGGATGAGGATTTGTGCTAGGTGGGGGGTATGTGGTGGGAGGATGAGGATTTGTGCTAGGTGGGGGGATATGTGGTGGGAGGATGAGGATTTGTGCTAGGTGGGGGGGGGATATGTGGTGGGAGGATGAGGATTTGTGCTAGGTGGGTGGGATATGTGGTGGGAGGATGAGGATTTGTGCTAGGTGGGGGGGGGTATGTGGTGGGAGGATGAGGATTTGTGCTAGGTGGGGGGGGGGATATGTGGTGGGAGGATGAGGATTTGTGCTAGGTGGGGGGGATATGTGGTGGGAGGATGAGGATTTGTGCTAGGTGGGGGGATATGTGGTGGAGGATGAGGATTTGTGCTAGGTGGGGGATATGTGGTGGGAGGATGAGGATTTGTGCTAGGTGGGGGGATATGTGGTGGGAGGATGAGGATTTGTGCTAGGGGGGGGATATGTGGTGGGAGGATTTGTGCTAGGGGGGGATATGTGGTGGGGGGGGATATGTGGTGGGTGGATGAGGATTTGTGCTAGGTGGGGGGGGAATGTGGTGGGAGGATGAGGATTTGTGCTAGGTGGGGGGGGGGTATGTGGTGGGAGGATGAGGATTTGTGCTAGGTGGGGGGGGGATATGTGGTGGGAGGATGAGGATTTGTGCTAGGTGGGGGGGGGGATATGTGGTGGGAGGATGAGGATTTGTGCTAGGTGGGGGGATATGTGGTGGGAGGATGAGGATTTGTGCTAGGTGGGGGTGATGTGGTGGGAGGATGAGGATTTGTGCTAGGTGGGGGGATATGTGGTGGGAGGATGAGGATTTGTGCTAGGTGGGGGGGTATGTGGTGGGAGGATGAGGATTTGTGCTAGGTGGGGGGATATGTGGTGGGAGGATGAGGATTTGTGCTAGGTGGGGGGGATATGTGGTGGGAGGATGAGGATTTGTGCTAGGTGGGGGGGTATGTGGTGGGAGGATGAGGATTTGTGCTAGGTGGGGGGATATGTGGTGGGGGGATGAGGATTTGTGCTAGGTGGGGGGGATATGTGGTGGGAGGATGAGGATTTGTGCTAGGTGGGGGGTATGTGGTGGGAGGATGAGGATTTGTGCTAGGTGGGGGGATATGTGGTGGGAGGATGAGGATTTGTGCTAGGTGGGGGGATATGTGGTGGGAGGATGAGGATTTGTGCTAGGTGGGGGGATATGTGGTGGGAGGATGAGGATTTGTGCTAGGTGGGGGGATATGTGGTGGGAGGATGAGGATTTGTGCTAGGTGGGGGGGGTATGTGGTGGGAGGATGAGGATTTGTGCTAGGTGGGGGGATATGTGGTGGGAGGATGAGGATTTGTGCTAGGTGGGGGGGATATGTGGTGGGAGGATGAGGATTTGTGCTAGGTGGGGGGTATATGTGGTGGGAGGATGAGGATTTGTGCTAGGTGGGGGTATGTGCTGGGAGGATGAGGATTTGTGCTAGGTGGGGGGATATGTGGTGGGAGGATGAGGATTTGTGCTAGGTGGGGGGTATGTGGTGGGAGGATGAGGATTTGTGCTAGGTGGGGGGATATGTGGTGGGATGATGAGGATTTGTGCTAGGTGGGGGGTATATGTGGTGGGAGGATGAGGATTTGTGCTAGGTGGGGGGATATGTGGTGGGAGGATGAGGATTTGTGCTAGGTGGGGGGGTATGTGGTGGGAGGATGAGGATTTGTGCTAGGTGGGGGGTATGTGGTGGGAGGATGAGGATTTGTGCTAGGTGGGGGGTATGTGGTGGGAGGATGAGGATTTGTGCTAGGTGGGGGGTATGTGGTGGGAGGATGAGGATTTGTGCTAGGTGGGTGGGTATGTGGTGGGAGGATGAGGATTTGTGCTAGGTGGGGGGTATGTGGTGGGAGGATGAGGATTTGTGCTAGGTGGGGAGGTATGTGGTGGGAGGATGAGGATTTGTGCTAGGTGGGGGGGGGATATGTGGTGGGAGGATGAGGATTTGTGCTAGGTGGGGGGATATGTGGTGGGAGGATGAGGATTTGTGCTAGGTGGGGGGTATGTGGTGGGAGGATGAGGATTTGTGCTAGGTGGGGGGTATATGTGCTGGGAGGATGAGGATTTGTGCTAGGTGGGGGATATGTGGTGGGAGGATGAGGATTTGTGCTAGGTGGGGGGGATATGTGGTGGGAGGATGGGGGGGGGGTTGTGCTAGAAGAGGTGATGGGGGGAGGGGATTTGTGATAGGATAGGAGATATTGGGGCTGTTAGAAATGGGGATTGGGGGGGGGGGGTTCGCTAACGCATGATGCCCATACATCTTGTGTGTGGAGGAGGGGGGGGGCACAGTTTGGTGTCTTTGCCCTGGGCACTAATTTACCTTGCCCCAGCACTGGGTACTGGCTTCCCAATGTTATGGGTCTGGCATGTAACATTCAGAAATCTTCTTAGCATGTCTGGTGCCCCCTAGTGCCCATTAATAGTCGGACACGCCCCTCCTGTGGAGACGTGGCGAGGCCCACCACTCAAAGACAACAAAGAAGGAAACCGAGTCGGAGGAGAAGCCTCTTTCCCCTTCTTGGTGCACAGATCATCCTCATCACTATCAGCCCCGCCGGAGCTCCAGGATGGTCTGTGGGGCGAGTTCTCCTGTAAGGCAGACAAGATGTGTAAATCAGTCAGAAGCCACATGGGCACGGCACTGGGTGGGCATTCATAGATTGCCCCTTTGGCATATTTATCAGCTGAAGCGTTGCCCTTTGGCACACAATCATCAGAAGGAGTCGGAGCTTTGCATTGATAACACACGAAGGTCTTTGTACTGCTGTTATCAATCTGATGATTAAATCCTTGTTTTGTATCGGAGTTCCTTCTATAGAAAACCTCGTCCCTCCCACAGCTGGGCAAAGCTGTGCCACTATTCCTACTCCATAGGCACAATCACTATAGACACAGTGCCTCCCTGTGCCAATCCCAAAGCCACACACAAAGCAGTAGCTCAGCCGCCTGGGCAGATTTGGGATTGGATAGGATTGAAGCATGTCGTAGATTTCCCCCTCCATTCACCACGGCACTAGCAGCTAATGTGAGCCCCTCCCCCCTCCTCACTGATGATCCATTCACCACGGCACTAGCAGCTAATGTGAGCCCCTCCCCCCTCCTCACTGATGATCCATTCACCACGGCACTAGCAGCTAATGTGAGCCCCTCCCCCTCCACGGCACTAGCAGCTAATGTGAGCCCCTCCCCCCTCCTCACTGATGATCCATTCACCACGGCACTAGCAGCTAATGTGAGCCCCTCCCCCCTCCTCACTGATGATCCATTCACAAAGAGGTTTGCACAGGGGGGGGCAGCCCTGCTATGGGAAGATCCTGCCAGTCGGGTCGAGTCTCGGTCACTTTGCCAATCGCTGTAGTACAATCCTGGTCAATGCAGTCATTAGTGTCATCAACATCAGTGTCAGCTTCAGGGAAAAAGGTATCTGGATTTAATGTCTGACACCGCTGGATACACAGATTTCAGGCCGACAATAAAACTGGATGATAACGAGTCACTCTTTGTACGGAGAAATGCTCCATAAGGGCACCGCCCCCTCTCTCCTGCCACCCCCTCTATGACCAATGCATAGATTCATACATTACATGAATCTATCTATGGACGCTGCTGCCACCCCCCTATTCAGGCGCCTGAATTACAGCGGCGGGTGGTGTATTTGAAGCACCTGATTAGAGCCACAGGCTCTAATAGGCATCAAAAAAAGGTGACCTGCGAGCGCCAAGCTGTGTTAGAAAATCAAATGAATATTTGCTTTCCTAACACTAAACCGCCTCTCCACCAATCAGGTGCTCGGGTCTGTTACCTGTCACCTGATTGGCTGAAACAACAGGTGCCACTATTGGATGCCCAGCAGGAGGAGAGGACGGGAGATGAGGATGGCAGGAGATGCATGGAGGACCCTGCTTGTCGCCGTCACCCGCTGCCCCACCAAGACAGGGTAAGGGTCGGGCAGACGGCGAGCGGGCGGGGGTCACACTGTTGGCATTCAAGGGCACACTGGCAGCATTTAATGGACACACTGGTAGAAATTGAAGGGCACACTGGCAGCATTTAATGGACACACTGGTAGAAATTGAAGGGCACACTGGCAGCATATGATGGGCACACTGGCAGCATATGATGGGCACACTGGCAGCATTCAATGGGCACACTGGCAGCATATAATGGGCACACTGGCAGCATATGATGGGCACACTGGCAGCATTGATGGGCACACTGGCAGCATATGATGGTACAGTGGCAACATTTAATGGACACAGTGGCATCGTTTAATGGACACAGTGGCATCGTTTGGCACAGTGGCAGCGTTTGATGGGCACAGTGGCAGCGTTTGATGGGCACAGTGGCAGCGTTTGATGGGCACAGTGGCAGCGTTTGATGGGCACAGTGGCAGCGTTTGATGGGCACAGTGGCAGCGTTTGATGGGCATGATGGGCACAGTGGCAGCGTTTGATGGGCACAGTGGCAGCGTTTGATGGTTCGAACGCACCTTCTGCAACTTCCCACTTTGGCTCAAGCCTGTTGCTCCTGCCCTACCCCTACCACCCCTGCGGAATGGCCTGCCTCTTCCTCTGCCTGTCATTTTTTAAATATGTGGGAGAAGGTATATAACACCCCTCTTCAATCTGTCATTTTGGGGGGCCCCTGCTGGTCTATCACACCAGTTATAATACTTTTTTCTAATTGCGTTTGTCACTCTTTGTAGTATCGCTGCAGAACCGCTCAGCAGTCACAATGCTGCACAGTAGAAATGCACTATAATATGCTTTCTATATTTGAAAGTATTTTATACGTGTATTTCACCCCTATATACTGTACACCTATACCAGTCCTTAAAAGGACTTTTGTGGACACTAATAGTAGCTAGCTAGTGTATTACAGACTGTCCCTGCTCCAAACGCCAACCTGCATTGGGCACGGGTGAGGCTGCATTGGACACGGGGAGGCTGCATTGGGCAAGGCTGCATTGGGCACAGGTGCTGCTGCATTGGGCACAGGCTGCATTGGGCATGGGTCAGGCTGCATTGGGCATGTGTCAGGCTGCATTGGGCATGGGCAGGCCACGCTGCATTGGGCACGGGTCATGCTGAATTGGGCACGGGTCATGCTGCATTGGGCACAGGTGAGGCCACGCTGCATTGGGCAAAGGTGAGGCTGCATTGGGCACGGGTGAGGCTGCATTGGGCACGGGTGAGGCTGCATTGGGCACAGGTGAGGCTGCATTGGGCACTGGACACGTTGCATTGGGCACAAGTGGGCACAGGTGAGGCAGTATTGGGCACAGGTGAGGCAGTATTGGGCACTGGCCATGCTGCTTTGGGCACAGGTGAGGCTGCATTGGACACTGTACGGACAGCGCGCCTCTTCCTCTCCTCACTTCCCCTGGCTGGGGGACCGTGCGGCCGGTGCTCGCCCCCCCCCCCCAATCTGAGAGAGCCCCACGCTCGCCAATAAGGGCTGCTGCAGTCTGGCTCACCTCTTCCACTGCACAGGTGAGGCTGCATTGGGCACGGGGGAGGCTGCATTGGGCACTGGGGAGGCTGCATTGGGCACGGGGAGGCTGCATTGGGCACGGGGGAGGCTACATTGGGCACGGGGGAGGCTACATTGGGCACGGGGGAGGCTGCATTGGGCACGAGAGAGGCTGCATTGGGCACGGGTGAGGCTGCATTGGGCACGGGTGAGGCTGCATTGGGCACGGGTGAGGCTGCATTGGGCACGGGTGAGGCTGCATTGGGCACGGGGGAGGCTGCATTGGGCACGGGGGAGGCTGCATTGGGCACGGGGGAGGCTGCATTGGGCACGGGGGAGGCTGCATTGGGCACGAGAGAGGCTGCATTGGGCACGGGGGAGGCTGCATTGGGCATGGGTCAGGCTGCATTGGGCATGGGTGGGGTGAGGCTGCATTGGGCACGGGTCAGGCTGCATTGGGCATGGGCAGGCCACGCTGCATTGGGCACGGGTCATGCTGAATTGGGCACGGGTCATGCTGCATTGGGCACAGGTGAGGCCACGCTGCATTGGGCACGGGTGAGGCTGCATTGGGCACGGGTGAGGCTGCATTGGGCACGGGTGAGGCTGCATTGGGCACAGGTGAGGCTGCATTGGGCACTGGACACGTTGCATTGGGCACAAGTGGGCACAGGTGAGGCAGTATTGGGCACAGGTGAGGCAGTATTGGGCACTGGCCATGCTGCTTTGGGCACAGGTGAGGCTGCATTGGACACTGTACGGACAGCGCGCCTCTTCCTCTCCTCACTTCCCCTGGCTGGGGGACCGTGCGGCCGGTGCTCGCCCCCCCCCCCCCCAATCTGAGAGAGCCCCACGCTCGCCAATAAGGGCTGCTGCAGTCTGGCTCACCTCTTCCACTGCACAGGTGAGGCTGCATTGGGCACGGGGGAGGCTGCATTGGGCACTGGGGAGGCTGCATTGGGCACGGGGAGGCTGCATTGGGCACGGGGGAGGCTACATTGGGCACGAGAGAGGCTGCATTGGGCACGAGAGAGGCTGCATTGGGCACGGGGAGGCTGCATTGGGCACGGGTGAGGCTGCATTGGGCACGGGTGAGGCTGCATTGGACACGGGGAGGCTGCATTGGGCACGAGAGAGGCTGCATTGGGCACGGGGGAGGCTGCATTGGGCACGAGAGAGGCTGCATTGGGCACGGGGGAGGCTGCATTGGGCACGGGGGAGGCTGCATTGGGCATGGGTCAGGCTGCATTGGGCATGGGTGGGGTGAGGCTGCATTGGGCATGGGTCAGGCTGCATTGGGCATGGGCAGGCCACGCTGCATTGGGCACGGGTCATGCTGCATTGGGCACGGGTCATGCTGCATTGGGCACAGGTGAGGCCACGCTGCATTGGGCAAAGGTGAGGCTGCATTGGGCACGGGTGAGGCTGCATTGGGCACGGGTGAGGCTGCATTGGGCACAGGTGAGGCTGCATTGGGCACTGGACACGTTGCATTGGGCACAAGTGGGCACAGGTGAGGCAGTATTGGGCACAGGTGATGCTGCTTTGGGCACAGGCTGCATTGGGCACTGGCCATGCTGCTTTGGGCACAGGCTGCATTGGGCAGCGCTAACACCGGGTGTTTGGAGTATCTTTATCTGTTGATTAAACTTTCTGGAATACATATATTGCTATTGTGGTGTATAATATGATTTCTATGTTTGAAAGAAAGTATATTATCAGTGTATTTCACCTCTATATACTGTACACCTATACCAGTCCTTAAAAGGACTTTTGTGGACCTAATAGTAATAGTTAGTGATTACACACTGACTGTCCCAGCTCCACACAGCGTCCTTTCCCTACACTGACAAAAGACAGAGTTTAAAATGGCCGCCAGATCAGGTCTATTTATAAGGTAGGGGGTGTGTCCATGTGCTGAAATGTCTCTATTGGCTGTCCTGTACCCCATGATGGATGTGTCATGGGTCAAAGTTCTTCACAATGTAAACAAATATGGCCGCCGCGAACAGCGTCATAAGTCCGCCGGTTTGGCAATCGCGAACGTGCAAAGTTCGCTGCGAACCGACCGAACCGCAAGGCCATCTCTAACAATCAACATTATCATAAATATAAACACAGAAAACCTTCTCACAATAGCAGAATCTAATTACAATTAACAATACAAACAAACATTGATCTCCCCCCTCCTCAGCCTAGTAGGCAACAACCTATAGTAGAAGTAGACGGTCCGGCTCCTACTCTGTTCTAGAGGCCTGTGATCAGCTCTTTATATATATCCTGGGAGATATTGTGGATAAATATTAATGTTATATTTAATTAACCACCTTCTTATTGTCCATTAAACAGCTGTCCATCATTTCTCTCATTCACCCTGTGCCCCTAATGGACACAGGGTGACATAGAAGGTACATGGAGAGCTGAAAAGGGTTTCCCAACCTCTCCAAGGGATTCTGGGTTCCACGGGCCCTCCTGTCACAGTAAGTAATTAGGGAATGCTGGAGGGGCTGCTAAACACAGAAGTGTTTTTTTTTTTTTTTATCTTAATGCATAGAATTCAGCTTCTGCCTTTACAAATCCTTCAACTCTTCTAGGAAGGCTGTCCACAAGGTTTAGGAGTGTCTATGGGAATTTTTGACCATTCTTCCAGAAGTACATATGTGAGGTCAGACACTGATGTTGGATGAGAAGGCATGGCTCACAGTCCCCACTAAAATTCATCCCAAAGGTGTTTTATCAGGTTGAGGTCAGGACTCTGTGCAGGCCAGTCAGGTTCATCTACGCAAAACTTGTTCATCCATGTCTTTTTGGACCTTGCTTTGTGCACTGGTCCAAATCATTTGGTGGAGGGGGATTATGATGTGCAGCAGCGGCTGGTGTTTTTTTTTTTGGGGGGAGCAAACAACCACCCCCTCTGGTTCGGCCAGTGGCTCCGCAGGCCTTCTCCTCCAACATCAGTGCCTGACCTCACAAATGTACTTCTGGAAGAATGGTCAAACATTCCCATAGACACCCTCCTAAACCTTGTGGACGGCCTTCCCAGAAGAGGTGAAGCTGTTATAGCTGCAAAGGGCCAACTCAATATTGAACCCTCCGGACTAAGACTGGGATGCCATTAACCACTTTCCGACCGGCGCACGACGATGTACGTCCCTTTTTTGAAGAGGGATATCTCGGTAACGGCAGCAGCTGCTGCCACAACCGAGATATCCATCTCTTCAGGCGCCGGTCGGCATTCCGATAATGGTGGTCATCGCGGCGGATTCGCTGCGAGATCAGCGGCGGGAGAGGTGCCCCCCCCCTCCCGCCGCTCTCCCGCGCCTTCCGCCGCTTACCGGAACCGTCGGCAGCGGCAGAAGCGATCGGGTCCTTTCCCCTCCTGTGCATAGAGATGAGTGATGCTAAGATGGCCGCCACTCATCTCTATACCATAGGAGGGCGGAAGCGATGTCAAAAACGTCACTTCCGCCCATACGTCTTAAAGAGGAATTTTTAAATGTCATTTTTTTAAATGACATTTTTTTTTTTTTTTTTATTTTTTTTTTATTTTCATTGAAGTCCAAATATGAGATCTGAGGACTTTTTGACCCCCAGATCTCATATTTAAGAGGACCTGTCATGCTTTTTTCCTATTACAAGGAATGTTTACATTCCTTGTAATAGGAATAAAAGTGAGCCAATTAAATTTTTTTTTAAAAAACAGTGTAAAAATAAATCAAATCAAGAAAAATAAATAAGAAAAACAAAAAAAAAAAATTTTTTTTTAAAGCGCCCCGTCCCGACGAGCTCATGCGCAGAAGCGAACGCATACGTGAGTAGCGCCCGCATATGAAAACGGTGGTCAAACCACACATGTGAGGTATCGCCGCGATCGGTAGAGTGAGCAATAATTATAGCCGTAGACCTCCTCTGTAACGCAAAATATGCAACCTGTAGAATTTTTTAAACGTCGCCTATGGAGATTTTTGAGGGTAAAAGTTTGATGCCATTCTACGAGCGGGCGCAATTTTGAAGCGTGACATGTTAGGTATCAATTTACTCGGCGTAACATTATCTTTCACAATATATAAAAAAATTGGACTAACTTTACTGTTGTCTTATTTTTTTATTCAAAAAAGTGATTTTTTTTTCCAAAAAAAAAAAGTGCGCTTGCAAGACCGCTGCGCAAATACGGTGTGAAAAAAAGTATTGCAACGACCGCCATTTTATTCTCTAGGGTGTTAGAAAAAAAACAATATATAATGTTTGGGGGTTCTAAGTTTTTTTCTAGCAAAAAAAACTGTTTTAAACATGTAAACACCTAAAATCCAAAACGAGGCTGGTCTTAAAGTGGTTAAAGTTCATGTGCGTGTAAAGGCAGGTGTCCCAATACTTTTGGTAAGATAGTGTTTCTCAGTGCTGCTGACTGATTGAAAATTATAATATTGACCGATCGACTCAGTTTGATCAAATCCTATCAAAATTGATCAGATGAGACATTAAGGCTATTCAAGCTGTACTTTTTTAAACGCACATAAAGACAACACAATGGTGCATCTGAGTGTTGTAAACGAGTCCTGATAGGAGCTCAGAGGGCGAGTTTATTCTTCAGCTTTGCACACGCCGGTCCTCTCAGAGAGCAAAGCTCAGTAAACACGCGATTTATTGCTATGGGTGTGGGAGATATACAAGAAACTGCTATAAGGAAGTGAAACATTACGAGATTTGTCTGAGCGTGTCACAGAGGTAAGAATTTGTTGTATCTTTCTGACTTTGAGTCTCAGATGAACGAGGGATGGAGGGAGAAATAGATAGGGAGAGAAGAGAGGGAGAGAAAGGAAAAAGAAAAGGGATGGAGGGACAGCAGGCCCAGATCCTACACCACAATAGAAATATGTGTATTCCAGAAAGTTTATCAATCAGCAGATAAAGATTCTCCAAACACCTGGTGTTAGCGCTCCAATCATCCCGGCACCATGGTTGTTATGGTGTCAGGATGATTGAAGCGCATTATTACTATTATTACATTGTAATATAAAATTAAATAGTTCAACTCACCATAATGCAGAATCAGTGGGAGCCCTGAGCGTATCACGTCACCTGCCACCAGATGCCATTCCCTCTTGCTTTCCCTCCGCCCTCCTGCCACCTCCCCTTAATTTTTTTTTTCTGTATATTAGTAACACTCGATTTTATTTTCACCTTGTTTGCTCTTTATCTAGATGTTGTCTTTATTATTGTTTTTACTATTGATTTTAAATACAGACTGTATATACAATTTCTGCTACCAATCATGTGTAACATTGCCACCTCTGTGTGCGTTTTTTGCTGACCATCGATGACACTCCCCCGTCCTGGCCACTCCCCCACACCAATAGCATATATTCCACTTGTCCACTGCCTATCACTAAGCTTGATGAAGGAGCGCGGCTGTCACACTAACACAGCCCGTACGCTCACGAAACGTGCGTCACTTGCCAGTGACGTCATCCGGATGTGCCCTGAACCCTCTGCGGACCAAGCCTCGCTCTGAGGAAACTCCCCCACCGCTGCCGGCTTTCCTATCATAGCGGTCTATGGAGACACCTAATCGAGGAGGATGACACCCATGCACAGAGGAGACTGATCTGATGATACCTGCTGGACACTTTTTTACTACATGCCTGAAATAACTGCCAAAATGTGAGTTGTTAAAACACATGCTCATAATAAAAATTGCACTGTTTAAAACTACTGCACCCAGAGGCGCCCCTCTCTTTGCTTTTTCCTTCTAGTTACTTGGAACCTGGTTTCAGTTCCTCACCGGAGGCAGCCCTGTGTGGTGGACTTTATCATTATCCCCCAGCTTCTTGCTACCTCCCCATAGAGTTGCCACCTCATCCCTTTAAACCTGAACACATATTGATTACACAGGTTCTGAGGCTAATTTAATGCAGATAAGGCAACAAGTGGGTTTAGAGCGGTTCTGCACTGTGTGTTTTTTTTTTTTTTTTGGGAATACAATGCAAGGATTAGGAGGTAAATTGGGGGACTCACGTGTTCCATCTTTATAATTGATTGCTCCCGGTTTTCCTCCTATAAAATAATTTATATAAACCCTTTCCTGCTGGGTGCCATCTTGCCTGTGGGCATGTGAAACCCCACAGGCACTTTAGATGGCCCAGCATGCACCGCCGTTACTGCGCCGAGCTCGCGCGTGCGCAGTAACGGCAAAGTGCAGCTCACGTTCTCCAAAATCTCGCGAGATGTGGCCGAAATCTCGCGAGATTTCGAAGATGTCCGCACTGACTCCTGGGATCAATGACACCAGATCCCAGGAGACAGTGCGGTGTGACGACGATCGACGCAGAGACCCCGCCCACCGCCGCAGAGACAGAGGACAGGAAGTCAGCGATTACAAGGTAAGTGGAGAAAAAAAAAAAAAAAAAAAAAAAACATTTCATTTAGTACTCTTTGCCTGATTTGGAAGGCAAAGAGATTTACTAAATGAAATGTGTGCAGAACCGCTTTAATTACCACCTTAATCAGCCACAGAACCTGTGTAATTAATATGTGTTCAGGTTTAAAGGGATGAGGTGGCAACTCTACCTCTCCACCCATCTAGGATTCCCCTCTCATCCTCCCCCCCCCCCCATCTTCTCTCCTAAACAGCACAACAAAGTACATCCTTTTAAATGTATTACTGTGGACTCTATTGCATAATATGCCAGAACAGCCAGTAATCTTTTTCACCATGAGTTTTTTCTAACAATACATTTGACTATTTGCGCATTTACTTGTATAACTGTCCCCAGCAGAGTCCCCCTTACATCAGGTGCCCCCAGCAGAGTCCCCCCTTACATCAGGTGCCCCCAGCAGAGTCCCCCCTTACATCAGGTGCTCCCAGCAGAGTCCCCCCTTACATCAGGTGCCCCAGCAGAGTCCCCCCTTACATCAGGTGCTCCCAGCAGAGTCCTCCCTTACATCAGGTGCTCCCAGCAGAGTCCCCCCTTACATCAGGTGCTCCCAGCAGAGTCCCCCCTTACATCAGGTGCCCCAGCAGAGTCCCCCCTTATACCATTGACTGGGATGCAAACGTGTACTAAAATTTTGTTTGTCCTGGAGGGCTCTGTGCATGGAGGGAATGGAGGCGACTCGGGGATCCCAGAACTCTGACATCACTCCTCTTCACCCGGGTGTGAGCCGCACACCCTCGGTAGCGACGCCATTGGCGATTTGTTCTCCGCACCAGGATGCGGTGTATACACCGATCCTCCACCACTCCAAAATTCTTCTTGCAGGATTTTTTTTTTAACGTCCTGCCAGAACATCACCTCGGTGTGAAAGGCTTTCACACCGAGACTGCAGGGGAGCCATTTTCAGGCGCTATTTTTAGTCCAAAAACACCTCAGTGTGAAAGGGGTCTACATGCCGGTTCAAACTTTGGCTACTTTCACACTGGGGCGGCGCTATATTTAGCGCCGCTTTACTGTTTTAGTGGCGAAGAAATGGTTAAAACCGCAGCAGCGCTTTGCCGGCGGGTTTGCGGCGCTGCCCCATTGTTTTCAATGGTAAGGGGCGCTTTAGGAGCGGTGAATACAAGCACCGCTCCAATGTGAAAACCCTCGGGGCTTTTATATTGGAGTGAATTGAGCGGCTCTTTCAGGGCGCTTTGCAGGCGCTATTTTTAGCACTATAATGCCCCTTTCACTTTGCAGGCGCTATTGCGCTAAAAATAGCACCTGCAAACCGACCTGAAACAGCCGTTGCTGTGTCTTCAGTGTGAAAGCCCGAGGGCTTTCACACTGGAGTGGTGCGCTTGCAGGACGCTGAAAAATGTCCTGCAAGCCGCATCTTTGGTGCGCTGTAGGAGCGGTGTATTTACCGCTCCTAAAGAGCCCCCTCCCACTGAAAACAATGGGGCAGCGCTCCGAACCCGCCCGCAAAGCGCAGCTGGAGCGGCGCTTTGCGGGCGGTATTAACCCTTTTTCGGCCGCTCGCGGGGGGTAAAACCACACCACTAGCGGCCAAAATGCGCCGCTAAAACAACGGTAAAGCGACACAAATTATAGCGCCGCTTTACCGCCAGCGCACCCAGCGCCCCAGTGTGAAAATAGCCTTTAACACCTGCAAAGTGCCTCAGTGTGAAAGTAGCCTTTTGCACTGATTTCCCAACAAATTCTGTGCAGTCAGATTCCGCGCCACATCCAAATCACACCCTGTGCATGCGAACCACTGCAGGCGTGCATGCTAAGTTAAAGATAACCTGAAATTAGTCTGCAAAATGTAGTGTGATTTTCAGAATAGGATCACATGGGTGTGAACACTCATTTGATCTGATTCTGGTGCAGCCAAAAAAAGGGTCCTGCACCACTTTGGAATGGATTTGGTGAAATTTGAGCCATACAGAATGAACGGCTCAAATTGCACTGCTGAAGAATCGCATGCGAGTTCAACAGAAATGTGGTGCAATTCCTGTTCAAATCTTGCATGCAGTTCCCGCACCACATAGTGTGAACCAATTCCGGTTCACACTGGAGCGATGCCAGAACCCTGCGAATCCAGTGCGGGTTTCTGCATCGCATACAACTCGCAGGCAGTTCACACTGCACTACGCAAACTGCAATGGAATGCTAATGACACCCATAAATCAGTTTGCATATCGCAGTGCGACCTGTCAATTCAGACAGGAATCGGATCGCATGGGTGTCAATCTGTATGGCTGAGTTCGCATCGCACAGAGATCGCATGTGATTTGCACTGCGGTGCGAGTCACATCCCATGTCAGACAGCACAGCAGTGTGAACCGGCCCGAACTGTAAAAAACTGCCGCACATGGATTGCTTTTCAGAGGTATTAGTCAGGCGGTGAGGAGGTGATATGTCGCCTCCTCACCACCTGTTTTAACCCCTAAATGCTGCATCACCCCCACCACAGCTATGTGCTTTGCACATGGATAGGGGAAAGTTGCAGCACAGACTCTTATTTGGTTGCATTTGGTGAGCGGTAATGCCTGTCAAATGCAACTGGTGATAAAAGACGCCTTTCACACTGAGGTGCTTTACAGGCGCTATAGCGCTAAAAATATCACCTGCATAGCGCCTGTAAGGAGCCTCTCCTGTCTCTCCAGTGTGATATCCCGAGGGCTCTCACACTGGAGCTCTGTGCTGGTAGGACGCCAAAAAAAAGTCCTGCAAGCCGCATCTTTGAGGCGCTTCAGGAGCGCAGCGCCCCTGCCCATCGTAGTCAATGGTGCAGCGCCGCCGAGGTGCCGGCAAAGCGCCACTGCAGCGGCGCTTTGAACCCTTTTTCAGACTTTAATGGGGTTAAAAGCGTCCCGCTAGCCCCCAAAAAGCGCAGCAAAAACTACCGTAAAGTGCTGCTAAAAATAGCGGCGCTTTACCGCCGACCCCCCAATGCCCCAGTGTGAAAGTAGCCTTATGCCCCGTACACACGATCAAATTTTTTTTTCCTGACGGATGTTGGCTCAAACTTGTCTTACACACGGTCACACAAATGTTGTCGGAAATTCCAATCGTCAAGAACGCGGTGACGTACAACACGTACGACAAGCCGAGAAAAATTAGGTTCAATAGCCAGTGTGGCTCTTCTGCTTGATTCCGCGCATGCGTGGAAATTTGTGCGTCAGAATTGTGTACACACGCTCGGAATTTACACCGGTTTTGTCGTCAACAAGCTCCTATAGAACATTTTCTGTTGGAAAATCCTATTGTTTGAATGCAGCATTTTTATTTCTGCAGTCACAAAGCATTGTGGCTCCACCATGTGTACACCCTCAGCTGCGGCCTTGTCAGCAATTCACTCCAGCTGCTGCATTACACAACATGCTGGGCTTTATTTTTTTTAACTGCTTGCCAACCGTATACTATATATATATATATATATATATATATATATATATATATATATATATATATATATATATATATATATATATATATATATATATATATATATATATATATATATATATATATATATATATATTATATATATATATTATATATATATATATATATATATATAGTAACATCAGGGGATGTTTAAGCTTAAGGGTAGAGCTTACCAGTGAGCGGAGTCCATGCCAGACATGCCCATTTAAGGGCTTGTAGGCCCACTTTTATTAAAGAAAGTAAATGTCCATAAAACAGACGAGTTGCCCACACAGGGGTTTCAGCTTTCCACAGCAATAATGTAAGTCAAACCAAAGATACCAAGCCACCTGGCTCTTTAGCAGCACGGCTGCTCAGACTTATGCTTCAGCCCTCTCAGTCCTTTAGCAGAGTTCCTGTACACCTAGGGTTGCCACCTGTACGGAATTCACCCGTACAGTCTGGGATTTGAATCATGTGCCCGGTTTTGAGCACCCCTGAAAACCGGACACATTCAGATAGGATCGTGGCTCATAGCTGGAGAGAGGATTAAGTGTTCTCCTCCCTCCAGCCTGCAGGTGGCAATAGAGAGCGGTACTGACTGAACAGTCTCAGCAGCACTGCTGAGGAAGGAACACGGAGTGTGTGGAGCCTGGAGAGAGAAATGAGGAACTTCTTTGCAGTTGGTGATCAGTGAGTACAGGGGAGGGGGGGCTCTGATGTCATATCTGATGTAAGGGGGCTTACATCATATAATCTAATGGTGGTGTCATATATATATATATATATATATATACATATATATATATATATATACTGTCTCTATATATATATATATATATATATATATATATATATATCTATATGGTATATTATATATATATATATATATAATCTATAGATAGAGATAGATAGATAGATAGATAGATAGATAGATATATATCTATCTCTATCTATATCTATCTATGGGAGGGCTCTGATGTCATATCTGATGTAAGGGGGGGGGCTCTGGTGTCATATCTGATGTAAGGGGGGGGGGGCTGGGGGGCTCTGGTGTCATATCTGATGTAAGGGGGGGGGGGCTCTGGTGTCATATCTGATGTAAGGGGGGGGGCTTTGATGTCATAGCTAATGTAAGGGGGGGGGGCTCTGATGTCATAGCTCATGTAAGGGGGGCTCTGGTGTCATGTCTGATGTAAGGGGGCTCTGATGTCAAATCTGATGGGGCCTGTGGTGCTTTTGTTTATAGTGCAAAAAATAAAAACTGCAGAGGTGATCAAATACCCCCAAAGAAAGCTCTATTTGTGGGAAAAAAAGGATATAAATTTTGTGTGGGTACAACGCCGTATAGCAAACAATGGCCTGGTCAGGAAGGGGGTAAATTCTTCCGGGTTAAAATGTTCGGGTTTGACTTGATGAAAAGGTGGCAACCCTATGTACACCCAGTACCTCAGCACTCTTTTCCAGCTTCCTTTTCCAGCCCACAGACTTGGACCCTCTGTCTGCTCTCACAGACAGACTTGCACACTTCTCCCTTGCTTGCCTGGACTCCTCGGGAGGGTGGAGCCCAGAACCATGGTCAGAGGTCTACAAAATAGCCCAGCACACACACACATCTGACCAGTCAGTATGCTGGTGGATCTCAAGACCTGGACCCAGGACTGGGGATTTCATCGCACCCGGATCGCTACGAAATCCCCGGGCTCCAGATCCCAAAACGGATTTTAGTAAACAATGAGGAAACTGAAAAGCCAGTTTCCTCCCAAATAAACTGGAGCCCCTCAACCTGCCTGGTTGAGAATCCTCCGTCCATACACTGGTGGGGTACCCCACTACCACATATCCCCCCCTTTGTTTCGATCCGGAGGGAGGAACACCAGCACCCGTCATGGTTGGGACACCTCTGTGCTGGCCGTCAGCCACGTAGGCCCAACCTTTTTTCTGGGTGCGCTTCCAGGCACGTCCCACCCTGGATCTTAACAGGGTCCTATATTTTCCCATCCTCAGCCTTCTCCCTCTTTCCCTGATCCTTCCTTTCAACTCACTGACATCAGCTTTAACCTTCACTATACACCAGTACAACCTCCTCACTTTGGCATGACCATGCAAGCTACCCCCCACATGGGTCAAATCTTGTCCCATCAGGTGAATTTCTCCATGTCCCCCTGATACATCTACTTGGGTTCTACAAAGACACTCCCATGCCTTTTTACGAGTGCGCTTCCAAAAGCGATGTTTTCCCACTTCTCTTGGGCTTACACTAGTCCTTTTACCAATCTTGGTACCTTTTTGCACATGAGGTTGATTTCTGAATTTTACGGGTCCAATACCATTAAGGTTATAAAGTGCTCCCTCAATTTCCACTAGACCACCCCTTTTCTCTTTACTTAATTTAGAAGGAACCACATTTTTAAACACTGGTTTAATGATAAGTGGGGGCTTTTATTAGGGTGACACTGGTCCCTCTCTGTACTCCAAGTACGGGCACCTTCTTACTGTCCAAACTTAGCGTCACTTGTTTCCATATGTACTCTGCATGCTTATTTTTGTCAGTTTCATCACTAACATCCTCATATGACTGCAGCCTCATCCTAGTCTCCCTCTGAAGGACATTGTGACGGAACGTCCCTACACTCCTCTTGAGTGCGTTCGTCATATATCACTTCCTTCCAGTCTGGATACGGATATCAGATATTACAACCGCTCCCAAGCACCAAACGAGACGACACTTGCTTAGTTGCTCAAACATGGACTGTGATTTATTACAAAACTAAAAACTGGCATTTATATACAGTAGAAGAGGAGATCCCCCTCCTGCTCATATTACTCCAACAATACACTTGTAACAACTTAACATAAACTAATAAACTAATCCCTTTAAGCAGCCGATGTGACTAGTACCTAACACAATTAGCATGAGCTAATTATCTAATCATTGACCCAGACTAGTTGTCACCGAGCTAAACACAGTTGATTATAAATTATCATAATTACCACCACAAGACATTTCATCACAATAGCAGGAGACCACCAGCAACAGACGGACTGTCTCCTTCATTGCACAGAGGACAATGTGATCAGCTCCCTCAATCAACATCTTGAGTTCATGACACTAGCATCTGAGAGTGTATGTCCCAACAGCATGAAACCACACACCCACCATATATACACACATATATACAGCATTGAATCTGACTAGGGGTTGGGGTTCTCCTTCCCCCTGTGCCCCTTAAAATCCAGGGCCCATAATCGGTTGGCAGGAGGCTCGCATTTAGTCCTCTCAAAAAGCCTGTGTCCCGGCTAGGTCTGTCACAGACATACTGACTGTCTTGCGACTTTAAGGTTTTAAAGTAATGTGACACCTTGCTGAGCTTTGGGCCATTTCCCTCTGACCATTGTTTACCAAGGTCCTTCTCAGATCTTAGAAGTTTCTCAAACCTCAGGAAATCTTCCCCAGAACTACCCTCCTGAACCTGTAGGGGGCCTAATTCTGCTGTACACTTTACCTCTTCTAAGTCAGTCCTACCATTCCCTATCTCATTACAATTTTCAGGGTTTGCTACAACCATATCAACTTGACCAAGACCATCAGGTCTGCCATTATTTTTGTTGTCACCCATGGTAACCAAACCCATACAAATTAACAATGCGCTGCATTTTTCATCACGGTCAGAAATATCAATGCATTTGTCATATTTAATTTCACTCATGTTCGGCAGGGCAGTGTCTGGAGAGGAACTGCACCCCGCAGAGTGGTTGTCTACGGCAGCTTCACTATCCACCAACTCAACTGGCATGAGATCCTCTGCCAACAACTGTCCTGACTCCTGACCATCATCACATAAAACATTTGGACCTGTGGCTACAATCACTTCATTTATTGCTGTGCCATCTGGTACTTTCACCAACACCAGCTCATTTGGCACGGCATTATCCATTACCACATCATTGGGCCCTTTGTGGATCACAGACATGACCTCTTCTGTGCGTTCGCCCTTACTTGGCGTTTCCATCTCATGAGCACCATCATCTGCAGTAGCAAGTGCACCCTTACATACAAGTTGCTCTGCAGGTCCTTCATCTGGCACTGCAGAATTCATGTCTGCTCCACTTTTACCAACAGAGGCCTTTTCCAACAAAGCCAACAGACTTTTTGTCCACCTGTCCCAGTCTGTTATCTCTGTGCTCCCAGAGGTACCACGCAGTACCGCTCCTACTGTACACGGAGACCCAGAGGGACAGAGTGGTTCAGCAACAGACACATTGCACATATCACTTTGGTTCAAATAAGATTTTGGCAATACATTTTTAACCATAGCAGGCTGCAATACCACACCTTCACCACCTTGCTCTGGTGGTACTTCCTAAAACGCATTAGAGCTTTGATACCTGTCGTTGCCAGACTGCATTAACCCATTTCCACCATGAGTGTTTTCAAACATTTCAGTTGTGACATTTAACATCCTGTCATCACTATGTTCAGGTACCCTCTTATCTCTCAGAGCAGCACCAAAGCTGTCCCAGGCAACCTCCGGCTCCAAAACGCAGAGCTCCCTGGGGGTTTCTAGGGACACCTCTGTGGCCTTCTTCACAGTTGCTAGGGGAGATGGCACATCTTTAACCGCATTCACAGCAAGGTTATCTCTAGTGAGCTGCACTAGCCCATTAGCAACTGGACCATTCACTTTAGCCAACACAATATTAGCAGTTTTACCCATCATATTGTCACATTCAAGTTTACCACTTGCCTCCCCACTGGACAGGGCACTGCAGCGAGGCAAGTCCTTTTCCAAACAGACAGTGGATCTCCCATTTGGGGTCACTTCCACTCCCGTGTGCACAGTCACATATTCAGTCTCTTCTATGCATTTACCAGCACCAGTCTTTTTCAACATCAACCCAGCGGTTCCAGCCCTCATTTCATTAAAGACAGTCTTACCCACCGCAGTAGTAGGGGTCACCATCTTCATTTGAGTACGTTGTCTCACAAACCAGTCCTCTGCTGCACTTTTACTGGCCCACACTCCCTGGTGGCCACCAGATGAAATTACAGCAGGCACCTCCAACTGTTTAGCACCCCCTGCCGACACAACAGGAAAATCCTCGTTGCCAGGGGTGACTGCAAACATATTTGCACAGGAATCTGGGCCTGGAGAGAAAGACTTTTGCTCAGGAACACCATCTCCAGTGGTATCCCATAACCTAGGGCAAAAAAACATGGCGTGCCCCAGATGTCCACATTCCAGGCATGGTACTGGATGATTTTTTTTCAGGTAACCTTCTTCCTGGTAATTTTGAAATGCATACGCATCTTTAGGTGGATGCTTAGCTACATATGCCCTGTAGCTCCTCCTTTCCTTTGGCACTCTTTCTCCCGTTGCCATGGGAGACCGCACTCTCCCAGCAGAGCTTTGCTGATTCTCCCAAACTCTTTGATGCATTGTGGCTTTCAACTTGCCATGACTCTCTGCAGGCAATACTTTTCTCATATGGTCTGCAAACTTGACATCACCGCCATTGCTATAGGCAACCACATACCTCTCCAACTTCCGGTCAGGCTGTCGGTCCATGATGCGATGGAACTTTCCTCTAAGAAGGATTTCCTCTTTAACCTGTTGCTGACCGCCCGCCGTCAATTGACTGTGGAGAGGTGCAGCTCTTGTGGCGGGCCGCCGTCATATGACGTTGCTTGCTTTTTGGCCACTAGGGAGCGCGCGCGCCCACCGCGTCGCCGGGGACCCGATGCGCGTGCCCGGCAGCCGCGATGTCCGCCAGGCACCCGCGATTGCCCGGTAACTGAGCAGGACGTGGATCGGTGTGTGTAAACACGCCGATCCACGTCCTGTCAGAGGAGAGGAGACCGATGGTGTGTCCCTTGTACATAGGGACACCGATCGGTCCCCTCCCCCCACAGTTAGAATCACTCATATAGGGAACATAATTAACCCCTGCAGCGCCCCCTAGTGTTAACCCCTTCCCTGACAGTCACATTTATACAGTAATCAATGCATTTTTATAGCACGGATCACTGTAT
Source organism: Lithobates sylvaticus (assembly GCA_028564925.1). Classification (NCBI taxonomy): domain Eukaryota; kingdom Metazoa; phylum Chordata; class Amphibia; order Anura; family Ranidae; genus Lithobates; species Lithobates sylvaticus. The sequence goes on from CM053029.1 coordinate 7,211,606, forward strand.
AAAATGTGAATGGTCCCAAAAATGTGTCAAAAGTGTCCGATATGTCCGCCGCAATGTCGCAGTCACGATAAAAAAAAAAAAAAAAAAAAAATCGCAGATCGCCGCCATTACTAGAAAAAAAAAAAATAATAAAAATGCTATAAATCTATCCCCTATTTTGTAGACGCTATAACTTTTGCGCAAACCAATCAATAGACGCTTATTGCGATTTTTTTTTACCAAAAATATGTAGAATACGTATCAGCCTAAACTGAGGAAAAAATTTGTTTAAAAAAAAATAAAAAATAAAAATTGGATATTTATTATAATAAAAAGTTAAAAATATTGCGTTTTTTCAAACTTGTCCCTCTTATTTTGCTTATAGCGCAAGAAATAAAAACCGCAGAGGTGATCAAATACCACCAAATTAAAGCTCTATCTGTGGGAAAAAAAAATGATAAAAAATTTTATTTGGGTACAGCGTTGCATGACCGCGCAATTGTCATTCAAAATGCGACAGCGCTGAAAGCTGAAAAATGGCTTGGTCAGGAAGGGGGTGTTCGTGCCTGGTAGGCAAGTGGTTAAAATTGCGGTAGTCATCCTGGTCACCGTCCATCAGATGGTAAACCGACCGGAACTCTATCCGTAATAAGGTTTGCAGCACTTTTGGCCACCAGTCCCTAGGCCATTTTCTCCTTACAGCAACTTTTTTAAATCTTACAAGGAAGTCCCCAACCTCCTCTGTAGGCAGCATGGGTTGCATATAGTCAGAGGCCAAGATCTGAGCCCCTTGCACTGCGCCACACTCTTTGCGATTCCGCTTGAACCATTCATTCATTGTCTCACACATCACTGTCTCACACATCACTGTCTCACACATCACTGTCTCACACATCACTGTCTCACACATCACTGTCTCACACATCACTGTCTCACACATCACGGTCTCACACATCACTGTCTCACACATCACTGGCCCTCCAAGGTGGAGACATCTTCTCAGGCCACGCTGAGCTCACTTCCCCTTTAACTTGATTTAACATGAACTTCTTGCGTTTTGACTGCCTCATCCTTGGTCACATGCACAGCAGCTTGTTACACAGTTCACAGCATAACAAAAAAAAATTCTCACAGGTGAACTACCTGCACACAATGCAACACATCCAATTGAACTCCTGCACAATGCAGTTTGCCTGGCTGCCACACACAGCTAGCAGCAGTTCCTGAAATGACTCACTACTGGCGCAGAAACCGGATTTCACCGTCTGTATGCCCGCATTCGAACACCACTTGTAACATCGGGGGATGTTTTAGCTTAAGGGCAGAGCTTACCAGTGAGCGGAGTCCATGCCAGATATGCCGATTTAAGGGCTTGTAGGCCACTTTTATTAAAGAAAGAAAATGTCCATAAAACAGACGAGTTGCCCACACAGGGGTTTCAGCTTTCCACAGCAACAATGTAAGTCAAACCAAAGATACCAAGCCACCTGGCTCTCTTTAGCAGCACTGCTGCTCAGACTTGTGCTTCAGCCCTCTCGGCTCTTTAACAGAGTTCCTGTACACCCAGTACCTCAGCACTCTTTTCCAGCTTCCTTTTCCAGCCCACAGGCTTGGACCCTCTGTCTGCTCTCACAGACAGACATGCAGACTTCTCCCTTGCTTGCCTGGACTCCTCGGGAGGGTGGAGCCCAGAACCATGGTCAGAGGTCTACAAATAGCCCAGCACACACACACCTGACCAGTCAGTATGCTGGTGGATCTCAAGACCTGGACCCAGGACTGGGGATTTCATCCCACCCGGATCGCTACGAAATCCCCGGGCTCCAGATCCCAAAAACTGATTTTAGTAAACAATGAGGAAACTGAAAAGCCAGTTTCCTCCCAAATAAACAAATAAACTGGAGCCCCTCAACCTGCCTGGTTGAGAATCCTCCGTCCATACACTGGTGGGGTACCCCACTACCACAATATATATATATATATATATATACAGTGGTGGAGCAGCTCTCCTGCACAGGATCCTGTACCTAGTATGTGATCCCGCACTTCCACCCCAGACCTGAAATTGGACACAGCGGGAGCCAATTAGCAGGTCCAGCAGACTCGATGTCTGCCGGCACCCGCCGATCATTCGGGACACAAGCAGACTGGCACTCTACCTATATAAACAAGACAGATTGCCATTCTGTCAGTAGGGCTGGTATTGATCCTGTGTTCCATGGATCAAAGCCTTCCCTTAGTAAAAGCTCCTCCCCCACTGTGAGTAAGCAATAGCTACGCACACAGTTAATCCTTTGATTGCTCCTGATGTTAATTCCTTCCCTGCCAGTGTCATTAGTACAGTGACAGTGCATATTTTTAGCACTGATCACTGTATTCGTGTCACTGGTCTCCAAAAAGTGTCACCTTGTATGTGATTTGTCCACCGCAATATCACAGTCTCACTATAAGTCGCTGATCGCCGCCATTACTATAAGAAAAAATTCCAAAAATCTATTCCATAGTTTGTAGACGCTAAAACCTTTGCGCAAACCAATCAATATACGATTATTGGGATTTTTTTAACAAAAAATATGTAGCACAATACATATTGGACTAAGTTTACATTTCTTTATTGGATGTGTTTTATAGAAGAAAGTAAAAAATATATTTTTTTTTTAATAATTGTCGCTCTTTTTTTGTTTATAGTGCTAAAAATAAAATCTCAATTCAAATCTATCAACTATTTATACTTTCATTCTTGAGAGTAGGTGTGTAAATTGGGGAAGGCTTGCAGGGGCCACAGTGCATTAATTTGCCCAGGGGCCCATGATGCTATTAAGATGACCCTGCTGTGGATGTCTGGGGGCTAATATACCCCTAGAGGGGCTGACTGAGATCAATTGCACTCTGTACTCCCTCAGCGTGATGACACGTGGTGCAAGCCCGCCCCAAGGAGTGGGGTCACATCCCAAGTAACCGATGCGCATGTAGCCCGCCGGTCTGTACCTCACAGTGAGGCGCAAACAGGAAGGAACCTGTCATCAGGCAGGATCCAAAGGTTCGGAACAGGGATTGACAGGAAGGTGGGGGGCACTAGGTGCACCTCATTACTATTCTCTTTGGAGTGCCCAAAGGTGTCCCAGGTCTGTTAGAATCTTATAATGTATGCTAAAACAAAAAAAATGACGCACTGCTAAAGTGTTCGGATTTGGCTTGAAGAAAAAGTGACAACCTTAATCCCCACAAGAGGACGGTGTCCGTGTGTCACTTTTGCTCCCCCTTGTGGGATTCACAGTGGTAAACGGGTCTTTCTACGGATATCTCACTCTCCTTAGTGTAATTGGTCAAGCAGGTATCATGTAGGGATAATAAAATGCCTCCATAGTGTGATTCTATTTAATAAATAGGTAAATATTGCACTTCTATGAGGTAACAGACAACAAGCATTGAAAAGCAGGAAGTCCGGCGCTCGCTGCGCTCCATGGACCCAAACCGGATGTGACATAATGACGCTCTAGCTCCGTCACATCTGGTTTTGCTCCATGGAGCGCAGCGAGCGCCGGACTTCCTGCTTTTCAATGCTTGTTGTCTGTTATTCATGAATTCTATAGGCTGTTTACTTTAGATCAGGCATGTCCAAAGTCCAGGCCCGTGGGCCAATTGCGGTCTGCATTCCGGTTTGATGTGGCCCCCACTTTCAATTTGCATATATATCCTTCTGTGGCCCCCAAGCTCAGGCGTGTTATGTTTTTTGTAATTATATATATATATATATATATATATATATCTTCTTTAGCCTGACAAATCCCTGAGCGCCACTCGGGATTAGGATGAGCTGGGGCGTGTTGCTGGGCGTGTTGCTGGGCGTGTTGCTGGGCGTGTTGCTGGGCGTGTTGCTTGTCGTGTTGCTGGGCATGTTGCTGGGCATGTTGCTGGGCGTGTTGCTGGGCGTGTTGCTGGGCGTGTTGCTGGGCGTGTTGCTGGGCATGTTGCTGGGCATGTTGCTGGGCGTGTTGCTGGGCGTGTTGCTGGGCGTGTTGCTGGGGTGTGTTCACACCTCGATGTGTCAGAGCCCGCTAGGAAGCTCTCAGAGGCACTGAGATATTTCCCGGTCCACAGCTGCAGAGGTAGGAGAATTCTTGTTGGGCAGTGTATTAGTGTATTGGATAAACACACTTAGACCAAAACCTCTGGCACTGCACTCCCATTCTTCCCCATCTGGGCAATTTCTAAAATGATGACTGTAAATAAGAGAAGGAAAGTTGACTGTGAGGCAGTGGTGGCCTGTGCATTGTGGGTGCACGGGCGCTGCCCCCTATCCCTACTGCCGCCTCCCTATCCAGGCCCCTTTCAGGATGCCGGGCGCATGGACTCCTATAGCGGGGTCAGGAGGGGGTGTATTTTTTGAAGCACCCGATTAGAGCCAGAGGCTCTAATAGGCTTTACAAAAGGGTGGGCTCGGTGTGCAGAGAGTGTGCCCTGATCCCACCAAATTGTGTGACCATAGCAAATTAATATTTGCTATTTTCACACCGCATTGCCTCCCCGCCAATCTGGAGGCAGGACAGTGAGACCTGTTTCCTGATTGGCCAAAGCGCCAGGTGTCCCTATTGGATGCTCAGCGCTTTAGCAGAAGTGGGACAGAGTGGAGGAAGCAGACTGGAGAGGAGACGCCAGAGAAGAGGACACTCGATAAGCGCCGGACCTCCTGCACGGGAATCCATCCGTGGGGGTGCTGCGAGCGGGGTGCCCCATGATCCATCCGTGGGGGTGCTGTGAGCGGGGTGCCCCATGATCCATCCGTGGGGGTGCTGTGAGCGGGGTGCCCCATGATCCATCCGTGGGGGTGCTGTGAGCGGTGTGTCCCATGATCCATCCACAGGGGGGGTGAGTGGGGTGTCCCGTGATCCATCCGTGGGGGGTGTGTGAGTGGGGTGTCCCGCTATCCATCTGTGCAGTGGTGGGGGGGTGAGCAGAGTGTACAGCGATCCATCTGCGGGGGGTTGTGTGGGATGTCCCGCAATCTATCCACAGGGGGTGAGCATTTGATGGGCACAGTGGCAGCGTTTGATGGGCACAGTGGCAGCGTTTGATGGGCACAGTGGCAGCTTTTCATGAGCACAGTGGCAGAATTTGAGGGCACAGTGGCAGAATTTGAGGGCACAGTGGCTGCAATTGATGATTTGTTTTCAAAATTCTTTTGCACCCCCCTAAAAATTTGGAGCACCAGCCACCACTGCTGTGAGGGCCGCCACTTCCAGGACAGGTGGAAAGTGGAATATTTCTTCACTGAAATACGGAATCACTGTGTTTGTCTGATATGCCAAGAGACTGTGGCTGTTTATAAGTAATTTAATGTCAAGAGACACTACCAGACGAGACATAGCACATACGACAAGCTAACAGGGCGCCACCACAGTGAAAAGTTGAAGCAACTTGAAGCTGTTTTAATGTCACAACAGCGATTTATCAAATGAGTCAAATGAAAATGCCACAAGGGCGAGCTATGAGGTGGCAACGTTAATTGCTAAAAACATCTCAAACATGATCATGTTATGAAACCGGTGGTAAAGACTATTCATTTTATTCGCTCTGTGCCCTCTGGCTGATGAGAATAAACGGCGCTTTCAGGGTTTTGCAGCTATTGAAAAGGAGATCAGTCTTTTCTTCTCTCCATTCTATGGTGACACCAATGATGATCCAGATTAGGGATCAGCCCATGTTGAGGGCATGTGGCCTGGTACGGTTCAGGAGGGGGGGGGGGGCGCTCTCTCGTCCCCCCCTCTTTTCCTGTGGCCTGCCAGGTTGCGTGCTCAGATAAGCTCAGCATTTCCTGTGGGACATTTTGTGCATCAAAACGACTGCCTTTGACCCAGACCTATCCTATGTGCTGCAGTCCAGATCTCTGTTTTGTCTTAATATGTTGGCTGATTTATGTAGGATATATGTGTACACCAGTGGCGGCTGGTCAATTTTTAAGATGGGGCGCCAGACCCTGCCCTTCCTTTTTGACCCCTCCCACTTCTCACAAGCCCCACCCCTTATAGAATCCACTCACTCCGTCTCCTGTTGTATATCATATACCAGGCTGTACATTATACACAGGGCTCTGTACATCATATACCACGCTGTACATTATACACCGGGCTCTGTACATTATATACCAGGCTGTACATTATACACAGGGCCCTGTACATCATATACCAGGCTCTACATTATACACAGGGCTCTGTACATCATATACTGGGCTCTACATTATGCACAGGGCTCTGTACATCATATACCATACTGTACATTATACACAGGCTCTGTACATCGCACACCGGGCTCTGTACATCATATACCAGGCTGTACATTATACACAGTGTCCTGTACATCATATACCAGACTGTACATTATACACAGGGCTCTGTACATCATATACCAGGCTCTAAGAAAGCCTAAAAAAATAAAATAAATACAGTCCTCACATTTAGGGACTGGAATAATGCAATATCTTACATGTTTGCCTTTGGGTTCAATATCACTTGAATCCATAACTCAGAGCAGATCTACACAAGGTATTATCACTTCTGAGAAAGTGTAGTAGCTGAGCATTACCCCCCTTACCCAACTTCCATAGATACCCCACAACCCACATGGCTTCCCTAGACACCCCACAACCCACATTGCTTCCCTAGACACCCCACATGGCTTCCCTAGACACCCCATAACCCACATGGCTTCCCTAGATGCCCCACAACCCACATGGCTTCCCTAGATGCCCCACAACCCACATGGCTTCCCTAGACACCCCACAACCTACATGGCTTCCCTACACACCCCACAGACCACATGGCTTCCCTAGACACCCCACATGGCTTACCTAGATACCCCACAACCCACATGGCTTCCCTATACACCCCACAACCCACATGGTTTCCCTAGATACCCCACAACCCATATGGCTTCCCTAGACACTCCACACCCGGCTTCCCCGATGGGGACAAGAGTCTCTTCCCCACAACTGTGGGTGTCTGTGGATGGAGGCTTAATGGAATTCAACAAAGGGCCCCCATATCGTACCCTAACCATTCACCAAAAAAGTGTCAAAAAGTAATAAACACAAGAGACAAGTTTTTGACAATTCCTTTATTAAAAGATAAAAGATTAAAAAGTGTCCCTCGATGTAAATCCATTATCAATCACACCGCCTGCCAACCCGAAAATCAATCAAATCTAAAAAATAAATAAATGCCCCGCCTCCTAGGATGGCCTGCCCCCAAATGCCTGCTCTGCACTTTGACATTTCATATATAGGAAGGGGTGGGGCCACCAGGTAATGTTGCCAGGTGGCCCCGCCCTTACCTATATAAGAACTGTCAAAGCACAGAGGAGGCTTTGACACCCCACAACCCACATGGCTTCCCTAGACACCCCACAACCCACATTTCTTCCCTAGACACCCCACATGGCTTCCCTAGACACCCCATAACCCACATGGCTTCCCTAGATGCCCCACAACCCACATGGCTTCCCTACACACCCCACAGACCACATGGCTTCCCTAGACACCCCACATGGCTTACCTAGATACCCCACAACCCACATGGCTTCCCTAGACACCCCACAACCCACATGATTTCCCTAGATACCCCACAACCCACATGGCTTCCCTAGACACCCCACAACCCGCATGGCTTCCTTAGACACCCCACATTGCTTCCCTAGACACCCCACATGGCTTCCCTGGACACCCCATAACCCACATGGCTTTCCTAGATGCCCCACAACCCACATGGCTTCCCTACACACCCCACAGACCACATGGCTTCCCTACACACCCCACAGACCACATGGCTTCCCTAGACACCCCACACCCGGCTTCCCCGATGGGGACAAGGGTCTCTTCCCCACAACTGTGGGTGTCTGTGGATGGATGCTTAATGGAATCTGGAAGCCCCTTCAACAAGGGGCCCCCATATCGTACCCCTACCCATTCACCAAAAAAGTGTCAAAAAGTAATAAACACAAGAGACAAGTTTTTGACAATTCCTTTATTAAAAGATAAAAGATTAAAAAGGTGTCCCTCGATGTAAATCCATTATCAATCACACCGCCTGCCAACCCGAAAATCAATAAAATCTAAAAAAAATTAAAATGCCCCGCCTCCTAGGATGGCCTGCCCCCAAGTGCCTGCTCTGCACTTTGACATTTCATATATAGGAAGGGGTGGGGTCACCTGGCTACATCACCCGGTGGCACGGCCCCTTTTGATGTCATGGACTGGTGCATGCTGGGCCAGTGGCATCACAAGGGGGTGGGGCCACCAGGTAATGTTGCCAGGTCGCCCCGCCCTTACCTATATAAGAACTGTCAAAGCACAGAGGAGGCATTCAGCAGTGACCGTCCCAGAAGGTGGAGCTTTTTTTAATTAATCTTTCAGGTCCAGCAGGCGGCATGATTGACAATGGATTTACATTGAGGGACCCCCACAACCTGTAGACCCCCACAAACACAGCCCATGGTTGTGGGAAGAGACCCTTGTCCTCATCAACATGGGGACAAGGAGCTTCGGGTGGGGATGGCAGAACCCCCTCTGCCCAAAATCTTCCACCCCCCATGTTGAACTGGTATGGTCCAGTAGGAGGGGGGAGCTCTCGCTCATCCCCCCCTTTCCTGACCTGCCAGGCTGCATACCTGGATAAGGGCCTGGTATGGATTAGGGGACCCCCACGCCATTTTTTTTTCACTTTTTTCTATTGATGGCCTTTTTTTCAGCTGTCAGCAGGGAAACCCATAGAGAGCTGACTCATCGGTTGTTAAGGACGCCGCGGCTGACTTCCTGGCCCCTCTCCTTAAAGCGGTTCTGCACACATTTCATTTAGTAAATCTCTTTGCCTTCCAAATCAGGCAAAGAGTACTAAATGAAATGTGTTTTTTTTTTTTTTTTGTCACTTACCTTGTAATCGATGACTTCCTGTCCTCTGTCTCTGCGGGGGTGGGCGGGGTCTGAGCGGGGATCCTCGTCACGCCGCACTGTCTCCTGGGATCTGGTGTCATTGATCCCAGGAGTCTGTGCGGGCATCTTCCGAAATCTCGCAAGATTTCGGTCACATCTTCCGAAATCTCGCGAGATTTCGGTCACATCTTCCGAAATCTCGCGAGATGTCGGCATTGTGGGCCAGCAACCCGGAAGAAAGGGGCCTGTGTGGTTTCAGGTGCCCACACGGAAGATGGAAGCCGGCACGAAGTCGTTTTAAAACTTCATATTGCGGAAGAAAAACGGCAGCATTAACATCAAGAAGAACTACAAGTGAGTGATGAAGATGCAAAGCGCATTACTGCACATTAGGCCCCCCCAAAAAAAACATCCAAGACAGTGTAGAACCGCTTTAACAACCAGCTTACATTGCGCCCTGATTGAGAAAAACTTTGCCCACAGAATGCATTGTGCAGCGCTAAGTGCATTGAAGGGTGTTTGGCAGGAATAACACCCGGTGAAAACCCTGCAAATTTGGGTGTTCCGCGAATGGTGAACCGATCCCCCTAACACTTGCGAGATGCTTGCGATAACTTACCGCTAGGGTTGAGCGAACCCGAACTGTAAAGTTCGGGTCCGTACCGGACTTTTGGGTGTCCGGGACCCGGACCCGAACCCAAACTATTTGCTGTAACTTCGGGCTCGGGTCCGGTGTTCGGCGATGTATTGGCGCCTTTTTAACAGCTGCAGGGCAGCCAATTGACGCTAGTTTCACTAGTGTGCCCTTAGAAGCCATCACAGCCATGCCTACTAATGTATAGGTATAGAAGGTAATCCTGCGCTTGCACAGAGAGTAGTAACTAGTCTGATGCAGCGCACACTGGGGGTAATGTCTGAACCCAGAAATAATGAATGGAAAGAAGAGATAGTGGCGCGCAATCAATTTAAACTAAATTAAGTAAATAAGGGAAAAGCAGGTAACGAGGACATGTAACCAATGGCTATAAAAATAGCAGATATAAAGTGGTTGGAATAAAGTGCATCAAAAGGAGATGATGATTCAGCTAGTAAACATAGTGATGTGCCAATAGTTGAAGAAATAAATAGCAGATAAATGATAAAATATCTAAACAACATCAGAGCAATGTTTAAAAAAATAAATAAAATTATCGTATAATAAACGCAGTGAACAATAAATACAATGAGTGCGTGACTGGGTGAATGTGATGGTTCACAAAGATAAAATAAGGTAAAGAGTGGCTGGAAAAAATCCAGTAGGTAAATAAAAAATAATCAATGAATAAAATCACAGAGTAACTGCAAGCAAATCGCAGATGGAAGTCGCAGTTGAGAAATAACTATATAGTGGTGGTAGTGGGTGCGTCCCACATTAAAATCGTGACTGAAGTGAAAAAAAATGTTTCAAACGTATGAATATGACAAATAAAAACAGATCACAGCAGGTATGTAACAATAAAAAAGTCCATAAATATCATAGGTGCATCAAGAAAGTTTGTTTCCAAGTGCAGTGCAAGTGGTAATAGTAGTAGATCTTGGTGTACGGTGTTTTAACTGTGGCTATCTTGTGGCTATCCTGTGCTGTTATCCTGGTTACGTGCGGTCCTAGTGGGGAAAATTTGAGTGGCCCCTTACCTTACGGCTGTAAGGTTACAGCATTAGTGTATGGATCTTTGTGGTCCTTGGTGACCTTCCTCCTGTCGGTCCCAGCTGGGTATCCTAGGTCCTGTTAGTATTTCCTTAGCATAGAGGTGTATCCAGGTGTGGGTGGGGGGGGGGGGGGCTCACATCAATGTATATGGAAGGAAGGAAGGAAGTAGCCTCATAGTGTAGTAAGTTTAGTATAAAACATTTATTTCAAACAGTTAAAATCAAATGCGAGGGTACTCACATTTAAAAATGTGCAATCAAGCAGAGTACAAACGAGCAGCGAGCTCGATAGCATCACTTCCGGTGTGTCAGAAGGCTAGAAACCCGACGCGTGTTCATCACTGGTCACGTGACTTCATCATGCCTACTAATGGCATGGCTGTGATTGGGCAGTGCAGCATGTGACCCAGCCTCTATATATAGTTCACACACACAGCACACAGCGTCATTCTGCCATAGAAAGGTTCCTGTGCTGCTGAGAGAGAGGATTTTAGGAGTTAGTGTGATAAGGTCAGTCAGTCAGTCAGTCCACATTCCTTTAATTTTCTTCAAATTAGTTAGATCAGTGAGCGATCTAGATAGCTAGAGTAGAGTAGGGAGTTTCTTTATTAAGCAAAAGTAAGAGGTAGAGAGAATTATTGAAGAGATTCCTAAATCAATTGTACCCTGGCTGGGGTGCAGTGCACAGTCTTTTAACAGTGCCATGAGGCCAGTGCCAGACAAAATATAAAAGTTTTACCTGCAAGCTCAGTGCACCATTAGGACCAACACTGCATATAGTAAGAGATACACCATAGTCTGTGTGTATTCTGCTATTGGAAAAACATTGCAAAAAAATTTAATTTTGCTGTGTTTCTTTTTTTCCCCAATAGCATTTTGCTGCGTTTTCATAAACGCTTTCCATGTATTCTGATATTGGAAAAACATTGCAAAAAAATTTAATTTTGCAGTGTTTTTTTTTTTTCCCCCCAATAGCATTTTCTGCGTTTTCATAAACGCTTTAGACACTATCCGTGTATTCTGATATTGGAAAAACATTGCAAAAAAATTTAATTTTGCAGTGTTTTTTTTCCCCAATAGCATTTTCTGCGTTTTCATAAATGCTTTAGACACTATCCGTTTATTCTGATATTGGAAAAACATTGCAAAAAAATGTAATTTTGCAGTGTTTTTTTTTTCCCCAATAGCATTTTCTGCGTTTTCATAAACGCTTTAGACACTATCCGTGTATTCTGATATTGGAAAAACATTGCAAAAAAATTTAATTTTGCAGTGTTTTTTTTTTCTCAATAGCATTTTCTGTGTGTTCATACATACACGCTGTAGACACTATCCGTGTATTCTGATATTGGAAAAACATTGCAAAAAAATTTAATTTTGCAGTGTTTTTTTTTTTCCCCAATACCATTTTCTGCGTTTTCATAAACGCTTTAGACACTATCCGTTTATTCTCATATTGGAAAAACATTGCAAAAAAATGTAATTTTGCTGTGTTTTTTTCCCCCAATAGCATTTTCTGCGTGTTCATATATACACGCTGTAGACACTATCCGTGTATTGTGATATTGGAAAAACATTGCAAAAAAATTAAATTTTGCGTTGTTTTTTTTTCCCCAATAGCATTTTCTGCGTTTTCATTCACGCTGTAGACACTATCCGTGTATTCTGCTTTAGACACTATCCGTTTATTCTGATATTGGAAAAACTTTGCAAAAAAATTAAATTTTGCAGTGTTTTTTTTTCCCATCCAATAGCATTTTCTGCGTGTTCATACATACACGCTGTAGACACTATCCGTGTATTCTGATATTGGAAAAAACATTGCAAAAAATTTTAATTTTGCGGTGTTTTTTTTTTCCCAATAGCATTTTCTGCATGTTCATACATACACGCTGTAGACACTATCCGTTTATTCTGATATTGGAAAAACATTGCAAAAAATATTAATTTTGCAGTGTTTTTTTTTCCCCAATAGCATTTTCTGCGTTTTCATAAACGCTTTAGACACTATCCGTGTATTCTGATATTGGAAAAACATTGCAAAAAAATTAAATTTTGCAGTGTTTTTTTCCCCAATAGCATTTTCTGCGTTTTCATGAATGCTTTAGACACTATCCGTTTATTCTGATATTGGAAAAACATTGCAAAAAAAATTTATTTTGCAGTGTTTTTTTTTTTCCCCCAATAGCATTTTCTGCGTTTTCATAAACGCTTTAGACACTATCCGTGTATTCTGATATTGGAAAAACATTGCAAAAAAATTTAATTGTGCAGTGTTTTTTTTTTCCCCCAATAGCATTTTCTGCGTTTTCATACATACACGCTGTAGACACTATCCGTGTATTCTGATATTGGAAAAACATTGCAAAAAAATTTAATTTTGCAGTGTTTTTTTTTTCCCCCAATAGCATTTTCTGCGTTTTCATAAATGCTTTAGACACTATCCGTGTATTCTGATATTGGAAAAACATTGCAAAAAAAACTTAATTTTGCAGTGTTTTTTTTTTTCCCAATAGCATGTTCAGCGTGTTCATACATACACGCTGTAGACACTATCCGTGTATTCTGATATTGGAAAAACATTGCAAAAAAACGGAAAATTTATATCAAATACTTACCGTAATTTTCCTTTCCTGATAGGCTCCATGGCAGCATACGTGTGGGTTGGCCCCGCCTCCATAACTACCCAATAGGACCCCTCTCCCATAAATCTTTGCTCCTGGCTGCTATCCGTGTTCCGTAACTAGCCTACTCCAGACATTTGGGAGGGAACTCCTGCTGCCATGGAGCCTATCAGGAAAGGAAAATTACGGTAAGTATTTGATATAAATTTTCCGTTTTCCTGACAGGCTCCATGGCAGCATACGTGTGGGAAATAACTCGCCAAAACACACCCGGGTGGGCAAAATGTTGAGCAAAGAAACCAAAATTTATTTAACATTGTCCAACGACAATACTTGTAAACCAAAATTAATAGAAGACAGCGCAGCTGGTTCAACGCAATAGTGAGAAAGAAAAGTGTTAATTGTGGACCAAGAGGCCGCTCTACAAATAACATCAGGCGCCACATGCCGAGAAGCCGCCCACGAGGTCGAGATGCTCCGTGTTGAATGAGCCGTCACTGCCTCAGGAGGAGCCAAGCCCTTAGCTCTGTATGCCCTTTGAATTGTCTGCACAATCCACGTGGAAATTGACCTAATTGACGCTCGCATCCCTTTATTCTTGCCATGAAGAAGGACGAAGAGGAATTTTGTTTGCCTGAATGGAGCTGTTGCCTCCAGATATTGTTTTAAGGTGTGGCCCACATCAAGAGGATGGATCTCTTGGTCATCTGATGTCTTGAAGGTAGGGAGTACAATCTCCTGATTCTCATGGAAGACTGTGGTCACTTTTGGGTTTGACCCCAACATTGGAATCAGCACCACTCTGTCTTCAAAAAAGGTCAGAAAAGGTTCCTCTGAACCCAGATTCCTGATCTCTGATACCCTTTTCGCTGACGTTATCGCCACTAGGAAGATAGTCTTCAGAGTAAGATCCTTAACAGACAAAGGTTGAGACGAATCCTTCCCAAGATTTGACAGAAAATCCAGAACTAATGGAAGGTCCCATTTGGGAAACCTGGGTCTTCTTTGTGGTCTGAGCCTGATGGCACCCTTAAAGAACTGACGAACTAAGGCGTGATTCGCCCATGAGACTCCCGTGAAGGCTGAGATGGCTGACACTTGCACTCTTAACGAGCCGACCGCCAGAGATAAATCCAGTCCTGACTGAAGAAAGCTCAGAATATCATGAACCGCTGGAGAGTTACACGAGTTTTCTCTTGATGACATGTGTACAGCAAACCTGGACCAAATGCGCTCATACACCCTATTAGTACTTCTTCGTCTGGCATTAAGAAGAGTTGGAATCGCTTCTTTCGGGCAACCAAGCGCTTCTAGCCTTCCCCTCTCAAGAACCACACCTTGAGGTGCAGACAAGATGGGAACGGGTGTAACGTCTTGCCTTGAGACAATAGATCCGGCCTGAGAGGTAGGGGAATTGGGTCTTGATAGCTGAGGAGCAGCAGCAGAGGAAACCACGGCCTGTTGGGCCAGAATGGAATGACCGCAATAATCTCCACTTTTTCTGTTCTGAGCCTCCGCAGAAATTGTAGAATTACCGGGACTGGAGGGAAGGCATAGGCCCTCTGGAAATCCCAACTGGCCGTGAGAGCATCTATCCCGAACGCCTGAGGGTCCCTGAACCTCGCAAAGTACTTCGGTATCTTGAAATTGCACGGGGAAGCGAACATGTCGACTTCCGGAGATACTCCCAGTGTTAGGAGCCACTCGAAAACCTCTCTGTGAAGGGACCACTCGTTGTTGTCCAACTCGACCCGAGACAAGAAGTCTGCTTGCACATTCTGGACCCCCGGAATGTATACTGCCGAGATGTTGGCTAAGTTCTTTTGAGCCCAACTCATTAAAGGCTCCACTTCTTGTAACAGGGACCAGCTGTGAGTCCCGCCTTGTTTCCTTATGTATGCCACTGCCGTTGTGTTGTCCAACCTTAGCATGACGGAAGAGTTCAACACTAGATGGCGAAAGGATAGGAGTGCCCTCAGTTCCAGAATGTTGGAAACGACTCCTTGAGACTGGAATGTCCACCTGCCCTGAGCCACATCCGAAAGGCAATGAGCGCCCCAACCTTGGTTGCTGGCATCTGAGGTCACCGTGATCCATGAGATGGGAACAATCGAATGATGGTTGCGCAGATTCTTCCCCTGAAGCCACCAGAGGAGAGATGTCCTCATAGATGGGGTAAGAAAGATGCGCTGATTCTGGTCGACAGAGTTCCACTGATGCAGAAACCCCTTCTGAAAGGGACGGGTATGCCACTGGGCCCACTTCACCATGGGGATGGTTGCTGTCATTGTGCCAATTATTTTCAGGCACTGGAGAGCAGAAAGGTGAGTTGATCCAAGGGCTGCATGAATCCTGTCTCGGATTACCATGATTTTCTCCTCTGGGAGGGAGATGGCACCCTCCACGGTGTTGAATAGAGCGCCCAGAAACACGAGGGACTGAGACGGCTCTAGCTGACTCTTCTCAAAATTCAGGAGCCACCCGAACTCTTGCAGGGTAGAGATGACAACCTTTTTGTGATCTAATAGCTGATCCTTGCTCTGAGATAGTAAAAGCAAGTCGTCCAGGAGAAGAGCCACTACCGCCAACAGCACCTTGGAAAAGACCCGGGGTGACGTGGTTAACCGAAGGGTAGACAAGTGAACTGAAGGTGTTGGTTGCCTACCGCGAAGCGGAGGAATTTGTGGAAGTCCTTTGTCACAGGCACGTGAAAATATGCATCTTTCAGGTCGATTGATATTAACCAGTCTCCCAAGTGTACTGACTGTTGTATGGTAAGCAGGGACTCCATCTTGAATTTCTCCTTGCGGATGAATGAGTTGAGATGGGTCAGGTCTATTACTGGCCTCCATGTGCCGTTCTTCTTCTGCACCAAAAACAGGGGTGAATACATGCCTTCGCCCCTCTCTTCCTCTGGGACGGGTACGACTGCGCCTTGTTCCAATAAACAGCTTACGTAGGTCAATAGGACCTGTCTTTTCTCTTCTGAGCTTGGAAGAGTAGTAGGGATAAATCTGAGTTTTGGAGTGTTGCAGAAGACCCACTTGTGACCGGACGACACTGTCTTTACGGTCCAATAGTCCCGAATTGAGGCCGCCCAAACATGTTTGAAGTGGAGAAGACGGGCCCCCACCCGACATGTTTGAGCGGGCCCAATTTCAAAAGGACTTCCCAGAGTCCTGGTTCCCAGAGGAACCACCTTTAGAGGCCTTCTTAAAAGAAGACTGCCTGGACCTCCATGTCCTGGAGAATTCTCGGCCGGGTTTGTAGCTGCGTGCGTCCCTGGCACGATCCGCATTCTGCCTTCTTGGAAAAGAGCGTCTTTGATTTTGAGGACGCCTGTCCTGAGGGAGAAACCCAGATTTCCCACCTGTGGCCCGGGATATGGCAGAATCGAGCTTATTGCCGAATAATGAGGACCCTTCAAAGGGGATGCGGCACCAAGCCTGCTTAGAAGCAGGGTCTGCGAGCTACGGACGGAGCCACAACGCACGGCGTGCCGACACGGCTGCCAGCATATCCCGAGACATCAGGCGAATGACATCAATGGAAGCCTCCCCCAGAAAGGCTGAAGCCATCCTAATCTCTTGAATGGGTGAGTCTTTAGCTGTGTCTACTGAAATGCCTCTCAGGTATTCTTCAATGCTATCAGCCCAGAATTCTATGGCCTTTGACACTGCTGCGATCGCAAGCACTGGTTTGCACGCCATCCCGGAGGTCAAATAGATTCTTTTTAGATCTGAATCGATCTGTCTCTCTAAAGGATCCTTAAATGACACAGTATCTTCTAAGGGAAGAGTCACATATCTCACCAAACTCATAAGTGCTGCATCTACCAGTGGAGCTGACTCCAGGTGTTTCACATCCTCTTCCTTAAAAGGGTACAGTTTAAGGATTTTAGATTGCATGGAACTCTTTTTGTCCATCTTGCTCCATTCTTCTGAAATAATATCACCTAATTCGGATAGAAACGGAAAAAATTGGCGCTGCTTAAAAAATTTTCTTTGCTTCGGGGGGGAAGTGATAGGATCTTCCCACTTCAGAGCCTCTCTCACCGCCTTGACCAGGGAGGGAACCAGACCATAATCAAACCCCAAACCTGGATCTCCCGGATCCGATTCACTGTCTGAGACAGGAGCCGAGTGGCGGCTAGGCTGGGATGATTCCCATGTCTCTTGTAGTAACCCCTCTCCCACTGTAGGATCTAATGGGTCAGATGGGGATTCACATGGCTGTTGGGCTTCCCTTTCCTGCAGGGATTCCTTTACCACTCGCCTCACCAATACTTCTAAGCGCTGATCAGCCCCGTCTCTTTCATCCGCTGCCTTGGTGAAACAATGGTCACATAGGGATTTATCAGCTGGCACGGGCATCCTGCACCCCCAACATGATTTCTCTGGCCTCTTGCTGGAGTGAGCCACAGGAGGGCGAGAATAATCCCTGTCACGCTGTTCCGACCTGGCGGACCTATGGTGGCTGGATTTTGAGGAGGATTTGTGGTGGTGCGATTTGACGATCCACTACGTCTATAGGCACTAGGTTGTGGATCAGATTTAGAAGGGCTGTAAACACAGAAAACAGACAGAAGGGACAGGTCAAACTTGCTGCCTATGCTTTAAAAATACAAAAGGATGTATTTTAGAACCTACCTAACATGAGCGGGCTGGCCACTAGGGGGCAGTGAAGCATCCATAGCACACAATAAACAGATACCTGTATTGTAGCAATAAGAAAAAAATACATTCAGACCTCAGATAGACAAAACCCACATATCCCTATCATAAGGGATTGCTCCTACCTTCAAACGCCAGAGAAATAGCCCCGGGAAGTCGCTGTGGTGTCCGCAATCATTCCAGGGGCTCTGTCAGCTCTGCAGGGTTTTTAAATTTGCCGCCCGTGACGTCATCGGCGTCGTCCGACGCCAGGGTCCTCAACGCGCATGCGCGAGAACCAAGCCTCGCTTTCACGTCGGGTCCGCGCATGCGCAGAACGCCCGCGGACCCGGAAATTGAAGAGAGAAGTTTGCTGGAACGCAGAAGCGTTCAGCAAACAGCACAATGCAGCAAACAGATACAAGAAAGGGGAAACAAAGCAGTACACATAAACACACTGCTGCCATGGAAATATACATACTCACCACTCCACCAACGATCATATGGCCGAACAAATCCACGCACACACCGGATCTCCAGCAGATAAGGGCCACCTGTAGCCACAGGTAAACAGGCCGGGCGCACTTAAGGTAAGACCATTATTTCTTCAGCGCTACTCTGCAATTACTCTCCATACCCTGCTTAACAGTCAGGGCCTATCGGAGGAAACACAACTTGTCATTCGGCCGATCGATCGCTGTGAAGTCATCTTCAGGTAGGAGAGCCACATGGTCCTACGGAGGAGGACAAAAAAGGAACACGGATAGCAGCCAGGAGCAAAGATTTATGGGAGAGGGGTCCTATTGGGTAGTTATGGAGGCGGGGCCAACCCACACGTATGCTGCCATGGAGCCTATCAGGAAAATTTAATTTTGCAGTGTTTTTTTTCTTCCCAATAGCATTTTCTGCGTTTTCATAAACGCTTTAGACACTATCCGTTTATTCTGATATTGGAAAAACATTGCAAAAAAATTTAATTTTGCAGTGTTTTTTTTCTTCCCAGTAGCATTTTCTGCGTTTTAATAAACGCTTTAGACACTATCCGTTTATTCTGATATTGGAAAAACATTGCAAAAAAATTAAATTTAGCAGTGTTTTTTTTCTTCCCAGTAGCATTTTCTGCGTTTTCATAAACGCTTTAGACACTATCCGTGCATTCTGATATTGGAAAAACATTGCAAAAAAATTAAATTTTGCTGTGTTTTTTTTTCCCCCAATAGCATTTTCTGCGTTTTCATAAACGCTTTAGACACTATCCGTGTATTCTGATATTGGAAAAACATTGCAAAAAAATTTAATTTAGCAGTGTTTTTTTTCTTCCCAGTAGCATTTTCTGCGTTTTCATAAACACTTTAGACACTGTACGTGTATTCTGATATTGGAAAAACATTGCAAAAAAACTAAATTTTGCAGGGTTTTTTTTCCAATAGCATTTTCTGCGTGTTCATACATACACGCTGTAGACACTATGCGTGTATTCTGATATTGGAAAAACATTGCAAAAATTTTTAATTTTGCAGTGTTTTTTTTTCCCAATAGCATTTTCTGCGTGTTCATACATACACGCTGTAGACACTATCCGTGTATTCTGATATTGGAAAAACATTGCAAAAAAATTTAATTTTGCTGTGTTTTTTTTCTTCCCAATAGCATTTTCTGCGTTTTCATAAACGCTTTAGACACTATCCGTGTATTCTGATATTGGAAAAACATTGCAAAAAAATTTAATTTAGCAGTGTTTTTTTTCTTCCCAGTAGCATTTTCTGCGTTTTCATAAACGCTTTAGACACTATCCGTGTATTCTGATATTGGAAAAACATTGCAAAAAAAATAAATTTTGCTGTTTTTTTTCCCCCCAATAGCATTTTCTGCGTTTTCATAAACGCTTTAGACACTATCCGTGTATTCTGATATTGGAAAAACATTGCAAAAAAATTTAATTTAGCAGTGTTTTTTTTCCCAATAGCATTTTCTGCGTGTTCATAATCGCTTTAGACACTGTACGGGTATTCTGCTATAGACAAAAACACCCATTTAGGGCGAGATCATAAATTTTGAAAATATGAGGAGATCATCAAAAAGAGGACGTGGCCCGGGTCGTGGTGCTGCTGGTGGCACTCCTGTTGCAGGGAGAGGACGTGGTCGATCTGTGCCAGCTACACGCACTAGTGAAACACCTTCCTCAGGTGCGAGTAGGCGACAGAGCCTGCAGCGGTATTTTGGCGCGCCTAATGAGGCTGTACGAATGTTGAGGCCAGGACAAGTACAGGCGATAGTAGATTGGGTTGCTGCTGACAGTGCCTCCGGTTCCATCACATTGTCTCCCACCCAGTCTCCTGATGAAAGTTCAGAGTTGGCACCTGCAGCCGATGTCCATCAGTCTTTCACCTCACCCCCTTGCAAATCAGCCAATCAGTCTGAGCCCCAAATCATGCAGCAGTCTCTTCTGCTTTTTTTTTTTTTATCAATGAAAGTTTTTTATTGGAATTTTCAACAGTATACAGGGTATAACAATACAGAAAATCATATAGAAAATCAAAAATCAAAATAATAGTTAGGAACTAGAAGGAGAAGCACATGACCACGTTAACGATTCTCTTTCAGTTATACATAGCTAGATATAATTATACCTTGTTGTAGGTATTGGACCATATTTCCCATAATTTGTCAAATCTATGACATTTAAGCGAGTTAATTGCTAATAATCTTTCATATGAGTAGTTTTGTTGTACTACTCTTGTTACATCCGTAACATTAATAGTGGGTGTGATCTTCCAGTGTCGAAGTATCAGGGATCTGGCCGCTAAAAAGATATGCGATACCACATGTCGCATATTATGTGGATATTTTTCTAATCCAACATGTAGTATAGCCATAGCTGGACTGGGGGACGTAAGAATTCCTGTAAGAGATGAGACCAGTTTGAATATTTGGTTCCAAAAGCTAGTTAAGTTGGGACATTCCCAGAACATGTGGAGAAGATGACCTTTGTGTCCGCAGTTTCTCCAACAAAGGGGTGAAACGTCAGAGAACATTTTGGAGAGTCTATATGGGGTGTATTGCCAACGATTAATGATCTTAATCATTGTTTCCCAATGGCCAATGCAGTGTGACGTGTGATGTATAGTTTGGTGCGCAAATTTCCATTGGTCTTCTGAGATAGGGGTACCTATGTCCGATTCCCAGTTTGTGTGTGCTGTCGTTTTTTTAAATACTCTTTTGTTCTGGAGTGTGTTGTAGTAAAACGATATTCCCTTATTGCGGAACGTACTATTAGTTAGGTGTTGCCATATGCGGGTCTGAAGGTGAACAGTGGGAATCGGGTGGGTATGCATGAAGTGGGATACTCTCATACAGGTAAAAAGCATTCGGGTTGGCATGCTAAATTCTGTCATTAGATGTTCTGCTGTTTTTGGGCAGTTGTTGTGTAGTAAGTTGTGTACAGAAGATATCCCTTGGGATGGGAATGTTTTTAGATATAGCATAGGAATATTGGCTTCAATTAAACTGAGAGGGAGATTGAGGGTCAACACCTGATCGTCCTTTTGTTGGCTAGATAGCAGAAATCTCCACGCTAGTAGAGACACGTTGACAGTGGGGGGTAGACCTTTTAGGTTCCAGGGTATCCAACAGTCTCCTATTAGGACTGCCTGTAGGTCTGGTATAGGAGTGAGGGTTCTTTCTATTTCTACCCATAATGGTGTGTCAGTAGGGGAAAACCAATATTTCAGTTGGTCGAGTCTTGTAGCCCAATAATAGTCGTGGATATCTATTAATCCCGCCCCTCCCACGCTTTTGTGAGGGATCAAATTAGTACGTGAGCATCTGGCTTTTTTTGAGTCCCATAGTAATTTCCATTGGAGGTTATCTAGGGAAGTACGGAAATGTGCGGGTATGGGTATTGGAAGAGCCCTGAATATATAAAGGATTTGCGGTAGGATAAGCATTTTAAATGCCGCTAATCTTCCCATCCACGATATTTCATGTTTGGCTATACTCTTGGTTTGGGGTACTATTTTGGCTAAAAGGGTGTTCATATTAGTGGTTGCAAGAGAGCGAATATTATTCGTTATGGTAATGCCCAG
Source organism: Lithobates sylvaticus (assembly GCA_028564925.1). Classification (NCBI taxonomy): domain Eukaryota; kingdom Metazoa; phylum Chordata; class Amphibia; order Anura; family Ranidae; genus Lithobates; species Lithobates sylvaticus. The sequence goes on from CM053029.1 coordinate 7,233,558, forward strand.
GTAAGGTACACCCTTATTGGTCCAAGAGTATGGTAGGGATTGTTGTAGTGTGATACGGTCTACATCTTGCAGTCCTAAGTTTAGGATGAGGGACTTGTTAAAGTTTACCTTATAATAAGATATGTCACCAAAGGACTTCAGGGTATCATGTGCCATAGGGAGTGAAATGAGTGGGTTCGTTAGTAACAGTATCACATCGTCCGCAAACAAATTGATTACATGGGGGGCAGATCCGAAGTGAAAACCAGTGATGTTAGCATGGGATCGAATGGCCTCAGCCAGGGGTTCAATCATAAGATTGAAGATTGTGGGTGATAAGGGACACCCCTGGCGGGTGCCATTAGTTATCTGAAAGGGGGTGGATAGCATGCTGGAGGTGTAAACTCGTGCCGAGGGGCAGGAGTATAAGGCTAATACAGCATTCAGAATCTGCCCACTAAAACCAAACTTGGACAACGTCATTGACATGTATTTCCAGTGTACTCTATCAAACGCCTTCTCTGCGTCTATGGATAGCAGCAGAGAAGGCGTTTTGGTTTTTTCCACATGGTGTAGAATATTTACAATTCTCCTCGTTGCGTCAGAGGTTTGTCTCCCCTTCACAAAGCCCATCTGGTCGCGTTGGATAAGGAATGGGATAATGTCCGTCAGTCGTTTCGCTATCAGTTTCGCATAGATTTTGATATCAGTGTTTAGTAAAGAGATAGGGCGAAAGTTGGGTGGAGTGTTAGGTTCCTTGCCTGGTTTGGGAAGGGTGACAATGTATGCTTGTAGCATTTCAGGAGGAAATGTTGCTGTGTCCGCAGCCTTCATGAAGACCTGTTGCATATGTGGTGCAAGTTGGGAACTAAAGGTCTTGAAGTATTCATTGGAGAACCCGTCAGGCCCGGGTGATTTGCCATTTGGTAAAGTGGATATGGTAGCTTCTATTTCGGTTAAAGTGACTGGGGAATTTAAGGATGTAATTTGAGAGTCTGAGAGGGAGGGTAGATCCAATTTTTGTAAAAAATCTCGGATGTTTTCAATTGTGGGTTGGTGTGTGGATGGATCATCTTTGATATTGTACAGAGTACTATAGTAGGTAGCGAATTGATTTGCAATGTCTTGTGGGTTTGTTATTTTATTTTTGAGAGTGGGGTGAATCAAATGAGCAATTTTAGTCTTCGTGTGTGCTGCTTTAATTCTGTTGGCTAGATATTTGCCAGCTCTATTGGCATTGGCATATGAGCTTAGCTTCAGGCGTCTAAGGTGAAAATCATATTTCTGGGACAGTAGGTGTCTAAGTTTTTCTCTCAATTGAGAAAGCTGTTGGGAAAGGGTGCTGTTGGGTGTTTGCTTGTTTTGGGTTTCTAATGTGTGTATTTCAGTCAGTGTGGCATTGAGATTGGCAGTGTATTTTCTTTTTTCCCTAGCACCGATTTGTATCAGTATGCCTCTCATGTAAGCCTTATGGGCATTCCAAAGGGTAAATGGATTATCTACGGATCCTGTATTAAGTTGAAAGAAGGTGTTAATGTGCTGAGAAATTAGTTTGGCAGTGTGAGGTTCCTGTAATAATTTGACGTTGGTGCGCCAGATGGGTGAGGAAGAGGAGACAATCTGGTCATCAATGGCAATGGTAACGGCTGCGTGATCAGACCATGTGATGTCATGTATCTGTGCTGAGGAAATTTTCTGTAGCAACCATTTATCTGTTAAGAATAAATCAATACGTGAGTAGGAACAATGCCTGTGGGAAAAGAAAGTATAGTCCCTTGTATTCGCGTTCAGGCATCTCCATATATCAAACAGTTCTGCATGGTGTATTGTTTTACTCAGGTATGAGGAACTACTAGATTTCCGTGCGGAAGTATCCATTTTTGGGTCCACAACAAGATTAAAGTCACCGCATATGATGAGATTACCATATTGTTGAGATTTGATTTTTCGTAGTAATCTGCTAAGAAAGCGTATTTGGTGTGAATTTGGTGCATAGAGAGAAACTAGGGTGTATGGATTGGAGTTAATGTCCCCTTTCAAAATAATGTATCTCCCATTGGAGTCCAGGATAGTTTCCTTGTGTTGGAAAGATAGGGTATCTCTCAGTGCAATCAGAACTCCTCCTTTTTTATGACCAGGAGTGCAAGCTAGGAATACTTGAGGGAAGGCTTTGTGTGAACATTTTGGGGCTTTGGACTCCTGAAAGTGGGTCTCTTGGACGCATAATATATCAGCTTTGTGTTTCAGGGCATCATCCCACATAGAGCGTCTCTTTACAGGGTGATTTAGACCCCGTGCATTTATAGAGAGGCAATTAATAGTCATGGGAAAAAATATGGATTTGTCTGCAGTGACGTGAAATATGTGTACTCACTGTGGACACAGTTGGCATCTGAAGAGGGATCACTGGTTTGGCTGTGTCCATGGTGTCGGAAGAGTTCAATGTTGGTCGGCGTGCTTCAAACATGGGATATGCAAAAAAAAGGTAGTAAAATAAACATAAAGTCAATAATGCAAAAACAAAAGGCATATTAAGAAAAGGATCTATTAACCGATCCATGTGCAGGAGTAACCGCTGCTAAAAGTAGTGAGGGGAAAAACAGGGATTGCAAATGAGAACCCCTGTGTCCGGAGAGAACTTGTTACGTAACTTGTAGGTGCTTAACCGCTTCCACCTGTGTTTTTCTTGGAAGAGCGTTTGCGAGAGACTACCTGCCATTCGTTCTGAAGCTGGGGTGGTGTCGGGACATGAACAGGCGGAGGAGCACAGTCAGGTAAGATACCCCATTGGCGCAGAGCTGCTATACCCTCATCCAACGTGGAGATCAGAATTGAGACTCCATTGTGGGACACTGAAAGCTTGGCGGGGTACTTCCATTTATGGGCAATGTGGTGGTTCCTCAGAGCCTTAGTTATTGTCGCCAGATTGCGACGCTGTTGTAGTGTATGCTTGGACAAATCAGGAAGTAGTTGCAGTTCAGCATATTGTGGGTGCCTGTCCTCCATTTTGCGGGAGTTCAGTAGGATTTGCTCCTTAACGTGGTAGAAGTGTACTCTGAGTAACACATCCCTGGGAGTATTTTCTGGAAGGAAGGAGGGTTTGGGGATACGGTGGATACGATCCACAATGAGGTCTTGTGGCGATAAGGTTGGTACTAGTGTGGAGAACATTGCTTGGGCATATGACAGCAGCTGTGTGGCAGGTATGGCTTCAGGGATCCCCCTGATTTTTAAATTGTTCCTCCTGGAGCGATCTTCCAAATCAGATACCTTATTTTTCAGCCAGGCAATCTCCTCAGTGTGAGAACTGTGGGCATCCACCATTGTGTTAAAGGAGGAGGTGAAGTCACTCATGCTGCGTTCTATGTGATCCACCCTGTTGCCTAAGGCCTGTACTTCCCTCTGGCAGTGATTGATCCCTGCAGTCATGTCAGCATGTAGGGAGGCTTTCAGGGATAGCAGCATTTCTTTAAGGACAGTGTCAGATATTGGCCTGTCGGATGTGGGGAATGCTGCTATGGGATCTTGTGGTGTTAGAGTTCCTGTGTCCCCCTCATGTGTAGGCCTGCTTACCTCCATGGCTGTGTCTATCGGCGGCCTCACAGGTGAGGTGATCCTCTGCTTCTGCTTGGCAGGGCTTCTTGTGGATGGGCTGGAGGTCCCAGATGATGAGCCGCTGTGTAGGAGGGTTCCTTGTTGGTGCTGTTGGTGTCCGGATCGGCCGTTAGACTCGATCGCGGCCTTCGGATCCGTCCGTCCTCCTGAGGCGCCGGCGCCATCTTGTTGGGGCCCGCGCGCTCGGAAGAAATCCTGCATTTTTTGGGGATTCTGAGGATTTTTACGCTGGCGGGTCATCTCCGCTGATGCTGCGGGATCCAGGGATCCTGTGAGTGCTGTTTAGCGTTCGGATGTTACCGGTGGTTGCGGATTTTTGCGGATTCTCTCCGGCGGCCGAGTGGAGCTCTCAATCAGGCATCCATGCTGGAGCTCGGTCGCCACGCCCCCGTCTCTTCTGCTTTTTGATGACTCTGTTAGCAGGGTTTCCCAGGGCCATCCACCTAGCCCTGCCCCAGAAGTGGAAGAGATTGTGTGCACCGATGCCCAACCACTTATGTTTTATGATGAGTACATGGGAGGACCATCGCAGCACGTCTCGGATGATGACCAAACACAGGTGCCAACTGCTGCTGCTTTCACCATTGTGCAGACCGACAAGGAGGGCAGGGATAAATTTTGGGTGGAAGATGATGTGGAGGACGATGAGGTCCTTGACCCCACATGGAATCAACGTCATGCAGGTGACCAGTGTAGTTCGGAGGAAGAGGCGGTGGTCGCACAGAGCCACCAGCACAGCAGAAGAGGGAGCAGGGTGCAAAAGCGGAGCGTCCGTCCCCTAGACAGTACGTCTGCTACTGCCCAACGCAGCAAGGGACCGAGCACACCAAAGCCAGGTCCAAGGAGTTCCCTAGCGTGGCAGTTCTTCAGACAATGTGCTGATGACAAGACACGAGTGGTTTGCACGCTGTGCAATCAGAGCCTGAAGCAAGGCATAAACGTTCTCAACCTGAGCACAACCTGCATGACCAGGCATCTAAGTGCAAAGCATGAGATGCAGTGGAGTAGACACCGCAAAAACCAAGAAAGGTCTCTGGCTCCTCCTGCTTCCTCTTCTGCTGCAGTCTCGGCCTCTTCATCCACCTCTGTAGTGACAGTGGCACCTGCCAACCCGCAAACAGAGGATCTGCCAGCAACACTACCACCTGGGTCACCAACCATCTCCACAATGTCCCATGGAAGCGTTCAGCTCTCTATTTCCCAAACACTGGTGCGGAAGAGGAAGTACCCCCCTAGCCACCCACGATCCCTGGTCCTGAATGCCAGCATTTCAAAATTGCTCGCCTTTGAAATGCTGTCATTCCGTCTGGTGGAGACACAGAGTTTTAAAAGGCTGATGTCATTGGCTGTCCCACAGTACGTCGTGCCCGTCGTACTTTTCCAGACGAGCTATCCCTTCCCTGCACAACCAAGTGGGGGACAAAATCAGGTGTGCACTGCGCAACGCCATCTGTGGCAAGGTCCACCTAACTACGGATGCGTGGACCAGTAAGCACGGTCAGGGACATTATATCTCCCTAACAGCACACTGGGTAAATGTAGTGGCGGCTGGGCCTGAGGCGGATAGCACTTTGGCGCATGTCCTTCCACCACCGAGGATTGCATGGCACTTCAGTTTGCCTCCTGTTGCTAACTCCTCCTACTCCGCCTCCTCATCCTCTACCGCCTCCTCATCCGGTCAGCGTAACACCTTCACCACCAACTTCAGCACAGCCAGGGCTAAACGACAGCAGGCAGTTTTAAAACTTTCCTGTTTGGGGGAAAAACTCCACACCGCGCAGGAGTTGTGGAGGGACATGGAACAACAGACCGATGAGTGGTTGGTGGCAGTGAGCCTCAAGCCCGGCCTGGTGGTGTGCGATAATGGGCGAAATCTCGTAGCAGCTCTGGGCCTTGCCGGTTTGACGCACATCCCTTGCCTGGCGCATGTGCTGAACTTGGTGGTCCAGAGGTTCCTGAAGAATTACCCGATATGCCAGAGCTGCTGCAGAAAGTGCGGGCCTTCTGTGCGCACTTTCGGCGTTCTCACCCTGCTGCTGCTCGCCTGTCAACGCTGCAGCGTAACTTCAGCCTTCCCGCTCACCGTCTCATATGTGATGTGCCCACAAGGTGGAACTCCACCTTGCACATGATTGCCAGACTGTGCGAGCAGCAGCAGGCGATAGTGGAGTTTCAGCTGCAGCACGCACGCGTGAGTCGCTCTGCGGAACAGCACCACTTCACCGCCTATAACTGGGCCTCCATGCGAGACCTGTGTGCCTTGTTGCGCTGTTTCGAGTACTCCACCAACATGGCCAGTGCCGATGACGCCGTTCTCAGCGTTACTATCCCAGTTCTATGCCTCCTTGAAAAAACTCTTCAGGAGATGATGGAAGAGGATGTGGCACAGGATGAGGAGGAGGAGGAGGAGGAGGAGGAGGAAGAGGGTTCATTTCCAAGGCTTTCAGGGCAGTCATTTACAAGTGGCTACGAGGCTGGGTTCCTGCACCAACAAGTGCCAGGTACACAATTGTCTGGCAGCAAGGGCACAGTTCTGGAGGATGACGAGGTGGAGGATGAGGAGGAGATGGAGGAGGAGGAACCATGTTCACAGCAGGGTGGCACCCAGACCAGCTCATGTCCATCACTGGTGCGTGGCTGGGGGGATACAGAGGACACAGACGATACACCTCCCACAGAGGACAGCTTTTCCTTGCCTCTGGGCAGCCTGGCACACCTGAGCGATTACATGCTGCAGTGTCTCCGCAACGACCGCCGAGTTGCCCACATTTTAACTGGTGCTGATTATTGGGTGGCCACCCTGCTGGATCCCAGTTACAAGGACAACGTGCCGTCCTTAATTACCTCACTGGAGCGTGATCGTAAGATGCGCGAGTACTAGCTCACGCTGGTAGACGCGCTGCTGGTGGCATTCCCACTTGGAAGCGGGGGTACGGTGGAAGCACAAGGCGAAGGCAGAGGAGGAGGAGGAAGAGGTCGCCAACGCAGCCGGGGCACCGCCAGCACCTCGCAAGGCAGGGTTAGCATGGCCGGAATGTGGAAAAGCTTTGTCAGCACGCCACAACAACCAGCACCACCAGCTGAGATGGAACGTCTTAGCAGGAGGCAGCATTTCACCAACATGGTGGAGCAGTATGTGTGCACACGCCTACACGTACTGCATGACGGGTCTGCCCCCTTCAACTTCTGGGTCTCCAAATTGGGCACATGGCCTGAGCTTGCCCTTTAAGCCTTGGAGGTGCTGGCCTGCCCTGCCGCCAGTGTATTATCTGAACGTGTATTTAGCACGGCAGGGGGCGTTATCACAGACAAGCGCAGCCGCCTGTCCAGAGCCAATGTGGACAAGCTCACGTTCATTAAAATGAACCAGACATGGATCCCACGGGACTTGGCCGTACCTTGTGCAGAATAGATACATATACCGGTGTTCTGACGAAAACTGTCTTGCTATCGGATAGTGCCCGGTCACTTACTGCGCAGGTGCAGTGCTTGCGCAGTACGGAGGACAAGGAGATTCACAAAATCTCCAAAGATGAACGTCGCCTGCGCAGTGAGTGCAGGTTCAAGCCCGACCATCCAAGTGGACATACGGTAGCACATAGTAACAGGGCCCCTCACGGGCTCGCTTGACTAGGCTTCAACCTCGGATGATGTGGCTTGAACCTGGAGTCACCGCGCATCGTCTTCGGAGAGTTTTGAAATCCCCTTGTCCTACGTACTGAGCAAGCGCAGTACAGGGCGGACACTATGCGACAGGGGACAGAATTCGACACATCATTCACCACCAGCCTTACCCAGCCATTGTTGTCTTTTTGAACAGTGTTGGCTACCTCGTCCTCCTCCACCGCCGCTTCCACCTACACCGCCACATCCACCGCCACCTCAACCTCCTACTCCATTTGAATTTTGTCCTCCTAGGTCAAGATTATCATTTTTTCATTTTTTTAAATTTTCAAGTATTTTATTTTCCCACTATCTTATCCATTAAATTGAATAATTTTTTCCAGAAAGTGCGTATTCTGGGGTATTCCCACCATATGTGCGGCATCGTGCCGTTGAGTTTCTGAGGTTCTTAATGACTTCCTGTACCTCTTCTGCTGAGAAGGGGGCCTCCAGCATTTTATTTTTATTTTTTTATTTTTTCTATGTTATTTTAAGCTATTTACCTATCCACATTTGTTTGCAGATCACTTGCCATGCTCTTAACAACATTTTGTTGCCATTTGCAGCCCTCTAGACCCTTTCCATTACTTTTTTACAGCCATTTTAGTGTTCAAAAGTCCGGGTCCCATTGACTTCAATGGGGTTCGGAGTTCGGGGTCAAGTTCGGGTCAAGTTCGGTCCCGAACCCGGACTTTTTTCCGAAGTTCGGCCGAACCCGCCGAACCCGAACATCCAGGTGTCCGCTCAACTCTACTTACCGCATGATGTCATGCGTTTTTTTTTCAAACATATAATACATGCAAGTTTATAACAAGAGTTTTTGTGAATTGCACTTATTTTTTTTTTAACGTTGTGAGATATATTGCAGCAACTCGGATGTGGTAACATATCGCTTAGTGTATTGTGCCCTGTGTCTTGTTCCTAGTAGCCAGGAGTTTCCCCGGTTTGTTCTTTTGGACATGATAGCGGATCTTTAGGGACAGAAGGTATTTATCATGCTGCTGGACCATCAACCCTCTGAGTTCAGTACGGAGTTTAGTCAAGGAGGTGACCTCAGTAACATCCGTGGAGGTTTTGTTTTTGACTTCCAGATTGTGGATATTAATCAAAAGTTTGGGGCCCCATCGAATGGGTCATGCTGGGTCGATGATGTCACAAAGTGGATAGGGCCACCCTGTGATGTCATTTGGTGGCCTCGCCCCTTAAGTATTTAGGAATTGTCAGATGGTAGAGCCTCCTTTTTTAGGATGGTGGTGGCAGCGTACGCCGTGATTGATGCCAGATCAACACTGGGGGGACTTTCTTTTTGTTCTTTTTTTTTTTTTAAACTACTTAAAGACAGCCCGCTGCAGTTGTACTGTGGCAGGTCGACTCTCCTGCGTGAACCGCCATCATTGTACTTTGGCTCGCGCAGGCGCTGTTGGGGGCGCACCCGCCGGTCAGGCAGACTCGATGTTCGCCGGCGACCCACAGTTGCTGTGAGGAGAGGCAGAATGGGGATCTGCCTTTGTAAACAAGGCAATCCCCATTCTCACATGTCAGAGATCTACTGTTCCCAGTGATCTCTGTCATGTTCCAGGCAGCCCATCCCCCTACACACTGAGGGAACACAGCTAACCCCTTTATCGCCCCCTTGTGTTAACCCCTTCCCTCTCAGTGTCATTTTTACATTGATCAGTGGATTTTTATAGCACTGATCAATGTTATAATGTCACTGGTCCCCAAAAAGTGTCATTTGGGGTCAGATTTGTCTGCCACAATGTCGCAGTCCTGCTAAAAATCACAGATCGCCGCCATTACTAGTAAAAACCAACATTTTTTTTATCAACGCCATAACTCTTCTGAAAACCAATCAATAGATGCCTATTGCAATTTTTTTTATTACCAAAAATATGTAGAAGAATATTTATCTGCCTAAACTGATAAAGAAATTATTATTGTTTTTGGATATGTGTTATAGCAGGAAGTATTTTTTTTTTAAATTGTTGCTCTATTTTTGTTTATAGCGCAAAAAAAAAAAAAAAAAAAATGGAGGTGATCAAATACCACCAAAAGAAAGCTCTATTTGTGGGAAAAAAATGATTTTGTCTGGGTAGGGCGTTGCACGACCGCGCAATTGTCAGTTAAAGTAATGCAGTTCCGTATCACAAAAATAGGCCTGGTCATTAAGGGGGGAAATCCTTCCGGTCCTGCTCGCTTGTCCCTCCCCTTTCCTGACCTGCTGGGCTGCATGCTCGGATAAGGGTCTGGTATGGATTGGGGGGGCACACTGTATTATTTTTTAATGCTGGCATTGTTTTGTTTACATTCAGCTGTCAGCGGGGAATTCTGCTGACAGCTGATGAGTCATCGGTTGTTAAGGATGTGGCAGCCACCTGCTCCTTAACAGCCAAAATGCAAACAAAAAACACATTAACCACCTTGCGACCGCCGGCTGTCAAATGACGGCCAGGCGGCGCAGCTCTAATCCTGGGAGGGCATCATATGACGTTCTCCCCTTCTGTGCACTCCAGGGACCGCTCGCGCGCCGCCGGGAGCGCGCGCGCGCTCTCGCCGTGTCACTGGGCACCCGATGCGCGTGCCCAGCGGCTGCGATGTCCGCTGGGCACCCGTGATTGCCCGGTAACACAGCGGGACCATGGATCTGTGTGTGTAAACACACAGATCCATGGTCCTGTCAGAGGAGAGGAGCAGATGGTGTGTTCTCTGTACAGAGAAACACAGATCGGTCTCCTCCCCTTGTGAGTCCCCTCCCCCCACAGTAAGAATCACTCCCAGGGAACATAATTAACCCCTCCCCGCCCCCTAGTGGTTAACCCCTTCACTGCCATTTATACAGGAATCAATGCATTTAAATAGCACTAATTGCTGTATAAATGACAATGGTGCCAAAAATGTGTCAAAAATGTCCGATGTGTCCGCCATAATGTCGCAGTCACAATAAAAATCGCTGATCGCCGCCATTACTAGTAAAAAAAAAAATATTAATAAAAAAATGCTATAAAACTATCCCCTATTTTGTAAACGCTATAACTTTTGCGCAAACTAATCAATAATCGCTAATTGCGATTTTTTTTTTTACCAAAAATATGTAGAAGGATACGTATTGGCCTAAACTGAGGAAAAAAAATGTTTTTTTATATATTTTTTGGGGATATTTAGTATAGCAAAAAGTAAAAAATATTGTTTTTTTTTTTTAATTTGTCGCTCTTCTTTTGTTTATTGCGCAAAAAATAAAAAACGCAGAGGTGATCAAATACCACCAAAAGAAAGCTCTATTTGTGGGGAAAAAATTATAACAATTTCATTTGGGTACAGTGTTGTATGACCGCGCAATTGTCATTCAAAGTGCGTCAGCGCTGAAAGCTGAAAAATGGCTTGGTCAGGAAGGGGGTGAAAATGCACTGTACTGAGGTGGTTAAAAAAATGCATCAAAAACACGTGTTCAAAAAAATGCAACAGAAAACTGCATGACATATGTAGGACTTAATATCCGCTATAAACTATATATGCTAAAGCCCCAACATATCCCACCTATAATAAGAGACAGACAAGGTGTGGAGTAAATGGTATTTAATAAATGTAAATACTTCAATACTCTTTAAACCATTTTACACTCCTTGATACTTGGCTCCTTATTATTATGGGGAAAACCCCAACACTGGTCACTGAAACCACTACGTTTTAACTTTTTTAACTCTTGCCTCCAGTCGGCAAACCCCGGACTCGGAGGCGGTACTCAACTGTCATCAGTGACATAACCTTTTTACCCTTCCGGGTTAAACCCTTCTTAACCCGGAAGTACACTATACACTCCCATCCAATGGATGAGTACTACATGTTACCATACATGTCCTTCTTTAGCTTTACCAACGACCCAAGAAAAAAACGCCCCTCAAGGAACCCTGTACCCAAACCAACCCTACTATCGAACGTTTCCTCCACCGCATGGAGACTGACTGACGTCACTTCCCTTCTACACAATACTTTTCTAGCCTGAGCCGCCCTTCCCTGTAACCACTCCCCTTTTCTTAATACGGCCCATACACAGACACCTCTTAAGGCGCCGCTGCTGCTGAAGTCCAGCACTGTCATGCCGTCCCTGTGCAAACGGCCTGCGTCCTGATGCTCCGGGACTCACTTTAAACTCAACCACATAGATGTGACCTGAGCCTTATGGCCCGTACACACGATCCGAATATTGTACGACCTTTCTCGCTTAATAGTCGCAAGTAGAAATTGAATAGGTAAATAAAGTCACGCAAATAATCGTACGACAGAAAAAAAAACAGAAGTGATGTCATGTGTTGTAATGTATTTGTATTGTATTTTCGGGATGACAACTATACAGACTAAATGAAAATCATACAATCTGGTATAGTACGAGGAAAATTTTCATGCATGTCCGGTCGAATAATATCGGATGAACTGTCGTGATTGGCTCTCGAAAGTAGTGTACACATTATCCGAAAATCGTAGGATTCTTCCTCGGACAACAGTTTTTGTACGATATTTGGATCGCGTGTACAGGGCATTAGTCGTGTAAAAGTGCCAGCCTATTACAATTAGAAAAAGTGTCTGGTTTGATTGGACACCGTGTAAACTTCTATTGTTCTATACTTTCTTTTATTTCAGTACTTACTCTGTTAATCTTTGATATTTTCTTTCCTTTGTTACCCTGATTACTTCCCTTACTGATAATCTGCTAAGAATCCATTCACACTGGGGCAACACAACTTCCAGTGCGACTTTGGGAGGCAACTTGGACACGACTTGAGTATGAATCACAGCGCAACTTGGGGCGACTTACAACGCAACTTTAAGTCGCCCCCAGGCCAGGCAACTTTGGCCGTGGCCAATACCAGAATAATCAGCTCTTGAGGGGGAACTCCACGCCAAATTTTAAATAAAAACTGGCATGGGTTCCCCTCCAAGAGCATACCAGGCCTTTAGGTCTGGTATGGATTTTAAGGGGAACCCCCTAAGCTGAAAAAACAACGTGGGGGTCCCCCCAAAATCCATACCAGACCCTTATCTGAGCACGCAGCCCGGCTGGTCAGGAAAGGGGGTGGGTAAAAGCGAGCGCCCCCCCCCCTCCTGAACTGTACCAGGCCGTATGCCCTCAACATGGGGGTGGGTGCTTTGGGGAAGGGGGGCCCCTTGCGGCCCCCCACCCCAAAGCACCTTGTCCCCATGTTGATGAGGACAAGGGCCTCTTCCCGACAACCCTGGCGGTTGGTTGTCGGGGTCTGCGGGCGGGGGGCTTATCGGAATCCAGGAGCCCCCTTTAATAAGGGGGCCCTTAGATCCCGGCCCCCCACCCTATGTGAATGAGTATGGAGTACATCGTACCCCTACCCATTCACCTTGGGAAAAAAAGTGTCAATAAAAAAAACACACTAGACAGGTTTTTAAAGTAATTTATTAGGCAGCTCTGGGGGTCTCTTCTGACTTTGGGGTCTCTTCCGACTCCTTTGTGCTCTCCGGCCTCTTGTCCCGCTCTCTGGTTCTTCTACCGCTCTCCGGCCTCTTCTACCGCTCTCCGGTTCTTCTGCAGGGCTCCTCCGCTATCTTCTTCCAGCTCTTTTACTAGCGTTGGCCCAGTCTTCTCCATCCTTCTTCCCTCTTCTCTTCTTTCCGATGTTGACACAATGCTTCGCACCTCGCACACAGCATTACAGCGGGAGAGAGCGTCGTGTCAACATCGGAAGAAGAGAAGAAGAGAAAAGGGAAGAAGGACGGAAAAGACCGGGCCAACACTAGTAAAAGAGCTGGAAGAAGATAGCAGAGGAGCCCGGCAGAAGAACCGGAGAGAGCGGGAGAAGAACCAGAGACCAGGAGAAGAGGCCGGAGAGAGCGGAGGAGTCAGAAGAGACCCCCGAAGTCGGAAGAAGACCCTCGGAGCTGCCTAATAAATTACTTTAAAAACCTGTCTAGTGTGTTTTTTTATTGACACTTTTTTTCCCTTAGGTGAATGGGTAGGGGTACGATGTACCCCATACTCATTCACATAGGGTGGGGGGCCTGGATCTGGGGGCCCCCTTATTAAAAGGGGCTCCCAGATTCCGATAAGCCCCCCACCCGCAGACCCCGACAACCAACCCCCAGGGTTGTCAAGAAGAGGCCCTTGTCCTCATCAACATGGGGACAAGGTACTTTGGGGTGAGGGGCCGTAGGGCGCCCCCTTCCCCAAAGCACCCAACCCCCTATGTTGAGGGCATGCGGCCTGGTGCGGTTCAGGAGGGGGGATGCCGCTCGCTCGTCTCCACCGCCTTTCCTGACCGGCTGGGCTGCGTGCTGGTATAGGGGTCTGGTATGGATTTTGGGGAGACCCCCACTCCGCTTTTTCTGCTTAGGGGTTCCCCTTAAAATCAATACCAGACCTAAGGGCCTGGATTGCCCTTGGAGGGGAACCCATGCCGGTTTTTATTATTAGAAAGGCGACATTCTCGCTAAAGTCACTTCAATATAGATGGAGATCCGACTTGGAGGTGACTTCCATTGAATTCTATGGGTACAAGTCGCCTAGAAGTCGGATTTAAGTAGTACAGGAACCTTTTCTAAAGTCGGAGTGACTGCAGTAGTGTGCATTAAGATGGATCCAATCACGTACATTGATTTTTTCATGTAGCGCGACTTGGGACAACTTGAAGTTGGATCCAAAGTTGCCCCAGTGTGAATGGACTCTAAGTATACAACACAACATGTTTGTCTGTAATTCCTTCATCTATAATCTTCTTCTCATTGAGGTTTGTGAATATGGAAGTGTAATGGAAATTAAAGCTAACAATGAAAAATGTGTACATTTGAATCCAGCCACCTTATTGCCCCTATTGGAGGAGGCTGTAGATGGGGGAGACCACATGTCATAGGAATCAGCTGCTGTGAGCCCAGTGCAGGACACACTCCCTGAAGACCCAGATATTTAATATTTTGTAGAGTCATTCCCGGTTTATACTGAGTATGCAGTTTATCACCCAGAAGGATACTGTGTATATAGAGTCATTGGATCCTTTTTCCCCAGCTCAAGAAGCAGAGCTCCATGTTTTAGCAAAGCCTGTGAGCTATAAAAAGAGAGTATATTTATATAGATAGTAGAGAATTAGAGAGCTTTTGGTTCCATTTGAAGGGCCAGAAGTTTGTTTTTACTTCGGCAGGTAAACCAATCAAGCATGCTAAGTTAATTTGATCGGCTGTTTTCAGCCTTCCCGGTTCTTGCTGAGGTAGCCATACTAACATTAAAGCTCACACATGGAAGCAGACCAGGTGACTAAGGATGCTGCATTTACAGCCCCGGACACTTGCTGGGTCTGTGCAACTCACAGATTCCACCCTAGTTCTGGCCCAGTATAGCTGGGATTAATAATTCAACTTTAAGGACCCCAGAACGAGAAGAACAAGTGGTCCACAGTGGGCAACTTCTTATGAAACAGGACATTGGAAAAGGTGATCATTTATGTCTGCCAGCCACTCTTTTCCCTCCAGCTTGACACATGGACCGTGTCATCAGTCACAAGCAGTTATGGCTGCCTTAGTAAATGAGCGTGGGATAGAGCCAGGGTTCACCACAGTTGTTTTTATAACATACCACTTCTTGTTTTACCTGTTACCAAAGGTGTTACCAAAAGCTGAACATCCCTTCCAGAGATTACAAAAAGATATATCCAGATGCCCAAGTCAGGATCTTATGAGTATGCATTTTGTCTGTATGGACATGTTTTTTGGATGTCCAGTGGCCAATGCTACTGCAAAGGCCACAGTAAAAAGTGTTATCAGAAGTAGTTTGTAAGTACAGAGAGTAACGGAGGAAATCATTTTTATAGGAGAGTCCTTACTAGAAGTTTTGAGGTTTTATTTTTACACTCCCTACTGTCTACAATGTAGCGGACAAAGTAGAGTAAGAAACTTTTGTCTGAGTGTTCTCTTATAATTTATCAGGCCCCTAAGGGGATGTTGGACTCTCTCCCTATGGGATTTGGTTGGGGAGTGTGTTATTCACTTGCTTATATTTTGTCTCAGCAGCTGAAGTCCTCCATTCGGATCTCACAGAGAATGTTGCTGATCTTTTAAGGTTTTTGACAAACTCATTTATGTGTTTTCTCCCCAATTCCAGATCCTAAAAGTTTGGAAGGATCTAAAACTAAAGCCAGGTGACTTGTGGATTGTTAAGAGACATTTATATATATAAGGAAATGTTTGGAGACTCAATACAGAATCTATTTCATGTACAGTTTTGCAAAACTTGAAGGAAAGTCACCTGGATCCACACCAGACCCTGAAAAAATGACTAAATTAAAGAAATATCTGAGTTTGATTTGTTTCCCTTTTGCAATCACAGTCTAGGGTACTTAATGATTTAATTACTTTAATGTAAGGGATATATATTTGAAAAGTAGTTTAGCCATGTTGAAGTCATATTTGTCTTTTGTACCTCTTCCATTTTATGTAGAATTGTCTGTGTTTACATATTGCTGATAAGTCAGCATACCAACAATTAAGCTAGAAGGCCATTCTGGCCACAGGAGTGTACAGCCAGTACTCTGTAAATATGTCTTATCAATCATTTGTTTTTCACAATGAAAAGTCATTTTGTAATGAAAAAAGCTGCTCAGCTATTATTTTCTCCACAATGGAGTTTTTGCCTCTTTGGCCAGGACTACCTCCACCTAAGCATGTGGAGGTTCCAGGTTAAAGGTGATAGCAGGTATGGTTAGTGATCAAAATATTGATCAAAAGAGAGGAGATGTAATGGAAATTTGTAAGTTCTGTATATAATTGTATTCTATTTTGTATGTATTGCACACTGCCCTCACTGTGCACACGGCACTAATAATGTTTTCAGTACATGTTTACATTCTTTCGAGTCCTGATTAGAATTAGCCTGCCTATGATACGCCCCTTGTACCATAAATGAACAATTGTAATATTAATGTGATACCTACGTAATCATGTGTATAAAACCCTGAATTGCGTCATAATAAAGGAGAACGGTTATTTGGAAAGATGCTGAGCGTATCTTTTGTGTCTGTTCCCTACTGCAGTAGTTATTATTAATTTGGAACCACTAATCAATATGAGGATAGGAGTTGCCTATCTATAAATTTCCAAGACAGAAGCGATACACAAGAGACGTGTACTGAACGCTTTCCTTCTTCCTTCTCCTACATGACTTTCATCTTATGTCACACTTTGTTACCAGACTCTTTTGTATTTCTTTGCTGGACTTGTAAAAATATCTAATAAATATCTAATATAAAAATAAATCCTCTTTATGTTGGTGTTGTGTGAGGACCATTATAACACATTGTCTACTGTATTAAATGTCCTTGTAACTTGACCAGTGTAGCCTAAATGTCCCTTTTACCTGCTATACCTTAATGACCATTGTACTCCCACCCCCTTTACCTTCCCACTTAAGAGATGAGACCACACCTTTTATTTGGAGTAAAATGGCTACAACAGCCTATTTATTAACAAATGAAATACACTCCAACCAAATATATATATATATATATATATATATATATATATATATATATAAAACCATAAATATATATCTATAACCATAAATATATATCTATATATATAAATATAACCATAAATATATATCTAAACAACGACAGAAATGTCTAACCCGATCTGGTGATCTCTGACGGTGACCCAAATTATACCAAGCAACAAAATCACTGCGGTACCCCTTTAAACTTTTTACCAGGCCGCCAAACTGTGAACTCTCAGAGACAACTTTTTGTCAGTGAAACAAACAAGTATTCCCTCCAACGTTCAGGAATACCCCTGAGGGGCCGATACACGATGAGCCCGACACCCTTTTCAGATCACATCTGATTTCTGACCGTCACAGCCTGAAAGGGGGACTACCTCAACCTTGAGGGCAACCCCACAACCGGAGAGCTTTTTGGATTCCTTCCTGGAGACCCAGGGCCCACAGATCAGTCCCTACGTCGGAGAGGTGAACTCCATCTCGTCTCAAATAGAGCCCGATGTTGATCTCCAACTCCCTGTGCCTGATGACGATCCCGCCATTCTGGACCCCAAACCTTCCAATTACTTTGTTTATCCTTATCCGCGTCTTATTAATACTCTCCACCGACCTCGCCCATCTCCAAACAGTTCTGGCCACTATGTCGGACCAGACCAGGATGGTATTCGGGAACCTTACCCGCAGCTTCATAAAGTCAGCCTTTATGTCCGCCAGTATATCCCTCACCTTCCTGAGCCCCAGATCATTCCCACCAGCGTGAATAACCAAGATGTCCGGTGGCCTGTCCCTCTGTGCAAACCTCTCCACCTCCCACATCACTCTTTCCCACTTCAAACCCGGAAATCCAGCCATTTTATACAGGTCTCCCTCCTGGAAATACCCAGTTGCCTGCCATTTGGTCTCGCATCTCCTCTCCTGGCCCCCAACACACCTAGGAGTGCCCTAAGATCCAAACAAGGCGTGGATAACCTTCATCTGGAATGAAAAATACACAAAATAACTGGCGTATGCAAACAACCCACATCAGAAACTGCACTTTGTTTTTTTGTTTTTTATATTACTCCACCACCAACTGTGGCCTTATACAAGTCCGAAATCTCCTTGATTCCCAACGCCCAATCCTATGGACAGCCACCTCGTCCAACCCGCACCTGGCAGCTTCAGTGGCTGCCCCAATGTGGAAGGAGTGAGATGCAAACTCCTTACTGTTCAAGCCTAATGCCTCCAGACATTTTCTGAATACTGACACAAATTGATATTTAGACAGGTACGACCCGTCTTCATGCCGCAAAAACGGTCCTGCCCCCTCCAACCTCACCTTTTTAAACTCCCCAACCGCTGTAACCGTACAAACACTCGAGCTCGGTGGGCAAACAGCGACACCACCGTCCCCCTACCTTGTTGATCCGTCTTGGATCTGCGCAACAGAAGTCCCAACCTATCCCTTGTCCAATGCACATCCTGTTCCAACAACCCACCGCAACGCTTTTTGACGGGCTAATCAACTCCCTGATCCAAAAAGCCCCATAAAAAGTCAATGAAAATGCCGCCGTAAATAGCAATGTCTCATACAGGGATGTACAAACTGAGGGCAACCATGCACATATCGCCATCAAGTTGGTGAATGTGACCGGTCGCCTAGCGTCCTTCTTTTTATGCTGTTTACGATAACCTTTCAATGCCTGCCTAACCCAAAAGTCCTTAGTCCAATCCTGCCCCCCAAGCAATTTGAAGAGAAACGCCAAACCTGCCAGCTTCTGATCAATTGCCACAACTGACAATCCCTTCTCCATGTTCATGGCCACCAAGTATAGTACCAGCAAGCGCCGATCAGGTCCCTGATCACTTACCCCGGATTCCCAAATCAATTCCAACCACTCCTTCCAGACCTTCGAGTACGCTGATCAGGTAGACTCGCTTACTGACTGGCGGACCCATCCCGCGGCGGTGCCAATGGCAGCTCGCACATCCACGCCGGGCAAGGAGCCCCTGTCTCCTCGGCTTCTGGCGCCAACTCCCTGAACTTGTCCCACTGAAAATGAGACAGGGCGTCTGCCAATGAGTTCTCTACCCCCGGGATATGCACAGCATAAATAAAAATATTCAACTGTAAGCACCTAAAAACCAATTGACGCAACAACCGGATAACCGGAGGAGAGGAAGCCGACATTCTGTTGACTACCTGCTCGACCCCCATGTTATCGCAGTTTATCCAAAGTTTAAGGTTCCTAAATTCCTCACCCCATAGCTCCAGAGCTAAGACCACAGGGAAGAGTTCAAGCAACACCAGGTTTCCCAGCAGCCCTGCTCCAGCCCACGCCTGAGGCCAAGGTTCCGCACTCCACCTGCCCCAAAAGAATGCACCGTAACCCGTTGAGCCTGCTGCATCGGTGGCCAAGTCCACGTGAAAATTGCTCACCTGGCCGGTCATCCATATGGCCCTACCATAAAAGCCAGACAAGAATTCATGCCAGACGCGCAAATCCTCCCTATGTTCCAGCCACATCGAATGAAATGGGTAGGTACTTTCACTCTAGCTTTAGCTGCCGGCAAAATACCCTCCCCATGGGAATGATCCTGCAGGCAAAATTAAGCTTGCCCAACAGCGACTGCAAAGTTCTGAACTGTACCTTCTGCCGCCCTTGTATCTCCCTAATCTCCTTCTGCAAGTCATCCAACTTGTCCCTGGGCAATCGACATTCCATTGCCCTGGAATTGATGACGATCCCTAAAAAGCTTAGTTCCTCTGTTGGCCCCTCCATTTTTTCCTTTGCCAAGGGAACCCCGAACCTGCCCGCGATGTTCTGCAACATGGACAAAATAAATCGCACACACAGCGGAGGCAGGTGGGCCAACGCACAGAAAGTCATCCAAATAGTGGATGACTGACTCCAGGCCCGAAACATCCCTCACCACCCATTCCAGAAAGGAGCTAAACGTTTCAAAGAAAGCGCACGATATCGAGCAACCCATGGGCAGGCACTTATCCACATAAAACTGATCACGCCAGTGACACCCCAACAGCTTAAAACTGTCCGGATGTACTGGTAGCAGCCTAAAAGCTGATTCAATATCAGCCTTTGCCATAAGTGCCCCCTGCCCAACTTTCCTCACCCATCGCACTGCCGCGTCAAAAGACGTGTACGACACCGTACACGGTTCTGGATCAATGAAATCATTGACCGACCCCCCTTTTGGAAAGGACAAGTGGTGTATCAATCGGAATTTGGCGGCCTCCTTCTTGGGGACCACCCCCAAAGGCAAAACCACCAAATCTGGCCAAGGCTTTTTCTCAAATGGACCCCCCATGTGCCCCATGGCCACCTCCTTGTCCAGCTTCTCATCCCCCACCCCCGGGTGCAATAACGCCGTTTCCAAATTCCTCGCCACTGGCGGCATCACCGCCAGTGAACACGGAATCCGGAAACCGTCCCTAAAACCTGAGGCCAGCAAACGCGCCGCCTCCCTATCCGGATACTTACTTAGAAAAGGAAGCATCCTTTCCACGGTCACCGGCGTCGTCCCTTTTGTGACCAGGGTCGCCGGCCCGCTTCCCCCTCTTGAAGCACCTGGAAAGCATGTGGGCTCCCCCACACCCTGAGCATTCGTGCTTAAACTTGCACGTTCCACCAAATTTACAGGCTCCCTCGTTGAACTGCCAGCACACTCTCCACTTCTTTCCGTCCGGCAGTCCTGAGGATGGCCTACTCCGGCCCCCCCCTGAAGAAACTGAAGCGGGGCCCGGGCTGAAGACATAAGCCTCATCCAGAGGCTGATGTCCTTGTGGTCCCAACGCAATTCCGACCGGACCTCCTTACGCTGCCTGAATTGCTCGTCGTAACGTAGCCAGGCCACTCTCCCATACACTTTATGTGCCTCCCCGATGACACCCATATAGCAAAATAACGCCAAGCAATGCTCGGGGGTTCTTTTCCCCAATGACGCTGGCCAAAATGGTGAATGCTTGGAGCCAATTCCCAAAAGTGCGCGGTATCAGCCGATACCGTCGCTTTTCTTCATCCTCTTTTTTAGAGCAATCTGGCTTTACCCTATAGAGATTGAATTTCTCAGAAGCAGCAAAAACATTTCCATGTACTCACCCTTGCCAAACTTCTTGCGTACCTCCTGTTTCAAGTGTGCTCCCAGCGGGCCCTCAAAGCACACATATACCTCACACCTTGCTGCATCAGCGATCCTGACCACGTCGGTCCTCGCCGCCGGCTCCTTGTCACCCTTCTCTGCCACGTTGTCTGTTACTACCTCCTCCCCTGATTGCCCTGCCTTCATTATCGCTGCAGGCGCCTTCACCCCGGTACCCCCGACCCCTTTTTGTGAGTCCCAACCCCCGGTGCTCTCCGCGGGGCGACCTGGCAATGCTGACCCTGACCGCCCCCAAATTTCCCAACCAGAGCCCTCAGCCCCTCCAACAAATCCGTCATCTGCACCGTGGGCTCCCTGACGTAGGCTGGTCCGCCGCCGTCCCTCTACTACTAGCGCCAGGCACCATAGACTCCCTCGTGCCCACCCTGATGACACCCAGCAAATCTTGTAATGCATTTGAGAATAAAAGTGTATGGTTAGACTCACCAGGCTGACCGGGAGGTCTCCCCACAGCCGGTCTGCTGCTCTCCCTCGCTGGCACCTGTGGTTCTTCCTCCTCTGAGATTTCACCTTCCGACCTTTCCTTCCGTTCGCGGTCTGGTGATCCTGAAAGCCCCCTGGGTGAATGGACCATGGAGGCCGCGTCCCCAGGCGGAGATGTGTCCTGCCTTCTTGGTGGCGTACCCTCCACCTCAGACCGGCGGCGCAAACCGGACCTGAGAGCCTCCCTGTGTTTTGCTTGCTGTCCTCCCTTCCGATAGCTGCCTGCTGATTGACCCTCCGGTAGGCCCCGCCCCTTCGCTGACTACAAAGGGGTCCCCTTGTTAAAGGGGGCTTCCAGATTCCGATAAGCCCCCCGCCCGCAGACCCCCACAACCACCGGGCACGGTTGTGGGGATGAGGCCCTTGTCCTCATCAACATGGGGACAAGGTGCTTTGGGGGTCTCAGACCCCCAAAGCATCCTCCCAATGTTGAGGGCATGTGGCCTGGTACGGTTCAGGCTCTTTTCCTGCGGCCTACCAGGTTGCGTGCTTGGATAAGGGTCTGGTATGGATTTTGAGGGGGACCCCACGCCATTTTTTTTGGCTGGGTTTCCCCTTAAAATCCATCCCAGACCTCAAGGGTCTGGTATGGATTTTGAGGGGGACCCTACGCCATTTTTTTTTTTGGCTGGGGTCCCCCTTAATATTTATCCCAGACCTGAAGGGCCTGGTTATTGAATTTGGGGGACCCCTACGCTTTTTTTTTTTTTTTTTTTTATCAATGATTTTTTTTTTATGAATGGCTTTCAATGAATGACTGTTCTCTGTGTTACGGGAGCCGACAATTCATTATAGCCGCGAGTGATTTTAAATAGCTTTCTTTCCTGCAAAAATGACACTTTTTGCAGAGACAGTTCTAAGCACAGGAAACATGCACCCCTTTACATGCATACTATAGACACCCCCCAGGTACGAAATTTAAAGGAATATTACACTTTTATTGTTTCACTTTAAGGCATTATTAAAATCACTGCTCCCGAAAAAACGGCCGTTTTTAAACGTTTTTTTGCATTGATACATGTCCCCTGGGGCAGGACCCGGGTCCCCAAACACTTTTTATGACTAACTTTTTAAAAATAAATGACTTCAATGACTGTTCTCTGTATTAAGGGGGACGGGAGCCGACACTTTATTATAGCCGTTCGTGTCCCCATTGACTTCAATAGGGTTCGGTGTTCAGGGTCAAGTTCGGGTCAAGTTCGGTCCCGAACCCGAACTTTTTTCTGAAGTTCGGCCGAACCTGCCGAACCCGAACATCCAGGTGTCCGCTCAACTCTAATCAGAAGGTTATTCTTCAGAATTCACATGAAAAAAACTGACATATCAGTATACTGTACAGTATAGTCTGGTCTGAAGGACACACAGATCTCACTCATTAAAGTGTCCTGTACACCTTTCCCTGACAAAGTGGCCACTAAAGAGCCACACAATGTGGTGTTTGTGTTTTAACCTGTTTTTATGATGAATAAATACCGACCTTCCTGAAGAATCCTCTTGGAAGCATCTTATTATTGAATGGAGGTCTCTGCTGACCACACACGGCTTCCATTTTGGGGTCTTCTCCTTTTTATCACCTGACCTCTCTATAGACATCTTACTGGCTGATACTTTGGTGCTGATTAGTACCAGTCTTGGCTATGAATGGAACAGATTTGTGGAGGCGACACCTAGAAATATGAGTCTGTATACATTGTGGCCCTAAACAGGGTAGGATTCCTTTGTGACCCCGATATACCAAATAGATGAATGGCGGGTAGAAGGTACTGATTGACCCTCATAGTTATGGGTTGTAAATGACAGAAACCCATCCAATTCTAATACTTTCTTTTTTTTTTTTTTTTTTTTTTTTTTTTTTTTTTTTTTTTTTTCTTTTTTCTTCCACCTCAGCAAGAATCCCAAGGGGACTGAATCAGTAGCGCCCTCAACAGCGTCCCTATTTGTCTTAACATCATTGTGGAAATAGTTTTTTTTTTTTTTTTTTTTTTTTTTTTTTTTTCCATATTCACAGCCTTAACAACACCTGTGGGAGCTTTTCCATTAATTCTTGCTTGAGCTCGCTCCATTACCATTAGAATTCAAAAATCATTAAATAACCCAGCACCCCCCCCTTCCCCCCCCATCCCCGCCCCCCCCCCCCCCCCCCCGCCCCCCCCCTCCCCCCCCTCCCTTCACCCCCCTGCCGCCGGAGTCTCCCCAAAGTGGCTAGAATGGTTTAATCCTAATTTTGATTTACTGGCTTTTGATTAGGTTAGATGTCTACCAACTGTCTCTGATCCTACTTTCTTAAGGCTTCGGCATAGCTCCAAGCCTTTTTAAACTTTCTCCAGCCCTCCCATTTAGTTCTCGTGTCCTCTCTTTCCTCTGCCCCACTGTTAGCTAGGCATTCCAAGGTGTATGTTCTTTCCACTGCGTCGACCCATTCCCAAATAGGCGGGGTCTCTTGGTCCCTCCATCTTTTTGGAATTACGCGTTTCGCTGCATTGAGCAAGTGAGGTACCAAGGATCCTTTGTATTGCCTGGTTCCTACCTCTGTGGCGTGCATCAGTACAGCCCAGGGGTCGTTTCTTACTACGACTTGGGTTATTTCCTCTATATTCTTGAGGATGGAACTCCAAAATATTTTGATTTTTGGACAATCCCACCAAAGGTGGCCCATGGTTCCCCTCTTTTTACAGCCTCTCCAGCAATCTGCTGAGGCTTCTGGCTGGAATCTATTTATTTTGTCGGGGGTCAGATACCAGCCCGATAAGCATTTGTAGTTGGTTTCTGCCGTTCTCATGTCGACCGCCGAGCTATGGGTATGCTTGAAGATTTTTTTAATTAACCCCGTGTGTATTGGTGTGCCTAATTCTCCCTCCCATTTCTTGAGAAACGGCGGCTCCTCCGGTCTATCTTTCGACAGCAAGAATTTATAAATTTTTGTAATTATTTTTTTTGTGTTTTCTGCTGTAAAGATGCGTTCCATCGCCGTAAGGTCTTCCCGTCCTCTCAAAGGGGGAGGGATCGAACCTATAAAGTGACATAGCTGCCGGTACCGCCATTCATCAATTGTGAATAAATCGTTTTTTTTTTGTTTTTTTTTTGTAAATCTTGCATAACCAAGATTTTCCCCCTACTTATTAAATCTCCTAACCGTGAATTTTCGTTTTTTAACCACTCCCCTCCCATTTCTCTTCTTCCTGGGGGAAAGAGGTCGTTTTCTTTAAGTGCAATTAAAGGTGAATTAAATTTTATTTTCAATTTTTTGTGGATTTTATCCCATACCTTGAGAGTGTTTATAGTGATTGAGTGCGTTTTCTCCCCTAACCTTCTATATTTCGGGGGGTTCCAAATAGCTTTTCCTAATTGTGCTTCACTCAGTGCTTCTTCTAGGCTTACCCATCTTTTCACGCTCGGCGCCTTCCCCCATTCTGGTATTCTTAATAGTACGGCTGCGTAGTAATAGTTAATAATGTCGGGTACCGCTAGGCCCCCCTGATCTTTGTCCATTTTCAGAGTTTGAAGTGAAATTCTATGTTTTTTCTGTTGCCACACAAAATCCATGATAATTGTTTTTAATTTCCTCAGGTATTGTTCTGGTAAGGAGATTGGTACCATTTGAAACTTATAGGTTATTAACGGGAGTACCATCATTTTAATCGCATTGATACGGCCAAGCCAAGAGATGGGTCTATTCTTAAACTCTTGGCATTTCTTTTTTACTTCATCTAGGAGAGGGAGATAATTAGCCTTGTATATTTTCCCTATAGTGTTAGTCAATGTAATTCCTAGATAGTTAATCTGTTTTTTCCATGCGAATTTATATGTTTTCATAAGGTCCCGTTTCTCTGTCTTATTTATATTAATGCTAAGTATGAAAGTTTTTGCTTGGTTGATCTTAAAATTTGAGATTTCCCCGAACGTACTAATCAGTTTCAAAATATTTGGCAATGATTTCTGTGGAGAGCTTACATAAAAAAGGACGTCATCTGCAAATGCCGCAAGTCTATGGTCTTCCCCTCCCACCACGCAGCCTTCGATACCCGGATTTAGCCTTATCGATGCCAACAGGGGTTCCAGCGAGAGTATAAACAAGAGAGGGGACAGGGGGCAACCCTGTCTTGTCCCATTATGCATTTCGAAGAGGGAGGAGATGGTTCCGTTCACTTTAATATTGGCTTTTGGCTGGCTATACAGGACTCTTATTTTCTGAATTATTTTGGGTCCAAAACCCATGGCCTCCAAGGTACTAAACAGGAACCCCCAGTCTACTCGGTCAAACGCTTTTTCAGCATCGATAGACATTAGTAGACTGGGGGTTCGGGCAGCCCTCATTGCTTGCATCACTAGTAAAGTTCGAACACTATTGTCCCTGCCCTCTCTTCCCGGCGTAAAGCCCACTTGATCCGGGTGGATCAACTCATCTAAGCAGCCCTTTATACGTTCCGCTAAGATCTTCGCGTAGAGCTTTGTTTCGAAATTTAACAGAGATATCGGCCTGAACCCCGCGCACGTCGAGTCGTCTTTCCCTTCCTTACGCAGAACCGTGATTGTAGCTGACAATGAAGCCTCGCTCATGCGAAACTCGGAGCCAAGGCCGTTCATGTAGCTGAGGAGTCTGGGTACTAGAATCTCGCTGTAGGTTTTGTAATAAAGAGCCGTGAACCCATCGGGGCCTGGGCTCTTGCCCATTGGCGAGTTGTTCAAGGCTCTTGAGATTTCCTCCGCGGTAATTGGACTTTCCAGCCTTTCCCTATCCTCTGGTCCTAGGGACTGCAACTTAGCTCCTCTCAAGAACTTATCGATTTTATCCCTATTCTCTCCCTTTTTTCCGTCCCCCTTTTGCCCAACGGAGTAGAGTTCCTCATAGAAATCCCTGAACGTCGACGCGATATCTTTAGAAATAAACTTCACCTCTCCTTTTTTATTTTTTATTTTTTCTATAAAATTTTTGGACTTATTTTTTTGGAGCACCCTTGCGAGTACTTTGCCTGACTTGTTGCCCCAGATGTAGCGATCTTTGGTGATTTTGTTAAATACTTGTTTGGCTTCCTGTTCTGTCCATTCTTTTAGCTCCTCTCTCTTAAAAATTATCTCTTGGAGTATTGCCTGATGCTGATTGGGGTCCCCCTTGTGTTTTTGTTCTAAGGTTTTTATGTCGTTCGTCAGGTTGTGTATTTTTCTTAGTCTATCTCTTTTTTTCCACGACGCCTTTGAAATCAGAACCCCCCTAATGAAGGCCTTATGGGAATCCCATAGACTCGACCCCATTACCTCCCCATTATCGTTCGTTTTAAAGAACCATTCCAACTCTTTCCCCACGCTTTCTCTGATTTCTTTGTCCATTAAAAGCTCTTCATTAAGCTTCCACCCGCTGCTCGGCGGTCTATGTTCTGGAATATTTAAGTTCATGCTGACCGGTGCGTGGTCTGAAAGTGTTACAATCTCGACCTTGGTATCTGATACCCTCTCTAAAAGTCCATGGTCCACCCAGATGTAATCTAGCCTCGAGTACGTCCCGTGCACAGGGGAGAAAAAGGTATAGTCTCTGATCTGAGGGTGCTGCACTCTCCATACATCCACCAGTTGCTCAGAGCTCATCTTCTTCTTTAATAATTTCAGTTGAGCACTTCCCGTCCCCTGTGCACCGGACGAGCTATCCACCTCGGGGTCCAAGACCAGGTTTAAGTCACCCATCAATATCAAGTAGCCCTTTCTGAAGGATCTTAGCTTAGCTAGGATCTTGACCATGAATTCCGGGGATCTCGTATTTGGGGCGTATATGTTTGCAAGGGTGTAGGGTGTCCCATAGAGGGTGCCCCTTAAAAAAAGGAACCTTCCCTCTGGGTCTGTCTGTCTATCTTCTATATTGAATTGCAAGTCGCCTGCCAACCCTATCGCCACCCCTCTCGTCCTGCTAGAAGCTGTGTCGCTATAGTACCAAATGGGGTGTTTTTTGGAGAACAACTTGATATTGGATGAGAGAGAGATGTGGGTCTCCTGCAGAAAAACCAGGTCCGCGCCATATCTCTTCAATTCGTCCAAAACCCTAAACCTCTTGCTTGGGGCATTCAACCCTCTCACGTTGTAGGTCAGACATTTTATTACAGGCATCCTAATTTTGTTGTCATGGCCTCAGCCACTCTAAAGTGACCCCCGGCGGCAGGGTCCCCCTCCCATGTTCCTTTCTCTCTCCCAACTGCCCCCTTACCCACTCCTATCCCCTCCCCCCTCCTCCCCGCCCAACCCCCTCCCCCTCCCTCTCCCCACACCCCCATCCCCCCACCCCCCTCTGGTCTACTCCCCTCTAACCCCACTTGCCCTACTCTGGGTCTCTGAACCCAAGGGTGCCAACTCCTCTTGGCCTCCCCTAAGCTCATGATCTCCGGAGAGGGAAGATTTTGTGCCCGTCCTAGCCCTTCCGCCCCCTACCCCGATGTACAAGGGCTAGGGGTGCGGGAGACCAGGCTAGGCCGAGCGTACCCAAACGGGATTGGGCCCTCGTTGTTATCCCGGCCACCTCCCGACCCCCCCCCCCCCCCCCATAGCCTCCCCCCCCCCGCACCAGCCCCCAGCCCAAATTCAACTCATTCCACCCAACCCGAGAGATCAGGGACCGAGATCTCAAATTTCCTGCAAAACTCTGTCAGTTCCTCGGGGTGTCTCAGAACAGCCGATCTGCCCTCTTTTGAGCCTACCAAGCATGCCGGGAACCCCCAGTTATATTTAATGTTGTTATTACGGAGGGACTCTAAGAGGGGTCTCTGCATCCTCCTCCTCTCGAGGGTCCTGGCAGACAGGTCGGCATAAATCTGGATTTCAGCCTCTTCAAACTTGAGAGGTGTCTTTCCTCTAATCTTTTGCCATATTTCCTCCCTGTCTTTGAAGAAGCTGAATCGAACTATAACGTCCCGGGTTCTGCCTGTCTCCACTCGGTCTGCTCTACCGATCCGGTGTACTCTTTCTAGTTTGGGGAACTGGTCTTCCCCTGTTCCTATTATAGGGGCGAAAATCTTCCTCACGATTAACTCCAGGTTCTCCCCCCTTCGTTCGGGGATAGCTCTAACCCTCAGATTCAGCCTTCTGTCGCGGTTCTCCCGGTCTTCCATTTTATAGGCAATGTCTCTCTGGTGGATCTGAATTTTCTTGAGTTGTAGCTTTAGTTCTAGGATTTCTTGGTCGGTGTTGTCCGCTCTCCTCTCCGTCCCCTCCACCCTGGTTAGCAGCTGGCCCATATCATCTCTTATTTTGCTGACTTTGCTTTTGAACACGTTTTCCAGCCTCAACATCATCTCCTCCATATCCCTTTTGGACGGAGGTTGCGAGCCCAATGGTGGCTCCTCCATCCTGCTCACGTCCCCCTCGCTCTCAGTTGGGGATTCCGTCCTCGGGTGTTCTTGTGCTACGTCTGATTTGCGGGGTTTATCTTTTCCCTTTCCCTTGTCCTTAGTGACCTTTGGGGAGTGGTCAAGTCCAGGGGCTGTCGGACTGGCCCCCTGCCTGAGATAGTGCTTTATGGAGCTTGAGTCGCTTTTTTGTGCTTTTGTGGCCCCTTTCTTAGGCAATTTGTTGGGGTCTTTGCTCATGGTGTTTCTTTTTGTTCCTCTTATTCTTTTCCCCAGCTTAACAGTATATCGTTCCAGTCGCCTATGGTTGTTCCTCTCTCCTTCTTACTCTCCTTCCCTCTCTTTCCCCCTCCTCCTCCCTACCCTTTCTAATTGGGTATGTCTGCACTGCTCTGAAGAATGCCCCGTGCTTCAGGAAATACCCTCCTGAATGTTATGGCAGGATGAGGCTGGACTTGGGCTAAGCAGGGTATACTAGATTCGCTGGATTTGTCCTCGAACGTTCGGGGGGGATCGGGGGGGATCCCAGGGGCGGTGAGGGGATATTCCAGGGAAAACAAACACCGCGACCGGCCTTCCTCTTTATTCCTGCTCTGGCTCGGAAATTGTAATCCCCTCAATAAAAACACCACCCTCCAGGGGCCGTATCTCAAGCTGCAGTGAACCCTAACGTAAATCGCTGTCTGTTCCTTGATAACAGGCTCCCTGCTCAAGAGGGTTGAGGGCAACAATTCGCAAATCGAGTCTCTATGTGTTTATGATGTCTTTGACATGGGTTAGGTCCTCAAGGGGGGAGATACCACTTAAGGGGTGTTAACAAGTAGGTCTATCAGGGCTCAATATGTTTATGATGCCTATAATAGAATTTCGGTGCTGAGGGGGTCGCGGGGGAGTCTGGCTTCACGTATTCCGTCCCACCCACTGTTACTCCTCACTCCACTCATACGACATTTGATTCAGTTTAAAGGACACTTATCAGATTTACAAACAAGCAGAGGAGGAAAGGTGCAGCAAAACAGCGGGGGCCATAGGAGGGCGAGGCCTCCCGTACTCCGCCCCACCCACTGATGTTCTCAATTCCGCCTTTTAACTTGTTGACTTCAAATTAAATGCAGTTTCTCTGGTTTGCAGTCCGGTACAGGAAAACATTCAAAAAAAAAAAAAAAAAAAAAAAAAAATTCCTTAGACTGGTCTCTATATGGTGTCTGTAATAAGTGTTGGATCGTGGCGGGTCATGGGGGGGGGGGGACCACCCCACCCGCTCCGTGCAGTTGGCTGAAACTCCTTGTACCACTCCTATAGCACTATTGAGTTTCGAGAGCCCCTAGATTAATTTGCAAGACTCGGAAAATTTTGTGGAGCGATAATAAGGCTTTAGTACAAAAAAAAGGGGGGTCATGAGGGGGTACCCCCCATTGAGACTCAATGATCTGCCCTCCTCACATTATTCAGTTCCATTTAAACAGGTATTAATCAGATTTGGAAACAGGACCTCAAGCAACGAAACTCTCCCTCTGCCCCGGGAAACAGTCATACATTGTACATGATCACCAAAAATCTTCCAAATAGTATTCAGCTTGTTTAGTTATTACTGCTGTTTTACCTGTTTTACTTTCACTTTTAGATCGGTCCTTAACCTAAGGTCCGTTACCGGGCCATGTACTCACGGACCAGGGAGGGTGGGTGGTTGCTTCCACGAGTGGGGGTTCCGAGTGTTGAATCCTCATTCCCTTCCTATGGTCTGCTGGAGCCGGGCTGCATGCGGGGGTGGGCGGCGGGCGGGGGGGAGGCAGGGGAGAGGGCGTTCAGGCCACGCTCGCCGGGAGTTGGAGCCGCATCAAGGGGCACTTCCTGCGCTCCTTACGTCCTCCGGCGGGGCCACGATGGTCTCGGCTTCTCGGGCGGCGCATGTGTCATCCACACGCTCGTGCTCGTTCCACGGGGTGCCGGCGTTCTCCTCCGCCTCGCTCCTGACCTGCCTGGCTGACGAGCTCAAGCCCCTCCCTCCGTGCTGATCGCGCTACGTCAGCACGTCCATCTCCTCCGTCCAATTCTAATACTTTCTAATTGGACAACCAGCAAGCCAATTTTTATCCACAGAAGGGAACAAATCCTCCTTATTGGTTCCATTCATTGCACTACAAATGAGTTTATTATTGTTTGTGCTCCTTCCAGGTGATGTCATCTCGGGTCATCTCCTGATGTCATGGCGACCTCTTCCTCCTCCTCTTCCTCCTCCTCCTCACAAGGTATGACTGCTGATCCTGACAATCCTTTCCAATGTTTTCCTCCATCTCACATCTCCGGAGATTGGAATTAGATGATAGGACGTCTTATGTCTCCGTAGTCTGGACATTTCCTGTAGACATCTGGTCATTCCACCCATTAGAAGAGTTCAGGAGTTTTCATCAATTCCACCATCACATTCCCGTGTCTTCAGATTTTATTTATCATTGATGGAAATGATCTTCTGAGATGGTCCAGTGATCCATAATGACTGGAGGACCCCAAATCGTATGGCTATTTGTGTAGTGGTCGGGGGAATTCTTTGTCTATAATCCTAAGGAGAAAACAGCCCCATGTCACATGACACATACTGCTGGGAGATTTGGGGGTAATCAGAGTTCTTAGTTCAGACTGATCAGACACATCATTATTCAGGGGGGGGGTTTAAAGGTTTTATATTTTTCTTGTAGTTTACTATGAAACAATCAATAAAGATGTTTAAGATGATCATCCATACATATACATTAGGAGGTCTGTATATAAAATAATTACTATGAGTTTGTGTCATTTGAATAGTCATCACTAATCATCCCCATAATTTGTCTAATAGTTTTACTTCCTATGATCATCAGCTCATAATACATTATTTTCTTGAAATATCTCAACCAGTAAGATATGGCATTATGACCACTAGATGGAGCTGATGATCATAGGAAATAAACATATTAGACACATTATAGGGATGATTCATGAAGGTGATGTTTTTAAAAAAATAGCCCCCCTAGGTGTTTGCACCCAATATTAATCCATCTGAGAGGTAACTTACCACTATGGAGGCAATCATATGGAATTACCCCAGGGAACCTGATCCCACCATAGGATAATGTACATATAGACATATTGGGGGTCATTTCCTTTCCCTTCTATATGCTCTTTATAGCATTGCTGGCTGCCAGTACAGACTTATCTGCGGTCATGTGTCAGAAATCCTCCAATCAGGATGAATGTTTATGATTTCTGATTGTTCTCTCTGCAGGGTTGGCTCATGGTGTCCTGGGAAAGGTCCCACAAACCCCCGGGGATCTTATCATATATTCTCTGGAGGATCTGATAAAATGTGACTTCAAGAGATTTAGGAACAAATTGTCTGATTTCTCCGATGGAGATAAACGTCCCATCCCCCGAGGAAGACTAGAAAATGCAGACTGTATCACCGCCAAGGACATCCTGATAGACGCATATGGAGAAGAAGGGGCTCTGGATGTCACCTTTCATGTCTTTACACTGATCGGTCTGAGGGGACCCGCAAATGACCTCAAGGAGAGGAGAGCCCAACATGGTGAGTTCCCGTCTATAATGACCATTTCCTACCAATTCCTTAAAAGAAAACGTTAAAACAAGAAAATGTTTTAAACGAGAAAATGTTGGGACTTTATATGAGGCTGTGACCGGGTAAGGTCGGTTGCCTCCATCCCTATCTAATGAATGCAATTGGCGACTGGGGGGTTGGGACTTTAAATGAAGCAGGCAGGTGTAAAACATTTAAAGTCCCAACCCCCCAGTCGCCAATTGCATTCCTACCAATTCCTGATCAATATCTGTGTGAGGAACAACTAGGAGTGTCACCCAGGGAAAGCCAGTGACCAATCAGGAGCTTCCAACAGGACAAACCCCTTCCCACTGACAGGATGCACTTATGGGGCCCCACATATCTGGGTACCTTTCTTTGTGCTGGGAGAGCGCTGCACAGAGACTAGGATCCCACCACTAATGATCGGGACCCAGGACCCAGGACAGTCATAGTAATGAGTCACTGTGCAGCTCACCCCTGTGTTTTCTTTCTTTTCTAAATGGAGAGAAAGATACATTGTATACATACAGGATCCATTATATAAATACATTGTATACATACATGATTTATTATATAATACATTTTATACATACAGGATCCATTATATAATACATTTTATACATACAGGATCCATTATATAATACTCTGTATACATACAGGATACATTATATAATACATTGTATACATACAGAATACATTATATAATACATTGTATACATGCAGGATTTATTCTATAATGCATTGTATACATACAGGATACATTATATAATACATTGTATACATACAGGATCCATTATATAATACATTGTATACATACAGGATCCATTATATAATACATTGTATACATACAGAATACATTATATAATACATTGTATACATGCAGGATTTATTCTATAATGCATTGTACAGTAGTACGCATCAGAGTCGTGACCTGGGGGTGAGCCTTGGGTCCCCTATAGGGCAAGTTCGATAGTGCAGCATAAGATCCCAGGATCGCTGCCTCTAGAGTGACTGCTGGATTTTGCTTGGGCTGGGAAAACCATCACCGGGCCGTAACCAGGACTGCTGCCCAGTAGTACAGCTGGAAATGTGGCAGCGCCAGGCCCCCCTGAGATAGGGGAAGCTGGAGCGTCCGTTTCGCCAATCTCGGGGTCTTCCCAGCCCACACAAAGGAGGAAATAATAGTGTCAATTTTTTTGGATAAGGACTTGAGGAGTGGGCACGGAGTATTTCGAAAAAAATAAACAAATTTAGGAAGGTACACCATTTTTACGAGATTCACCCTACCCACCGGGGACAGCGGCAATGTTTTCCACATTTTGCATCTGCTACCGAGTTGGCTCAACAGGGGAGAGAGGTTATCTCCTATGTATGCCTGGGGAGAATTTTTAACAATCAACCCCAGATACTTAAACTCTTCTACCCACTGCAGTGGCGTGCTAGTGGCACCCCTGGGGTTAGTGTCATGGAGGGAGAAAAGGACAGACTTATCCCAGTTTACACGAATGCCAGAGTACCTCCCAAACTGGTCTATTATGTCTAGTGCAGCCCGAAGCGAAGCATCAGCATCTGCTAAATAAAGCAGAGTATCGTCAGCGTACAGAGATATCTTTTCCTGCAGTGCTCCGACCGTTATACCCTTGACCCTATGATCCTGGCATATTAGAATTGCTAAGGGTTCAATTGCAAGGGCAAATACCCCCGGAGATAGGGGGCATCCCTGACTGGTTCCCCTATAGAGACTAAAGGGGGGGACAGCAAACCGTTCACCCTGACCCGGGCAGTAGGATTCTTGTACAGGAGTTGAATCCAGGAAATGAACCTGGGTCCAAATCCAAAGCACTCCAGGATGTCCCACAGATAGAGCCATTCGACAGAGTCGAAGGCCTTCTCGGCGTCCAAAGCAGCAACCGAGCCCGGGTCCCCCTCCTTTGCCAGATCAATATGGGTGAACAGCCTGCGGATGTTGATGTCGGTTCCTCTGCCTGGCATAAAACCTGACTGGTCCGGGTGGACCAACGCTGTGATCACCCCGTTCAGCCTGGTTGCTAAGATTTTAGATAGTAATTTGGCATCGACATCAATCAATGAGATTGGGCGATATGATTTGTTGAGTTCGGGGTCCTTCCCAGGCTTGGGAATGACCACTATCACCGCCTCTGACATAAACTTCGGCAAGGCTCCGTCCCTCAGCGCCGCTAGGAGCATAGAATGAAACCTGGGGGCCAGTTCTACAGCATACATTTTATAGAATTCGGTGGGAAACCCGTCCGGACCCGGAGTTTTCCCTGCCTGAAGTGAGGATATGGCCTGTTGAACTTCTTGGAGTGTAATAGGCGAGTCAAGTTGGGCTCTTCACGTGTCAGTCAGTACAGGAAAGTCAACGTCAGAGAGGTATATGTGGAGGTCTTCCATAGAATAGTCCACTCGCGTGGAGTATAGTTCGGCATAGTAGGACGTGAAGCCTTCGCTGATCGCCCTAGAGGAGGTCATTCTGACGTTAATCCCCTTTTTAATGCCAATATTCTGTTTGCATTGTTAGCAGCAGCTTGGGATTGCATGCCATTGCTGAGCCTATCATCTACTAGGACCCCCAGGTCCTTTTCCATCCTAGATGCCCCCAGAGGTTCTCCTCCCAGTGTATAGATTGTGTTCAGATTTTTGCCACCCAAATGCATTATTTTACATTTTTCTACATTGAACCTCATTTTCCATGTAGTTGCCACCCCATTAATTTGTTCAGATCTTCTTACAAGGTTTCCGCATCCTGCGGAGAAGTTATTGCCCTGCTTAGCTTAGTATCGTCCACAAATACAGAGATTGAACTGTTTCCCCCATCCCCATCCTCCAGGTCATTTATGAAAAAATTAAACAGGATTGGTCCCAGAACAGAACTCTGGGGGACCCGACTACCCACCCCGACCATTCCGAGTACTCCCCATTTATCACCACCCTCTGGACTCACCCTTGTAGACAGTTTTCAATCCATGTACTCACCCTATGGTCCATGCCAACGCACCTTATTTTGTACAGTTAACGTTTATGGGGAACAATGCTTTTGTAAAATACAGATACATCATGTCTATGGGCCTTCCTTTATTTCTTAGTTATTATTTTATACATTTCAGAGGTTTGTCAGGACTAATCACTTTCCTAATCTTATTTCCAGCCAAACTGAAGAAGACGACACATGGCAAAACATTATCAGGTTAGTAGGACATCCACGTCTGATATGAAATATTTTCTGGATGAACATTTTGATTTATTGTAGTTTGGATCAATGGTGGAGCCAGGGCCGGTACTAACACTAGACAAACTCGTCAGCCGCCTAGGGCGCGCTGCTGCCTAGGGGTGCCCGGCCATTGGTGTTCCTTCCTACTTTCTTCTCTCTGCAACAAACAACTAAGTCTCAGCATCAGCAGGCATTCGCACATAGTGTCAGAGGTGCAGTGGCGGAGGAATGTGTCTGTGTCCCGACTCCCGAATGAATGGAAGCAAGCAAACATTCATTGATGGACATTAGTAGAATACATTGTTGGGTGCTGGTGAGTAGGGATGAGCCGAACACCCCCCCGTTCGGCTCGCACCAGAACCCGCGAACAGACCTAAAGTCCGTGCGAGCTTTAGAACCCTATTAGTTTTAATGGATGCGAACGTTCGAAATTAAAAGTACTAATTTTAAAGGCTAATATGCATGTTAATGTCATAAAAAGTGTTTGGGGACCTGGGTCCTGCTCCAGGGGACATGTATCAATGCAAATTTTTTTTTTTAAAACGGCCGTTTTTTCAGGAGCAGTGATTTTAATAATGCTTAAATTGAAACAATAAAAGTGTAATATTCCTTTAAATTTTGTACCTGGGGGGTGTCTATAGTATGCATGTGAAGGGGCGCATGTTTCCCGTGTTTAGAACTGTCTCTGCAAAAAGTGTAAATTTTGCAACTCGCGGCTAATGTGTATTGACGGCTCCCGTAATACAGAGAACAGTCATTCATTGAAACTGAAAGTCATTCATAAAAAAAAAAGTCATTGATAAAAAATAAAAAAAAAAGAGTGTGGGGGTCCCCCCAAATTCAATAACCAGGCCCTTCAGGTCTGGGATGGATATTAAGGGGAACCCCAGCCAAAAAAAAAAAAAAATGGCGTAGGGTCCCCCTCAAAATCCATACCAGACCCTTGAGGTCTGGGATGGATTTTAAGGGGAACCCTAGCCCAAAAAAAATGGCGTGGGGTCCCCCTCAAAATCCATACCAGACCCTTATCCGAGCACGCAACCTGGCAGGCCGCAGGAAAAGAGGGGGGGACTAGAGCGGCCCCCCTCCCGCCTGAACCGTACCAGGCCACATGCCCTCAACATTGGGAGGATGCTTTGGGGTCCCCCCCAAAGCACCTTGTCCCCATGTTGATGAGGACAAGGGCCTCTTCCCCACAACCCTGGCCATTGGTTGTGGGGGTCTGCGGGCGGGGGGGCTTATCGGAATCTGGAAGCCCCCTTTAACAAGGGGACCCCCAGATCCCACCCCCCCTGTGTGAAATGGTAAGCGGGTACAAAAGAAGATGCCGGACGAGAAGGATGAGAAGACCAGCGCAAGAAGAAGCAGATCGGAGGAAGAAGAAGATGGAAGAAGATGACGGAAGGAGAAGATGAAGAAACCGAAGGATGAAGAAAGAAGAAAGAAGATTTTAATAAAGGAATTGTCAAAGACCGTCTCCTGTCATTTTTACCATTTTTGACACTTTTTTGGTGAAATGGTAGGGGTACCCCCTTACCATTTCACACAGGGGGGGGGGGGGGGATCTGGGGGTCCCCTTGTTAAAGGGGGCTTCCAGATTCCGATAAGCCCCCGCCCGCAGACCCCCACAACCACCGGGCACGGTTGTGGGGATGAGGCCCTTGTCCTCATCAACATGGGGACAAGGTGCTTTGGGGGGGACCCCAAAGCATCCTCCCAATGTTGAGGGCATGTGGTCTGGTACGGTTCAGGCGGGAGGGGGGGGCGCTCTCGTCCCCCCATCTTTTCCTGCGGCCTGCCAGGTTGCGTGCTCGGATAAGGGTCTGGTATGGATTTTGAGGGGGACCCCACGCCATTTTTTTTGGCTAGGGTTCCCCTTAAAATCCATCCCAGACCTCAAGGGTCTGGTATGGATTTTGAGGGGGACCCTACGCCATTTTTTTCTTTTTTTTTGGCTGGGGTTCCCCTTAATATCCATCCCAGACCTAAAGGGCCTGGTTATTGAATTTGGGGGGACCCCCACGCTTTTTTTTTTGTTTTTTATTAATGAATGACAGTTCTCTGTGTTACAGGAGCCATCAATTCATTAGCCGCGAGTGCTTTTAAATAGCCTTTTTCCTGCAAAAATGACACTTTTTGCAGGGAAAGTTCTAAGCACAGGAAACCTGCCCCCCTTCACAGGCCACCTATAGACACCCCCCAGATGTGATACTGCAATGCTGTTCTAACAGCACGCACACACATATCCCCAGAAATAGAGCACATATTGTCAGCAGTCAGCAACACACTGACACGCTGACACTGTGACTGAAACATAATATGCGAGGCCGCCGCCGCGGCGGCCTCTTATACCATGGGGCGTGTACTAAAGCCCCTGAGCTATAATTGGCTACAGGCATCCTGCCTGTAGCCAATTATGGCTCTCCTCGCTGCCGGCGCTGTGATTGGCCAAGCATGCGGGGTCACAGTGCATGCTTGGCCAATCATCAGCCAGCATTGCACTGCGACTAGCGAAATGCA
Organism: Lithobates sylvaticus; assembly: GCA_028564925.1. Taxonomy (NCBI): domain Eukaryota; kingdom Metazoa; phylum Chordata; class Amphibia; order Anura; family Ranidae; genus Lithobates; species Lithobates sylvaticus. Next base: position 7,271,615 of record CM053029.1, read on the forward strand.
TTGCGGGCCGCTCGCATCACACGAATTTGATGCGAGCGGCCCCAATAGTTCTGGGCTCGCCGAGCGAGCGAACGCCCGGTGCTCGATTCGAACATGGGTTCGAATCGAACACCGGGCCCATCCCTACTGGTGAGGCTGCATTTGATGGGCGCTGGTGAGGCTGCATTTGATGGGCGCTTCATAAAAAAGGTGGGGTATACATGGGCAGGGCAAAGGGGGTGGATTCCGGGGTGGAGCTAAGGGGGATGCGGCAAAATTAGGTTTTGCCTAGGGTATCAAAAATCCTTGCACCAGCCCTGGCATTCTGCCACTGTAGGGGGCCCAATATGGCAGGAAGGGGGCCCACTGCAGAACATGAGCTCAGTTCAGACTGCTGTGATCCCAAAGTTGTGCAACTTGCTTGCAATTTATTTGTGACTTGTTTGTGATTTTGTGATTTAACATTGTAGTCTATGGCACTCAATTCACACCAAAGTCACAGAAAAGTATTGCAGGAACCTTTTTCTTTGTTGCTGCGCCTTGAGTCACATTTATTAGGGAATTATTTGAAATGACTGCGACATTATGGCGGACACATCGGACATTTTTGACACATTTTTGGGACCATTGTCATTTATACAGCAATCAATGCTATTTAAATGCACTGATTCCTGTGTAAATGAAACTGGCAGTGAAGGGGTTAACCACTAGGTGGCAGTGTAGAGGTTACATGTTCCTAGAGGCGTTTTTCTAACTGAGGGGGCGTGGCTGTCAGCTAGTGAATGCTGATCTCTGCTCCAATCACAGGGAGCAGAGATCAGTGTCACTAGTTGCTATGCAGAACGGGGAGATGCTGTTTATTTCCGCATCTCCCCGTTCAGCCTTCCCGTGAGACAATCGCGGGTATCCCCGCGGCGATCAAGTCCGCGGGACCCGCGACTGGCCTCACGGGGGTCCAGACCGGCGCGAGCGCGTTCCGCCGGCTGCGCACGCTCGATGGCACGGCGGCATCTTAAAGGGGACGTACCTGTACGCCCATATGCCTGTCCGTGTCATTCTGTCACACATATATATATATATATATATATATATATATATATATATACACACATATATACATACATACACATACATATACAATACATGAAGTATGCTGGATGCTGATACAGAATTTACACAATTTCTATAACAGTTGACAACAACAGTTGATCTGTTGAAATACAACGAGGACAACAGAAATACCCAACGCGTTTCAAGTCTGCAATGTAATTTCTCTTCTTCAGGGGTGTGCGGTTACAAAAGGATGTATATACCGCTACAATTGATAAAAAGAGTATGTATGAATAAGAATATATATAATGCAACATCATATTGGACATGCATAATATCACAACACTCATTATTATTTAGCACAATTGTAAATGCACTAACCATGCAAACTGTATAAGCATTCAAGGTATCTTGCATCCGATTAAAAAAGAGATACTAAAGACATGCTGCGGTTATTATGAGCCCAACCAGTTTCAGTCCAGCAAGAAAGAGACACTGTCCAAGGTGCATCCAAATTGTATTCCCTTGCAAAGGGCGCCATAAAATAGCCCATTGGGGGTCCCCCTCGTGTGTCCTGGAGTGACAATTGTCACTGTGGAGGAAAGGAAAAAGATTATTTGGTCTAATGTATGGAACCAAAGTCTATAAAAAGACAGCTCTAAATATAATGTATATGGGTGTCCGTATACATGACAGGTACATATAGGCCACATCCATGTAAAAAAACATGGGTAATAGTAGCATATATGACAATATATAGTATATCTATAGCTGTATATAATATACAGATATACTATATATTGTCATACATGCTACTATTATCCATGTTTTTTACATGGATGTGGCCTATATGTACCTGTCATGTATACGGACACCCATATACATTATATTTAGAGCTGTCTTTTTATAGACTTTGGTTCCATACATTAGACCAAATAATCTTTTTCCTTTCTTCCACAGTGACAATTGTCACTCCAGGACACACGAGGGGGACCCCCAATGGGCTATTTTAGGGCGCCCTTTGTGAGGGAATACAATTTGGCTCAGATGCACCTTGGACAGTGTCTCTTTCTCGCTGGACTGAAACTGGTTGGGCTCATAATAACCGCAGCATGTCTTTAGTATCTCTTTTTTAATCGGATGCAAGATACCTTGAATGCTTATACAGTTTGCATGGTCAGTGCATTTACAATTGTGATATATAATACGGAATGTTGTGATATTATGCATGTCCAATATGATGTTGCATTATATATATTCTTATTCATACATACTCTTTTTATCAATTGTAGATGTATATATGTCATGTTGTAACCGCACATCCCTGAAGAAGAGAAATTATATTGCAGACTTGAAACGCGTTGGGTATTTCTGTTGTCCTCATTGTATTTCAACAGATCAACTGTGGTTGTCAACTGTTATACAAATTGTGTAAATTCTGTATCAGCATCCAGCATACTTCATGTATTGTGTGTGTATGTGTGTGTGTGTATATATATATATATATATATATATATTTTTTTTTTTTTTTATATTTAAAAGGTCGTGTATCTCTCTCTCTCACTCTTTCCTCAGGGCTTCCACATAGCTCCAGGACCTCTTAAACTTTCTCCAACCTTCCCACTTAGTTTTAATGTCATCCCTTTCCTCTGTTGCTCTGTTGACTAGGCACTCTGAGATATAGGTACCCTCTACCGCATTGACCCATTCCCAAATAGGCGGACTCTCAGGATCCTTCCATCTTCTAGGAATCACTCACTTTGCTGCATTTAGCAAATGCGGGACTAGTGATCCCCTATATTGCCTGGAGCCTACCGATGTATCGTGTAGCAAAACTACCCAAGGGTCTTCTCTTATCTCCACCTTGGTAATCTCCTGAATATATTTTAGGATGGATTTCCAGAATTTTTTAATTTTTGGGCAATCCCACCATAGGTGACCCATAGTTCCCTTCGCTTGGCATCCTCGCCAGCAATCGGCTGACACTCCCGGCTGGAATTTATTTAGTTTTTCCGGTGTCAGGTACCAACCGGATATGCACTTATAGTTGATCTCTGCGGTTTTGACATCCACAGCAGAGCTGTGGGTAAGTTGGAAAATTTTACTAATTGCCCCCGAGTGATGCGTGCCCAGTTCCCTTCCCCATTTTTTGACAAAGGGCGGCTCCCCCTGTCCATCCCCCGACAGCAGAAATTTATAGATTCTTGTAATAATTTTTTTAGTATTCTCTGTCGTGAAGATTCGTTCCATCTCCGTGAGGTCCCCCCGACCCCTCTTGGGGGGGGGAATGGACCCCACGAAGTGACTTAACTGGAGGTACCGCCAATCGTCAACTATAAAACAATCATTCATCCCCTGCAACTCCTGTGACGACACTATTTTTCCTTTTCTAACTATATCCCCTACTCGTGCATTGTCATTTTTTATCCATTCCCCTCCCTGATCCCTCCTCCCTGGTGGGAACATGTCATTATCTTTTAGTGCAATTAGTGGTGAATTGAATTTGAGTTTACGGTTTTTGTGCATTTTATCCCATACTTTTAAAGTGTTTTTTGTGATTTCATGTGTTTTTTCACCCATCCTTCTGAACTTGGGGGGGTTCCAGATAATTTTCCCCAGCTGTGCTTCACTTAGTGCTTCCTCTAGGCTAACCCACCTCTTCAAACTATGTGCCCTCCCCCATTCCGTGATTCTTAACAAAACTATTGCGTGGTAGTAATTGACAATGTCGGGCACCGCCAGCCCTCCCTTGCTTTTGTCTAATTTTAGGGTTTGGAAAGAGATTCTATGTAGCTTCTGTTGCCAAATGAAGTTCAGAATGAGAGATTTTAATTTCCTAAGGTACTGTTCTGGTAACGATATTGGGATCATCTGAAATTTGTAGGTGATCAGCGGGAGTATCATCATTTTGACTGCATTGATGCGACCGAACCACGATATTGGTCTAGTTTTAAACTCCTGACATTTTTTTTTAACTTCATCTAGTAAAGGTAAGTAATTGGCCCTATACATTTTCCCTATGGAATTAGTCAGCTCGATGCCTAGGTATTTTAGTTGTTTTTTCCACGTGAGGTTGTACCTCCTCATCAGATCTTGTTTTTCAGCCCTATTCATCTTGATACTCAGGATTGAGGATTTTGCTAAATTGATCTTGAAGTTTGAGATCTCGCTGTATGCCGCAATGTTTTTCAAGATGTTGGGAAGTGATTTGTGGGGAGAGCTTACATAAAATAGGACATCGTCGGCGAATGCCGCCAGCTTGTGTTCCTCCCCCCCCGCCACGCATCCCTCCACCTCCCTGTTTCCCCTTATTGTCGCTAGAAGGGGTTCCAGAGCGAGAATGAAGAGGAGCGGGGAGAGGGGGCAGCCCTGCCTGGTCCCATTATGCATTTCAAAGGGTAATGACAAGATGCCATTCACCTTGACACTAGTCTTGGGGTGACTATAAAGGACTTTTATTTTTTGTACAATTTTTGTCCCAAATCCCATAACGTCTAGGGTTTTAAACAAGAACCCCCAGTCTACCCGGTCAAAAGCCTTTTCCGCGTCTATAGACAGTAGTAGACTGGGGGTTAGTGAGTCTCTCATCTTTTGTATCGCCAGCAGGGTTTGCACACTGTTGTCTCTGCCTTCTCTCCCTGGTGTAAATCCCACTTGATCTGGGTGTATCAAGACCCCCAGAGTTTCCTTTATGCGCTCGGCCAGGATCTTAGCATATAGTTTCGTTTCGAAATTTAGTAACGATATGGGTCTAAACCCGGCACATGTCGAATCGTCCTTCCCCTCCTTTCGCAACACCGTGATTGTGGCCGACAGCGAGGCCTCGCTCATGCCATACTCCGAGCCCAGACCATTCATATATCTGAGAAGTCTGGGTATTAATATCTCCCTATACGTCCTATAATATAGTGCCGTGAGCCCATCCGGCCCCGGGCTTTTGCCCATTGGCGAATTTAGGGCTCTCGTAACTTCTTCTTCCGAAATGGGTCTATCTAGTCTCTCCTTCTCCTCAAGTCCCAGGGTCTGTAGTTTTGCCCCTCTTAAAAAATCCTTCACTTTGTCCCTTCTCCCTCCTCTTTTAGCCCTATTCTTTTGACTGACCGAGTATAACTCCTCGTAGAAATCCCTAAATGTCGCCGCGATGTCTTCTGATATATACACCTTACCTCTCCCTTTTTATTAATGATTTTCTCAATAAAATTTATGGACTTATTTTTTTGAAGCAATCTGGCTAGGTGTTTGCCTGATTTGTTACCCTGGGTATACTGCTCTTTCAAAATTCTATTTAATACTTGTTTTATTTCCTGTTCCGCTAATTCCTTTAACTCTTCCCTCTTGAGGATTAATCCTTGGAGTATTGCCTGGTTCTGAATGGGGTCGTCCTTGTGCTTGGTCTCCATGTCTTTTATATCATCCGTCAACTCCTGGACTCTTCTAGCTCTCTCTTTTTTTTTTCCAAGTGGCCTTCGAGATAAACACCCCCCTAATAAAAGCCTTGTGGGCATCCCAGAGGCTTGATCCTTTTACTTCCCCATTATCATTTGTTTTAAAAAACCACTCAAGTTCTTTTCTCACACTTTCCCTGAGTTCAACGTCTTTCAATAGCTCGTTATTTAATTTCCACCCACAACTAGGTTTTTTGAATTCTGGGATGTTCATGCTCATGCTCACCGGGGCGTGGTCTGATAAGGATGCTATCTCGATACTTGTGTCCATTACTCTGTCCAGGAGTCCATGGTCAACCCAAATATAGTCCAGTCTGGAGTACGTCTTGTGCACAGGGGAGAAGAATGTATAATCTCTGGTGGTAGGGTGCTGCATCCTCCAAACATCCACCAGTTGTTCCCTACTCATCTTTTTCTTTAGTAATTTTAATTGCGCACTCCCTGTCCCCTGTACACAAGACGAACTATCCAACCCCGGATCTAGGGTGAGGTTTAGGTCTCCCATTAAAATCAGATATCCTCTTCTAAAGGTTCTCAGCCTGGCTAGGATCGAGATCATGTAGTCGGGTGTCTTAGTGTTGGGTGCATATATATTTGCTAGGGTGTATGTTGTACCGAAGAGGGTACCCCTCAGGAACAAGAATCTTCCCTCCGGGTCCACCTTCCTTTCTTCCAGTTTAAACTGCAAGTCTCTCGCCATCCCTATGGTAGCCATCCCTCTGGTTCTGCTTGATACTGTGTCGCTGTAATACCAAATAGGGAAGGCTTTGGAGAAAAGCTTTATATTCGAGCTGAGAGTGAGATGGGTCTCCTGTAAAAAGACCAGGCTGGCCCCGTGTCTCTTGACCTCTTCCAGGACTCTTTGCCATTTACCTGGGGCGTTTAGCCCTCTCACATTATATGTGAGGAGTTTAATTTCTGACATCCAAGTATATTGACTTAGCCTCCTTGTCTCCCTTGCGTCCCCCAGCGGCGGGGTCTCCCTCCCCGTGCCCTCCCTCCCTCCCTTGTGCCCCTTCCCTTCCCAACTTCCCCCTCTCTATCCCGAGCCTCCCCCCCTCCCTCTCTGAATTTCCCCCCCCCACCCTCCCCTCCTCGATTTCCCATAGCTCCCTCCCTCCCTCTCTAAGGACCCTCCCCCCCGCCCTCCTCTACCCCCCCCCTCTACCCCCTCTTACCCATTCCCGGGTCCCTGGGTTAAGGGGTGCCATCTTCCCCCCCCTCCTCCCCCCCACCCCCCCCCCCACACACCACCCTCTTGTATACTTTAATTTTTAACCCATCTCCACCCACCCCGAGAGGTCAGGGGCCGGAATATCCAGTTTCCTGCAGAACTCAGCCAGCTCTTCTGGGTATCTCAGTTTTACTGATCTGCCCTCTTTTGTGGCTATGAGGCTTGCAGGGAATCCCCAGATGTATTTGATGTTGTTGTTGCGGAGGGTCTCTAGTAGGGGTCTCTGCAACCGTCTTCTCTCGAGGGTCCTGGTTGATAAGTCCGCATATATCTGGATTTCCACTCCCTCGTACTCGAGGGGGGTCTTTCCTCTGATCTTGTGCCAAATGTCTTCCTTATCTTTAAAATGACTAAATCGTGCTATGACATCCCAGGTCCTACTAGACTTGGAGAGATCTATCCTGCCTATCCGATGCACTCTCTCAATTCTGGGGAACTGGGCGTCTCTAGATCCGATGAAAGGGGTGAATAATGTTCTAATGGTTTTCTCCAGATCCTCCCCGCCATATTCGGGTATTGCACGGATTCGTATGTTTTGCCGTCTGTCTCTGTTTTCCTGGTCTTCGATTTTGTATAATGTGTCTCTCTGGTATGTTTGGGTCTTCTTTAATTGCATCCTTAAATCCAAAATTTCTTGTTCCATGTTGTCGGCCCTCTTCTCCATCCCCTCCACTCTAGTCAACAGATGGCCCATGTCCTCTCTCAGTTTGTTCACTTCCTCCTTAATCACGGACTCCAGCCTCAACATCATCTCCTCCATTTCCATTTTGGAGGGGGGTTGGGACCCCATTAACTGCTCCTCCATCCTGCTCCCGTCGCTCTCACTTTCTATTGTGTGTTCCGCCCTTGATTGGTCGTGCGCTGTATCTTGTTTATGGGCTTTGTCCTTTGCCTTGGAGGCCTTAGGGGAATGATCTGGCACTGATGTTGTCGGGCTCGCGCCCTGTCTGAGATAATGTTTTATAGAGCTTGAGTCGTTTTTCTGTGCTTTGGGGGCCCCTTTTTTAGGCAATTTATTAGACTCTTTACTCATGTTTCTTTTCGTTCCTCTACCCTTTTCACTTTTAACAGATTTACAGATTTATTAGAACATCACCCATTGAAATTAATGTGTTTTGACTTGTCGTGTGACTTTGTGTTGCAAGTCAAATGATAAGTCGCAGCAGTCTGAACCTACTTATAAAGGGCCCCTGCCTCAGAGGAAAGAGCCCCAGCCTTGGATGGAAGGGCCCTGGGACCAGAGGACTTGGACTGATGGAAAGGGCCCCAACAGTCAGGGGGACCCTTCATGGTTTCTTGCACCAGGGCCCTGAAGGTTCTAGTTACTCCTCTGGTCTGGATGGTGTGTCCATAGTTTGGATGCTTCCACAGTCCTCCTGTATTTCATGGGATATCTTCTTTTAGGGTTCCATTCTTCGGGTTTATGGTTAGAATACAATATTCCCAACTCTGTCTTATAAATACTATTTCATGTGTGTATGAGGAATAAAATATTCTCCTTTCTCTCATAAAGACATCAGTAAGAAACACAGAGAGAAGGAGAAAGAGAGGTTCCAGAGGATTAAAGAATATAATTCCTGTATGGGGGAGACTGTTCATCTAAAGGAAAGATTCACCAATTTATTGATGATAAAGGGACCCCAGAATAAAGAGGGAAAAGTAGAAGAAATAAGGAGTTCAGGCAGAAGACATCTACAGATCACGGAGAAAAGATCCCCAACCACAATCCAGGCCCTCTTTGACCCTGATGAAGTAGGGTTCACCCCTAAGATTGTGGTGTTACAAGGACCTGCTGGGATTGGAAAAACAATGACCTCCAAGAAGATCATGCTGGACTGGGCCTCTGAGGATCTCTACCGAGACAAGTTTGATGTTGTGTTGTATCTGAGCTGTAGAGAATTCAACACCATCCCTGAAAACATAAGTCTTGTGGGACTTTTATCCAGAACCTGCAGACTGAGTTCAGATGACCTGGTGTCTATTCTGGAGGATCCTGGAAGTCAGAGAAAACTTCTCACCATAGTTGATGGGTTTGATGAACTGAGGTGGACTCTGGAGGAGAAATCTGAGGGTTGTCCTGACATTTCTATGGAAACCCACAAAGAAATAATTCTCCAAAGCTTGTTCAGGGGACATGTTCTCCCAGAATCTTCTCTGATCATCACCACAAGGTCACTGGCCATGAAGAAACTTAACACATTCATCGATGATTCTCGCAATGTGGAAATCCAGGGATTTACAAGGGACGATCGGGAGGAATATGTCCATAAATTATTTGGAAGTAAAGAAGATGCAGACAAGGTTCTCAGGATAATAAAAGACAATGAGGTTGTGTTCACCATGTGTGCCGTCCCCATCACATGCTGGATTGTCTGCACTGTAATGAAACAAGAAATAAGAAAAGATTTGGATGGAATTCGGTGTAAAACAACGACTTCAATTTACCTTCTCTTCCTGGAGGTTTTACTAACCCATCACAGCAAGAAGGAGCTGTCTGTACACAGGAAACAAACCTGTCTGAAGAAGCTGTGTGCTCTGGCCAATCAGGGACTTCTGAACCAACAAATCTTATTTGAGAAGAAAGATCTAGAAAGACATGGACTTTCTCTGGATGAGGTGGAGTCTGTATTTCTGAATGAGAACATCTTTCATTGGGACGTCCGAAACCAGACCTGCTACAGCTTCATCCACCTGAGTGTACAGGAGTTCCTTGCTGCTCTCTATTATGGGATGGATGATGGTTGGTTTGGATTTATGAAACGTACTTCCCTCCCAAGGATCTGTGAAGGGAAATCACTCCATGACCTCAGTGTATTGTACCCACATTTATCATTATCTGTACAATTCCTGTTTGGTCTTTTAAATGAAAATCAGGTGAAGACATTCTCAGAGGTCACAGGAATCCCCATCTCACTCCGAGCCAAACCTGCAATGAGAAAATGGGCCAAGGACATTTATCAGACTTTCTATACTCAGAACATCTTCTGTCTGTATGAGACTCAGGATGAGGACTTCATTAGGAGAGTCATGTCTGATTGTACATATTTGAGGCTGTTCGGCTCATATACTGATCACTTGTGGATGAACAGGAATTATTCCAAGCAGCTGATCTATTGCTTGAAGACTTTGAAGAGAGAAAGTTTTCAGTCTTTATATTTTGATGGTCTCACTGTGGGTCCAGAGTGCCAGAAACTTCTCTCTCCATTCCTACACAGGAGTCAGAGGGTCGGGTAAGTGAGTGTGAGGATATCCTAACTGAACTCAGAGAATGGGCAGGAACCTGCATACAGTATAACGGGGATTATCAGACATGTTCTCCATCTACCACACTTGTTAGAAGTCCTGGGAACTCGCACTTTCCTCAGCCCTAAGCCCTGCTTCACACTACAGCAATTTTCCAGCGACATTCTGACGACATGTAAAGTCGCAGGTCAGGTGAAAACACAAAGATTTGATTGGCTGTTGTCTTAATTGCTGCGATTTGAGTCGCTGCAACAAAAGAAAATACTTATAAAAAATCAATAAGTGACGGCGCGCTCCAAATACTGTAACAGTTCGGATTTCCTGATGATTTACAAAAGGAATATTGTACAGTAGACAGTAGAACGCATATACTTTAAAGTGTATAACCCCTAAAAATATAAACTCATGTGCGACAAAAAACGCATGGAGCCGCTGGGAAAGTGGATCCGCTGAGCGATGGTAGTCAGCACAATGAATAGAAGGCTATAAAGTATACGCAAAACAATGGCTAAAATGCATCGATAAAGAGCTGTGTGGTGAATCGCAATAAAGTGACTGTAGTGCAACAATAGCTAAAACATCAAAATGACAATCAATCGGTAAAAATGGAGATAAAGTGACTGTCGTGCATTAATAAAAGATGAACAGTGATGTAAAATCAGATAAGGTGTCTGGTGTGTATATATTTCAACCAAACGGTGAAAAATAGAATACAATAAAACCAGCAAGTGAAAAATTGAATGGATGAGGGGAGCACAAAACAATCAAGGCAAATAATTAAATCAATCGATATATTTCCACCAAACGGTGAAAAGAAAAAAACGACAAGCAAAAAATGCAATAAAGACAACAAGCAAAAAATGAATAAATAAGCGAATGGATGAGTGGTACTCAGATCAAAAATAAATAAATAAAGTTATAATTGAATCGATCGATCAAAAAAAACAAGTGTTCATAATAAGCATGTGCAAAGTGGTGCAGAGTGGTAGGTAGGGTCTGGGAATTGCAGTAGTACAAAGGTGCAGAGTGCAGGTCTACGGGTGCTGATAAGCTGGCACAGAGTGACACTGTGGTAAAAGTGCTGTGCGTCTTCGGTGCTGTGGACACCCGTAGGTGTCCTAACTTCTTACCTTACTGCTGTAATGTAAGCAGCGTATAGTAAATGCCAGGGAGATGGTCACTTGGGGAGGATTAGTTGCAGTCTCAGAGACGCTCTTCGTCTGCGTTTCCAACGTCAGTGGAGCCCCAGACGAAGACGACGTGATTTGTAACCCCCTCCTTTGTAATCTTTATACCCTTTACAGTAATTGTGCTTCACAGACATTAGCTGCTCTGTTAGTCTTTCATGTCTGTTTTTACACTATTACGACCGTGATCTTAGCTTCCCCTAGCTAGTGCTGCTATTACGTATAAGAAAATGGCCGCGGTTGTAGCCCGATCCCACAGAAAATGGCCGTGCCATTACTATGCATAGGAAGCTACAGGAAAATGGCCGCCAGCCTAATTAACATCAGTACTTATAGACACTTCCGACGGCCCCTACTTTATCCCCGATGAAGTCACGTGATGGTGACGACACGCGTCGGATACACGGACCCCGGAAGTGACGTATAGGTTGCGATCTCGTCGCTCGTTTTTGAAATTTCTATTACCTGTCTGTGAAATGTGAGTACTTCATTCATTTTTGCCAAATAAAAGCTGTTATACTTTTGAAAACATACTACACCATAGAGGCCCTTCATTGTCTCCCTGTATGTGAATTGTGTGTATGCCGAACGGTGCCCAGTCCATAATATTGAGAGAAACCCTCCAGCTGCCATCACCATATAGGCTCCACTGACGCTGGAAACGCAGACGAAGAGTGTCTCTGAGACTGCAACTAATCCTCCCCAAGTGACCATCTCCCTGGCATTTACTATACGCTGCTTACATTACAGCAGTAAGGTAAGAAGTTAGGACACCTACGGGTGTCCATAGCACCGAAGACGCACAGCACTTTTACCACAGTGTCACTCTGTGCCAGCTTATCAGCACCCGTAGACCTGCACTCTGCACCTTTGTACTACTGCAATTCCCAGACCCTACCTACCACTCTGCACCACTTTGCACATGCTTATTATGAACACTTGTGCTTTTGATCGATCGATTCAATTATAACTTTATTTATTTATTTTTGATCTGAGTACCACTCATCCATTCGCATATTTATTCATTTTTTGCTTGTCGTCTTTATTGCATTTTTTGCTTGTCGTTTTTCTTTTCACCGTTTGGTGGAAATATATTGATTGATTTAATTATTTGCCTTGATTGTTTTGAGCTCCACTCATCCATTCAATTTTTCACTTGCTGGTTTTATTGTATTCTATTTTTCACCGTTTGGTTGAAATATATACACACCAGGCACCTTATCTGATTTTACATCACTGTTCATCTTTTATTAATGCACGACAGTCACTTTACTCCATTTTTACCGATTGATTGTCATTTTGATGTTTTAGCTATTGTTGCACTACAGTCACTTTATTGCGATTCACCACACAGCTCTTTATCGATGCATTTTAGCCATTGTTTTGCGTATACTTTATAGCCTTCTATTCATTGTGCTGACTACCATCGCTCAGCGGATCCACTTTCCCAGCGGCTCCATGCGTTTTTTGTCGCACATGAGTTTATATTTTTAGGGGTTATACACTTTAAAGTATATGCGTTCTACTGTCTACTGTACAATATTCCTTTTGTAAATCATCAGGAAATCCGAACTGTTACAGTATTTGGAGCGCGACGTCACTTATTGATTTCTTATACCATTTTCTGTGGGTATCGTTTGACCCTCGCGGTGTCTGCCGCACCAAAGATCCCCATCGCTCCTCCCCATATTAGCGCGGGAATATCCTGACCTTATAAAAAGGAAATACTTCCTGCACTACTTTTGGGTGATTCTTGTGCTGCACGACTCCCATAGACTTCAATGTAAAATCGCCAGAAAGTCGCACATTTGTCTGAATCTTTAAGACTTTGCTGCGACTTCTGAGGCTTCTTTACCCCTCACCTCTCCGCCCTGGTCATCCTTGCTGCCTAAAATCTTCCCCCCAATCACATCCCAGTCACACCTGAGTGTAGCGGAAACGCACATTCCCACTTCCATTATTTGTGTATTTTTCATGTGTAATCACACATTGTGTATAGGGAGCCCATTCACTGGAATGTTCTGCCCGACATCCAACAAACACCCCAAAGTAGCTCCAGAATCTTCTCAGTCATGGAGCGTCATGCGTCTTGGCAGCAAAACATGCGTCTGATAACTGTGATTGGGGCGTCATTAACAATTAGCCGACATTCATATCTGCGTGTTTCCGAATACGAGGCGACCCACACAGAAAATGTGCGCTTTTTCATACGTCTAAAACATGCACAGCAATGCACGCCACGCATGCGCAGATGTAAATGAATGGTAACACAAAAGCAATGCTCCTTGCTGTGCGTTTTTGAAACATACAGCAAAGCGCATGTATTCTTGTGGTCTGCCATGCATTCAAACATGTACAGAAGCAAATGAATAATAACACAAGTGTGACGCACATTGTCGCACATTTATGAAACGCACAGCAAAGCATGGATTTTCTTGCAGGTTGCTGTGCAGTTGGAAATGTACAGATGTGAATGAATGGAAACGTATTTACAACTGACGCCAACCCCCAAGAAAACGCATGCTTTGCTGCGTGTTTTATGTGGCAATGCGCATCACACTTGTGTTACCATTCATCTCCATCTTCATGTTTTTGAACGCACGCCAACCCGTAAGAAAACGCATGCTTTGCTGTGCATTATGAAGATGTGTGACAACACGCGTTGCACTCGCGATACTCGCGAATGCCCGGCAACCTGCAGGAAAACGCATGCTTTGCCACACGTTTTGGAAACATGCATCGCGCTCGCCTTGCCATTTTTGCAGTACAAGCGTGACGCACGGTCGCAGCGCATTTCTGAAACGTGCGGCAAAGCACACAATTTCTGTGCGGTTGATGTGCATTCAGAATCATGCAGATGTAAATGCAGCCTGATTGTTAATGACGCCCCAATCACGGTTATCAGACGCATGTTTTGTCATGTGACAAAACACGCTATAAACACGGATCATCAAAGTCACATAGAAATGCTTCTCAGTAAAGTCACTTTGAAGTCGCACCTGGTCGCCGGGAAGTTGTAGAGCAAAGTCAAGCTGGAAGTGGCTGCGACTTTCATGTTGTGCTGTGTGAACCAGAGCTAAATGGTGGTTCCCACATATCACCTTCTACACAACTTCTGGTAACAATCACATCATTTACATCGCATTAACCCTTTCCCTGCCCCCCCCCCCAATTATACCATTTATCACACAGAACATTTGGAGGGAAAGCTTCGTGTTCAGAGATCGGGGGAGGGAAATAATGTCAGGGGTGTGACATCATCATCCCAACATTGGAGGGGCCAATTGTCTGCAGAAGTGGGCGGAGATGGGAATGTCTGGACTGCATTTTATATCTGGAACCAAAGTGGTGTTCCAGGATTTTCCAGAAGCTGAATGGAGACCCCTGTGTAGGAAGGCCGGAGACCCCGTATACATATCAGGGGTCTCCTTTAAGTTTTGCCTGGAGTGTGACTTCAAAGACCACTCATAGCCACCAATGAGAAGTCCTCATCAGGTCCAGTATGAGACTGTAGAGCCGGAGGGAAGGCGGCCATGTGGAAGGGAAATGTTGGGGGTTACATTGTTATTCTTGGGGTCAGAGGTCACACATTCTTGGTGATAATTATTATCTCATTATTGGCTTTTAGATTTTGGCGTTGTACTATTTCCAGTAAAGATTGTCGGGGAGAGGACAAAGCAGAAGAAGAAGATTCCTCCTCTTCAGGATATGAAGGGAAGTCGGATTCTCTTTCCTTTCTGATGAACCCGGAGAGTAAAATTCAGAAATTACGGTAAAGTAGGGTTGCCACCTGTACGGGATTCACCCGTACAGTCCGGGATTTGAATCATGTGTCCGGTTTTGCGCACCCCTGAAAACCGGACACATTCAGATAGGATCGTGGCTCATAGCTGGAGAGAGGATTAGGTGTTCTCCTTCCTCCAGCCTGCAGGTGGCAATAGAGAGCGGTACTGACTGGACAGTCTCAGCAGCACTGCTGAGGAACTAACACGGAGAGTGTGTGGAGCCTGGAGAGAGACATGAGGAACTTCTCTGCAGTTAGTGAGCAGTGAGTACAGGAGAAAGGGGGTCTCTGTGGTGTCATATCTGATGTGTGGGGGGGGGGGGGCTCTGGTGTCATATCTGATGTAGGGGGGGGGCTCTGGTGTCATATCTGATGTAGGGGGGGGGGGGGGCTCTGGAGTCATATCTGATGTAAGGGGGGCTCTGATGTCATATCTGATGTAGGGGGGGGGGCTCTGGTGTCATATCTGATGTAGGGGGGGGGGCTCTGGTGTCATATCTGATGTAGGGGGGGGGGGGCTCTGGTGTCATATCTGATGTAGGGGGGGGGGCTCTGGTGTCATATTTAATGTAAGGGGGGCTCTGATGTCATATCTGATGTAAGTGGGGGCTCTGGAGTCATATCTGATGTAAGGGGGGGCTCTGATGTCATATCTGATGTAAGTGGGGGCTCTGGAGTCATATCTCATGTAAGGGGGGGGCTCTGATGTCATATCTGATGTAAGTGGGGGCTCTGGAGTCATATCTGATGTAAGGGGGGGCTCTGATGTCATATCTGATGTAAGTGGGGGGCTCTGGTGTCATATTTAATGTAGGGGGGGGGGGCTCTGGTGTCATATTTAATGTAAGGGGGGCTCTGATGTCATATCTGATGTAAGTGGGGGCTCTGGAGTCATATCTGATGTAAGGGGGGCTCTGGAGTCATATCTGATGTAAGGGGGGGCTCTGATGTCATATCTGATGTAAGTGGGGGCTCTGGAGTCATATCTGATGTAAGGGGGGGCTCTGATGTCATATCTGATGTAAGTGGGGGCTCTGGAGTCATATCTCATGTAAGGGGGGGCTCTGATGTCATATCTGATGTAAGTGGGGGGCTCTGGAGTCATATCTCATGTAAGGGGGGCTCTGGTGTCATATCTGATGTAAGGGGGGCTCTGGAGTCATATCTGATGTAAGGGGGGCTCTGGAGTCATATCTGATGTAAGGGGGGGCTGTGGAGTCATATCTGATGTAAGGGGGGGCTCTGGTGTCATATTTAATGTAAGGGGGGCTCTGATGTCATATCTGATGTAAGTGGGGGCTCTGGAGTCATATCTGATGTAAGGGGGGGCTCTGATGTCATATCTGATGTAAGTGGGGGCTCTGGAGTCATATCTCATGTAAGGGGGGGCTCTGGTGTCATATCTGATGTAAGTGGGGCTCTGGTGTCATATCTGATGTAAGGGGGGCTCTGGAGTCATATCTCATGTAAGGGGGGCTCTGGAGTCATATCTCATGTAAGGGGGGCTCTGGTGTCATATCTGATGTAAGGGGGGCTCTGGTGTCATATCTGATGTAAGAGGGGGGGGGGCTCTAAATTGTCATATCTGATGTAAGAGGGGGGGGCTCTGATGTCATATCTGATGTAAGTGGGGGCTCTGGAGTCATATCTCATGTAAGGGGGGGGGGGGGTCTGGTGTCAAATCTGATGTAAGTGGGGGCTCTGGAGTCATATCTCATGTAAGGGGGGGGGGCTCTGGTGTCATATCTGATGTAAGTGGGGGCTCTGGAGTCATATCTCATGTAAGGGGGGGCTCTGGAGTCATATCTCATGTAAGGGGGGCTCTGGTGTCATATCTGATGGAAGGGGGGCTCTGGAGTCATATCTGATGTAAGGGGGGGCTCTGGAGTCATATCTCATGTAAGGGGGGCTCTGGTGTCATATCTGATGTAAGTGGGGGCTCTGGAGTCATATCTCATGTAAGGGGGGCTCTGGTGTCATATCTCATGTAAGGGGGGCTCTGGAGTCATATCTGATGTAAGGGGGGCTCTGGAGTCATATCTGATGTAAGGGGGGCTCTGGAGTCATATCTGATGTAAGGGGGGCTCTGGAGTCATATCTGATGTAAGGGGGGGCTCTGGTGTCATATTTAATGTAAGGGGGGGCTCTGATGTCATATCTGATGTAAGTGGGGGCTCTGGAGTCACATCTGATGTAAGGGGGGCTCTGATGTCATATCTGATGTAAGTGGCGGCTCTGATGTCATATCTGATGTAAGGGGGGGCTCTGATGTCATATCTGATGTAAGTGGGGGCTCTGGAGTCATATCTCATGTAAGGGGGGCTCTGGTGTCATATCTGATGTAAGAGGGGGGGGGTCTAAATTGTCATATCTGATGTAAGAGGGGGGGGGGGGCTCTGATGTCATATCTGATGTAAGAGGGGGGGGGCTCTGATGTCATATCTGATGTAAGTGGGGGCTCTGGAGTCATATCTCATGTAAGGGGGGGGGGGCTCTGGTGTCATATCTCATGTAAGGGGGGCTCTGGTGTCATATCTGATGTAAGTGGGGGCTCTGGAGTCATATCTCATGTAAGGGGGGGGGGGCTCTGGAGTCATATCTCATGTAAGGGGGGCTCTGGTGTCATATCTGATGTAAGTGGGGGCTCTGGAGTCATATCTCATGTAAGGGGGGGCTCTGGTGTCATATCTGATGTAAGGGGGGGGCTCTGGAGTCATATCTCATGTAAGGGGGGCTCTGGTGTCATATCTCATGTAAGGGGGGCTCTGGAGTCATATCTCATGTAAGGGGGGCTCTGGTGTCATATCTGATGTAAGGGGGGCTCTGGTGTCATATCTGATGTAAGGGGGGCTCTTGAGTCATATCTCATGTAAGGGGGGGCTCTGGTGTCATATCTGATGTAAGGGAGGCTCTGGTGTCATATCTGATGTAAGGGGGGGGCTCTGGAGTCACATCTGATGTAAGGGGGGGGGCTCTGGAGTCATATCTCATGTAAGGGGGGCTCTGGTGTCATATCTGATGTAAGGGGGGGCTCTGGAGTCACATCTGATGTAAGGGGGGGGGGCTCTGGAGTCATATCTCATGTAAGGGGGGCTCTGGTGTCATATCTGATGTAAGGGGGGGCTCTGGAGTCATATCTCATGTAAGGGGGGCTCTGGTGTCATATCTGATGCAAGGGGGGGCTCTAAATTGTCATATCTGATGTAAGAGGGGGGGGGCTGTGATGTCATATCTGATGTAAGAGGGGGTGGCTCTGATGTCATATCTGATGTAAGGGGCCTGTGGTGCTTTTGTTTATAGCTCAAAAAATAAAAAACGCAGAGGTGATTAAATACCCCCAAAAGAAAGCTCTATTTGTGGGAAAAAAAGGATATACATTTTGTGTGGGTACAACGCCGTATCGCAAAAAATGGCCTGGTCAGGAAGGGTGTAAATTCTTCTGGGTTAAAGTGTTCGGGTTTGACTTGATGAAAAGGTGGCAACCCTACGGTAAAGCCCCATACACACGGTCGGACTTTTTCATGGATTCTGTCCGATCGGACAAGGTTGTTGAAAAATCAGACCGTGTGTATGCACCATCGGACAGTGTTCGTCGGTTTGTCCGACGGACAAAGTCTTATCTCCTGCTGGAAAGATTTGCCGTCAACCCGGTCCGATCACACCAAACCCGATCGTGTGTACGGTTGTCCGACCGGACAAAGTGCTACGCATGCTCAGATCACATTACAAGACCAAAGCTATTGGCTACTAGCCTCTACGTAGTCCCGTCGTAGGCAACAAACGTCACCACGTTCAAAATGATCTGATTTTCCGACAACTTTGTCCGACCGTGTGTACGCAAAACCAACATCAGACAAAGTATGACGGACATGGTCCGACGGACCTGGTCCGCGGATTGTCCGACCGTGTGTATGGGGCTTAAGAGAAATGTGTGATGTGCAGTGATGGGGAAATGTGACGTCTTGTGATTGTTCCCGTCTCTCAGTGTCTCCTTCTATCTCTGGGTGTCCTCCATCCTCACCCATGTAGAATCTTCCATCACCTGTCCTCTTCTCATGTCTTCTCCTCTCTCTGAGGGAATCTTTCTCTTTGGAATCTCATCCATGGGATTTGGGGTTCCCCTTATAGTAGAACAGTGACCAGGCTATGTACATATGGAATGACCATCCATATTCCTAACAAGCAGGAAATAGGATGGAATAGACCCCTTAGGACTCGCTCACACGTCTGATGATTATGTAGAAGGAAGCAATGCTCAGTAACACTTCTATGACATTTATCATGTGTCTTCATTGTGTTTATGAAGCTCTGAAAACACTATAAGAATGCTGGAGAAATGTCCGGGGGAGGGGTTGCTCTTCTAGTGGGAGGAGCCTAAAGGGGAAGTGATGTAGAGGAAATGATCTCCTCTGATATGTGGATTTCGGATATATTACAATAATTCTATAGAATGAAAACCAGCCGCCATGTCATCATACTCACTATCGCTCTCCTGCCCCCTGGAGGACAGATTTCCCGGTCTGAGGATAATACCCGCTTGGTGACTTGTTACCACATCTCTTTTATTTGTATGTGTCACAATAGCTGGGATACTCGGGTCATTAATAGTTTATTAATAATAACATGTAATATATCCTCACATAGAATCACAATATATCCATGTAAGAATGCACAGAGCGGCCGGCGACCCTCCTCTCCTTCATAACAGTATAGCAGCGGCTCTCCTAGTGTATCTGACAGGCGTGATGACGTCTCCACCTTACACGTTACGTCCTAGGCGGGGCTTCATCATGTATATTTGTGTTGTTTGTTTAAAATGTGTAAATATTAACACTTTTAGGTTTAGGGAGTCTCACTTCTAGTGCTGCACAGCTATCTTTATATCTATCCTGTAAGGGAGGTGTCACCGCACATTACCAATCATAAGTGGCCGACCACAAAGTAGGTTTTTTGCATGTACATAGTATGCTAAAGTTTGGGTGGTCTCACTCATCATGCTGCAATATTGAACACTTTGACAATATTTTACTTATATTGTTTTTTCTAACCTTGTAATATTCCTGTATATTTGTGCTGAGACACGTGTGGATTGTTTAAACATTTGACATAAAATCCTATTTTTAGGTTTAGGGAGTCTCACTTGTAGTGCTGCACAGTTCTCTTTCTATGTATTTGGTGTTGGATTTTGTGGATGAATCCTTCTGTGTTCAGCTGATTAGTATATATAATTGGAAGAGGTTTTTGGCTGTGCAGTGACACATTTCCTGCCTGGCACTGTCAGTATTGCCGGCTGGTTGGTGATTTTGCCGGCACACAGAAGCTATTGGAGTTACCACACGGCTGTTCTGTACAACCAGAAGTGACCGGAGCTGCTCTGTCCTACTTCTCTATTATTTCCCAGTGCATTCTGGGATACCGGAGCCTCCGCTGTCTGTCCTCCAATGCCCAGCGATTATTGGACATCACCATGAAATTAATGGAGGCAACTGACAAGCGTGGATGTCTCATGACAGCGACATGCGGCTTCATTTATAACACGACACAACGCTACCGCTCCTGTGTGACCAGCACTGTGTGCCGCCATTGTAATATTCATGGCAGGCATGGAAGGCGGTTATCAGGCTTTAGAAATGCTGAATAAATGTCACATAATCACATGGTACTGACACACGTGTGACCGAGACCTCACTGACCTCTGTAGCTACAGACACCACGGATCAATTCATCCTCAATTTTCACACAATATCCAGTGAGGTCCCTCCGGTGGGTTTCAGAAATCTGCTCCCCCTCCCCCTCCTCTGAGTCATTCAGTTATGAAGGGAAATTACAGCTTGAGCTACTGAGCTCTGTAAATAACATGGATTGTACAGTGATCCGGGAAGGACAGTCAGATAAAACGTGGAAAAGAGATTTCAGCTCCACCTGCTGGCTGAAAATGAAAATTCTAATTATTTATATACAATATTTTATATTTACAAATCTATGAATAGAATGTTTTGTCCTGACCATAATAAAGACAGAAAACACGATCCATTCCTCTGAAGACAAAGACCTCAGACAGTTCTCACTTCTGTACAAAAGGCCATCCCATAACCAATACAACTCATACTCCAGAAATATCATCTGTCATTGTCTCCCTTCTGCAGGATAGGAGTTATAAATCCTGGAAAGTTACCCCTCCCCCATCACTAGAAGAAATGATGAACATCCCTAACTCCCATCCCCTTTATGAGTCCTTGTCTGCCATAAAAAGTCCCAAGTCTTCCTCTGCCAATGGCTCCCCCTGCTGTGTCTGAGCCAATGAGGAGGGAGAGAGCCAAGAGAGCCTCTGCTCTTGTGCACATTGCTGGATGGAGATCAGGCTCGGGTAAGTATTGGGGGATGGGGGAGCTGCATGCAGAAGATGTTTTACCTCAATACAGAGAATACAGAAAATACATTAACCGGTTCCTGACCAGCCGACACAGTTGTACTGCAGAAGGTTGGCTCTCCTGTGTGAATCGCCATCATTGTACGTCGGTCACATGTGTGGGTATGGGGGGCGCATGCCCCCCCACCGTCCCCACAACAATTGGATTGATTTCAGAACCAATCAGTCTACAGGCCCAGGTCAATGATTTCTGGTCTGGACCTGCTGATCGGTTCTGGTGAATGGCAGACTGTCCTCTACATGTGTAATGTAAACACAGGCAGAGGAAGTGATGTCATCTCCCCTCGTGGAGCCCTTTTAGTTTCCAGCGAGCGAGGAGAAGACATCTACTGTGAGTACACCAACACTACACTACACTGACACCAGGACAGGTAGGTACACATTTAACCCCTTGATCACCCCCTGATTCCCCCCAGTTAACCATTTCACTCCCTGTCACAATGTCACCAACTGCAGTTTTCATATTTTTCACTGGTCACTGTATTGGTGTCACTTGTGACACTAATCAGCGTTAGTGCAGTTAGTGGTAGGCCCAGGTAGGTTTAGGGTACCCTCCATTAACCCTCTAATAAAGGTTTAACCCTCTGATCGCCCCTCAAGTTGATCCTTTCACTCCCTGTCACAGTGTCACTAGTATAGTGTACAGATCTCTTTTCTGATCACTGTATTAGTGTCACGGGTGACATCAGTTGGGTTTTAGAGTCGATCCCAGACAGTGTCAGATTAGTGCCAGGTACACTAACACACACACACACACACTATATCCGACGGATTTTGTCCGACACTGGTGTTGCATACGCACGGTCGGACAAAGTTGTCGGAAAATCCGATCATTCTGAACGTGGTGATTTTTGTTGCCTACGATGGGACTACGTAGAGGCTAGTAGCCAATAGCTTTGGTCTTGTAATGTGATCTGAGCATGCGTGGCACTTTGTCCGTCGGAATTCGCTACACACGATCGGAAAAAGTCCGATTGTTGTCGGAAAATTTGAGAGCAGGAGATAAAACTTTTGATAAAAAAAAGTCCGATGGAGCCTACACACGGTCGGAATTTCCGACAACATTGTCCGATAGGACATTTTCCGTCGTAAAATCCGACCGCGTGTACGGGGCATTAGACTTTTGCGGTGTCATATACCACTGTGTGAGGATTTTGTAAGAAATGTATTGATATCTTGAGCTAAGTGAGCACTTATGTGCTACAATGCATGCTTTTTCCCATTGGGTGTCACTTATGTTGGTGCCTAGGTCAGCTTCCCATTTTTCTTTGTGTTTGCTTTTATCATCTTGTGATGGGTGGGTTAACCACCTGTATGCTAACAAAGTTGTTTTAACCACTTTCAGCCCCCGACCAATTGGCAGCCAAAGGACCAGGCCCCTTTTTGCGATTCGGCACTGCGTTGCTTTAACTGACAATTGCGCGGTCGTGCGACGTGGCTCCCAAACAAAATTGGCGTCCTTTTTTTCCCACAAATAGAGCTTTCTTTTGGTGGTATTTGATCGCCCCTGCAGTTTTAATTTTTTGCGCTATAAACAAAATAGAGCGACAATTTTGAAAAAAATGCAATATTTTTTACCTTTTTGCTATAATAAATATCCCCAAAAAATATATAAAAAAACATTTTTTTTCCTCAGTTTCGGCCGATACGTATTCTTCTACAGATATTTGGTAAAAAAAATTGCAATTAGCGATTATTGATTGGTTTGCGCAAAAGTTATAGCGTTTACAAAATAGGGGATAGTTTTATAGCATTTTTATATAATATATATATATATATTTTTTTACTAGTAATGGCGGCGATCATCGATTTTTATTGTGACTGCGGACACATTGGACATTTTTGACACATTTTTGGGACCACTGTCATTTATGCAGAAATCAGTGCTATTTAAATGCACTGATTTCTATGTAAATGACAGTGGCAGTGAAGGAGTTAACCACTAGGGGCGGGGAGGAGTTAGTGTAACGTGTTGTGTTTTTTTTACATTAGGGGGTGGGGCTGACGTCTGACGTCACTGATCGGCTGTTCCCGATGATAGGGAACAGCAGATCAGTGACAGGCAGTGTAGGAAGCGCGGGGAGAGGTTTGTTTACACAGACTTCTTCCCGTTCTTCAGCTCTGTGACCCGATCGCGGGACACCAGCGGCGATCGGGTCCGCTGGTCCCGCGGCCGCGGTTTACGGAGCTCCCAACCGGGTCGCGAGTGCGCCGCCGGCTAGGCAATTAAAGGGGATTAAAGGGGACGTATATATACACGTGCTTTTGCCTAGCCGTGCCATTTTGCCGACGTATTTTTACATATGCGGCGGTCGGGAAGGGGTTAAAGATCTGAGATCCTTTGTAACAAATATCTTCTAGAGGTGTTAACCTTTGGCAATATGAGGCTTTGTATTTGCTGTTGAGTAAAACGTCTTCTATCTGCATGTAGAACCAGAGATTTGAGAATGAATCCCCGAATTCTGTTTTGAGAGTTTCTAGTGGTTTGACTTTGTTTCTGTTAATGAAATGGGTGGCTAAGAGTTTTGACTTACAACCTGGGGATGGTCATATTTTCTGGTTTAAACCTGGTAGGAAATCAGGGTTATTAGCGAGTGGGGTCAGTGGGCCTGGGATAGTTGCAAGTTTATATTGTGGGGCGATTTTATGCCATATGTTTAGTGTATTAGCTATCAGGGGATGCGTTATGTTTCTGGTGGACTTGGAGTGTAGAGACCAAGGGCAATATAGTATTTGTTGTTTGTTGTGGTGGTATTCAAGTTGTACCCAGTCTTTGACTTGGCAGTCAATTATTCTGGTAATATGTGTGGCATAGTAGTACTTTTTGAAGTCAGGAAGACCTATGCCTCCTTTGCTTTTGGGCAATGTTAGTAGGCTGAAATCTTTTCTTGGTCTTTTGTTGGCCCATAATAATCTTCTTTGTAAAGTCAGTCATTTGGAGAAAAAGGAATTGGGTACTGGAATAGGTAGTGCATTAAAGAAATATAGTATGCGTAAGGGGGGTGACCAAATGCGCAAACCACTAGGGGGAATGAATAAGCTACAAATAAATACCAATAATTTCCGCAGCCACCATTAAAGGGTTCCCACACCAATCAAGATAGAATAAAAGTAAAAATGTGGCGCTTGCTAATAGGTAGAATCAGGATACCACTCCTAAGGTATACTACAAACCAGGATGGCTCCAAAGAAGCGTCTGAAAATTAATGTTAAAACTATCAGCGTATAGCAACAGATATTCAAGCAATGCTATACCAATCACTGCTGATCCATATAAAAAAGAGACACTTTTAATAAAATTACCACATAATCAAATAAAATATCAATAGCGAAACAATGCAGTAAAAGCAAAAAATGGCATAAATATAAATAAAAATAAAAAGCCAGTGCAAGCAATTCATATGTGTGTGAACAATAATATGTGCAATAAAATCTGTGCAAATAGGCAAAAATATAAGCCAAGCCAGTAATGTGGGTAAATATAAAGTGCAAAAATATAAGTGCAACAGATGCTATAAACGAATGATCAGCCTGTGCAGATAAGCTGGATAAGGTGCACAAAGCGATAAATAAATAAATGACGTGACAGTCCAAAATCTCAGTGCTCAAAATAATGTCCTGTGAACATTCAAATTTCTAGTGCCGACAACAAGCTCCCATACACAGTGCAATCACTGTGTGGCAAATTTTTCTCCGTGTAGGAATTTCCTCCAGGTAAAGCAGTACAGTCTTTAAGCGATTAAAGGTGATCCCATCCATGCATTTTTTTCCTCCAGTGTGACAATCCCAGATGTTTCCCCCAGCCTCTTACCTCTAGGTAAGGAATAAATAGCCTTACACTGAAATACACAGATCTCCTCCACACGCTGCTCCTCTAAGGTACCGTCCTGGCCTGCGTCTCACCCACTCCTCCAGACAGCCAATACACATGGGGCAGAAAGAGGGAAGGACTCAATAGTGCAGTATTAAAACACGATTTATTGAAATAAACAGTAAATACTTACAGTGTAGTTGTAACCAATCAGCAGTAATGAAATTGTGCGATCCCGGCACACGTGACTTTATCAAATTATTATCAAAATATTGCACATATTATTGTTCACACACATATGAATTGCTTGCACTGGCTTTTTATTTTTGTTTATATTTATGCCATTGTTTGCTTTTACTGCATTGTTTCGCTATTGATGTTTTATTTGATTATGTGGTAATTTTATTCAAAGTGTCTCTTTTTTATATGGATCAGCAGTGATTGGTATAGCATTGCTTGAATATCTGTTGCTATACGCTGATAGTTTTAACATTAATTTTCAGACGCTTCTTTGGAGCCATCCTGGTTTGTAGTATACCTTAGGAGTGGTATCCTGATTCTACCTATTAGCAAGCGCCACATTTTTACTTTTATTCTACCTTCAAAGAAATATAGTAGTCTTGGGAGAATTGTCCTTTTTAAAATTGAGGCTCTACCGAACCATGAGAAGAATTTGGGGGTCCATTTTTGAAGGTCTTTGGTTATTGAGTTTATCAGGGGGGTGGAATTAGTAGTAACTTGATTCATAAGTATTTAAGTGTATTTTGTTTCCATTAAAATTTGTAATTTCCTTTTAAAGGAGTTTGAGTTTATCTGGTGGAAGGTTGAGATTGAGTGCCTCAGATTTAGATTGGTTTACTTTAAAGTTAAGATATGAAACCAAATGTTAAAACATTTTTTCATGAGATTGGGTAAAGATATATATGGGGTTGTGTGATGAAGAACAAGAGGTCATCCGCATAAGCGGCTACTTTATATTCTATTTTGTGTATTTCTAAGCCATTGATTTCAGGAGTCAAATTTATAGTTCTGATGAGGGGTTCAAGTGTTAAGATGAAGAGTAATGGTGAAAGAGGGCAGCCCTGTCGTGTACCATTATGTATGTGGATCGGGTCAGATAGTATGTTATTAATTTTGGCCTGTGGATTTTGGTAGAGGGCTTTAATCCAATTCAACATACTTCCACCCAATCCTATGTGGGTGCAAGTGGCTAACATATATTCCCAGGAAACTCTATCGAAGGCCTTTTCAGCGTCTGTGGACACCAGAAGGCCTTTGATTCTGGAGTCGTGGGCGTAGTGGATGAGGTTCAAAGATTTGGTGATGCTGTCCCTTGCCTCTCTGCCAGACATGAAGCCCACTTGTTCTGGTCCAATGATTTTTGAGAGGAGAGGTTTTAATCTATTGGCTAAGATTTTCGCTAGTAATTTGATGTCTACGTTCAAGAGTGATATTGGTCTGAAGTTTGCACAATCTGTGTGGTCTTTGTCTGGTTTGGGAATAACTGTTATGTGTGCCATGAGGAGGGGGTTGGAGTCATTATCATGTTTAGCTAGGTGATTGAAAGCCTTTAGAAAGGGTTTGGAGAGTAGTTGTGTGTAAGTTTTCTACTATTGGGATGTGAATCCGTCAGGACCTGGACTTTTCCCCGTTTTTAATTCTTTAATTGCTTCTTGTAATTCTATAATGGTAATGGGGTCATCTAAATTGTTTGTATCCTCTGTGTGAAGGGAAGAGATTTTGCTGTTCTTCAGGAGGTATTGGATCATGTCCGCTCTTGGGTCTTGTACATGTGTAGGCTTGTGTTGTGGAGGCAAGTCGTATAATTTGGAAAAAAAAACTTGTTAAAGAGTTCTGCTATTTTTTGGGGATTTGTGTTCAAGTGTGCCTGCTTTGTTGCAAATACCATGATTATGGTTTGCTATTGTTGCATCCCTTAAAGCTCTAGTGAGCTGTTTCCCACTCTTGTCTCCATGTTCGTAGAATACACTTTTATGGAAAAAGAGAGATTTTTGGGTTTGAAAATGTAGTATTTGTAACAAAGAGTTTCTGCACTGAGCAAGTTTGTCTGCTACTTTAGCTGTAAGGGGTTGCTTATGTTGTGTTTCAAGTGTGGCTATCTTCTTATTAGACAGTTTAGTGATTTATTTATCCCTTTCTTTTTTCTTTCTGGCTCCCCATTTTATAAGTTCACCCCTTATTACACTCTTATGGGCTTCCCAATTGTTAAGGGGATTTGTGTCGGAGTTGACATTGTGAGTGAAGTATGTTTTGATAGATTTGTGTATGTCGTCATGTATAGTCTGATCGGTCAGTAAAGTAGCATTAAGTCTCCAGTTAAAGGAGTTTGTTTGGGCGGGGTTAGTTTTAGGGTGACTGCGGTAGGGGCGTGGTCTGATAGTGTGATAATTCCAATATCAGCTTTAAATAAATTAATCAGATCTCTTTGAGACACAAAAATCAGATCTATCCTTGAGTACCTATTGTGGGGGGATGAAAAGTATGTGTAGTCCTTCCCTATGGGATGTGTGGACCTCCACGAGACGACCAGGGCTAATGATTGTAGTAAAACTTTGATTCATTTTAAAATTTTGTATGAGACATGGGAATATCCTGTTGAGGTGTCTTGTAGTGGTGAGAGTGGGATATTAAAATCTCCTCCGAGAACAATGCAGCCTTCCGCAAACCACTCGAGTTTGTTTATTATTTTGTTGCAAAAAGTTATATGGGCTTTGTTTGGGAAGTACACATTTCCCAAAGTGATAGGGAAGCCTTCCCAGGTGCCTTTGAGGAAGATGTAGCGACCTTCAGGGTCTGTAAGTTGGTGTTTCAGTTCGAACTGGGAATTTTTGTCATGAGAATGGAAACCCCTTAAGTTTTCCCCCAAAAAAAAAAAACCCCCCAAACCATCAATTTTTTAAAAAAAATTTTTTTTGGGGGGGTTTTTAAAAAAGGGGGGGGGGGAAAAAAGGGGGGGGGAAAAATTTTTTTTAAAAATTTTTAAAAGGGGGGAATTTTGGGGGGGGGTTTTTTTTTTTGGGGTTTTTTTTTAAAAAAAAAAATTTGGGGGGGGAAAATTTTTTCAAAAAGGGGGGAAAAATTTTTTTTTTTTTTTTTAAAAAATTTTTTTTTTTTGGGAAAAATTTGGGAAAAGGGGGGTTTTAAAAATTTGGGTTTTGGGGGGAAAAATTTTTTGGTTTGGTTTTTTTTTGGGGGAAAATTTAAAAAATTTTTTGGGGAAAAAAAAGGGGCCCCCCCCTTTTTCCCCCTTTTTTCCCTTTTTTCCCCCTTTTTTTGGGGGGGTTTTTTTCCCCAAAAAAAAAAAAAAAAAAAAAAATTTTTGGGTTTTTTTTGGGGAAAATTTTGGGGGGTTTTTTCCCCTTTTTTCCCCCCCCTTTTTTTGGGGTTAAAGAAAAATTTTTTTGGGGGTTTTTTGGGGGGTTTTTAAAAAAGGGGGGAAAACCCCCTTTAAAAGGGAAAGGGGGGGGGGTTTTTTTCCCCCCGGGGGGGGCCCCCCCCCCCCTTTTTCCCCACCCAAAAAAAAATTTTTTTTTTAAAAAAAATTTTTGGGGCCCCAACCCCCCCCCCCCTTTTTCCCCCCCCAAATTTTTTTTTTGGGGGGGTTTTTCCCCCTTTTTTTTTTTTTTTTTCCCCCCTTTTTCCCCCCAGGCCTTTTTTTGGGGGGGGGTTCCAAAGGAAAAAAAATTTTTTTTTTGGGGGGGGGTTTTTTTTGGGGCCCCCCCTTTTGGGGGGGCCCCCCCCCTTTTTTGGGGCCCACGGGGCCAAAAAAAAAAAAAAAACCCCCCCCAATTTTTTTTTTTGGGGGGGGGCCCCCCTTTTCCCCCTTCCGGGGAAAAACCCCCCAAAAAAAAAATTTTTTAAAAAAAAAAATTTTAAAAAAAAGGGTTTTAAAGGGAAACCCCACCTTAAAAAAAAACCCCCCCCCTTTTTCCCCCAAAAAATTTCCCCCAAAAAAAAAAAACCCAAAGGGGGGGCCTTTTTTTGGTTCCAAAAAAAAGGGGGCCCAGGGGTTTTTTTTAAAAAAAAAAAATTTTTCCGGGGGGCCCCAAAGGGGTTTTCCCGGGGGGGGGGGGAAAAAAAGGGGGGGGGGGGAAAAAAAGGGGGGGCCCGGGCCCCCCCCCCCGGGGGGTTTTTTTTGGGGGGTGGGGGGCCCCAGGGGGAAATTTTTTTCCCCAAGGCCCCCCCCCCCCCCCTTTTTTAAAATTTTTTTGGGCCCACAGGGAAAAAATTTTTCCCCGGGGTTTTTTTTTTGGGGAAAAAAAATTTTTAAAAATTTTTTTTAAAAGGCCCCCCCTTTTCAAAGGGCCCCCCTTTTTTTGGGGGGGGTTTTTTGGGGGGGAAAACCCCCAAAAAGGGGGTTTTTTTTTTTTTTTTTTAAAAAAATTTTCCCGGGGGGCCCTTTTTTTAAAAAAAATTTTGGGCCGGGTGGGGGGGGAAAATTTTAAAGGGGGGTTTTTTTTTTTTGGGGGGGGGGGGGTTTTTTTTGGGGGGGCCCCCCCCCCCCCCGGGGGGGGAAATTTGGGGGCCCTTTTTTCCCCCCGGGGGGGGGGCCCCCCTTTTTCCCCCCCCAACCCCGGGGGGGGAAAAAAAAAATTTTTTTAAAACCCCCCCCCCCCCCCCTTGGGACCGTTGTTTTTCCCCGGTTTTGCCCCGGGGAATTTTTTTGGCCCCCCGGGGGTTTCCCCGGTTTTCCCCAAAGGGGCCCCCCCCCCCTTTTTTTTTTTTTTTGGGGCCCCCGGGGGCCCCCTTTTTTTCCCCCCCCCGGGTTTTAAAAATTCCCGGGGGGGCCCAAAAAAAAAAAAAACCCCAAATTGGGTTTTGGGGGCTTTTTTTTTTTTTTCCCCCCTTTTCCCCCCGGGGGTTGGGGGGTTTTTTAAAAAAAAAAATTTTTAAGGGGTTTTTTTTGGGGGGGGGGGGGGTTTTTTAGGGATAAAAGGGGGGCCCCCCCCCTTTTCCCCCCGGGGGGGTTAAAAAAAAAAAAAAAAAATTGGGGCCCCCTTTTTTTTGGGGAAAACGGGGGGGGGCCCCCCCCCAAAATTTTTTTGGGGGGGGGGGGGTAAAAAAAAAAAAGGGGGGGGTTTTTTTGGGGGGGGAAAAACCCCCCCAAATTGGGGGGGGAAAAAAAAAACCCCCCTTTTTCCCCCCCGGGGGGGGGTTTTTTGGGGGGAAAAAAAGGGAAAAAAAAAGGGGGGGGTAAGAAAGGGCCCCCCAAAAAAAGGGGGTTTCCTTTCCCAAAAAAACCTTTTTTTTTTCCCCCCCCCCGGGTTTTTTCCCCCCCCCCCGGGGGGGCCCCCTTTTCCCCTTTTTAAAAAAAAAAAGGGGGGGGGAAATTTAAAAGGGGGCCCCCCCCCAAAAGGGTTTTTGGGGGGTTTTTTTTTAAAAATTTTTTTCCCCCTTTTTTTTTTTTAAAAAAAAAAATTTTTTGGGGGGAAAAAAAAAGGGGGAAAAAGGGGTTTTAAAAGGGGGTTTTTTTTTTGGGGGTTTTTTTTTGCCCCCCCCCAAAAAAGGTTTTTTGGGAAAAAGGGGTTTTTAAAAAATTTTTCCGGAAAGCCCCCCCCCAAACCTGCAAAAAAAAAAAAGGGGGGAAAACTTTAAAAAACCCCTTTTGGGAAAAATTTTTTTTGGGGGGGAATTTTTTTTTTTCCCCCTTTTTTTTTGGGGTTTTGTTTTTTCCCCCCTTTCCCCCCAAAAGGGCCCCCCCCAAAAACCCCTTTTTTTGGGGCCCCGGGGAAAAGGGGGGGTTTTCCTTTTTCCCCTTTTTTCCCCTAGGGGGGGGCCAAATTTTTTAAAAAAATTTCCCCCCCGGGGGGGGGTTTTTTCCCCCTTTCCCTTTAAAAAAAGGGCCCCCCCCCCCCCCCAAAAAAAAAAAAAAATTTTTAAAAAGGGGGGGGGGGGGGTTTTTTTTTTTTTTTTGGGGGGGGGGGGGTTTTGGGGGGTTTTTTTTTTTTTTAAAAAAAAAAGGGGGCCCAAAAAAAAAAAAAAATTTTCCCCCTTTTTTTTTTGGGAGGGGGTTCCTTTTTTGGGAAAATTTTTGGAAAAAAGGGGGGTTTTTGGGGGAAAAAAAAAAATTTTTTTTTTTTGGTTTTTTTTGGGGAAGGGGTTTTTTTTTTTTTTCCCCCCGGGGGCCCCAAACCCCCCGGGGCCCCCCTTTTTTTGGTTTTTTTAAAATCGGTTTTGGGGTTGAATTTGGGGGTTTGGGGGGGAAAAAAAAAGGGCCCCAAAAAAGGGGGGGGTTTAAAAAACCTTTTTTTCCCCTTTTCCCCGGGTTAAAAAAAACCCCCTTGGGGGGTTTTTTTTTTTAAAAAAATTTTTAAAAAGGGCCAGAAAAAAATTTTTTTAAAATTTTTTCCCCCCCCCCCTTTTTTTTTGGGGGGGCCCGGTCTTCCCCGTTTAAATTTTTTTTTTTCCCCTTTTTTTTTTTTTGGGGGGGGGGGGGGGAAAAAAAGGGGGGCCCTTTTTTTTTTTTTTTAAAAAGGGTTTTTTTTTTTTTTCCCCTTTTTTTTTTTTTGGGGGGGGGTTTTTTTTTTTTTTGGGGGGCCCCCGGGCCCCAAAACCCCCTTTTTAAAAATTTTTTTTTTTTCCCCCAAAAATTTTTTTTTTAAAAAAAATTTTCTTTTTTTTTAATAAAAAATTTTTTTTCCCCAAAATTTTTTTTTTGGGGTTTTTGCCCAAAAAAAATTTTTTTTTTTCCCAAAAAAAAAAAAAAATTTTTTTAAAAAAGGGTTTTTTTAAAGGGGGGGGGAAAAATTTTTTTTTTCCCTTTTTTTTTCCCCCCCCTTGGGGAAAATTTAAAAATTTTTTTAAAAAAAAGGGGGGGGGGAAAATTTTGGGGGGGCCCCCCCTTTTTTTTTAAAAAAAAAAAAAAAATTTTTAAAGGGGGGGGGGTTTTAAAGGGGTTTTTTTGGGGGGGGTTTTTTTTTGGGGGGGGGAAACCCTTTGGAACCCAAAAATTTTAAAAAGGGGGGGTGTTTTTTGGGGTTTTTTTTAAAAAAAAAAATTTTTTTTTTTAAAAAAAAAAAGGGGGGTTTAAAGGTTTTTTTTTTTAAAAAAAAAAGGGGTTTTTTAAAAAATTTTTGTTTGTTTTTTTGGTTTTTAAAATTTTTTTGGGGGTTTGGGAAAAAAAATTTTTTTTTGGGGGTTTTGGGGGGCCCTTTTGGGGTTTTTTTTTTTTTTGGGGATTTTTGGGGGTTTCCAGGGGGAAAAAAATTTTAAAAAATTTTTTTTTTGGGTTTTTGGGAAATTTTCCCCTTTTTTGGGTTTTTCCCCCGGTTTTCCCAAAAAAAAAATTTTTTTTTGGGGGGGGTTTTTTTGGGGGTTTTAAACCTTTTTTTTTTTAAAAAAATTTTTTTAAAAAATTTTTTTTGGGGGAAAACCCAAAAAAAAAGGGGGGGCCGGAAAAATTTTTTTTTTTCGCCCCAAGGGGGAAATTGGGGGTTTTTTGGGTTTTTTGGGAAAGGGGGGTTTGGGGGCCCTTAAATTTTTCCCCATTTCCCTTTAAATTTTTCCCCGGGGGGTTTTTCCCTTTTTTTTTTCCAAAAGGGGGGGTTTTTTTTTTTTTTGGGGGGGGTTTTTTTTTTTTGGGGGGGGGGGGGGTTTTTTTTTTTTTATTAATTTTTTTTTTAAAAAAACCCCCCAAAAAACCCAAAAAAAAAATTTAAAAACCCCCCCCCTTTTTTTTCCCCCCCTTTTTTTAAAAAAAAAGGGGAAAAAAAAATTTTTTTTTAAAATTTGGGGGGGAAAATTTTTTTTTAAAAAAAAAAATTTTTTTTAAAAAAGGGGGTTAAAAATTTTGGGGGGTTTTTTTTGGAAATTTTGGGGTTTTTTTTTCCCTTTTTTTTTTTCCCTTTTGGGGTTTTTCCCGGGGGGGGGGGGGGTTTTTTGGGGGGGGCAGGGTTTTTTTTTTTTTAAAGGGGGGGCCCCCAACCCCCCTTTTTTGGGTTTTTTTTTTTTTTTTTGGGGCCCCTTAAAGGGGGCTTTTTTTTTTTTTGGGCCCCCCGGGGGTTTTTTTTTTTCCCCTTTTGGGGAAAGGGGGGTTTTTAACCTTAAATTTTTCCCGGTTTTCCCCCCCCAATTCCCTTTTCAAGGGGGGGAAAAAAGGGCCGGGGGGGTTTGGGCCCCCCCCCGGGGAAAATTGGGGGTTTTTTTTAAAAAGGGGCCCCCCAAAAAAGGGGGGGGGGGGGCCCGGGGGGAAAAAGGGCCCCCCCAAAAGGGGTTTTCCCCTTTTTTGGGGGTTAAAACCCCCCAAAAAGGGGAGGGGGGGGGGGGTTTTTTCCAGGGGGGGGCCCCTTTCCCCTTTTTTTAAAAATTTTTGGGGGGTTTTAGGGGGGGGAAAAAGGGGGGGGGGGGAAAAAAAGGGGAAACCCAAAAGGGAATTTGGGGGGGGGGGGGGGAAAAGGGGGGGGGGGAAAAAAAAGGGCCCAGGGGGGCCAAAAAAACCCCCCCGGGGTTTTAAAAAATTTTTTGGGGGGGGGGGGGGGGCCCGGGGGGGGTTTTTTGGGTTTTTGGGTTAAGGGGTTCGGCGGGAATTTAAATTTTAAAAAAAAAATTTAAATTTTTTTAAACCCTTAACAAAAAAAAAAACCCCCCCCCCCCCCCCCCCAAAAAATTTTAAAACCCCGGGGTTTTTTTTCCCCCAAAGGGGTTTTAAAAAAAAAAAACCCTTTTTTGGGGCCCCAAAATTTTTTTGGGGGTTTCCCCCCCCCCCCGCCTTTAATTTGGGGGAACCCTTTTTAAAAAAAAATTTTTTCCCCCCCTTTTTTTGGGTTTTTGGGTTTAATTTTCCTTTTGGGGGGGGTTTTTTTTTTTTTTTTCCCCTTTTTTGGGGGCCCTTTCCTTTTTTAATTGTTTTTTTAAAAAAGGGGGGGCCCCCCCTTTTTTTTTTTGGGCCCGGGTTTTTTTCCCCTTTAAAAAATTTTTTTTCCCGGGGTTTTTAAAATTTTCCCCCCTTTTTTTTGGGGGCCCCCGGGTTTTAATTCCTTTTTCCCTTTTTGGCCCTTTAAATTTTCCCCTTTTCCCCTTTTTTTTTGGGTTTTTTAAGGGCCGGGGGGGTTCCCCCCCCCAAAAAAAAAAAAAAAATTTATTTTGGGGGGTTTTAAAGGGGGCCCCGGGGGAAAAAAAGGGGGCCCCCCCCAAAAACCCGGGGGGGAAGGGGGGGGGGGGGGGGGGGAAAAGGGGGGGGGGGGAGGGGGGGGCCGGGGGGGGGGAAAAAAACCCCCCCGGGGGAAAAAAACCCCCGGGGGGGGAAAAAAGGGGGGGTTGGGGGTGAAAAATTTAAAAAATTGGGAAAAGCCTTTTTAAAAAAAGGGAAGGAAAAAAAGGGTTGGGGGGTTCTTTTCCCCGGGGGGAAAAAAAAAAGGGGGGGGTTAAATTTGGGGCAAAAATTTTTGGGGGGAAAAAAAAGGGGGGGAAAAATTTTTTTGGTTAAAAAAAAAAAATTTTCCCCGGGGGGGGAAAAAAAAAAGGGGGGGGGCCCCCCCCCAAAAAAAAAAACCCCCCAAAGGGCCCCCCCCCTTTTTTCCCCCTTCCCCCCCCGGGGGGGGGGGCCCCCTTTGTTTTTCCAAATTCCCCCCAATTTTTTTTTGGGGCCCCTTTTTTCCCGGGGGTTTTTAATTTTTTTGGGGGGGCCATTTTTTAAAAAGTTGGGGGAAAAAAATTTTTGGGGATTTTTTAAAAGGGGGGGGGGGGAAAAAAAAAAAAAAAAAAAAAAAAACCCCCCCTTTTTTTTTTGGGGGGGGGAACCTAAGGCCCCCCGGGGGGTTTTGGTTTTTTTTTTTTTTTTAAAAAAAAAATTTTTTTTTTTGGGGGGGGGCCCCCTTTAAAAAAGGGGGCCCCGGGCGGTTTTTTTTTTTTGGGGGGAAAAAAAAAATGCCCCCCCAAAAAAAAAGGGGGGAAAAACCCAAAAATTTCCCCCGGGGAAAAAAACCCCCACCCCTTTTTCCCCCCCCAAAAAAAAAAGGGGGAAATTTTTGGGGGGGTTTTAAAAATTTTTTTGGGGGGGCCCCGGCCGGGGGAAATTTTTCCCCAAAAATTTTACCCCGGGGTTTTCCCCCAAAATGGGGGGCCCGGGGGTTTTTGGGGCCCCCGGTTAAAAAAACCCCCCCTTTTGGGGGCCGGGGGGGTTTAAAAAAAACCCAATTTTAAAACAGGAGGGGGAGTTTGGGCCCTTCCCCCAAAAATTTTTTAAACCCCTTTGGGGGGGGTTTTCCGGGGGGGAAAAAAAAAAAAAAACCCCCCGGGTTTTTCCCCCCCGGGGGGGGGCCCCAAAAAGGGGGGGGCCCCAAAAAATTTTAAAAAAGGGGAAAAACCCCCGGGGGGGAAAAAAAAAAAGGGGCCCCCCTTTTTTTTTTCCCCCTTTTAAAAAAAAAAAAAAAAAAAATTTTTTTTTTAAAAAAAATTTCCCAAAAATTTTTTTTTTTTAAAAAAAAATTAATTTTTGGGCCCGGGGGGGGGTTTTTTTAAAATTAAAGGGGCCCCCCCTTTAAAAAAAAAACCCAAAAAAAACCCCCCCCCCCGGGGTTTTTTTAAAAAAAAAAAAAAAATTTTTTAACCACGGGGGGCCCCCCCCCCCGGGGGGGCCCCCCCCCCAAAATTCCCAAAAATTTTTTTTCCCTTTTTTTTCCCCAAATTTAAAAAAAATTTTTCCCCCCCCCGGCCCCTTTTTTTGGGGGGGGGGGGAAAAAAAACTTTTCCCCCAATTCCCACCCAAAAAAAACCCCCTTTTTTTGGGGGGAAAAAACCCCCCCCTTTTCCCCCCCCAAAAAAGGGGGGGGCCCCCCCAAAATTTTTTTTTAAAAAAAAAAAACCGTTTTTTTTAAAAAAAAACCCCCCCCCCCCTTTTTTTTTTTTAAAAAAAAAAAGGGGGGGAAAAACCAAAAAAACCCCCAAAAATTTCCCCAAAAAAAAAAAAAACCCCCCCCCCCAAAAAAACCCCCCCCCCCCCCTTTTTAAATTTTCCCCCCCCCCAAAAAAAAATTTTTTTTAAAAAATTTTGGGGGGGGGGGGTTTTTTTGGGGGGGGCCCCCCCCCCCCCCTTTTTTTTTTCCCCCTTTTTTTAAAAGGGGTTCCCCCAAAGGGGGGGGGGGGAAAAAGGGGGGGGGGGGTTTTGGGGGGGAAAAATAAAATTTTTTTCCCAATTGGGGCCCCCCCCCCCGGGGCCCCCCCCCCCAAAAACTTTAAGGGGTTTAAAGGTTTAAAAATTTTTTAAAAAAAAAAAAATTTTGGGAATTTGGGGGGGGGTTTTTTCCCCCCTTTTTTTTTTTAAAGGGGGCCCCTTTGGGGGGGGGGGGGGGGGGCCCCCCCCCCCCCCCCCGGCCCCCCCCCCCCCTTTTTTTTTAATTTTTAAATTTTTTTTAAAAAAACCCCGGGGGGGGGGTTTTTTTGGGAAGGTTTGGGGGGTTTTTTTTTAAATTTTTGGGTTTTAAAAAAAAAAAATTTTTTTTTCCCCCCCTTCCTTTGGGCCAAAAAAAAAAAAAAACCCCCCCCGGGCCCAAACCCCCCCCTTTTTACCCCCCCCGGGGTTTTTTTTCCCGGGAAATTTTTTTTTAAAAAAAATTTTTAAAAAAATTTAAAAGGGTTTTTTTTTAAAACAAAAATTTAAAAAAAAACCCCCCCCGGGGGGGGGGCCCCCCCCCAAAAAATTAACCCTTTTAAAAAAAAAATTTTTTGGGGGGGAAAACCCCAGGGGGGGTTTTTTCCCCCCCGGTTTTTTTTTTTGGGGGTTTTTAAAAAAAAAATTTTTGGTTTAAAAATTTTTTTTTTTGGGGGGGGGCCCCAAAAAAGGGTTGGGTTTTTTAATGGGGGAAAAAATTTTTTTAAAAATTTTTCCCCTTTTTTTTTTTTTTTCCCCCCAAAAAAAAAAAAAAAAAAAAAAAAAAATTTTTAAAACCCCCCCCCTTTTTTTTAAAAAAATTTTTTTTCCCCCCCCCCAAAAAAAAATTTTTTTTTTTTTTCCAACCCCCCCCTTTTTGGGGAAAAACTTTTTTGGGAAAAACCCCCAAAAACCAGGGAAAAAAACCCCCTTGGGGGGGGGGGGTTTTTTTTAAATTTAAAATTTGGGGGGCCCCCCCCAAACCCCTTTTTTCCCCCTTTTTTTTAAATCGGGGGTTTTAAATTAAAACCCTCCCCCCTTTTTTTTTAAAAATTTTTTTTTTGCCGGGAAATTTTTTTAAAAAAACCCCCCTAAAAACCCCCCGGGTAAACCCCCCCCCTTAAGGGGGGTTTTTTTTTTTTTTTTGGGGGGCCCCCCCCCCCGGGTTTTTTTTCCCCCCCCCCTTTTTTTTTTTTTAAAAAAAATTTTGGGGGGGGGGAAAAATTGTTTTTGGTTTTTGAATTTTTACTTTTAAAATTTTTTCCAAAAAAAATTTAAGGGTTTTTTTTTTAAAAAAAAATTTTTTCCCCGGGGGGGGGCCCCCCGTTTTTTGGGGTTTTTTTTAAAATTTTTTAAAACCCCCCAAAAAAAAATTTTTTTTTTTTTTTTGGGGGGTTTTTTTTAAAAAAAAGGGAAAAAAGGGAAAAAAAAAAAAAAATTTAAAAAAAAAAAAAAACCCCGGGGCCCCCGGGGCCGGGGTTTTTTTTTCCCCCTTTTTGGGAAAAAAATTTTTTGGGAAAAAAGGGGAAAAAAAAACCCCGGGGCCGGGGGGGAAAAAAAAAAAAAAAATTTTTTTTTTTTTGGGGAAAAAGGGGGGTTTTTGGGGGGGGGGTTTTTTTTCCCCCGGGGGGGAAAAAACCCCCAAAAAATTTTTTAAAAAAATTTTTTTTTGGGTTTTGGGTTTTTGGAAAAAGGGAAAAAAATTTTAAAAAAAAAACCTTTAAAAGGGAAAAAATTTTTTTAAAAAAAAAAAAAATTTTTTTTGGGGGCCTTTTTTTTTTTGGGGGGGGGGGGGGGTTTTTGCTTCCCCCCCAAAACCAAGGGGGGGGAAAAAAAGGGGGTTTTTTCCCCCCCCCCCCAAAAAAAAAAAAAAGGGGGGGAAAAATTTTAACCCCAAAAAAATTAACCCCCCCGGGGGGTTTTTTTTTTTTTTTTTTAAAGGGAAAGGGTTTTCCGGGGAAAAAAACCCCCCCCGGGGGGGGGGAAAACCCAAAATTTTAAATTTTTTTCCCCTTTTTAAAAAATTTTGGGGAAAAAAAAAAGGGGGGGTTTTTTTTTTTAATTTTTTGGGGTTTTTTTTTTTAAAAAAAAAAAAATTTTATTTTTTTTTTTTAAAAAATTTTTTTTTTTTTTTTAAAAATTTTGTTTTTTTTTTTTTTTTTTTTAAATTTTTTAAAAAAAAAAAATTTTTTAAAAAAATTTTTTAAAAAATTTTTTTTTAAAAAATTTTTTTTTTTGGGGGTTTTTTTAATTTTTTTAAAAAAAAAAAAAAATTTTTTTTAAAAAATTTTTTAGTTTTTTTTTTTAAAAAAAAAAAAAACCCCTTTTTTTTTTAAAAGGGGGGGGGGTTTTTTAAAAAAATTTGGGCCAAAAGGGGAAAAAAAAAAAGGGGGGGAAAAAAAAAAATTTTTTGGGGGTTTTTTTTAAAAAAAAAAAAAATTTAAATTTTTAAAAAAAAAATTTTTTTTTTAAAAAAAAAAAATTTTATTTTTAAAAGGGGAAAAAAAAAAAGGGGGGCCCCTTTTTAAAATTCCGGGGTTTAAGGGGGTAATTTTGGGGTTGGTGGGGGGAAAAAACCCCCTTTTTTTTCCCCCCAAAAAAAAATTTTGGGCCCCCAAAATTTTTTTAAAAAAGGGGGGTTTTTTGGGGGGGGGAAAAAATTTTTTTTTTGGGGGTTTTTTTTAAAAAATTAAAGGGGGGAAAGGGGTTTTTTTTTTTTTTTGGGGTTTTTTTTTTGGTTTTTTTTTTTGGGGGGGGTTTTGGTTTTTTTTTTTAAAAAAAACCCTTTGGGGGTTTTTTTTTTTTGGGTTTTTAAAAGGTTTTTTTTTTTGGGGTTTTTTTTTTGGGGGCGGTTTTTTTTTAAAAATTTTTTGGGTTTTCCCCTTTTTTCCCGGGGGGGGGGTTTTTTTTAAAAAATTTTTTTTTTTTTTTTTGGGTTTTGAAAAATTTTTTTTTTTTTTTTTTTTTGGGGGTTTTTTTTTTTTTTGGGGGGGGTTTTTTTGGTTTTTTTTGGGAAATTAAAAAAAAGGTTTGGTTTTTTTAAAAAAGGGGGGGAAACCCCCCAAAGGAAAAGAAAAAGGGTTTTTTTTTTTTAAAAAATTTTCCCATTTTTTTTTTAGGTTTTTTTTTTTTTTTTTTTAAATTTTTTTTTTCCCCCCAAAAAAAATTTTTTTTAAACCCCCCCCGAAATTCGGGGGGTTTTTAATTTCCCCCCCAAAAAACCCTTTTTTTTTTTTTTCCCCCCCAAAAAGGGGTTTTAAAAAAGGGGGGGTTTTTTTGCCCCTTTTTCCCCAAAAACCCCCCCCAAAAAAAAAATTTTTTTTTTTCCCCAAAAAAAAGGGGGAAAAAAAAATTTTTTTTTTTTAAAAAAAATTTGAAAAAGGGGAAAAAAAATTTTTTTTTTTTTTTTTAAAAAAAAAAAAAAAAGGGAAAAGATAAACCCCAAAAAATTTTTTTTGGGGGAAAAAAAAAAAAATTTTTTTTGGGGGGGTTTTAAGGGGGGGGGGAAAAAAAAAAGGGGGGGTTTTGGGGGGGGAAAAAGGGGGGGGGAAGGGTTGGGGTAAAAAAATTTTTTTTTTTTGGGGAAAATTTAAAAAATTTGGTTTTGGGGGTTTTTTGGGGGGGGGGGGGGTTTATTTTTTTTTTTAAGGGGGGTTAATTTTTGGGGGGAAAAAAAAGGGGAAAAAATTAAAAGAAAAATTTTTGGGGGGGGGGGAAAACCCCCCGGGGGGGGAAATTTTTGGG
The DNA here is from genome assembly GCA_028564925.1 of Lithobates sylvaticus. NCBI lineage: Eukaryota > Metazoa > Chordata > Amphibia > Anura > Ranidae > Lithobates > Lithobates sylvaticus. The sequence continues at coordinate 7,311,629 of CM053029.1, forward strand.
GGGGGGTTTTTTTTGGGGGGGGGTTGGGGGTTTTTTGGGGGTTTTGGAAAAAAAATTTTAATTTTAACCCCCGGGGGGGGTTTTTTTTGGGGGTCTTTTTTAAAAAAAAAATTTTTTTTTTTTTTCCCCCCCGGGGGGGAAAAGGGGGCCGGGGGGGGGGTTTTTGGGGGGGGGCCCCCCGGGGGCCTTTTTTTGGGGGGGTTTTTAAAAAAAAGGGGGTCAAAAAAAAAATTGGGGTTTTGGGGGGAAAAAAAAAGGGGGGGGGTTTTTTCCCTAAAAAAATTTTTAAAAAAAAAAATTTTTCCCCCTTTTTTTTTTTAAAAGGGGGGGGGAAAAAGGGATGGGAAAAATTTTTGGGTTTTTAAAATTTTTTTTAAAACCCCGGGTTAAAATTTTTTGGGGGGGGAAAAAAATTGGGGGGGGAACCGGGAAAAAATTAAGGGGGAAATGGGGGGGATGGGGGTTTTTTTTTGGGGGGGGCCCCTTTTTTTTAAAGGGGGGGGGGGGAAAAAAAATTTTTTTTTTTTTTTGGGGGGGAAAAAAGGGGGGTTTTTTTTGGGGGAGAGGGGAAGGAAAGGAAAGGGGAAAGGGGGGGCCCCCCCCGGGGGGGGGGGGGGAAAAAAAAAAAAGGAAAAAAGGGAAGGTTTAAAAAAATTTTTAAATTTTTTTTTTGGGGGGGGAAATTTTTGAAAAGGGAAAAAAAAAAAATTTTCTTTAAAAATTTGGGGGGGGGGTTTTTGGGGGTTTCCCCCCGGGTTTTTTTTAAAAAAAGGGGGGGCCCCCCAAAAAAATTTTGTCCCAATACCCAAAATTTTAAAAAAAAAATTTTTTCCCCCGAAAGGGGTTTGGGGGGTTTTTTTTTCCCCCCTTTTTTCCCTTTAAAAGGGGGGGGGAAAAAAAACCCCCCAAAAAAATTTTTGGGTTCCCCCCCCCCCTTTTTTCCCCCCCCCCCCCGGGTTTTTAACCCCCCGGAAAAAAAATTTTTTGGGGGAAAGGCCCCCCCCGGGGTTTTTTTCCCCCCGGGGTTTTAAGGTTTTTCCCCCCCCGGGGTTCCCTTCCCCCTTTCCCCCTTTTAATTTCCCCCAAAAAAAAAAACCCCCCCCCTTTTTTTTTTTTGGAAAAAATTAATTCCCAAAAAAAAAAGGGGGAAACCCTCCCCTTGGAAACCCCCAAAGGGGAAAAAAAAAAAAAAATTTTTTTTGGGGAAAAACCCCCCCTTTTTTTTTTTTTCCCCCCAAACCCCCAAAAAAAACAAAATTTTTTCCCCCCCCGGGGGGGGGGGTTTTTTTTTTTTTCCCCCCCAAAAAAAATTTTTTTTAAAACCCCCCCCTTTATTTTTCCCCTTTTTTTTTTCCCCCCCCCCCCCCCCAAAAAACCCCCCCCCAAAACCCCCCAAAAACCCCCCCCAAAAAAATTTTTCCCATTTGGGTTTTTTTTCCCCACCCCTGCAGGCATTACGTTTCCCCACCCCCCTTTACTTTTCCCCACCCCCGGCAGAGTATTAGTGTCCCCCCCGGGGTTTTTTCCCCCACCCCCGGGGAAAAAACCCCCCCCCCCCTTTTTCCCCCCCCGGGGAAAAGGGGTCCCCCCCCCCCTTTTTTTTCCCCCCCCCCAAAAAAATTTTTTCCCCCCCCTTTTTTAAACCCACCCCGGGAGAGCATTAGTGTCACCCACCCCCTTTTTTTTTCCCCAAAACCCTTTCCCAAAAAACCCCACCCCCCCCCCAAAATTCCCCCCCCAAAAAAAAAACCCCCCCAAAAAAGGGGGAAAAAACCCCCCCCCCCCCCCCCCTTTTGGGGGCCCCCCCCCTTTTAAGGCCCTTAAAAAAGGGGGGCCCCCCCCAAATTCCCAAAAACCCCCCCTTTTTAAAACCCCCCCAAATTTTTTAACCCCCCCCCTTTTCCAAAAAACCCCCACCCCCCCGGGGCCCCCCCCCCCCCCTTCCCCCCCCCCCCAAAAAAGGGGGGCCCCCCCCCCTTTTTTTTTCCCCCCCCCCCCCCCTTTTTTGGGGTTTTTTGGGGGGGCCCCCCCCCCCCCCCAAAAAAACCCCCCCCCCCCCCAAAAAATTTTTTGGGCCCCCCCCCCCCCCAAAAAAACCCCCCCCCCGGGGGGGAAAAAACCTTAATTTAACCCCCCCCCAAAAAAAAATTTTTAAACCCCTCCAAATTTTTTTCCCCCCAAAAAATTTTTAATTTCCCCCCCCAAATTTTTTCCCCCTTTGGGGAAATTTTCCCCCCCCCCCTTTTTTCCCCCCCCGAAAAACCCCCCCCCCCAAAAAAAACCCCTTTTACCCCCCCCCCGAAAGGGTTACCCCCCCCCCCCAAAAACCCCCCCCCCCTTTTTTTTTTTAAAAAAACCCCCTTTGGGGTTACCCCCCCCCCCAAAAAAAATTTTTCCCCCCCCGGGGGTTTTTTTCCCCCCCCGGGGAAACCCCCACCCCCCTTGCAAAATTTTTTCCCCCCCCAAATTTTTTCCCCCCCCCATTGCGGGGTTTTCCCCCTTCCCACTCCAGAGATTTTTCCCCCCCCCTTTTTTCCCCCCCCCGGGGAGCTTTTTTTTCCCCCCCCCCCCCAAAGAAAACCCCCCCCCCCAAAAATTTTTTCCCCATCCCACTCAGGCTTTTTTTAAACCCCCCCCCCAAAAAAGGTTTCACCCATCCACGGCAGAGCTTTTTCCCCCCTTTTTTTAAAAAACCCCAAAAAACCCCCAAAATTTTCCCCCCCCAAAAAATTTTTAAAACCCCCCCTTTTTTTCCCCCCCCCCCCTTTTTCCCCCCCAAAAAAAACCCCCCCCCCCCCCGGGCAAATTTTTCCCCTTTAAAAGGAAACTTCCCCCCAAAGGGAAATTTTCCCCCCCCCCTAAAAATTTTTTAAAACCCATCCCCCAAAGGTTTCCCTTCCCCCAAAAAAAACCCCCCCCAAAAAATTTCCCAACCCCCCGGGGGTTTTTTTCCCCCCCCCAAAAATTTTTTCCCCCACCCCCCCCTTTTTAAACCCCCAAAGGGGGAAAGGTCCCCCCCCAAGGGGGGCCCACCCAAAAAAAATTTTTTCCCCCCCCCCAAAGGAAACCCCCCCCCCCCCCCCCGGGGGGTTTTTTCCCCCCCCCCCTTTTGGTTACCCCCCCCAAAAAATTTTAAAGGGGAACCCCCCCCGGGGTTTTTTCCCCCCCCCCCAAAAAAGGAAAATTTCCCCCCTTTTTTTTTTTCCCCCCCCCCGAAAACCCCCCCAAAGGGAAAATTTTTTGGGCCCCAAAAAAAAAAAGGGGGGGGGGAAAGGGGCAAAAAAATTTTTTTAAAGGGGGGGGGGGGGGGCCCCCTTTTTTTGGGGGGGGGGGGGGAAAAAAAAGGGGGGGGGGGGGGGGTGGGGGGGGGGGGGGGTTTTTTTTGGGGGGGGGGGGGGGGGGCCCCCCGGGGGGGGGGAATTTGGGGGGGGTTTTTTTTTAAAAGGGGGGGGGGGGGGGGTTTTTTTTCCGGGGCTTTGGGCCCCCCCCCGGGGGGGGGTTTTTTTTCCCCCCCGGGGGGGGGGGGGGGGATTTAGATGTAACCAATCTCTTTGTGACATTCTAGTGTCAAGTAATTTCTCTCCCCAAAATAATAGAGACCCCCCCCCCCCCCCGTGGTTCTTTACCTCGCGGAACTTTCCTCTGCGGCAAATGTGATTTCTGTCAGGTCATTCAACCAGGCAGAATTGTCCACTTCCCCTCGGGGTGAAGAGCTAACTGTGACTGTCACACTAACCATCTATCACTTTGTGAACTGGGACACTATAGGCAGAGGGTATTTGCTCACGTGTGGCTGTGGAAGCCACTATGTGGGCAAAACTAAGCAGAATTTCTGGAGAGGTATTAAAGAACACGTCACAGATATACATATAGGGGTCTCTGAGGACCCTATACCCAGACACTTTGCCCAGGCCCATGATTATAAAACGGGTTCTTTAAGGTTCCAGGTACTTGTCAGAATTCCCCTGCCGGTAAGGGCGACTTTGATCAGAAAATCCTGCAAATTGAGGCTAAATGGATATACGAACTAAGAGCCACTCAATCACCAGGGTTACATGACGCCATTAGATTTGCCCCATTTATTTTAATATATGACTCCAATTTATGGTAAATTTATCCCCTCCCCCTTCTTCTTTCCCCATTGTTTTCCCTTTCCTACTCTAATCTGAAAATAGATTTTTCCTTGTTGAATGGCCACATTGACTTGACTTGGTAATAATAAAAAAATGCTTTCTGTACATCTCCATATGTACCTTTCTGATATCTAGACTATGTATTTCTGTAAGGTATCTGTATGTATATTGTAAATGTCCAGCAATAATCTGTCATACCGAGAATATATGGACCAAAGGTAATATATATATAATGCGTTTTCCTCAGATCTATATGGGTTTTCAGTTATGTTTCATTTAATTTTATTTTATTTTCCTTATAAACAATTGTAGCCGTAACCCCCGAAGGAGCTGCTGGTTTTATTGGGGCTTACCGTTACCTTCTTCACCTCGTCTCTGTCTAGGGGTTCCCGTGGTAGATGGCCCAGAAAAATGTAGAAACTGACACTTTATCTTCCTTTTTATGGTTATTTATTGGAAAAAAGATAAAACAGTCTCTTAGAAGTCGGATAGAGGGTTAGGGTGGAAGTTCAGGTACCTTTGGAACTGCTTAGTTAGAAAATCTCTCACTGTAGGAATCCAGAGAGCAACTGTCTCACAACTGGATTATCACAACCCGGATAGACCTCCTCACACTAGGCCTAGCAGCCGGAGAAGTGTTAGATCAGTGGTTCTCAACCTCGGTCCTCATTACCCCCAAACAGGCCATGTTTTGGTAATTTCTCTTAAAATAGCTGTCCAAATTACCAAGCCATTGACACTGATTTAGAGCACCCGTGCAAGATCAAGAAAAACCTGAAAACATGGCCTGTTTGGGGGTAATGAGGACCGAGGTTGAGAACCACTGTGTTAGATAGAGCAAAGTCTCTGCCACAGACTTGATTGTAGAAAACTTGAGAATAAAGTCTCTGCCACAGACTTGGTTGTAACTGAGGGACTAGATAAATTTAGATAGCTATCATACGGTACCAGTATCTTGCAGCCGGTCCGGCGATACCGTATGAGTGTAGATCCATTTAGTGTCCTTCAACTGAGCCTCTAGGCTTCTTCTTGAAAGCCAGCCTTAGTGCATGGCTTCCCCCCAAAGAGTCCTCCACTGGGTGCTTCTCCAGTTGTTGGGCCTCTCCTAACTGAGACATCACCGGACCACTTTTGGATAATTCAGCCTGACATCCAATCGGGCCTGTCCCTGCAGTTGCTTTGCCTCGAGCTATCCAGCCCCCAGACTCAAAATTGCATGGATCCGCACCCCAGGCCAGGAGGGCCATGGGGGCTTGTAAGGAGGACCAGGACCAAACAGACAGAAGATGGCTTCTGGACCGGAAACCCAGAAACACGTGATGTCAGTACCTTAAGTACCCTCTCCCAGAAATCACAGCAAGACGACACTCCCATTGGGCTGGTTCCGAGAGAGATTGGCGCTCAATGCGCCTAGCCAAACTGCGGTCTCACACTTGCCAGAGGTGACAGCTGTGGCCAAGCATAACCCAGTGCAATCCAGCTAGACTGGCACTGAAAACATAATTTGGTATAAATAAACCCAAAACTAAACTGCGGTTTTAGGAAGTTTAAATAGAAAAAAACACACATCGCGTGCTCTTCAGAAGCCGGCGCTACACAATCTTATGTGGATCTGCCGTCCTTTCTGATGGGAATAGCCTGGCCCGTGTCTGCCCATTGCCTGGGGGAGTAGAAGCTTTGCGGATGGATTTCCTTTGGCACCCTTTTTTATCTTGGAATCCCACTAGGCTTGGCTACTGAATCACTGAATTGAATCAACTCACTACAGAGTTTGAATGAATCAAATCATTAAAGTGAATCCGATTCAATTCATTGTCAAAGATCCTCCCCTTTCAGGATGAGTAGAGAGGGAGCTGAAAACACAGCAGCCTCAGATCATGATTTGTAAAATTAGATATAACATGATTATCTGTGAGCCACCGAGACTTCAAGAGTCTGAATAAATCACAGAGCACACACGATTCTCTTCTGTATGATGTCTGAGTGTGAAGCAGGCAGCAGACAGTCAAGTCAATTCCAGTCTGTGAATGACTCAGAAAGAGAAAACACACAAGAATCAACGTTGTGTGAGCCAGCAGAGCAGAATGACTCCTGAATCTATGACATTAATTGTAATTTTCTAGTTTGACCATTAATATATGGAAAATAAAGATTAATTATATTTGTATTCTATTCTGTGGTATATATGTTTATTAAACCCTACAAGGTACATACAAAATCTGACTCCACCTTACATTTGTTGTTGATTTTTGCATGTATAGAACCTGCTGCAGCAAAACTGACATTTATAAACAAAAAAAACGACTTTTAAATTGTTCTTTCCTGCAAGCTTTCTTTATTTTATAAATAATGGCTTGGGGGGGGGGGGGTCTGTATGATGAGGCCACAAGTAGTGCACTGGGAACAGAATTAGAGATTTGTTGGATAAATTCTGGTGTCTCTTTGGCAGAGTTTGGATGGAAATAACACGAGTCCCTGTGTAACATGGAATGATATACACATCACATTCACATATATATGTATTGATGAAACATTTCATGGAATGTATACAATGTAATATCTCGGTGTAATTGTACAATTATCTCTTGTAGACGGCCGGAGATTTGTCTGGTGATTGTGTCCCGGTGTTGGGTCTGCTGGATCTCTTCCATGTATAGAGGATGTCCTCACCGACACCTCGGATTTCTCTGCAACCCTCTAAAGGAAAGTCTTCTACTCTTCATGGATATAATGGTCACCTCCCATTGTGAATTCCCTCTTCTCCCCTCTGTAGTATTCCGCACTTTCCAATATTATCAATACTTACTATGATGATGATGAGGATCCGACTCATTATTAGGACTCGTTCATGGCGGGAAAAATACATTTTCTAAAGTTTCTCATTAATAAATGCTGACTGGAGCAATCACTAATACAGAGAAAGAAACCGCATCTTCCTCTTACTGCTGCCCTACTCCTTTCCATTCTCCATACTCCTCTCCATCCTCCACACTCCTCTCCATCCTCCACACTCCTCTCCATCCTCCACACTCCTCTCCATCCTCCACACTCCTCTCCATCCTCCACACTCCTCTCCATCCTCCACACTCCTCTCCATCCTCCACACTCCTCTCCATCCTCCACACTCCTCTCCATCCTCCACACTCCTCTCCATCCTCCACACTCCTCTCCATCCTCCATACTCCTCTCCAACCTCCATACTCCTCTCCAACCTCCATACTCCTCTCCAACCTCCATACTCCTCTCCAACCTCCATACTCCTCTCCAACCTCCATACTCCATACTCCTCTCCAACCTCCATACTCCTCTCCATCCTACTCTCCATCCTCCATCCTACTCTCCATCCTCCATACTCCTCTCCATCCCCCATACTACTCTCCATCCACCATACTACTCTCCATCCTCTCTCCTCTCCCAGCATTTTCTCTCTTTTTCCCACACTCCCTCTGTCTTTTCTTTGCATTCTCTCTTCTCTCCCTGCACTCTCTTTCTCTCTTCTCCCCACATTCTCTTCTCTCTTTTTCCCACACTCTCTCTGTCCTGTCTCCTTTCTTTGCATTCTCTCTCCTCTCCCTGCACTCTCTCTCTCTCTCTCGGCTCCCTGCACCCTCCCCTTCCTTCTCCCTTCATTGCATTTTCTCTTTTTCCCACACTCTCTCTATCATTTCTCCTCTCCCTGCACTCTCTCTCTACTTCTCTCCCTCTCCTTGGATGTAATAAAGTGATGCGGCTCTATCTAACATATACGCCATTCCCGGCTCCCAGTGTCTCTCTCTGCAATTTCTTTCTCCATGTTGCTGACATTATCTTGTATAAGAACAGAACCCGATCCATCAGCAATCCCAAGGAGAGACGGACATCTCATAGCCGGCTCTCTGCTGCCTTATATCAGAGTTTTTGTTCCACAACCAGAACTTTATCCCCCTGAATGACAAGCTTAGCTAAGTGATCCCATTTCTAGAAGTTCATCTTTACTTCTGCCAACTCCCCCATCTCTGCTCTGCATGACTCTCTGCCAACACGGCTCCTAAGACTTCCTTGTGCCGAGTCCGTTCAGCCGCTTTGCCTTTCACTGACAACTTGCTGCAATTTTTATTATATCATCTAAATGTAATCAGAACAACCCATGGATAAATTCATTTCATGTCATGGATCATTACCCAAAGGGACGCGATTATCCCGATTGATTATTGGGCCACCAATATTATTACCTGTTTTTTTTACTCATCAATAAAGTTTTGTATATTTTATTAACCTTATTCTGCGATTCTGTGATTATTACCAACTTCTCATTTTGTTCTCCACAGCCGATACCCTCTCACCTCTCCCTTCCCCCTCTCTCCTCTCTCCTTCCCCCCCCTCTCACCTCTCCTCCCTCCCCCTCTCACCTCTCCTCCCTCCCCCCTCTCACCTCTCCTCCCCTCCCCCTCTCACCTCTCCTCCCTCCCCCCTCTCACCTCTCCTCCCTTCCCCCTCTCACCTCTCCTCCCTTCCCCCTCTCACCCCTCCTTTCTCCCTCTTTCATCTCCTTTCCCCCTCGCACCTATCCCTTCCCCCTCTCACCTCTCCTTCCCCCTCTCCCTTCTCCCTCTCTCCTCTCACTTCCCCCTCTCACCTCTCCTCCCTTCCCCCTCTCACCTCTCCTCCCTTCCCCCTCTGTCCTCTCCCTTCCCCCTCTCTCCCCTCCCTTCCCCCTCTCCCATCTCCCTTCCCCCTCTCTCCTCTCCCTTCCCCCCTCTCTCTCTCCCTTCCCCCTCTCTTCTCTCCCTTCCCCCCTCTCTCTCTCTCCCTCCCTTCCCCTCTCTCACCTTTCCCTTCCCCACTCTCTCGCCTCTCCCTTCCCCCTCTCTCTGCATTCGTTCCTTTCTTTGCACTCTTTCTGTCCTCTCTCTGTTTACCACATAATATGTTCCTACCATATAATGTATATACAGTATCTGACAAAAGTCAGTACACCCCTAAGTGAAAATCTCCAAATTGGGCCCAAAGTGTCAATATTTTGTGTGGCGACCATTATTTTCCAGCACTTAACCCTCTTGGACATGGAGGTCACCAGAGCTTCACAGGTTGTCACTGGAGTCCTCTTCCCCTCCTCCATGATGACATCACGGAGCTGGTGGATGTTAGAGACCTTGTGCTCCCCCACCTTCCGTTTGAGGATGTCCCACAGATCATCAATAGGGTTTAGGTCTGGAGACATGCTTGGCCAGTCCATCACCTTTACTCTCAGCTTCTTTAGCAAGGCAGTGGTGGTCTTGGAGGTGTGTTTGGGGTGGTTATCATGTTGGAATACTGCCCTGCGGCCCAGTCTCTGAAGGGAGGGGATCATGCTCTGCTTCAGTATGTCGCAGTACATGTTGGCATTCATGGTTCCCTCAATGATCTGTAGCCCCCCAGTGCCGGCACCACTCATGCAGCCCCAGACCATGACACTCCCACCACCATGCTTGACTGTAGACAAGACACACTTGTCTTTGTCCTCCTCACCTGGTTGCCCCCACACACGCTTGTCACCATCTGACACCAAATACGTTTATCTTGGTCTTATCAGACCACAGGACATGGTTCCAGTAATCCATGTCCTTTGTCTTCAGCAAACTGTTTGCGGTCTTGTGGATCATCTTTAGAAGAGGCTTCCTTCTGGGATGACAGCCATGCAGACCAATTTGATGCAGTGTGCGGCGTATGGTCTGACCACTGACAGGCTGACCCCCCACCCTACAACCTCTGCAGCAATGCTGGCAGCACTCATACGTCTATTTCCCAAAGACAACCTCTGGATATGACGCTGAGCACGTGACCTCAACTTCTTTGCTGGACCATGGCGAGGCCTGTTCTGAGTGGAACCTGTCCTGTTATACCACTGTATGGTCTTGGCCACCGTGCTGCAGCTCAGTTTCAGGGTCTTGGCAATCTTCTTATAGCCTAGGCCATCTTTATGTAGAGCAACAATTCTTTTTTTCAGTTCCTCAGAGAGTTCTTTGCCATGAGGTGCCATGTTGTACTTCCAGTAACCAGTAGGGATGAGCCAAACACCCCCCTGTTCGGTTCGCACCAGAACCTGCGAACAGACCTAAAGTTCGTGTGAACTTTAGAACCCTATTAAAGTCTATGGGACTCGAACGTCCAAAATGAAAAGTGCTAATTTTAAAGGCTAATATGCAAGTTATTGTCATAAAAAGTGTTTGGGGACCTGGACCCTGCCCCAGGGGACATGTATCAATGCAAAGAAAATTTTTAAAAACAGCCGTTTTTTCAGGAGCAGTGATTTTAATAATGCTTAAAGTGAAACAATAAAAGTGTAATATTCCTTTAAATTTCGTACCTGGGGGTGTCTATAGTATGCCTGTATGCTTTCCCCATGTGTCCGAGGGGGGCGTGGTCACCAGGAGCCTCCCATTGAGCGGAGCGGCCTGACACAGAAGAAAAGACGCCGACGCCATGGAAGAAGATGCCGGACGAGAAGAGCAGAAGAGCAAGAAGAAGCGGATCGGAGAAGGAAGAAGATGGAAGAAGAAAAGGAAACCGAAGGATGAATAAAGGAAGAAGACCAGAAGAAAGAAGATGAAAAAATAATTTAATAAAGGAATTATCAAAGACCGTCTCCTGTCATTTTTAACATTTTTTTTGTCACTTTTTTGGTGAAATGGTAGGGGTAAGTACCCCCTTGCCATTTCACACAGGGGGGAGGCCGGATCTGGGGGTCCCCTTGTTAAAGGGGGCTTCCAGATTCCGATAAGCCCCCCGCCCGCAGACCCCCACAACCAATGGCCAGAGTTGTGGGGAAGTGGCCCTTGTCCCCCATCAACATGGGGACATGGTGCTTTCAGGGGTCACAGACCCCCAAAGCATCCTCCCAATGTTGAGGGCATGTGGCCTGGTACAGTTCAGGTGGGAGGGGGGGCGCTCTCTCCCCCCTCTTTTCCTGCGGCCTGCCAGGTTGCGTGCTTGGATAAGGGTCTGGTATGGATTTTGAGGGGGACCCCACGCCATTTTTTTTTTGGTGTGGGGTTCCCCTTAAAATCCATCCCAGACCTGAAGGGTCTGGTATGGATATTTAGGGGGAACCCCACGTCATTTTTTTTTTTTAATTTGATGCAGGGTTCCCCTTAATATCCATAGCAGACCTGAAGGGCCTGGTAATTGAATTTGGGGGAACCCACACGCTTTTTTATTTTTTTATCAATGACTTTCAATGAATGACTGTTCTCTGTATTACGGGAGCCGGCAATTCATTAGCCGTGAGTGATTTTAAATAGCTTTTTTTCCTGCAAAAATTACACTTTGTGCAAGGACAGTTCTAAGCACGGGAAACATGCGCCCCTTTACAGGCATACTATAGACACCCCCCAGGTACGAAATTTAAAGGAATATTACACTTTTATTGTTTCACTTTAAGCATTATTAAAATGACTGCTCTTAGAAAAACGTCCGTTTTTAAAACTTTTTTTTGCATTGATACATGTCCCCTGGGGCAGGACCCGGGTCCCCAAACACTTTTTATGACAATAACTTGCATATAGGCTTTTAAAATTAGCACTTAAGATTTCTCCCATAGACTTTAACTCACGGCTTTTCGAATTTGCTGCGAACACCCCAAATTGTTCGATGTTCACTGAACAGGCAATGTTCAAGTTGAACTCGAAGCTCATCCCTAATCATCAGCAAAAATTATTCCAATGAACGTTCTTACTCAAGATATTAGCAGCGTTTTAAAATTTAAACGTCTATATTAATACAGGTAACCAAATGCCTTGCATAAATAATATTAGATCAGAATGAGAGTGTTCATTAATATATTCAGCAATACATTAGCAGTGCAAGAAAATTCTTTCACACTCTCTGTGCCAAACGTGCAAAAAAAAAGTCCAAATCTATGGAAGTTTCACTCGTGGCCAAACATGTCCTTCACCACACCTTCTGTGCAGGTCCCTATAGGTGATGCACTTACCAGACTCAGCTGGTTTAAAGGCGTATAACACAAGTGGGTAGAAAATCCATATACTGCAACTTCCAGCATGTAATCAGAGAAGAAAAGAAGCCTTCATAGCGCAATCTCGTCTCAATAATTGATTACATTTTAAAAGCATGCAGGTAGGGTACTCACAAAGCAAACATTTAAAACAAGCATGTATCAATCAATATCCCAGCCCGCATCGAATCTGACCTTACACCGCTCCTGTGGTGTTCCCGGAAAGGAGAGATCTTTTCAAGCTGGTAGGGGTGCTGCGTAGCTCTGCCCTGACGCATTTCAGTGTTTACTTTCATCAGAGAGCATGACTACGCATCGCAGCTAATCCCAATATATACATACTGATGCCGTAGGGGACACTTCCTCATACGGTCACGTTTTACTGACGTCATTTCCATCTATTAATAACAGTACGCAAAGAACGACATGCTGTCGAATTTTGCGACCCACTGTCAAATTTTGCGACCAGCCATCAAATTTTGCGACCAGCCGTCAAATTTTGCAGCTTGACAACACAAATAGACAGAATGACACATTGTCAAATCTGCAACGAGCAGGCAGAAAGATCGTCAACTTAAATGAACATTATACACATATTGCTATGTATATTTGGATAATATCATTCTATTGCATAATAATCATGTTTCTGGATCAAAAACACATAAATACATTCAACTTAGGCCCCTTTCACACGGACGCAGTCAGTTTAGGCACATCAAAAACGTATCAGTTCTTATCCGTTGTCTCATCCGTTTTCATCCGTCATCCGTTCCGTTAATGTCCGTTTTTTGTCCGCTTACATCCGTAAATGCACACGTTTACGTCCGTTTTTTCATCCGTTTTTTCATCCGTTTTGTTCCGTTTATATGTGTGCCTGTGCCTTTAAGAGGTTGAGTTCACAGATAAACACAAAACAGATGTTAACGGATCTTAACGGATCGGACGTTGACGGACGATGTCCGTCAACGTCAGTTAATATCCGTTTTGACGGATCTGAACGTATACTTGTACGTTTAAAAAAAAAAACGGATAAAAACGGAAGCGGATGTTAAATGATGGTGACGGATGTTCATCCGTCTGCCCATAGGAATGCATTGTCGTCCGTCGACGGATGGAAGAAAAACGGATAGACGGTCCGTCCGTGTGAAAGGGGCCTTAGTTCTATACACCTATATTTTCTTTAACCACCATATGTGTTTATAATCACAATACTTCATATATTGGTTTATGTGGTGCACTCAAGATATAGTCGCTAATCGGCGAAGACACAACACCCAAGCACCATAGTTGATATTGATGGTCCAATGAGGGTGATTAGTTTACCATACATGGACAGATTTAGATCACACATATACCAATCTAATCGCAATTAGATATGTGCGATTAGTTTCGTATGAATCGGAAATTCGTACAAATTTTTCAAAATTCGTACATCCGTACGAATCCGAATTACGAATTTTTATGAATACGAATTCTGTACGAAATACGAAATTTCGTTTACGAATTTCGGATCCAAATTATCTGAATCCAAACTACCAAATGATGAATTTCAACTAATATGAAAGAAGTTATAGCGGATATAACAAATGATTTGAATGAATTTGAGATTCAGTATAACGAATATAGACACTCTACGAATAATAACGAATTATCCAAAAACTTATTAACGTTATATAACACAAATCTATTGTCTATTGTTCACCAATCACTCAGAGGAAGTCCGAAATACAAAATTTCGTATTCATAAACAAAATTTCAGATTACTTCCTCTGAGTGATTGGTGAACAATAGACATTATAGACTTGTGTTATGTAACGTTAATAAGTTTTCGGATAATTTGTTAATTTGAGTATCGATATTAGTAACGATTCGTAACGATTCGTACGAAATTCGTATTTCGTACAAATCCGAATTAAATTTCGTACACGACTAACGAATTATTATTATTTTTTTTTTATACGAAACGGAACGAAAACGAAACAAATTTTTTGACGGCGCCCATGTCTAATCGCAATCTCACTAATACATAACATCATTAAAATTTAAATTAAGATACCCGCATTATTATGGTATCTCATATCATTCAATATAAATTTATATGAATTATTATACCTAAAATTCCTAAAATTTGATTAATAAAAATAAAAAAAAATAAAATTAAATCATTTTATAAAAACGCACAAGTTAAAAGTCGCTAATAAAACAATTCAAGTCAAGCGCCACGTTTAGCCCTTTGGGACATAATGTGTCAGCCATAAATATCCATTTAGTTTTGCATTTGGATAATTCACAGACTTTGTTGCAGCCACGCCAATCGGGGTGCAACTTTTCTACTCCCCAAAATTTTAATCTTGAAGGGTCCATTTTGTGTTTCAATTTAAAATGCATGGATACATTATGTTCTTTGTACCCTATTTTTATATTATTAATATGCTCAGACACCCGTTTTGATAAAGTGCGTTTAGTGCGTCCTATATATAATAAATCACATGGACATAATAGAGCATATACTACGTGAGTTGTCATACATGAAATTAAGTCCTTGATTTTAAACGACCTAGAGTTGGTAGGTGATTGGAATTCGGTAATGCCATGCAATTTGGTATGTACCTGTCTACAGGAAATACATCTTCTGCAGGCAAAAAAGCCTGGTTTGTCCCAGAGCATTGTGGGTCTAATAGGTGGATCTATAATTTTTTTGACAATTTTGTCTCCTTTTTTATAAATAAAGACTGGATTTTCTGGTATTGATTCTGATCAAATCCTATCCGAGGTCAATAATGGCCAGTACTTTTTAAAAATGTTCTCCACTTCTCTGTGTTGGGTATTAAATTCTGTAATAAACCCCCATTCATGCTTATTGTCAGTATGTTTTGGTTTATCTGTTAGACAGGACTCTTGAGATGTAATAAATACTTAATTTGCCACTTTTAATAACACATTCCTGTTGTAACCTTTTTCTTCAAAACGGTCCTTTAGGACTTGTACTTGTTCCAGAAAATCTTTATTGTGGGTACAATTTCGTCTGACCCTCATAAATTGCCCTTTCGGGATGTTCTTCAACCATATTGGGTGATGCCCGCTGTGAATTGACAGATAACTATTTCTATCACTTGGTTTGAAGTAACATTTGGTGGACAATTGATGATCATTTAACATTACTGTGACATCTAGATAATTAATGGATTCACGACTCCAATTGCACTCCAGTTTGATGTTGTTTGTGTTGTTATTAAGAGTAGAAATAAATGATTCTAAAGATGATTCGGTGCCCACCCATATAAAGAACAAGTCATCTATATATCCTTTATAGAACAGTAGTTCTTGTCTGTAATCTCTATATATAGATCTGTCCTCCCACTCACTCATAAATAAATTCGCCAATGATGGTGCGAATTATGCACCCATTGCAACGCCATTTATTTGTGTGTAATAGTGGCCGCCGTACCAGAAGTAATTGTGGCTGAGGCAGTAATCGAGTGTCATTCCTAAAAATGTATTTTTTGTGTAAAAGGTAAGTCGTCCCTCTTAGATAAAGCCCAATTTAAGGCTAGCAAAGCATCGTCATGATGATAACGATGATAAAGTCCGCCCTGACCAAAAACACATTATTTACTTTTTGGGATAGTTCAATTCTTTAGCAACTGTAAGAATTGCCTAGTATCCTTTAAATATGCTCTAGTACTGGTGATGCAAGGCTGCAAAAAATAATCAAAATATTGTCCCACGCGGGCAGACATCGAGCTGATGCTGTTCACAATGGGTCTAGAGCAGTGGTCTCCAAACTACGGCCCTGGGGCCAAATGTGGCCCTCTGCTTGCCTCTGTCTGGCCCTTGGGGCACTATTTCATCCGCAACTGACACTAATCATGGGGCACTATTTCCCCTACCGACAACAAGCATGAGGTGCTATTCCTGCCACTGATATCAACTATAGGACACTAATCCTTCCACTGACACCAATGATAGGGCATTGTTTACTTCCACTGACACTTGGGCATTTTCCACTCCTACTGGCCACAGTCCGGCCCCCCTAAAGTCTTAAGGGCAGTACACTGGCCCTTTGTTTAGAAAGTTTGGAGACCCCTGGTCTAGAGGGTGGATTGCATACATCCTTATGTACTTTTGGTAACGTGTACACCGTTGTTACACGGCCAAAACTGGGTACCAAATATCTTTTTTCTTCAGCATTTAAAGTGCGTGTAGTGTATCCATAATCAACAAGTCTAATAAGATCATTACGAAAATCCACCGTAGGATCTTTACCTAACTGTCTATAAGTATTATTGTCTGACAGCATCGTTACTAGACATGTGCACAACAAAAAAAATTGTTTATTTTCGTTTCGTTTTTTTCGTTTCCGCAAATTTTTTTTTTTTTTCGTTTTGTTTTTTTTGTTTCCGTTGATTCGTAACGATTCGTACATTCGTAAGTTGTCGGTGTTCGGATTCGTAACGATTCGTACATTCGTAAGAGTTATTTTTTCGTTGATTCGTTTTTTCGTTAGTTTAATTTTCGGACGCATTCGTATTTATTCGTACATTTGTAACATTCGTAACATTCGTAGATTCGTAATCGGAGCATAATTCATAATTTTATGTAATGTGTATGCTATTATTACATTTTAATAATTTACGAATCGAAAAAAAAAAAGTTACGAATCGAAAAAAAAAGGTACGAATGTACGAATTTTTTTGTTCAACAGAGATACGGAAATTACAAATCGAAAAATAAAAAAATAAAAGTTACGAATCGAAAAAAAAAAGTTACGAATTGAAAAAAAAGTTACGAATGTACGAATTTTTTTGTTCAATCCATTCGAAGCACGTTTAGCAGCACCATTGTAAGGGACGCTGAAAATTACCAATTCAACAAAAAAAAAAAGTTACGAATGTACGAATTTTTTCGTTCGTTTTCGTTTTTTTCTGATTTTCTTCATTAGTACATTCGTTGTTTCTAATTAGTTTTTTTCGTATTTTCGTTGTTTTTCGGATTCTTTCGATTCGAATGATTCGTTAATCGGATTTGTATGATTCGAACGATTCGTTATTCGGATTCGTATGATTCTAACGATTCGTTCATTCGTACGAAAACGAACGAACGAAAATAACGAAATAAAACGAAAAACGAAAAAAAACGAAACGAATTGCACATGTCTAATCGTTACTAATTGTGTGTGGTAATAGGTGCCGTCTAAAATCTCTACAACTCCTCCCTTATCTGCAGGCCTAATAATCACGTTTTTTCTTGTTTCAAGTGATTTGAGGCCTTCTTCAATATATGAGGGATTTACACTTTTTTTTGGGGACCAGCTTTTCAACATCTTTTAAAACCATTTTTTTTTAAAAAACATCCACATGCTTGTTTGATGGTTGTGGATTGAATAATAATGATTTATTTTTGAGACCACTGCCTCCTCCTAAAGTTGTGTAATCCTTCCTTTTAATGTTAATTCTGTCGTTGTTGCTTCCCAAGAAATACCTTTTCATATTCATTTTCCGAATGTATTTATGTACATCTATGTATACTTTAATCTTGTTCACAGCTGTATTTGTTGATTGGAAATCAAAAAAGGAAGAACTCCGGACAGCCGCACACCGAGAAAATAAAATCCAAAAAGTTTATTTAAAAGCAAAAAACACTGCAATCCATACACGGCAAAAAAGGGGGGTACAGAACTGACGCGTTTCGCACCACAACTAGTGCTTACTCATAGCTGATGAACTCACAAATGAATATCAAATATATATGCTTACAGGATGTGCATCACATGATTGTTTGATGGAAAAAGGCTGTTACCAGCAGCTGAAAACTAGGCTTAATTGGATATCAACATGTGCTGCTAGGCTAATTCTGCAGAGTGAGAGTGACCACTTTAAAAGAAGCCTGATGTTGTTTAAAGACAAACTTAGGTGAAAAAGTTATAAGACCTGATAAGGAAATCGCATAAAAATGCATAAAACTATCAAGTGTGCACACAGTGTTATGTGTACACACTTAAAGGGCCCATTCAATAGAATAGCCCAACCCAATTGCAATTTCAATGAATGTTATAGTGAAAAAAAATCTTTTTTACGTGTGTGAAGGAACTAGTGAGATACATTTAAATAAAAGAAATATATACATAATGTTCAAAAAATGTGGAATGTATATAAACTCTCCAAAAATAAAGTCTATATATTTGTGATAGCGAATGGGTGAGGGGGTGAATAGATAGTGAGGTATGTATATAACCATTTATTGGTATTATATATATCCGCTAACCAAATCGCTGTGATGAAATCGCTAACCAAATCGCTATGATAAGGTTTGTTGAACAACACTTGCCGAAAACCACCTAGTGAGTTGAAGTTATATTTAAATACTATACTGATGATACTAATACTTAACGGTTATATTGTGTGTCTTAAGTTATTTTAAGTTATTTTAAACGTGATTCCTGATGTGAATTATAGTATCCAAGACTTCACTTGTATATTGTGTGGATAGGCATATTCAAAAATGAAATGAAATAAAAGATAAAAAAAGATAAAAAAAGATAAATGACAAAATATATGAAATGTGAAGAAGAAAAGTGAATAGACAATCGTGCACTCTAAATGGTGTGTCTATATGTTTAATTAATCATTTTTGTATTTATTTTTTTGTTTTTATTTTTATTTTGTATATCTAATGTTGTTCAATCGGGTTGATAGCCTGCATAGTGTGCTAACGGCTATATCTTCTTTCAAAGGGTTTTTAGCAAAACCTTACTCATTGGCTACTTTCAGTGTCGGTGATGAATATATGCATTTTATACAATAGTTATACATGACCAGTAACTGTAATTAATCCTTTTGAGACTTAGTAATTGTGTGTCTATGGAACAATCCGTGGACCCGGGCGACCAAATTAGATAGAAGTCCCGACCAGTGTCGGTGCTTCTATGGGGCGGTGGGCTGCAGAGGCATCGCAGAAACCTCCCAATTTAATGTTATTGGGTTCTACGGGCCGCTGACAGCTGTCTATTTTAATGAACCGTCCCATGACAATTGGTGGAAGCATTGAGAGGTAAGGCGGATCAATGAATTAAATGTGGCCCGTATTACACAGCCAGTGTACAACTCGAAGGATGCAAAAAACGGGTTGTCACTCTGATAGTAAGCATTATACGATAAAGCGCTTCAATTCCAAAATGTCGTGCAACCAATCACCACAGTTGTTCACAACTCTATGGACACTGCAAGTGGAGGGGTTTCAGCCAGTCCCTATCTATCTGTGTGTACACATAGCCTTACAATGTGGGTTTAAAACTATTTATTCCACTAGGTCTGAGATGATACGGCTCTTTATGCATGGGATGATGTGAGACTCTATAAAGATAGAAGATTATTAGTTTGACAATAGTAATGATCATAGATAATTATATGTATATGATAAGTTTGCATCCAAATGTCAAAAACTTTGAATGCTGATGACTGCAGATGCCATGTATCCAAATTGGTAACAAAGTTGATATAAAAGGCATCAAAGGCAGTGGGTAGTGGAGATAATGTATATAAACGTATATCAATATACGCTATATATTGTCATCAGGATGCAAATAGAGTCTATGTAGAGGGAAATCAATGTGTTTGACCGACATGCATAAATACTATACTACGGCAATAGTAAAGCCATGGTATATATTGGCTGAAATCAGCAATGATAAAGCCGTAATTACCACCCGTTATGTCAGTAGTGGTGTCTGCTCCCTGAGGACAGCCGTCTTCCTAGTTTGCTGCACCTGTGTCGGATCTTAGTTTATCCAATGTCGATGTGTGTATGGAGCCTTCAGAGATCTAACATTTGGTGTATGCATTTGAATGAAAGTATCCCTTTAGTCTTAGTAAATAGCGTGTGTGCTTGGATATTCAGTGGAAAATATGTTTTATAAGTGACATCCAGCATATTTGGCAACTGAATAGGTCCATATATAAATGAACATTGACAACCATCATAATAGGGAAGCCAAATTTAAACACGATATACACAAAGTGTCTAGAGGATATTTTAGAAACAGTTCTCTTATCGGAATAGTGGATGTAAAGCGCATAGGGCAACTGTAAACATACTTAGTCTGAATGAAACCTAAATAGGAGTAAAGCAGTAAATATTTAAATATAGAACTCCAAAAAAACAACCTTCATTCATAATAGTGGGAAACATCCCATTCAAAATTTAAACCAAGAGGAATTCTAGTATTTAAAATAAAAATCCAATAGACTTCACGTTTACATAGCAAACGGAATCGATCGCCTCCCCGTTTTGGAGTGGCGATTTTCTCAATACCTTGTATAAATAAACTGGAAACATATTTTGCATGTACTAAATTCCAGTGTTTTGCAACATTGGTAGAATGATTTTTAGTGATGTCATATAGGTGATCGTACAGGCGATCCTTTAAGCGGCGAATAGTGCGCCCCACATATTGAATATGGCAACTTGTACATGTAAT
Organism: Lithobates sylvaticus; assembly: GCA_028564925.1. Classification (NCBI taxonomy): domain Eukaryota; kingdom Metazoa; phylum Chordata; class Amphibia; order Anura; family Ranidae; genus Lithobates; species Lithobates sylvaticus. Next base: position 7,332,210 of record CM053029.1, read on the forward strand.
TACATAAACTAAAAAAGATGTATTGCAATTGATGAAGGTGGATATTTCATGCGTATTTTTGTTGGTACAAGACTGAATATTGGGGCCCTGCCTTATATGTATACAGTAGGCACAGCTCCTTTGCCCACATTTGTAATTGCCTTTAAAATGGAGCCAGTTTGGTTTGGACTGGTGTGAGAGGAAAAGGCTGTGTGAAAGGGTATTACCCAGAGTGGGGGCCCTTCGTGAAACTGTCTTGATTCCTTTGGCCAAAACTTTGTTAAATGCTGAATCACCGTATAGAACGGGAAGGTATCTCATGATGATCTTTTTTATGTGTTTAAATTCAGTACTGAATGGCGTAGAGAAGACTGGTACTGTCTCTGTAGCACGTGACATGCTGTAGCCCTGCTTATTGCTGTTTTTTTCTTTTTTTCTTTTAGCAAGCTAGCTCTTGGGATAACACTGACAGCAGAATAAGCTTTATCTATATCAGTGTTTGAATAGCCTCTACTTGTAAACCTTGATGCCATAAGTTTGGCTTCAGTGTGGAACGTATCAGATGTACTGCAAATGCGTTTTAGTCTGAGAAACTGGCCAAAAGGGACCCCTTTGATGGTATGGCTTGGATGTGCAGAGTCGGCTCTGAGTAAAACATTACCCGCCGTGGGTTTCCTAAACAGACTAGTGATGATTTTGCCATTAACCCCTGACAGTGTGATGTCCAGAAAATCTATGGCATCGGCATTTAGTGTGCCTGTGAACCGCAAATTTAAATCGTTATCATTGAGATACATGAGCCAGGTGTCTAAGTCAGTGTGTTCGTCATTAGAAATGAACAACAGGTCATCTATGTATCGACCAAAAAAAATGGTGTCCTTTCGGCGGGGACTTTCATGTCCAAAGATGCGGGACCTCTCCCACCAGCCCATGTAAAGGTTGGCTAGGGAGGGAGAAAATTTTGCTCCCATCGAAGCCCCGCATCTCTGGAGATAAAAGTCCCCGTCGAACATGAAAAAATTGTGGGTCAAAAGATATTCTAAAGCCTGAACAATAAATTCCTGTAGTACCAAAGAGAATTTACCGGATTCTTGCAAAGCCCATGCAACTGCCTGTAACCCCAGGTGATGGGGTATGCTGGAGTATAGGCTGGTGACATCACATGTAATCCATCTGAAAGATGGTTGCCATTCAAAATCTTGTAATTTACATAGCAACTGCTTGGTGTCTCTGAGATGACCCGGCAAGTTGAAAACCAATGGTTGAAGGTGATGGTCTACCCATTCCCCAAGGCGCTCATTCAAAGAGCCTATCCCTGCCACTATCGGCCGACCTGTGGCCGACCGCTGTTATTGGCCGTTTACAGCGATCTGCGATTGGCCGTGTCCGAGGGACACGGCCAACACAGAATTTCCCTGCTGCGCGCTCGTGAGCGCGCACAGGGAACGAGGAAAGGGGAGGCCGTCATATGACCGCCTCCCGGGATTTGGCATCCGCGCTGTGGCCGTCATTCGGCTACGGCCGGATGCGAAGTGGTTAAACAGCTTTGCTCAATTCTTCCGTGCCCTTGCGTGGTCTATAATCTCCAGTGTGTTCCTCTGTATGACTTGGCCTAGCTGACTTTGCCCCTGATGCCTGTTCTTGTTTTTGCTCCTTACTATGCTGACTTCTGGCTTCCTGATCCTGGCTCATCTGATTACCCACTCTGGCATCCAAACATTTGCTTCGGTTTTTGCCTACGTTTCTGAACTGTGTTACTTTTTTGCTATTTTATTAAAGGTGTGATTTTAACTGCATTTTCTGTCTCCGCCTGGTTTATGGTTCCTGACATCCTCATAGTGAAAATTCCATATACTCATCCTCATAGTGACAAGTCCCCATCATTCGATAAACTCATCCTCATAGTGTTGACCCCTTCCACCATTTTATATACTGATCCTCATAGTGTTGACCCCCCACCATTTTTATATACTCATCCTCATGGCTACAAGCCCCCAATACTCTCTATACTCATTGTCATAGTAACCAGTCCCAAGCTTTCCACATACTCATCCCCATAGTGATGAACCCTCAGCATTCTTTATATTCATCCTCATAGTGAACAGCCCTCACCATTTCCTATACTCATCTCCATAGTGACCAGGCCCCAGCTTTCCACATACTCATCGTCATAGTGAGGACCCACCCATTCCATGTACTCATCCTCATAGTGACAATCCCCCATCATTTCATATACCCATCCTTAGTGTTGGGCGAACTGTTCGGCCTGAACACCCGAATATTAGGGGCGTTTGACCGATTGTTTGGCCTGCCAAGCACTCCACAATGCACGGCACACCGCACAGTACATTGGAAGCCCTGATTGGCTGAAGCGATGAAGGATTTGCCCAATCAGGGCACAGCACACTGTCAAAGGCATGATTGGATAAAGTAATGATGACTGTGCCCAATAATGGCTGATTGCTCATAGACCCACCCCACGCTATAAAAGGTTCCTTCCCAGAACAGTCATTTGCAGTGTGATATTGGAGTAAAGATAGATAGAACATGGCTCTGTGCAGTGCTACTAGCGAGTTAGTGTGCTATTTCTGAGTGTAAAGTATCAGTTTAGTGTGAATATAGTGATAGTGCAGCGTGAGTGTAGTGTGAATGTTCATTTTTACTTTAGTGTCAGTTTAGTGATTCAGGGCAGGTTAGCTGTAGTATATTAAAGTGTGTCAGTTCAGTTTTACTGCAGTATATTGTAGTGTCAGTGGAGTGTGTCTGTGTCCATTGATTAAAGTGCACCTAGGTACACATTTCCCCGTCTCTATTTTATTTTGGTAATAAGCCACCCCCATCATGTCTGGGAGACCAACAAGGAGAGGCAGACGTTAGACATGTGCAAAAGGAAAAAAATTGTTTCGTTTCGTTTTGTTTTAATTCGTTAATTAATTAATTTCGTTTAGTTAGATTCATTAAATTTGTTAAATTCGTTTTCGGATTTCGTTTCATTTTCAACCGATTTTCGAATTCGAAAATATTTTGCGACCCAACTTTGGGTCCACGTATCTCAGGGTCACTTAGCGATATAAACGATATTTTGGATATGTTGTAGTGCTGGGTCTACTGTGTTTGCATACCAAATTTGGGGTTTCTAGCTACAAGTGGCCCCGAGATATGTGGCCCCAAAGTCGGGTCGAAAAATGTCATTCACTGCTGCAGAAAAGTGCTTGACAATTTCCGACCCGACTTTGGGGCCACGTATCTCGGAGCCACTTATAGCTAGAAACCCCAAATTTGGTATGCAAACACAGTAGAACTAGTACTACAACCTCTCCAAATTTCTATCACCAAGAAACCCTGAGATACGTGGACCCAAAGTTGGGTCGCAAAATATTTTCGAATTCGGTTGAAATAGTTTCAAATGCGGTTGAAATAATTTGAAATGCGGTTGAAAAAATTTGAAATGCAGTTGAAAAAATTTGAAATGCAGTTGAAAAAATTTGAAATGCAGTTGAAAAAATTTGAAATGCAGTTGAAAAAATTTCAAATGCAGTTGAAAAAATTTCAAATCATGTTGATACTATTTCAAGCGGATTCGAAAATATTTTGCGACCCGACTTTGAAAAAAAAAATGAAATTGATTTTAACAGTCTTCAGAAGATCTGCAAAAAAAAAAAGTGAAATGGCTGTTAATAGTCTACAGGAGATCTGCTATTAAATTATATATTTTTTTCTATTCTGTTCTAATCTTTTCTATTTGAATTATACATTTTGGAAGATGGTTATTTACTTATATACATCTGTCACATAAAAAAAAAAGATGTGAAATGGCTGTCACGGATGTCGATCGCAAGGCAAGTACATATGCTGTATGTCATTGTCCACTTGCCACAACACCTGCCACAAGTGCCAAGACACCTGCCACGAGTGCCACATGACCAACCACAAGTGCCACGTGACCTGCCACGTGACCAAGTTGTGGATTGTCCACTTGCCATGTCACCTGCCACAAGTTATGGGGTTCCTAGCACCAAGTGACCCCCAGATATGGGGGATATGTCAAGTACTTTTCTACAGCAGAGAATTACATTTTGTGACCCGACTTTGGGGCCACGTATCTCGGGGCCACTTATAGATAGAAACCCCAAATTTGGTATGCAAACACAGTAGAACTAGCACTACAACCTCTCCAAGAAAAAAAAAATAGAAAAAAATATATAATTTAATAGCAGATCTCCTGTAGACTATTAACAGCCATTTCACTTCTTTTCTTTTTTGCAGATCTTCTGCAGACTGTTAGAATCAATTTAATTTTTTTTTCAAAGTCGGGTCGCAAAATATTTTCGAATCCACTTGAAATAGTATCAACATGATTTGAATTTTTTTTCAACTGCATTTGACATTTTTTCAACTGCATTTGACATTTTTTCAACTGCATTTGAAATTTTTTCAACTGCATTTGAAGCTATTTCAACCGGATTCGAAAATATTTTGCGACCCGACTTTGGGTCCACGTATCTCGGGGTTACTTGGTGATAGAAACACCAAATTTGGAGAGGTTGTAGTGCTAGTTCTACTGTGTTTGCATACCAAATTTGGGGTTTCTATAAGTGGCCCCGAGATACGTGGCCCCAAAGTCGGGTCACAAAATGTCAAGCACTTTTCTGCAGCAGAAAATGACATTTTTCGACCCGAATTTGGGGCCACATATCTCGGGGCCACTTATAGCTAGAAACTACAAATTTGGTATGCAAACACAGTAGAACTAGCACTACAACATATCCAAGTTTATATCACTAAGTGACCCTGAGATATTTTGAATTTCGTCCGCGATTTTTCGATTCGAAAAAAATTCGGATTCGGTTAAATTCGTTAGTATTGTAATTCGGTAATTCGGATGCATCCGAATAATGAAAAATTTGTCCGAATTTCGATTCGGAACATAACGAAATGCACATGTCTAGCAGACATTTCCATGGCACTGTGAGGGGGCCAGCAGGGTATGGGTCCACAGGCAAAGGTGGACGTGGTCAGTCCTCAGCCAGGGCATAGGGTTGCCACCTCATCCCTTTAAACCCAAACACATATGAATTACATAGGTTGTAAGGCTAATTTAATGCAGATAAGCCCCCAAGTGAGTTTAATGACCACCTTAATCAGCCACAGAACCTGTGTAATTAATATGTGTTCGGTTTTAAAGGGATGAGGTGGCAACCCTAGCAGGGCATCATTTCCTCTGTGTAGTGATGTTGCCTAGTCCCCTGCAGCTGCCAGAGGGGCAAAACCTGCCTGCTTGTCCACAGCTATTCCTGCCATAGACCCAGCATCAGGCATGGAGGAGTCAGCTGAGTTATTTGAACACAGTGGCAGCCGCTTGCCCCTTGACGATGCACAGCCATTACTTGATTCTTTAACAGTACCGCTATAAATCAACCAGCCCAAACGGTTATAGCAACAAATATTATAACATGTTTTCAGATATTCTATCTCCGTATATTAGTGCAGAAGCTAATCAAGCAGCTAAAAAAAAAGCTATTTTCTTGAAGAAACTCTAGAGGCCCCCATTGTAGCAATCCCTAAACCCAGGAAATCTCCCTCGGATCCCGCAAACTTCAGACCCATATCCTTATGGGGGGGGGGGGGGTGGGGCGCTCCGTGGCCGAGCCCGACTTGTTTAGAACAGAGCGCGTGTGAGGCTTGTGCTGGTGGGCGGGAGGCGGAAGTTAAACACAAGAGGAGTCCTGTGTTTAACTTCCGCCTTCTGCCCACCAGCACAAGCCTCACACGCGCTCTGTTCTCCACCCGGGCGGCGCGGCTGCACACTGTCCTCTCCAGCTGCCGCCCGGGTGATTTTAATTAGCCTAGTGGTGGGGGGGTGGTTTGTCTAGGGGGGTCTATACCAATGTGAGGGGGGGGTGGTTTGTCCTGGGGGGTCTATACTAATGTGGGGGGGGGTTTTGTCCTGGGGGGTCCATACTAATGTGGAGGGGTTGTCCTGGGGGGTCTATACAAATGTGGGGGGGGGGGTTTGTCCTAGGGGGTCTACTAATGTGGGGGGGGTTTGTCCTGGGGGGTCTATACTAATGTGGGGGGGTTTGTCTTGGGGGGTCTATACCAATGTGGGGTGGGTTTTTTTTTTTTCTTGGGTGTCTACACTAATGTGGGGGGGGTGGTTTGTCCTGGGGGGTCTATACCAATGTGGGGGGGGGGTTGTCTAGGGGGGGGCTTGTCCTGGGGGGGTCTATACTAATGTGGGGGGGGGTTGTCCTGGGGGGTCTATACTAATGCGGGGGGGGTTGTCCTGGGGGGTCTATACTAATGTGGGGGGGTTGTCCTGGGGGGTCTATACTAATGTGGGGGTTTGTCCTGGGGGGGGGTCTATACTAATGTGGGGGGGTGGTTTGTCCTGGGGGGGGGGGTCTATACCAATGTGGGGGGTGGTTTGTCCTGGGGGGTCTATATTAATGTAGGGGTGGTTTCTCCTGGGGGGTCTATATTAATGTAGGGGGGGTTGTCCTGGGGGGTCTATACTAATGTATGGGGGCTGGTTTGTCCTGGGGGGGGTCTATACTAATGTGGGGAGTGGTTTGTCCTGGGGGGGTCTATACTAATGGGGGGTGGTTTGTCCTGGGGGGTCTATACTAATGTGGGGGGTGGTTCGGCCTGGGGGGTCTATACTAATGTGGGGGGGTGGTTTGTCCTGGGGGGGTCTATACTAATTTGGGGTGTTCGTCCTGGGGGGGTCTATACTAATTTGGGGTGTTCGGCCTGGGGGGTCTATACTAATGTGGGGGGGTGGTTTGTCCTGGGGGGGTCTATACTAATGTGGGGGGGTGGTTTGTCCTGAGGGGGTCTATACTAATGTGGGGGGGGTGGTTTGTCCTGGGGGTCTATACTAATGTGGGTGGCGGGCTGGTTTGTCCTGGGGGGTTTATACTAATGTAGGGGGGGTTTGTCCTGGGGGGGGGGTCTATATTAATGTTGGGGGGTTGTCCTGGGGGGTCTATACTAATGTGGGGGGTGGTTTGTCCTGAGGGGGTCTATACTAATGTGGGGGGTGGTTCGGCCTGGGGGGTCTATACTAATGTGGGGGGGTGGTTTGTCCTGGGGGGGGTCTATACTAATGTGGGGGGGTGGTTTGTCCTGAGGGGGTCTATACTAATGTGGGGGGGGGGGGTGGTTTGTCCTGGGGGTCTATACTAATGTGGGTGGCGGGCTGGTTTGTCCTGGGGGGTTTATACTAATGTAGGGGGGGTTTGTCCTGGGGGGGGGTCTATATTAATGTTGGGGGGTTGTCCTGGGGGGTCTATACTAATGTGGGGGGGTGGTTTGTCCTGAGGGGGTCTATACTAATGTGGGGGGTGGTTCGGCCTGGGGGGTCTATACTAATGTGGGGGGGTGGTTTGTCCTGGGGGGTCTATACTAATGTGGGGGTGGTTCGGCCTGGGGGTCTATACTAATGTGGGGGGGTGGTTTGTCCTGGGGGGTCTATACTAATGTGGGGGGTTCGTCCTGGGGGGTCTATACTAATGTGGGGGGGGGGTGGTTTGTCCTGAGGGGGTCTATACTAATGTGGGGGGGTAGTTTGTCCTGGGGGGTCTATACTAATGTGGGTGGCGGGCTGGTTTGTCCTGGGGGTTTATACTAATGTAGGGGGGGTTTGTCCTGGGGGGTCTATACTAATGGGGGGGGGGTTTGTCCTGGGGGGGGCTATACTAATGTGGGGGGGGTCTGTACTAATGTGGGGGGGGGGGGTTGTCCTGGGGGGGTCTATACTAATGGAGGGGGTGGTTTGTCCTGGGGGGTCTGTACTAATGGAGGGGGTGGTTTGTTCTGGGGGGTCTGTACTAATGGAGGGGGCGTGGTTTGTTCTGGGGGGTTTGTACTAATGTAGGGGGGAAAGGTTTGTCCTGAGGGGGGTCTATACTGATAAAGGGGGGTGTTTTGTCCTGGGGGTCTATACTGATGGGGGGGTCTGTCCTGACGGAGGTATTTATACTTAGTGAAGGGTCTGCACTGACGGAGGGGGGGTCTATACTTAATGGAGTGGGGTCTGTACTGAGGGACGACTATAGTTGGTGGAGGGGGTGATACCATGTTTTACTGCACCAGGTGACACCAACCCTAGTGATGCCACTGCAGCTGCGGGCTCTTATTTGCCCTCTCCCTCACCTCCTCGTGCGATGCTGTACTAGTGAGCGGCGCACTATGTTTCTTCCCCCGCCGTCATATTGGCCAGGGAAGAAAAAACAAAGGAGCAAAGAAAAGGATTGTGGGACATGTGGTCCCAAGGACTGGCAGCCCCACTGTAACACGGAAACTGCAGCCCAAACAGCATGCTCAGCTGAATGGGAGAGAGAAAGCCAGGAGCCCGGGGAAGCTTTCAGGGAAGGGCACCCAGGACTCCAGAGGGAGAGGGCAGTGCTGAGAGAACACCATCAGAGAGAGAGAAAGCCACACAGCCTGGCGCCATCCCTGGTGGAGGAAGGAATAGAGTCATTGCAGGAATACAGATATGGGCTCTACCCAGCGGAGTCGCCACGGGCAATTCAGAGTGAGCTGACTCCTGATCAGAGGAACCGTTGCTGTATCGCTGGATCAGGTGAGAGGGCCGATCGGCTATTATTTACTACCATCTCTTGTAACATGTCTGCAGTCTCTGACCATCTCTTGTAACATGTCTGCAGTCTCTGACCATCTCCTGTATTGTGTGCAGCCTGACCATCTCTTGTAACATGTCTGCAGTCTCTGACCATCTCCTGTATCAGAATAAATGCTTAGTTATTAGTGTAGTGCCCTCTACTTCTGGGTAGGTGCTATAGTGTATTTTGGTAGTGCAGGATTTAGTTACAGGTAAATTTAGCCAGGCTTGTGGTTATTTTCCATGTCTGGTTGTGTTGATTCTGGAATGGGAGTGTCAGTATAGCTGGGGGTGTGACCACCTACACTTGGGCTCAGAGATACCTCCTCTGCTTGACAGTGGAATGTTCTGGAAAAGAGGATGGGCTGAATGGCAGGGACCCCATGTGAGAGTCTTGACCAATGGTTAATTTGCATGGTCAAGGGGAGGTCTCTCATAAAAAAAGGGGGTCACATGCTTCTAAGACGGTCGGGTGGAAGTTCAAAGGAGGAGATCCTAGGGAGGCTGAGGCCTGGAGTTCCAGTAGGCCAAGGGCCTGCGACTCAGGCGGAGGAGATTGCAGAATGTAGAGATGGAGATTGGGCCGGACAGCCCCATGCAGGGAGGTACCGTGCGTCCGGAGGAACAGGTCAGTGCAACTTAACCACTTGCCGACCGGCGCACGACGATATACGTCGACAGAATGGCACGTACAGGCAGGAGGGCGTATATATAAGTCCCTCCTTTAGCCTGTCCGTGCCATCACTCCCGCGCCGGTCGGGACCCCCGTGAGTCAGATCGCGGTCCCCGCGGACTCGATCGCCGCGGGGACCCCCGCGATCGTCTCACGGGACGGCTGAACGGGGAGATGCCGAGATAAACAGCATCTCCCCGTTCTGCCTAGCAACTAGTGACGCCGATCTCTGCTCCCTGTGATTGGAGCAGAGATCAGCCTTCACTAGCTGACAGCCACGCCCCCCCACAGTAAGAAATACACCCCTAGGCACACTTAACCCCTACACTGCCCCCTTGTGGTTAACTCCTTCACTGCCAGTGTCATTTATACAGGAATTAATGCATTTAAATAGCATTAATTGCTGTAAAAATGACAATGGTCCCAAAAATGTGTCAAAAATGTCCGATGTGTCCGCCATAATGTTGCAGTCACAAAAAAAAAAAAAATCGCAGATCTCCGCCATTACTAATAAAAAAAAAATATTAATAAAAATGCTATAAAACTATCCCCTATCTTGAAAACGCTATAACTTCTGCGCAAACCGATCAATAATCGCTTATTGCGATTTTTTTTTTTTTACCAAAAATATGTAGAAGAATACGTATCGGCCTGAAACTGAGGAAAAAAAATGTTTTTTTTATATATTTTTTGGGGATATTTATTATAGCAAAAAGTAAAAAATAATGTTTTTTTTTCAAAATTGTCGCTCTATTTTTGTTTATAGCGCAAAAAATAAAAACCGCAGGGGCGATCAAATACCACCAAAAGAAAGCTCTATTTGTGGGGAAAAAAGGACGCCAATTTTGTTTGGGAGCCACGTCGCACGACCGCGCAATTGTCAGTTAAAGCCACGCCGTGCCGAATCGCAAAAAGGGGCATGGTCCTTTGGCTGCCAATTGGTCCGGGGCTGAAGGGGTTAAAGAAACAAGTGCAGGAGCGAGTGGAGTGACTTGCTGCGAAGCTACAGAACACAACACATAGAAGAATGTGGGGCCTCTCCACAAAGTACAATAAGGATTGTATTATAGATACCGTACCGTCATCCAAGAATTACATGGAAAGTTGTTTGGGGGTCTGGTCCCCAACCCAGAGCCCCCAAGAAAAGGGGGGAGCTAGTGGACTATTGCGGTACTTGGTGTAGTAGTTACATCAAAATATAGACAGATGTAAAAAGTTTTTGCAAATTTTATTACAGAAAAGAAAAAAAATCTACACACAACATATATACTAAAAACCGTACATATAGTGGATAATTTCACTATTTCTTTTTGACTAGTTTCGCCACATAGCGGCTTCTTCAGGAAATATACATCTGAAAACCAGATTCACAGATATATAATATCACACGGATTAAGGTAAACATACACAGGAGCCCTGTACATGTATAGGAAATATATTGGGTAAATAGGTATATGTATTCGGTCTCTTACCCAAGTTGAGCGCGGCCAGGAGGTGGCGTGTACACCCCGGCAAAGTCTCCCATGGCGATTGGGGGAGGGGGTCTGCACCAAGCCACAGGGACACAGTCTACATAGGAAAATGATAAACAAGGTAAACAATATGGAAGTGTATGTGTAATGTACATAGACCCGCATATATCAGCATCTGGTTGGCGATGAATACTGCTGGTGTAGAGACCCCTATAGCCAATAGTGTGATAGGAGGGTAGTGGTAGGAAGGGCTGGACTCATATCGCCCTGTGAGGAAAGGGAAACATTGGGGGACATGTAGTTAAATACTAGATGCCCCATAGTAATAGTGCTAGAAAGTGATCCTTACGGTAAAAGTATATATCATATCCGGAGCCGGTGCGGATACACGCTGGAGGGACTAGTGGATAGAGAAAAAGAACAACGCAAGTAGAGAAAAGAAACCCGGAGTGATTGACACCCGTGTAAAAGCAAGAAAGTAAAGTAAAGTATCGGGATCTTTGGTTACAGAAAGAGCCTGATGGGGTCATCCATAGGGAGGCCCCATTGTCATCCATAGGGAGGCCCCATTGTCATCCATAGGGAGGCCCCATTGTCATCCATAGGGAGGCCCCATTGTCATCCATAGGGAGGCCCCATTGTCATCCATAGGGAGGCCCCATTGTCATCCATAGGGAGGCCCCATTGTCATCCATAGGGAGGCCCCATTGTCATCCATAGGGAGGCCCCATTGTCATCCATAGGGAGGCCCCATTGTCATCCATAGGGAGGCCCCATTGTCAGCCATAGGGAGGCCCCATTGTCATCCATAGGGAGGCCCCATTGTCATCCATAGGGAGGCCCCATTGTCATCCATAGGGAGGCCCCATTGTCATCCATAGGGAGGCCCCATTGTCAGCCATAGGGAGGCCCCATTGTCATCCATAGGGAGGCCCCATTGTCAGCCATAGGGAGGCCCCATTGTCATCCATAGGGAGGCCCCATTGTCATCCATAGGGAGGCCCCATTGTCATCCATAGGGAGGCCCCATTGTCATCCATAGGGAGGCCCCATTGTCATCCATAGGGAGGCCCCATTGTCATCCATAGGGAGGCCCCATTATCAGCCATAGGGAGGCCCCATTGTCATCCATAGGGAGGCCCCATTGTCATCCATAGGGAGGCCCCATTGTCATCCATAGGGAGGCCCCATTGTCATCCATAGGGAGGCCCCATTGTCATCCATAGGGAGGCCCCATTGTCATCCATAGGGAGGCCCCATTGTCATCCATAGGGAGGCCCCATTGTCATCCATAGGGAGGCCCCATTGTCATCCATAGGGAGGCCCCATTGTCAGCCATAGGGAGGCCCCATTGTCATCCATAGGGAGGCCCCATTGTCAGGCAAGGGACCAATAAAGGGAACAAAATGTAAAGTGAATAGAGAAATAAAGGCAGAAGCAGCGACTGAAGGGAAGTGAAAGTGCTGAGTAAAGAAGAAGCTTGAATAGCAGGCAGAGGGGCCCCATCTATGTAGAATGGAAAAGGAGGCAGTCAAGTTACCTCCTAAGCCCTATAGCAGTGGGAAACAGGGGCCCAGGAGGCTGATGATGTAACATACAGGGGGCCCCAGGAGGCTGATGATGTAACATACAGGGGCCCAGGAGGCTGATGATGTAACATACAGGGGGCCCAGGAGGCTGATGATGTAACATACAGGGGGCCCCAGGAGGCTGATGATGTAACATACAGGGGCCCCAGGAGGCTGATGATGTAACATACAGGGGCCCCAGGAGGCTGATGATGTAACATACAGGGGCCCCAGGAGGCTGATGATGTAACATACAGGGGGCCCAGGAGGCTGATGATGTAACATACAGGGGCCCAGGAGGCTGATGATGTAACATACAGGGGCCCAGGAGGCTGATGATGTAACATACAGGGGCCCCAGGAGGCTGATGATGTAACATACAGGGGCCCCAGGAGGCTGATGATGTAACATACAGGGGCCCCAGGAGGCTGATGATGTAACATACAGGGGCCCCAGGAGGCTGATGATGTAACATACAGGGGCCCCAGGAGGCTGATGATGTAACATACAGGGGCCCAGGAGGCTGATGATGTAACATACAGGGGCCCCAGGAGGCTGATGATGTAACATACAGGGGCCCAGGAGGCTGATGATGTAACATACAGGGGCCCAGGAGGCTGATGATGTAACATACAGGGGCCCCAGGAGGCTGATGATGTAACATACAGGGGCCCAGGAGGCTGATGATGTAACATACAGGGGCCCCAGGAGGCTGATGATGTAACATACAGGGGCCCCAGGAGGCTGATGATGTAACATACAGGGGCCCCAGGAGGCTGATGATGTAACATACAGGGGCCCAGGAGGCTGATGATGTAACATACAGGGGCCCCAGGAGGCTGATGATGTAACATACAGGGGCCCAGGAGGCTGATGATGTAACATACAGGGGCCCCAGGAGGCTGATGATGTAACATACAGGGGCCCCAGGAGGCTGATGATGTAACATACAGGGGCCCCAGGAGGCTGATGATGTAACATACAGGGGCCCAGGAGGCTGATGATGTAACATACAGGGGCCCCAGGAGGCTGATGATGTAACATACAGGGGCCCAGGAGGCTGATGATGTAACATACAGGGGCCCCAGGAGGCTGATGATGTAACATACAGGGGCCCAGGAGGCTGATGATGTAACATACAGGGGCCCAGGAGGCTGATGATGTAACATACAGGGGCCCCAGGAGGCTGATGATGTAACATACAGGGGCCCCAGGAGGCTGATGATGTAACATACAGGGGCCCAGGAGGCTGATGGTGTAACATACAGGGGCCCAGGAGGCTGATGATGTAACATACAGGGGCCCAGGAGGCTGATGATGTAACATACAGGGGCCCCAGGAGGCTGATGATGTAACATACAGGGGCCCAGGAGGCTGATGATGTAACATACAGGGGCCCAGGAGGCTGATGATGTAACATACAGGGGGCCCAGGAGGCTGATGATGTAACATACAGGGGGCTCCGCTGAACATCGATAGACCAACAGGTAACGATATCATTGGTCGGGGCGTAGAGACAGCCAATCCCCAGTAAGATAAAGGTTATAAGTCGGGATATAAGAAGGTAAAAATCCTGGAGAAATAGAGACTGAATGTCGGTTACAAAGAGGCCGCTCCCAATTCAGGATAAACTTGCAAAATCCCATCTGCAGGAAAGTCACTTACCACCTAGAGCCAAGCGCTGGGTATGTCCCCTGGTCCACAGGGTGCCAGACGGGTCCGTCCAAATACCCCCTCCCAACCCAATGTACAATCTCCATACAGCTGACCACACACCATACAATCTGATTGTACAATCTCCATACAGCTCACCACACACCATACAATCTGATTGTACAATCTCCATACAGCTGACCACACATAATACAATCTGATTGTACAATCTCCATAAAGCTGACCACACACCATACAATCTGATTGTACAATCTCCATACAGCTGACCACACACCATACAATCTGATTGTACAATCTCCATACAGCTGACCACACACCATACAATCTGATTGTACAATCTCCATACAGCTGACCACACATAATACAATCTGATTGTACAATCTCCATAAAGCTGACCACACACCATACAATCTGATTGTACAATCTCCATACAGCTGACCACACCCCATACAATCTGATTGTACAATCTCCATAAAGCTGACCACACACCATACAATCTGATTGTACAATCTCCATAAAGCTGACCACACACCATACAATCTGATTGTACAATCTCCATAAAGCTGACCACACACCGTACAATCTGAATGCACAATCTCCATAAAGCTGACCACACACCATACAATCTGATTGTACAATCTCCATAAAGCTGACCACACACCATACAATCTGATTGTACAATCTCCATAAAGCTGACCACACACCATACAATCTGATTGTACAATCTCCATAAAGCTGACCACACACAATACAATCTGATTGTACAATCTCCATACATCTGACCACACACCATACAATCTGATTGTACAATCTCCATACAGCTGACCACACACCATACAATCTGATTGTACAATCTCCATAAAGCTGACCACACACCATACAATCTGATTGTACAATCTCCATAAAGCTGACCACACACCATACAATCTGATTGTACAATCTCCATAAAGCTGACCACACACCATACAATCTGATTGTACAATCTCCATAAAGCTGACCACACACCATACAATCTGATTGTACAATCTCCATAAAGCTGACCACACACCATACAATCTGAATGTACAATCTCCATAAAGCTGACCACACACCAAACAATCTTATTGTACAATCTCCATAAAGCTGACCACACACCATACAATCTGATTGTACAATCTCCATAAAGCTGACCACACACCATACAATCTGATTGCACAATCTCCATAAAGCTGACCAGACACCATACAATCTGATTGTACAATCTCCATAAAGCTGACCACACACCATAAAATCTGATTGTACAATCTCCATAAAGCTGACCACACACCATACAATCTGAATGTACAATCTCCATAAAGCTGACCACACACCAAACAATCTTATTGTACAATCTCCATAAAGCTGACCACACACCATACAATCTGATTGTACAATCTCCATAAAGCTGACCACACACCATACAATCCGATTGCACAATCTCCATAAAGCTGACCACACACCATACAATCCGATTGTACAATCTCCATAAAGCTGACCACACACCATACAATCTGATTGTACAATCTCCATAAAGCTGACCACACACCATACAATCTGATTGTACAATCTCCATAAAGCTGACCACACACCATACAATCTGATTGTACAATCTCCATAAAGCTGACCACACACCATACAATCCGATTGTACAATCTCCATAAAGCTGACCACACACCATACAATCCGATTGTACAATCTCCATAAAGCTGACCACACACCATACAATCCGATTGTACAATCTCCATAAAGCTGACCACACACCATACAATCTGATTGTACAATCTCTATAATAAAATATAAAAAGAATAGCTGCGCTGGAAATAGTTAAAAGGTGAAAAGTCAATTCCCCCCGAGATAAATGATGCCGATCGTAATTTGAACCTGGGGGGACATGAACTGGATTGGATGAATAATTTTCTAATCGATGAGAATAAACATAAAATGTGTAAAATATAAAGTGGTGTAAATGAGTGAAGCTGTGGCTATGAAGCAGCTCAATGTGATAAGACTGCGAGAAACAAGCAAAGACCCCCCAATAACACCCCATATGGGTGTAGATGAAGCTGCGGAGAGTCCATCATGTATATTGGGATTCAGCTGATTATCGCTTCCATGGGGACGTCACATTCCACACCCTCAGAAAAGTGAATGAATAACCCGGAGAAAAGGAAGAAAAGGATCCTCAGCCAAATAAAAGTCCTGCAGCTTCCCAGCTGATCTGATGTCTGTGTTCTGCCCCCCCCCCCCCCCCCCCCACACACGGCCGGATCTTCCCACCGAAAATCTCCTATCGGACAATGTTGTCGGAAATTCCGCCCGTGTGTGGGCTCCATCGTACTTTTTCCCCTCGGATTTTCCGACGGACAAAGTTTTATCTCCTGCTCTCAAATTTTCCGACAACAAAGTCCTATCGGACTTTTTCCGATCGCGTGTAGCGAATTCCGACGGACAAAGTGCCACGCATGCTCAGATCACATTACAAGACCAAAGCTATTGGCTACCAGCCTCTACGTAGTCCCGTCGTACGCAACGAACGTCACCACGTTCAGGATGATCGGATTTTCCCACAACGTTGTCCGCCCGTGTGTACGCAACATCAGTGTCCGACTAAATCCGACGGAAAGAATCAGACGGATTTTGTGGTCGGAATTTCGGACGGTGTGTACGGGGGCATTAGAGAGATGAGAAAGGCATGTGGGCGTATCCCCTGCCAGGGTCTCTATCCTGAATCCTCCGGGTATCCCTCTCTGGGTACAGACATAGAAATCGATCCTGCCAGGATCCTCCTCAGGGCTCTTTCCCACGGACGGTCCGGATTTCATCCTTCCGTTTTCCGATGAAAAACGGACATACAGGTATCCCTATGGGATAGCGGGTGTCAGAGGATGAGCATCGCTGACACCCGCTCTCGTCCGTGCCCGCTGCAACCGCTGACACCCGCTCTCGTCCGTGCCCGCTGCATCCGCTGACACCCGCTCTCGTCCGTGCCCGCTGCATCTGCTGACACCCGCTCTCGTCCGTGCCCGCTGCATCCGCTGACACCCGCTCTCGTCCATGCCCGCTGCATCCGCTGACACCCGCTCTCGTCCGTGCCCGCTGCATCCGCTCACATCCGCTCTCGTCCGTGCCCGCTGAATCCGCTGACACCCGCTCTCGTCCGTGCCCGCTTCATCCGCTGACACCCGCTCTCGTCCGTGCCCGCTGCATCCGCTGACACCCGCTCTCGTCCGTGCCCGCTGCATCCACTGACACCCGCTCTCGTCCGTGCCCGCTGCATCCGCTGACACCCGCTCTCGTCCGTGCCCGCTGCATCCGCTCACATCCGCTCTCGTCCGTGCCCGCTGAATCCGCTGACACCCGCTCTCGTCCGTGCCCGCTTCATCCGCTGACACCCGCTCTCGTCCGTGCCCGCTGCATCCGCTGACACCTGCTCTCGTCCGTGCCCGCTGCATCCGCTGACACCCGCTCTCGTCCGTGCCCGCTGCATCCGCTGACACCCGCTCTCGTCCGTGCCCGCTGCATCCGCTGACACCCGCTCTCGTCCGTGCCCGCTGCATCCGCTGACACCCGCTCTCGTCCGTGCCCGCTGCATCCGCTGACACCCGCTCTCGTCCGTGCCCGCTGCATCCGCTGACACCCGCTCTCGTCCGTGCCCGCTGCATCCGCTGACACCCGCTCTCGTTCGTGCCCGCTGCATCCGCTGACACCCGCTCTCGTCCGTGCCCGCTGCATCCGCTGACACCCGCTCTCGTCCGTGCCCGCTGCATCCGCTGACACCCGCTCTCGTCCGTGCCCGCTGCATCCGCTCACATCCGCTCTCGTCCGTGCCCGCTGCATCCGCTGACACCCGCTCTCGTCCGTGCCCGCTGCATCCGCTGACACCCGCTCTCGTCCGTGCCCGCTGCATCCGCTGACACCCGCTCTCGTCCGTGCCCGCTGCATCCGCTGACACCCGCTCTCGTCCGTGCCCGCTGCATCCGCTGACACCCGCTCTCGTCCGTGCCCGCTGCATCCGCTGACACCCGCTCTCATCCGTGCCCGCTGCATCCGCTGACACCCGCTCTCGTCCGTGCCCGCTGCATCCGCTGACACCCGCTCTCGTCCGTGCCCGCTGCATCCGCTGACACCCGCTCTCGTTCGTGCCCGCTGCATCCGCTGACACCCGCTCTCGTCCGCGCCCGCTGCATCCGCTGACACCCGCTCTCGTCCGTGCCCGCTGCATCCGCTGACACCCGCTCTCGTCCGTGCCCGCTGCATCCGCTCACATCCGCTCTCGTCCGTGCCCGCTGAATCCGCTGACACCCGCTCTCGTCCGTGCCCGCTGCATCCGCTGACACCCGCTCTCGTCTGTGCCCGCTGCATCCGCTGACACCCGCTCTTGTCCGTGCCCACTGCATCCTCTGACACCCGCTCTCGTCCGTGCCCGCTGCATCCGCTGACACCCGCTCTCGTCCGTGCCCGCTGCATCCGCTGACACCCGCTCTCGTCCGTGCCCGCTGCATCCGCTGACACCCGCTCTCGTCCGTGCCCGCTGCAACCGATGACACCCGCTCTCGTCCGTGCCCGCTGCATAGGGGAGAGCGGCGCTCTGAGAGGTCCGTCCCTGCGCTGTGTGCAGAGACGGACCTGTCATCTGCCCGCTGCATCCGCTGACACCCGCTCTCGTCCGTGCCCGTGAGCAAGCGGCTATCCGCGGGGCGGATCTGCACTGCTCCGCCCCGTGTGAGAGAGCCCTTTAGTCTCATCAAAGTCCGTTCCATAAAAGAAGAACCGACATCCGTACATAACACTGCTTGACTCTTTATTATACAATCAGGTGTATATCACACTCACACCGACACCGGGAAGAAGTCATCGATTGACGTAACGACGTAGGGTGAGCGGCGTGCTGACGTCACCTCCATCCCCCGTCCAGCCAGGAAGCGACGGGCAGCGAGAGAGAGAGAGAGAGAGAGAGAGAGAGAGAGAGAGAGAGAGAGAGAGAGAGAGAGAGAGAGAGAGAGAGACGGCCGGATTGATTGTTTTCCTCACATAAAATGTCATGTGAAGTGTGAGTGTGATACACACCTGATATAATAAAGAGTCAAGCAGTGTTATGTACGGATGTCGGTTCTTCTTTTATGGACTTTGATGAGACTGAGGAGGATCCTGGCAGGATCGGTTTCTATGTACCCAGAGAGGGATACCCGGAGGGTTCAGGATAGAGACCCTGGCAGGGGATACGCCACACGCCTTTCTCATCTCTCCAACACACACATCAGATCAGCTGGGAAGCTGCAGGACTTTTATTTGGCTGAGGATCCTTTTCTTCCTTTTCTCCGGGTTATTCATTCACTTTTCTGAGGGTGTGGAATGTGACGTCCCCATGGAAGCGATAATCAGCTGAATCCCAATATACATGATGGACTCTCCGCAGCTTCATCTACACCCATATGGGGTGTTATTGGGGGGTCTTTGCTTGTTTCTCGCAGTCTTATCACATTGAGCTGCTTCATAGCCACAGCTTCACTCATTTACACCACTTTATATTTTACACATTTTATGTTTATTCTCATCGATTAGAAAATTATTCATCCAATCCAGTCCATGTCCACCCAGGTTCAAATTACGATCGGCATCATTTATCTCGGGGGGAATTGACTTTTCACGTTTTAACTATTTCCAGCGCAGATATTCTTTTTATACTGTATTCTTGTGTGTATCTCACATTAAGTTGCGGCAGAAATATCACTTATTTTTTTACTTATACAGAATTTGTCACAATTCTTGTAGATTTACGTATAATTATCACACATTAGACAGCGCTGTGACTCCATTACACACAATCTCCATAAAGCTGACCACACACACACCATACAATCTGATTGTACAATCTCCATAAAGCTGACCACACACCATACAATCTGATTGTACAATCTCCATAAAGCTGACCACACAACATACAATCTGATTGTACAATCTCCATAAAGCTGACCACACACCATACAATCTGATTGTACAATCTCCATAAAGCTGACCACACACCATACAATCTGATTGTACAATCTCCATAAAGCTGACCACACACCATACAATCTGATTGTACAATCTCCATAAAGCTGACCACACACCAGATCTGAATGTACAATCTCCATAAAGCTGACCACACAACATACAATCTGATTGTACAATCTCCATACAATCTGATTGCACAATCTCCATAAAGCTGACCACACACCATACAATCTGAATGTACAATCTCCATAAAGATGACCACACACCATACAATCTGATTGTACAATCTCCTGAGTTGGTAGAGAAGGTTTCAGTATCAGACGTGGAATCTCTTCTCGTTTCCTCCACCATATTGGATGAGTTTGAGGAATGAAGGATTTGGGTGGTGAGGAGGTTCCTGGAAATCACCATCTGGGGGATATTTTCTTATTTCCTCTTCTGGTGGTTTATTGTGCAAAACGCACAGAAACCCCCAACGTGGTTATTTATGAGCACATTAACCCCTTCAGCCCCGGACCAATCGGCAGCCAAAGGACCCTTTTTGCTATTCGGCACTGCGTCGCTTTAACTGACAATTGCACGGTCGTGCGACGTGGCTCCCAAACAAAATTGGCGTCCTTTTTTTTTCCCACAAATAGAGCTTTCTTTTGGTGGTATTTGATCGCCTCTGCGTTTTTATTTTTTGCGCTATAAACAAAAATAGAGCGACAATTTTGAAAACAATGAAATATTTTTTGCTTTTTGCTATAATAAATATCCCCAAAAAATATATAAAAAAAACATTTTTTTTCCTCAGTTTCGGCCGATACGTATTCTTCTACATATTTTTGGTAAAAAAAAAAAAAATCGCAATTAGCGATTATTGATTGGTTTGCGCAAAAGTTATAGCGTTTACAAAATAGGGGATAGTTTTATAGAATTTTTCTTAATATTTTTTTTTTTACTAGTAATGGCGGCGATCAGCGATTTTTATTTTTTATTTTTACTGCGACATTATGGCGGACACATCGGACATTTTTGACACATTTTTGGGAACATTGTCATTTATACAGCAATCAGTGCTATTTAAATGCATTGATTCCAGTATAAATGACAGTGGCAGTGAAGGAGTTAACCACTAGGGGGAGAGAAGGGGTTATGGGCTCTGACGTGTGTGTGTTTTTTTTTTTTTACATTAGGGGGCGGGGCTGACGTCTGACGTCACTGATCGGCTTTCCCGATGACAGGGAACAGCCGATCAATGACAGGCAGAGTAGGAAGCGCAGGGAGAGGTTTGTTTACACAGACCTCTCCCCGTTCTTCAGCTCTGTGACCCGATCGCAGGACACCAGCGGCGATCGGGCCGCTGGTCCCGCGGCCGGGTCACGGAGCTCCCGACCAGGTCGCGAGCGCGACCCACGGCTAGGCTCTTAAAGGACCACGTACCTGTACGTGGTTTTGCCTGCCCGTGCCATTCTGCCGACGTATATTAGACATGTGAAATTCGTTTCGTTTTTTTTTGTTATTTTCGTTCGTTCGTTTTTGTACGAATGAACGAATCATTCGAATCGTACGAATCGTACGAATCCGATTAACAAATCTTTTGAATCGAACGAATCCGAAAAACAACGAAAATCCGAAAAAAAAACAAATTAGAAACAACGAATGTACTAATGAAGAAAATCCGAAAAACGAAAACGAACGAAAAAATTCGTACATTCGTAACTTTTTTTTTTGTTGAATTGGTAATTTTCCGTGTCCCTTACAATGGTGCTGCTAAACGTGCTTCAAATGGATTGAACAACAAAATTCGTACATTCGTAACTTTTTTTTTTTTCGATTCGTAACTTTTTTTTTTTTTTTCGATTCGTAACTTTTTTTTTTTTTTTTTTTTTTTTTTTTCGATTTGTAATTTTCCGTGTCTCTATTGAACCAAAAAATTTGTACATTCGGAATTTTTTTTTTTGAATTGGTATTTTTTCGTGTCCCTTACAATGGCGCTGCTAAACGTGCTTCAAATGGATTGAACAACAAAATTCGTACATTCGGAACTTTTTTTTCAATTCGTAACTTTTTTTTTTCACTTTTTTTTTTTTTTAACTTTTTTTTCGATTCGTAAATTATTAAAATGTAATAATAGCATACACATTACATCAAATTATGAATTATACTCTGATTACGAATCTACGAATGTTAAGAATGTTACGAATGTACGAATAAATAAATACGAATGCGTCCGAAAATTAAACGAAAAAACAAATCAACAAAAAAAATAACTCTTACGAATGTACGAATCGTTACGAATACGAACACCGACGACTTACAAATGTACGAATCGTTACGAATCGACGGAAACGAAAAAAAAAACAAAATGAAAAAAAAAGATTTTTTTTCGGAAACGAAAAAAACGAAAATAAACTAATGTTTTTGTTGTGCACATGTCTAACGTATATCGGCGTGAGGCGGTCGGGAAGCGGTTAATTTAGGCCAATATCTTCATGCATCACTACAAAAACCTCACATGGGAAAGACCAGAATGTCTAAAAAATATTAAAAAAAAAAAAAAAAACTAAACAGCAGCGCTGGTTGGGAATGGAGAAGTTCCTGGAAATTAGAGAAACCACAAGACCCGCACAGGATGTTCATATCAATGAGCAACACAGGAGAAAATACAAGAGAAGAGAAGATCTGCAGACAGAATGATGGACGGTATAACTTGTCTTCAGCTCTGTTTCTGGTTTCTGCAACAAGGGAGGGAAAAAGAAAAGCAACAGCAACGCCCCGGACTTCCTGTGTGGCATTGGGGCAACACAGTGCCAAAGTAGTTATCACTTCCTCCTGGCAGCACTCGGGTCATCGGCTTGATACCCAACTACAACAATACCTACCTGGAGTTTGCATGTTCTCAATATGGGTTTCCTCCGGGTACTCCGGTTTCCTCCCACACTCCAAAGACACGGTGTTCGGGTAATTGGCTCCTGTATAAATTGGCCCCAGTATGTGTATGAATGTGAGTTGGGGGACCTTAGATTGTGAGCTGCTTTAGGCCGATGTGAATGTACAAGATTTGTAAAGCGTAAATTGATGGGAGCCGTACAAGTACCGTATTTATCGGCGTATAACATATATATATAAAATCAGGGGAAAATCGTGGGTGCGTATTATACGCCGATCCCGCTGATCTCCCGCTGATTTTTTGTGAGGGGAGCGATTGGAGCCGATATACTGAAAGCCGCGTGTATTTTCGGATAGTCTCGGCTCCTCTCGCAGTCCCGCCCACCTCCACTGATTGCGAGAGGAGCCGAGCGCCGACAACATGAAGAAATCCGAGTTCGGCTATTTTCGGCTCCTCTCACAGTCCCGCCCCTGACTGCGAGCAGAGCCGAGACCAGCCAAACCCGGATTTCTGTATGTTGTCGGCGCTCGGCTCCTCTCGCAATCAGTGGAGGTGGGCGGGACTGCGAGAGGAGCCGAGACTAGCCGAAAATACACGCGGCTTTCGATATGTCACGCGGCGCTCTTCCTCTCCACTCGGTGCTAATTTTAAATCAAGCTGCACTGGGCAAGGCTGCAATGGGCAAGGCTGCAATGGACATTTAAATGTAAGTTTTTTTCCTTAAACTTCCCTCCTAAAAGTTTTTTTCCTTAATATTCCCTCCTAAACTTGGGGCGCGTGTTATACGCCGATAAATACGGTACCTGTAATAAATAAAATGGTCACATGTTCCTTCATCCTTGAGAGTGGCCAATATAGTGAATAAAGGGAAAGGACTGAACAATGCAGGGGGTGAATGGAGGAGAGGGGGGAGGGGACTTATTAAACAAATTTGCTCCTTTGCCGTGAAAGGGGCTTTTTTTTGTATCCAAGAAAAACCCTTTCCAGAGATCCCCTATGTGACCCGAAAGGCCTCAGAAAAAGATCCCCCGGAGCATCGCCATCACCGAAATCCATGGAAGACTGGGGACAGCCCTTCGAAAAACCGCGGATAGTCTTTTTAGTGGGATGAGAGATTGAAGAAGCAGAGCCTCCCCTGTGTAATGAAGAAGCAGAGCCTCCCCTGTGTAATGAAGAAGCAGAGCCTCCCCTGTGCAATGAAGAAGCAGAGCCTCCCCTGTGCAATGAAGAAGCCGAGCCTCCCCTGTGTAATGAAGAAGCCGAGCCTCCCCTGTGTAATGAAGAAGCAGAGCCTCCCCTGTGTAATGAAGAAGCAGAGCCTCCCCTGTGTAATGAAGAAGCAGAGCCTCCCCTGTGTAATGAAGAAGCAGAGCCTCCCCTGTGTAATGAAGAAGCAGAGCCTCCCCTGTGTAATGAAGAAGCATGGCTGCCCATAGTCATAGATAAATCACAAACACTTTATAAAAACACATTAGAAGATTCTTTACATTAACTACTTGACCTCCGGAAGATTACCCCCCCCTCATGACCAGGCCATTTTTTTGCGATACATAAACTGGAAATTGAACACAGGCATGGAACTCGGTACAAACATTGATCTCATGTTTTCCCACAAATAGAGATTTTGATTGGATTTGATCACCACTGGGGTTTTTATTTTTTTTGCACTATAAACAAAAAAAATATATATTTTTACTTTTCTGGTATAAAATATATCCAGTAAAAAATAAAAACATTTCTGTGAATTTAGGTGAATATGTATTCTGCTACATATTTTTAGTAAAAAAAAATCCCAATAAGCGGATATTGATTGTTTTACGCAAACGTTAAAGCGTCTACAAACTATGGGATATATACTGGAATTTTTTATTTATTTGAATTTTTTATACTAGTAATGGCGGCGACCATCCACTTTTTTTGAGGCACACAGTCTGACACTTTGTGGGAACCAGTGACACTAATACAGTAATCAGTGCTAAAAAAGGAAAATTGTATACTTACCTTCCGTAATTTTCCTTTCCTGTCGCATCACATGGCAGCATACACATATGGGGGGTTGTGGCTCCGCCCCACACAACCTGATAGGACCGCGTAGCTATTAAACCTTGAGAGGGCCCCCGCCCCCACATTCTCAGTATCCAGATACCTCACCTCAGCGGGTGGGCATTTGTATGCTGCCATGTGATGCAACAGGAAAGGAAAATTACGGAAGGTAAGTATACAATTTTCCGTTTTCCTGTCGCACCATGGCAGCATACACATATGGGGGAATAACTCGCAAACTGGGTGGGGCTGAGCAAAACAAGGTTTATTTACAAGGAATTGAGGAATTGGACTGTATGATTGCCCTTCCAAATTCTGCCGTGGACAGCCTGGCGGTGTCCACCTTGTAGTGTGACATAAAGGTGCTTTTCGAAGACCAAGTGGCTGCTTTACAGATAGTTTCCGATGAGACCCTGCAGAAAGCCGCCCAGGAGGTCGCCACTGCCCTCCTGGAATGTGCCCTGAAGACCTCCGAAACGGGAAGGCCTTGAAGAGTAGGCTCTTTTAGTTGTCTTAATCTAGGAGGTGACTGAGCATCTGATGCTGACTGACCCTGCCTTAGGCCACGCTGGAACCGAGAACATATTTCAGCTTTCCTAAGTGAGAAGGTAGCTGCCAAACAGGCCACCAGCCTTAGCTCAACATCCAGGGGATGTGGTTCTCTCACTCAACCAAGAAAAGACAGCAAATTTACTTCCTGGTTAAATTGGAAGGAGAAAGACACCCCATGGATAAAAGCAGTCTGGATTTTAAGGACCATTCTGTTCTGTCCAGGTATAATGTTAAGTGAGGCTCCTTGAGTACAAGGCCTGCAGTTCTGACATCCTTCACAGAGGTTGTAGCAACCAGAAATATGGTATTTAGGGTTGCAGAGTGTAGTCAATTCTGTAGGATAGAAATGAGGCCTTGATGGAAATGGGGACCATAAGCAAGTTCCACATAGGGAACAAATGGTTTCCTGTGAGGCCTATAACTTCATGCAAGCCTTTTAAGAATTGCATCATTAAAGGGTTAAGGACTTCTTAGACCTCTGCAAGTGCGGACAAAGCCGAACTTTGAGCTTTTAAACATATTTGAACCTATGCCCCTGATTAGCCCCAGTTGTAAGAACTGTGGAACCTTGGCTGGTTTAGGTGATGAAGGACGCCACGCTTCGCTGTGTGAGATCTGTATAATTTTCCCATAGTCTTAGGTAAATCTTATTCATGAAGATCTCTGGATTGACAAGGTAGGCACTACCTTCACTATGCATAATTGACCTGGTAGCCACTGCCTCTCAACTTCCATGCCATCAAAAGTAGTCTCTTGGAGCTGGATGGAAAAAAACTCTCCATGAGAGAGCGAATCCGTCATTACTGGAAGCAGTGGTGATTCAATGATTAAGGGCAGGAGATAGGGTTGCCACCCGTACGGGATTGACCCGGACAGTACGGGTTTGGCAACTTGTGCCCGGGTTTCTGTGCCTTGGAAACCCGGACACAACTAATATCCAGCGCCCCTGACTGTGTCCCATCCTCTGCCCCGTAGCTCAGATGTATTATGTGGCCGGGGCGGCTGTGCGGCGCGCCCCTCTCTGCTCCATATCACAGACCGCTGTAGCTTGTCTGTGTAAGAGGCGAGCTCCGACCGACCTCACGGTCGGGACGTGGGAGACAAGAGGTGACCGGGGAGCCTGAGACCGTGTCAGCACAGCGGGATGCAGGAACACAAAGGTATGATCGCAGCGGCAGCCCTCTCCTCAGTCAGCCCCCTCCTCTCCTCAGTCAGCCCCCTCCTCTCCTCTCCTCTCCTCCGTCAGCCCCCTCCTCTGCTCTCCTCAGTCAGCCCCCTCCTCTCCTCTCCTCAGTCAGCCCCATCCTCTCCTCTCCTCTCCTCAGTCAGCCCCATCCTCTCCTCTCCTCAGTCAGCCTCCTCCTCTCCTCTCCTCAGTCAGCCTCCTCCTCTCCTCTCCTCAGTCAGCCTCCTCCTCTCCTCTCCTCAGTCAGCCCCCTCCTCTCCTCTCCTCTCCTCAGTCAGCCCCATCCTCTCCTCAGTCAGCCCCCTCCTCTCCTCTCCTCCGTCAGCCCCCTCCTCTCCTCCGTCAGCCCCCTCCTCTCCTCCGTCAGCCCCCTCCTCTCCTCTCCTCTCCTCCGTCAGCCCCCTCCTCTCCTCCGTCAGCCCCCTCCTCTCCTCCGTCAGCCCCCTCCTCTCCTCTCCTCTCCTCAGTCAGCCCCATCCTCTCCTCAGTCAGCCCCCTCCTCTCCTCTCCTCTGTCAGCCCCCTCCTCTCCTCCGTCAGCCCCCTCCTCTCCTCCGTCAGCCCCCTCCTCTCCTCCGTCAGCCCCCTCCTCTCCTCCGTCAGCCCCCTCCTCTCCTCCGTCAGCCCCCTCCTCTCCTCTGTCAGCCCCATCCTCTCCTCTCCTCAGTCAGCCCCATCCTCTCCTCTCCTCAGTCAGCCCCCTCCTCTCCTCAGTCAGCCCCCTCCTCTCCTCTCCTCAGTCAGCCCCATCCTCTCCTCAGTCAGCCCCCTCCTCTCCTCTCCTCTCCTCAGTCAGCCCCCTCCTCTCCTCTCCTCCGTCAGCCCCATCCTCTCCTCAGTCAGCCCCCTCCTCTCCTCTCCTCAGTCAGCCCCCTCCTCTCCTCTCCTCAGTCAGCCCCCTCCTCTCCTCTCCTCAGTCAGCCCCATCCTCTCCTCTCCTCAGTCAGCCCCATCCTCTCCTCTGTCTGCCCCATCCTCTCCTCTGTCTGCCCCATCCTCTCCTCTGTCAGCCCCCTCCTCTCCTCTCCTCAGTCAGCCCCCTCCTCTCCTCTCCTCAGTCAGCCCCCTCCTCTCCTCTCCTCAGTCAGCCCCATCCTCTCCTCTCCTCAGTCAGCCCCCTCCTCTCCTCTCCTCAGTCAGCCCCCTCCTCTCCTCTCCTCAGTCAGCCCCCTCCTCTCCTCTCCTCAGTCAGCCCCCTCTTCTCCTCTCCTCAGTCAGCCCCCTCTTCTCCTCTCCTCAGTCAGCCCCCTCTTCTCCTCTCCTCAGTCAGCCCCCTCCTCTCCTCTCCTCAGTCAGCCCCCTCCTCTCCTCTCCTCAGTCAGCCCCCTCCTCTCCTCTCCTCAGTCAGCCCCATCCTCTCCTCTCCTCAGTCAGCCCCATCCTCTCCTCTCCTCAGTCAGCCCCCTCCTCTCCTCTCCTCAGTCAGCCCCCTCCTCTCCTCTCCTCAGTCAGCCCCCTCTTCTCCTCTCCTCAGTCAGCCCCCTCTTCTCCTCTCCTCAGTCAGCCCCCTCTTCTCCTCTCCTCAGTCAGCCCCCTCTTCTCCTCTCCTCAGTCAGCCCCCTCTTCTCCTCTCCTCAGTCAGCCCCCTCTTCTCCTCTCCTCAGTCAGCCCCCTCCTCTCCTCAGTCAGCCCCCTCCTCTCCTCAGTCAGCCCCCTCCTCTCCTCTCCTCAGTCAGCCCCCTCCTCTCCTCTCCTAAGTCACCCCCCTCCTCTCCTCAGTCATCCCCATCCTCCCCTCTCCTCAGTCAGCCCCATCCTCTCCTCTCCTCAGTCAGCCCCATCCTCTCCTCTCCTCAGTCAGCCCCCTCCTCTCCTCTCCTCAGTCAGCCCCTCCTCTCCTCTCCTCAGTCAGCCCCATCCTCTCCTCTCCTAAGTCAGCCCCCTCCTCTCCTCTCCTAAGTCAGCCCCCTCCTCTCCTCTCCTCAGTCAGCCCCCTCCTCTCCTCAGTCAGCCCCCTCCTCTCCTCAGTCAGCCCCCTCCTCTCCTCAGTCAGCCCCCTCCTCTCCTCAGTCAGCCCCCTCCTCTCCTCAGTCAGCCCCCTCCTCTCCTCAGTCAGCCCCCTCCTCTCCTCAGTCAGCCCCCTCCTCTCCTCAGTCAGCCCCCTCCTCTCCTCTCCTCAGTCAGCCCCCTCCTCTCCTCTCCTCAGTCAGCCCCCTCCTCTCCTCTCCTCAGTCAGCCCCCTCTTCTCCTCTCCTCAGTCAGCCCCCTCTTCTCCTCTCCTCAGTCAGCCCCCTCTTCTCCTCTCCTCAGTCAGCCCCCTCCTCTCCTCTCCTCAGTCAGCCCCCTCTTCTCCTCTCCTCAGTCAGCCCCCTCCTCTCCTCAGTCAGCCCCCTCCTCTCCTCAGTCAGCCCCCTCCTCTCCTCAGTCAGCCCCCTCCTCTCCTCAGTCAGCCCCCTCTTCTCCTCTCCTAAGTCACCCCCCTCCTCTCCTCAGTCAGCCCCATCCTCCCCTCTCCTCAGTCAGCCCCATCCTCTCCTCTCCTCAGTCAGCCCCATCCTCTCCTCTCCTCAGTCAGCCCCCTCCTCTCCTCTCCTCAGTCAGCCCCTCCTCTCCTCTCCTCAGTCAGCCCCATCCTCTCCTCTCCTCAGTCAGCTCCATCCTCTTCCCTCCTCAGTCAGCTCCATCCTCTTCCCTCCTCAGTCAGCTCCCTCCTCTCCTCTCCTCAGTCAGCCCCCTCCTCTCCTCTCCTCAGTCAGCCCCCTCCTCTCCTCTCCTCAGTCAGCCCCCTCCTCTCCTCTCCTCAGTCAGCCCCCCTCTCCTCTCCTCAGTCAGCCCTCTCCTCTCCTCTGTCAGCCCCCTCCTCTCCTCTGTCAGCCCCCTCCTCTCCTCTGTCAGCCCCCTCCTCTCCTCTGTCAGCCCCATCCTCTCCTCTCCTCAGTCAGCCCCATCCTCTCCTCAGTCAGCCCCATCCTCTCCTCAGTCAGCCCCATCCTCTCCTCAGTCAGCCCCCTCCTCTCCTCAGTCAGCCCCCTCCTCTCCTCAGTCAGCCCCATCCTCTCCTCAGTCAGCCCCATCCTCTCCTCAGTCAGCCCCCTCCTCTCCTCAGTCAGCCCCATCCACTCCTCAGTCAGCCCCATCCTCTCCTCAGTCAGCCCCATCCTCTCCTCAGTCAGCCCCATCCTCTCCTCAGTCAGCCCCATCCTCTCCTCAGTCAGCCCCATCCTCTCCTCAGTCAGCCCCATCCTCTCCTCTCCTCAGTCAGCCCCCTCCTCTCCTCTCCTCAGTCAGCCCCCTCCTCTCCTCTCCTCAGTCAGCCCCCTCCTCTCCTCTCCTCAGTCAGCCCCATCCTCTCCTCTCCTCAGTCAGCCCCATCCTCTCCTCTCCTCAGTCAGCCCCATCCTCTCCTCTCCTCAGTCAGCCCCATCCTCTCCTCTCCTCAGTCAGCCCCATCCTCTCCTCTCTGTCAGCCCCATCCTCTCCTCTCTGTCAGCCCCATCCTCTCCTCTCTGTCAGCCCCATCCTCTCCTCTTCTCTCTGTCAGCCCCCTCCTCTCCTCTCTGTCAGCCCCATCCTCTCCTCTCTGTCAGCCCCATCCTCTCCTCTCTGTCAGCCCCCTCCTCTCCTCTCCTCAGTCAGCCCCCTCCTCTCCTCTCCTCAGTCAGCCCCATCCTCTCCTCTCCTCAGTCAGCCCCATCCTCTCCTCTCCTCAGTCAGCCCCATCCTCTCCTCTCCTCAGTCAGCCCCATCCTCTCCTCTCCTCTCCTCAGTCAGCCCCATCCTCTCCTCTCCTCTCCTCAGTCAGCCCCATCCTCTCCTCTCCTCAGTCAGCCCCATCCTCTCCTCTCCTCAGTCAGCCCCCTCCTCTCCTCTCCTCTCCTCTCCTCTCTGTCAGCCCCATCCTCTCCTCTCCTCTCTGTCAGCCCCATCCTCTCCTCTCTGTCAGCCCCATCCTCTCCTCTCTGTCAGCCCCATCCTCTCCTCTCTGTCAGCCCCATCCTCTCATCTCCCCTCTGTCAGCCCCCTTCTCTCTCCCACCCCTTCCCTCTCTCTCTCTCTCTCTCTGAGTCGCAGTCTAATGTGGGTCTTTATGGGCAGGGGACACTGATGGGGGGGGGGGGTTCCCTGATCTAATAGAGGTCTCTAAGGGGGGTGCTGATATAAGGGGACCACTAAATTATGGAGGCGCTAACACTGACCCATATTTTATGACGGGGGGTGACAATGACCCCTGTGTTAAAGGAGGTAACACTGTCTAATAAAGCATGCCACATTATTGCTCTCCTTAGTGTACCCAAAGGTGTCCCAGGTCTTTACAATCCTATAGTGTATAATACAAAAAAATTTGCCATGCAACGCTAAAGTGTTCGGGTTTGGCTTGAAGAAAAGGTGGCAACCCTAGCAGGAGAGAGAGACACTAGAGCCTCCCAAGCCAAAAATTGTGTATTTGCAATTATTGATACAGGAAGCTCCGCTGACAGCCTAAGGATTCTACCCTTCCACTGTCTAGGCATAATACAAATCTTGCTGCTCTTGCTAAAAAAGGAGTGA
Organism: Lithobates sylvaticus; assembly: GCA_028564925.1. Taxonomy (NCBI): domain Eukaryota; kingdom Metazoa; phylum Chordata; class Amphibia; order Anura; family Ranidae; genus Lithobates; species Lithobates sylvaticus. The sequence continues at coordinate 7,363,357 of CM053029.1, forward strand.
ATGACAGAAGTGCTTTGAACACTACTCGGTTGAAGAAAATGCAATACTATTCCTCATAAGCTTAACATCCCATAACCTTCTAGGTGGGGTCTGATGTCATAATGTTCCGTCTGAAAACAATTGGTCAGTTACGAAAAACCAAGGATACTCTGGCACTGTTCTGCTGGAAGAGACTTCACTCCCAATGCACTTTTGGCTTTCTCTGTCAGAGGATGGAAATTACCTTGTTTCAGTTCTACTGAATTTTTCCTGTCGCTATTGCAGACAGTAAGACCTTTGTGAATCCCCTGGGGGAGATGTACAGACGGAAGGGGAGGAACTCACTGGTAAAGGAATTGAGGATGAATTGGGACAAGTAGGTGTCTGATAAACCTACAGGAGAATCCTGCCTCCCAGATTTATTAATAATATAATTGATTGGAGGTTTCCCATCTTGCACAACTAACATCCTGTGCTGCTTGTAAAACAATTTATTTTTTATTTTTCTAGGAACAGAGGGGAACGAAATCCTCATCTCCTCTGGTTATCCAGAACCTTAACGATTGCTTGTTTTTTTTTTGTTTTTTTTTATTTATTTTTTCGATCCAGCTACAAACTGGAACATAATTTTTTACTTTACCATCAACTCTGGTAGCCTGGCTGACTGGAAGAGATTGAAAGGTGGACTTCCCACCTGTCAATGTTATAAGGTCGTTATGCTCATTGAATTATCCCCCTGCATGGGTGAGTTTTCATGTTATACTTTTTTGATAAAAAATTATTGTAACTAGAAAGGCGGACCTCCCCTGAACTTCCACCAATGTCACGCCAATATAGCTGATATGGCCCACTGATCCTGAAGGTTTTTCCTCCAGGTGTGTGCATAAAGCTTTGCACAGGCACCCCCAGGATTAGTGCACCCTTAGAAGGGACTTCCGCTGTACTCCTAGGACAGGAGCCTTAGATCTTTCAAGGCTTCAATAATGAAGATTGGGTACTTCTCCAGTTAGTTTACTAATCTTTTCCCCTCCCCCGTAGGATTGTGCCTCCTGGTGTCTACTTGGGAGTCACCACCTTTATGCTTGACCTTTGAGTTTCCTGTTTTTTTGTCAGATGATATTCGCCCTGACCCTCTAATGGTCACCCTTGAGATGGCTGTCTCCTGTCTACTCCCTAATAGATTGGATCCGTGTTCTGGTGTCTTACACCATTTTTTTTTTTTTTTTGCGGGATCGACCGACCATGGCTTCAGCCATAATGCACTCCTTGCCGTGACCGCGGGAAACACCGCTCTTGAAAAACGTCAATTGACGTCTGAAACATTCACCACAGAGTATGCCGCCAATTCCAGCTCCTACAAGGCTGTTACCGCCTTGTCTCTTTACTTTTTCCAGACGGGCTTATTTAAAGGGTTACTCCACTTTTTAATCTGCAGGGCTGCAATTTTCCTGTTTGTATGACTGGTTTCACTGATTTTCCCAGAAGTCTGCGTCAAGATAAGTCAGATTTTTTGGCATCCACTGCAATAAAAAAAAAAATCATTTTTGATAAGATATTCCCAATAGGGATGCAGACCCTGCCACTTTCCCAGCTGGTTGACAATTCTGAAACCACTCCCATTAGACTCATTCAGCACATGGGTTGGTTATTGCTGATGTGCCAGTACCTGCAGATGCTACAGTATGTAGGAGCACTTCAGATCTAGATCTAATTTTCAGACTAGAGCCTCCTTGAATGTGACATGTCTTGCCAGCTACATTCATGATGCATCCATCATTGGAGGAGACTGCAGCAGGTTGACCTCTAGCTCTTTCAGGGTATACAGTGGATAGCCTGTTTAGGAGGGCATTTTTTCTCTTACCCTTTTCAATTATTCCTGGATTAACTCTTCCAGTTGTTAAAGCGGTTCTGCACTCTGTAAAAAAATTTTTTTTTTTAGGAAGATGTGGCCGAAATCTCGCGAGATTTCGGAAGATGCCCGCACTGACTCCTGGAATCAATGACACCAGATCCCAGGAGACAGTGCGGCGTGACGACGATCGACGCAGAGACCCCGCCCGCCGCCGCAGAGAGAGAAGACCGGAAGTCTTCAATTACAAGGTAAGTAAAAAAAAAAAAAAACATTTCATTTAGTACTCTTTGCCTGATTTGGAAGGCAAAGAGATTTACTAAATGAAATGGGTGCAGAACCGCTTTAAGTGAAGGAAATTAGTACTTTTTAACCTTGTGGAGAGTTTCCTCCACTTCAACCCAGGCAATTGTGTCCTTAGCTGCCCCTGCAAAAAAAGTCTCTATTGGGCAATCTTCAAAGCTTGTGCAAGCTTTCGTATTCGGACACCACCTACTGGTTCTGGTTGGAAGCGCTAGGCAATTTATGCACTGTAGCTTGTCGAGCAATGACTTTTCACCACGAATGCAGAGACCATTGGGTCTGGTAATCTGTGGTGTTTGTAAACGGGGAGCGATGATAATGATGGGTGAGATGATGAGATTTAATCAACATTGCCTCGATGTCTGTTCTTAGATGGTGACTTGTCTTGACCGTCAGAAGGCTCCCTCCATCTTGTAGTCCTTACAGGACTATAGATATTGGCTCTCTTTTTCTCAATCTTCACTACTTACCTAATCCCTATACCTTAATGGGTGGTCTGACTGGACAGCGTTTCCCATAGGAACAGAGCAAAGCAGCAGATTGAAATGAAGGACAGGATAATGCTAAGTCTCCACTACTGCGACCTGAAAGTCGCATGATTTGCTGCAATTTTGATGCAACTTGGAACAATGCCTGTTATATTCTTAAGGTCTATGAACACAGATATGAATGAACGGTACTAGTTGTAAATCATGGGGTACGGCTTGTCATGCGACTTTGCAGTAACAAGTCGCACTAGTGGAAACCAAGCCCTAACACCGTGACCCAGAGCAAGCATTGAAAAGGAGATGGGGAGAAACACAGGTGAAGGCCATAAAAAGGGAAACATACCTGCAAACAATGACCACATAAGCATCCAGCATGCATGAGTAGAGAGCTCCACCATTTGCTGCCCAAAAAATTCCATAAAAAAAACATTTAGAACTCACATTTGCTACTAGTGATGATATCAGTGCCTGAGCCTGTTCAGATCACCAACCTGGAAAGCTCTAGCCAGGAAACACAGAGGCCGCATCACTTCCTGCCTCTCATGCTCAGAGTATACTTGCACTGTTGCAGCCATCTTGGAAATGGCAAACGCCCATAACACAGAGAAAGAAGTAAAAGGCATATAGAAAGCAAAGGAAACGCTGTCACTTACGTCAAAGCTTGTTTAAAGCTTTCTTTGAGAAGCCTGCACCACCAGAATGGGGCTCCAACCATATAGCTCATTTAGAGGCTGTACAGGAAGGACTTCCACCCAGGAGAGGCTGAAATATGCCCCCCAGACCACCAGAATGGGGCTCCAACCATATAGCTCATTTAGAGGCTGTACAGGAAGGACTTCCACCCAGGAGAGGCTGAACCTGGCTGGGGCGTCAAACGGTAAGGGATACCTCGCGATTTCAGTCCTGATCAGGTAAGGAAAAAAAGGAGAATGTGGGGGCGGGGGCCCTCTCAAGGTTTAATAGCTACGCGGTCCTATCAGGTTGTGGGGGCGGAGCCACAACCCCCCATATGTGTATGCTGCCATGATGCGACAGGAAATATGCACTGTCACTGTACTAAGGACACCAGCTGGGAAGGGGTCTAACAGCTTGGGTGATCAAAGGGTTAAACGTGTGCCAAGCCAGTGTTTTTGTGTACTGTGTGTGTGCGCTGTTTTTACTAAGGGATCTGATGGATTTTATTCCCTGCATTCCATCAGATCCCTGCTGACAGAACAGAACTCTGCCTTGTTTACATAGAGCTCTGTCATTGAGTGCCAGCGGACATCCATTGGCCGACAGCTGCTGATCGGCTTCTGCCGTGTCTAATCACAGCACAGCCGCGGAGCCGGCAGCACGCGCCCCCTTCCCGGAAGTGCCGGGTGATGTACCAGGTACGCGGTCCAGCGCAGGAGAGCCGCCGAACTTCTAAGTAATCCGGTCCGCAAGCGGGTAAGGCAGGAAGTGCACATGTGCGTTTCTAACATACATGCGGCTCCTTTGAAATAAATGAAAACACACGAAGCTGTAGGTGAACGCATGTTAAGAGTATCTTGTGGCGCAATACAGCGCATAGAACTGCGCAGGACTTTACACTGATTTCTATCTCAAAACCAGTATTGGGAAGGCAAACCTGGCAAAACATAGGCAGCTCTCCAAAGGGCATTACAAGATTGTTACCTTTCCTACTGCTGATATTTATTATCATTTAGGGCCAGCAGAGGCGGCTCTCTAATTAGGCCAATTAGACGGTCGCCTAAGGCCTCGCACTCACAGGGGCATCGCGACCTCCTAATTTGCCTGTGCTCAATCACTGATTCTCTCTCTCTCCCCCCTCTTTATCTCACCCTCTTTTCTGTGTGCTTGTATTTTTTTTCCTATTACGGGCGTGGGTGGGGCCTCATGTGTAAGTTTCGCCTAAGGCCTCACAAAGCCCAGAGCCTCCTCTGAGGGCCACTTCACACGGCTGAGAATTCTATTGTGAATCTGAGCCGTTGCGATCGCTCAAATTCGCAAGTCATTTAAATAACATTGTTTTCCATTAGTGCCGTTCACATCAATGCGTTGCGATACTAATGCCGCGGACACACAATCGGAAATTCTCGTCGGAAAAAAGCTATGATGGTTTTTTCAAACGGAATTGCGCTCAAGCTTGGCTCGCATACACACGGTCACACAAAAGTTTGCTGAACTGTCGGTGACGCAGTGACGCACAAGACTACGACAAGCCGGGAAAATTAAGTTCAATGTTTCCGAGCCTGCGTCAAATTTTTTTTTCCGAGCATGCGTAGGAATTTTGCGCGTCGGAATTGCTACAGACGATCGGAATTTCCGAACGAAACTTTTTCCGCCGGAAAAATTGAGAACACGCTCTCAATCTTTTGCCGCCAGAAATTCGGCCAGCGAAATTCCAAAGGAGCGTACGCACGGTCGCGTTTTCCGATGAAAAGCTCTCATCGGTCTTTTTCTGGCCGAATTTCCGATCGCGTGTACGCGGTATTAGCTGCGTACAAAAAAGGGTTCTGTGCGAGTTTGATCCGTGTGCGATGCGAATTCAATGCAATATTTGCCGTAGAATCGCAGGAGATTCGCCAGAACACAAAGAGATTGCAATGAAAATTTGCAACGCAATGGGATGAGATTTGCGCATCGGATGAGATTTGCGCATCGGATCATTGCACGCCAGTGAATCCAGGCTTACTCTATCCAAGATAAAAACGTTTTGTCTTTAGTTGTACTTTAGGGCCGGTTCACCACACAGCCGATTGTCTCTCCTCACCTCTATGATCTAGTAGGCGGTGAGTGACGTCATGACATCACTTCCTGTTTAGGGGGGATGGAAACTATTTTTTTTTGGGGAAAGCATCAGATCAATTTTTTTTTTCTTTTTCAAGGGTAGAGGAGAGATCCTATAGACCCCGGGTGTCTCCATGAAGAGGACCTGTCATGCTTATCATCACCTTGGGTGTGTTTGGGGCCATGCACGCGCACGCACGTCACATATGGACGCATCGGCTGTGTCCATGCACCCACATGTCCCAATAGAAATCTATGGAGCTGCCAGCATGGGAATACATGCAACACCTCGCCGGGCAAAAAACTGCCCTGCACGGGGCGCGCAACTAATTGACCATCTGCGCCAGGCCTAAGAGCACCGATATCAGACAGGAGAATGCTTGATGGGGTCAAAGAGATTTGTAAAGTCTATTTTTTTTGTTTCTTTTAAATACCAAACATGTTATACACTCCTGATCTGTGCAGTTGCTTTTTCACAGAGTGGCCTGAGTCCTCCTCTTCTCGGGTCCCTCTTCGGTGCCCCTGGCCCCTCCCTCCTGTTGGGGGCAGCTTGCTATGGGGGCACCTGAGCCAAGTCACAGCTCCATTCAGATACAGAGCCACGACTCAGCCCGCCCACCCTCTCTCCCCTGATTGGTTGACTGATTTTGATGGACAGCAGCGCAAGACAATCGTGCCACACTGCTGTCTCAGCCAATGAGAAGGGGAGCCCCGGGCAGCTGAGACACTCCTCTCTGGATTAGGCTCCATTCACATCTATGCATTTTGCTTTTGAGCGTTTTTGAGCGTTTGTGCTTGCCGCCTTTTTGGACACGCGTTTTTACCGCGATTTTGCCACGATTTTGCCGCAATTTGCGTTTTGTGTTTTTGTATTTTTATTTTACATTTTTTTAAAAAAAAATAAAAAAACGCAAATCGCGGCAAAAACACGGTAAAAACGCGGTACTTGCGTTTTGGCAGCGGGTCCATTGACTTCTATTACATTTTGCAAAAAAAAAAACATTTTGCATGAAAAAAAAATGCAGCGTTTTGCATGTGAGGCTCGATTCACATCTAAACGCGGTACTTGCGTTTTTGATGTGGGTCCATTGACTTCTATTAAATGCAAAATGCTGCATTTTGCATGAAAAAAAAGTCCCCGACCCTTTCCAAAAACGCAGAGGAACAAAAATGCATTGATGTGAACATGTCCCATAGGAACCCATGTTACAAAATTTCCGTGCGTTTCTGCAAAATGCATCAAAAAACGCGCTAGTGTGAATGGAGCCTAATAGAAGTCAATGGACCCGCATCCAAAACACAAGTGCTGCGTTTTTACTGTGTTTTTACCGCGATTTTGCCGCGATTTTGCTTTTTTTTTTTTTTACATGTATATAGCTGGTTGCTAAGCAACCACAGTGTAAAAAAAAAAAAAAAAAAAATTGCAAAACGCAGCAAAATCGCAGTAAAAACGTGTGTCCAAAAACGCGGCAAGCACCGCAAAAAAGCACTGCAAAAACGCTCAAAAGCAAAATGCATAGATGTGAATCGAGCCTTAGGCCCCTTTCACACTGGGGCGGGAGCCGCGGCGACGGTAAAGCAGCGCTATATTTAGCGCTGCTTTACCGTCGTTTTAGCCGCGGGATTTGGCCGCTAGCGGTGCGGTTTTAACCCCCGCTAGCGGCCGAAAAAGGGTTAAAATCCCCCGCAAAGCGACGCCGTAGCGGCGCTATTGCCGCGGTATTACCGCGGTGTCCCATTGAAATCAATGGGAAGGAGCGGTATAGGAGCGGTGAATACGCGGCTCCTATACCGCTCCAAAGATGCTGCTAGGGGGACTTTTTTGACCGTCCTGCTAGCGCACCGCTCCAGTGTGAACGCCCGCCGGATTTCCCACTGGAGTGAATGGGGCCGGATTTTTTCAGGCGCTATTTTTAGCGCTGTACCGCCTGAAAACCGCCCCGGTGTGGAAGCGGCCTTAGAGGGGCTGCGCACAGGTTTTTGTTTTATCTCATAGAATGCATTAAGAATAATAAAAACTTGTGCTTTTCCCTTTCAGCTTTCACTATTCACACAACCCACCAGCTTCCCTTTATATGTAAATGAATATCAGTAACACGACAACAAGACATCCTCCAGTATTCCGAGCAGAAAACCTCCTCCAGTCATGTGACTTTTCCTTGGCGCCGTCTTTCAATGACTTGGAAAATATTAGAAGAATTTATCATCATCTGTTTGCGGCAGGCCAGAGGAAGCGATCCCTCCCCTCCCCCCCCCCCTCCCCCCCCAGCGATCCCCCCCCTCCCCTCCCCTCCCCCAGCGATCTCCCCTCCCCCAGCGATCCCTCCCCTCCCCCAGCGATCTCTCCCCTCCCCCAGCGATCTCCCCTCCCCCAGCGATCTCCCCTCCCCCAGCGATCTCCCCTCCCCCAGCGATCTCCCCTCCCCCAGCGATCTCCCCTCCCCCAGCGATCAGTGTTCTGATAGGTCCACAGATAATCTGTGTAAAACATGGATGATTTTCCTATAGCAGATAACGGGAAAGGCGGCAGTCGGACTGAACTGGGTGTGGCTTTTGTTTTTTTACACTATGAAGTTGCAAAGTTGGTAACAGCAATGAAATGATCTTTGCGAGACTCGTCCGCACACCATAGAATACGCTTCTGCATCGGGTTCAACATTAAGAGGCTTTCACACCGAGCCGCCCCGGGCGTCGGCGGTAAATCGGCGCTGTTTTTAGCGCCGATTTACCGTCGTTTTTAGTGGCGCTAAAAGGGGTTAAATCCGCCGGCAAAACACAGCCAGAGCAGCGTTTTGCCGGCGGTATCGCGGCGCTGCCCCAAAGAAGCTGCTGGCAGGACTTTTTCTGACGCCCTGCCAGCGCACCGCTCCAGTGTGAACGCCCTCGGGTTCTCACACTGGAGTGAATGGAGACGCTTATTTCAGGCGCTATTTTTAGCGCTGTAGCGCCTGAAAAAATGCTGGCAGTGTGATAGGGGTCTTACATGGATTAAGTCATGCAAGAGTGTAAATGCTGACCCTGGATGATGCCTGAGTAAAGATGGTGCCGGCCTTTTTGGGGATAGGATCACTGTAATCTTTGATGGGTTATAAATACCCGTTATATTTACATGTTATTTAGCATGCGAAGACTTAACATGGAAAACAATGTCTAGGCAAGGTCTGTATTTAAAGCCCAACCAGGGGCGGACTGACCATTCGGCCACTCGGGCACTGCCCGAGGGCCCTGGGCCACTAGGGGGCCCCATCAGGGTTGCCAGCCTCAGTAAAACCAGGGACAGTATGTAAAAATCTGTTTTTTTACATCTGTCTCTGAAATGTCCCTTACCGACATCCTTTTGGTCTAAAAATCCAGAGATTATAGCTGCCCCACCTCTCCAGTACCTTCTCAGCCAATAGAAACATGTCTGTGTATACTGTGTGATTGTATACTGTGTGATTGTATACTGTGTGGCTCCATAATCTCTGATTGCCCGGGGGCCCCATAATCTCCTATTGCCCGGGGGCCCCATGAGTTGTCAGTCCGCCCCTGAGCCCAACTCCAGCTTTGCTTTTACTTTGTTTGGGCCAAGCCAGCCCTAACAATTTCCTGTGATCCGCCTGACAAAGGGGTCAGAAAGGAAGCACTTGGTCTTTTGGGATGTGATCTTTCTGTAACAAACCTTTGAAGGACATGTGACGATCGATGGTGTGCTGGTGAATATGTGCATTTACCTGTGATGTATCCAGTTTCCAGCCGGTAGCTGCTGCAGATCGCGCTCCTGTAAAGCCTCGTACACGCCATCAAATTTTCCGACGGGAAATGTGTGATGACAGGCGGTTGGCGGAAAATCCGACCGTGTGTACGCTCCATCAGACAATTGTTGGCCAACTTTCCGTTGACAAAATGTTGGATGGCAGGTTTATAAATTGTCTGTTGTCGGATTTTCCGATCGTGTGTACACAAGTCCATCGGACAAAAGTCCAAAGTACAAACACGCATGCTCGGAAGCAGAAGCGGTCGGTCTTGTAAATTAGCGTTCGTAATGGAGAATTAACATTCGTGACGCGGCAAATTATGAAATCTCCAAATGCAGCGCACAATTCTCTTCTTCTATAACGGGATAATAATGAAGCTGCTTTGCTGGTGATACTGATGGAGTTATTGCAAACTAATTATCTAAGGCTTTTTTTTTTCTAGTGATATCAAGAATAATATTATTATGTTTTTTTTTTTTTTTTTTTTGGCAAGTTACCACTCACCATTATCCTGTAGTTTTTAAGATCAAAGATACAACTATGTTGGTGTCCCTTGATAATTTTACATTGGATTTTTTTTTAATGCAACTGCCGACTCCCAAACTGTCATTTGAAGTAAAACACACAGCCAAGTATTATTCTACACTATTTTTTTTATTGTGCATTAAAAAAAGAAAACAAATAAAATTAGACATGATGTCTGCCAATAAAACTTAAACAAAAAGTGCATTCTATGCATCCGAAAATATAGAAAATATACCAAATCAAATCATTATTATTCAACCAAAAAAATGTGTCAAAGCAATAACTCCAAGGCCAATAATAAATAACACGTTATCTCCTCCGATTCCGCAAAACGTGACTGGTTGACAAACGGCCGTTCAGAAACGAACTCAAAAGCACGAAATGAAAAACGCAAACTGAAAAGCGATAAATAAAAAAAAAAGCGCAAAAAAGAAAAGCACGAATCAACACTCACCAAACTTGTGGCGCTAAAGAGCTGAAAAACAACGTGGTACGTCACTACGTTTGTATTTGTTGGCCAACGATTGTGTGGCCGTGTGTGTAAGACAAGTTTGGGCCAACGCCCTTTGGACAAAAGTCCGCGGTTTTGTCAACAATCCGATCGTGTGTACGAGGCATTAGGCCCATTTGGAGGAACGCGTGCAATGGGAATACTGACAATTCCTTTGGCACCGCCCAGAGACTAGCGCCATCCATAGGTATGCAGAGGGAGGGGACATGTCAGTGGCCTTGTTTTATCCCCTCTGTTTCTTTGAGCTGTGATTGGCTCAGCTGGATCCACCACCAATGAAGCCGCATTGCCAGGTTGAATATCCAGCAGAGCCGGCTTGACAGACAGATGGGGTGGAACACAGCAAAGCGCTTCCAACGGGCGACTCAGTAAGGAAGGGGGTGGTGGTGGAAGCTGAGCTCAACCCGAGTAATGCCCAGAAATCAAACTACTATGTGGGGAAAGGCAGTGACTCAAGAAGACATTCAACAAAGATGGGGCCGTCTTCTAATAATACATTGATGGTTCGATGTGGAAGCAAAGCAAGGCATTTGTACATGTATTTATGAACTAGACATGTGCAATTTTGTTTTGGTTTTTTTCGCTTTTTTTTTTTTTTTTTTTTTTTCGTTCGTTTTCGTACGTTACGAATCGAACGAATCGAAACGAATCGTTCGAATCGAACGAATCCGATTAACGAATCATTCGAATCGAACGAATCCGAAAAACAACGAAAATCCGAAAATAATACAAATTAGAAACAACGAATGTACTAATGAAGAAAATCCGAAAAAACGAAAACGAACGAAAAAATTTGTACATTCGTAACTTTTTTTTTTTGTTGAATTGGTAATTTTCCGTGTCCCTTACAATGGTGCTGCTTAACGTGCTTCGAATGGATTGAAAAAATTTGTACATTCGTAACTTTTTTTTCGATTCGTAAATTTTTTTTTCGATTCGTAACTTTTTTTTCGATTCGTAACTTTTTATTTTTTTTCATAATTTTTTTTTTTCCGATTTTTTGTTTTTTTTCCAACCAAAAAAGGGGGTGGTGGTGGTACATTCGTAACTTTTTTTTCGATTCGTAACTTTTTTTTTTCGATTCGTAATTATTAAAATTTAATAATAGCATACACATTACATAAAATTATGAATTATGCTCAGATTACGAATCTACGAATGTTACGAATGTTACGAATGTACGAATGTACGAATAAATACGAATGCGTCCGAAAATTAAACTAACGAAAAACGAATCAACGAAAAAATAACTCTTACGAATACTTACGAATACGAACACCGACGACTTACGAATGTACGAATCGTTACGAATACGAACACCGACGACTTACGAATGTACGAATCGTTACGAATACGAACACCGACGACTTACGAATGTACGAATCGTTACGAATACGAACACCGACGACTTACGAATGTACGAATCGTTAAAAAACAACAAAAAAACAAAAAAAATAAACAAATTTTTTTCGGAAACGAAAAAAACGAAATGGAAATAAACTATTTTTTTTGTTGTGCACATGTCTATTATGAAGCAGTATTCTCATTTTTTGTGACCATGAAAGTTCTTCCTCAAAGCTCTGGTAATCCATTATCAGATACAAAGCAAGTCTTACCTTTATACAATTGTTCAGGTGACCCCCAACTTCCGCATGTTGGAGACTCCATGAAGTTTGGCCACATTTTGTAGAATTCCTCGGAGGTTGTCACTCGGTTCTGGAAAGACGGAAAAATGAAATGTGTGACTTTTACCCAACATGACATTATAAAACCATCCCGGGTTATAAATACGACAACATTTATACAGTGTGGCACTAGGAGTCGCTATCTGTGGCTTCCACTAAACAACAAGCTTTTTTTTTTTGGCATAATACAAAATCGTTCTTTTTAAATAGGCAAAACCAGAGATCTTCAGGCCGGGTTCACATATGTGCGTCCGCGGCTTTGTGTCTGGTCACTGGTTCAGGTGCCAATTTTTGCCTGAATTTGCACCTGAACCAGACCCAAAACACGCACCGGACCCTTCAGAACGCGGCCGCCCCCCCGGGATCTGTGTGAAGCGGCTCCACTGAGAGTCGGTCACACTCGCCCGTCGTGCGAATTGGATGTGGGGGAAACCTGCATCCAATTCACATATATGTAAACCCAGCCTAAAAGTGGAACTGTAAACTTTTTTTTTTCCTCAACGGAAGCCGGACTTAAAGGCTGAGTTGACCTTTAGGAGCATGTTGCCCCCATATTTAGGGTACAACATGCTGCTATACACCCACCTCCCTCCTCCAGCCGTGGCAGGTGGCTTGTAGTTCTCAATAACCTGCGAGGGTGCGGGTGAGCACTCTGAGTTTATTGATTCTTCATGCTCTTTAGTAACTGTCTGCCCATGGGAGGTCCGGGCAGACAGCTGTACTGAGAGTTTGCAGGATCCTGGCATTGCACCCGGATGCAGGTGCTTTACAGCAAGGGTAGGCAACCTTAAAGAGGTGGGGATCTACCTGAACAACATGGGAAAAGTCAAAGATCACCAGGCACAGTGTCGCCTCCTCACACCTGATTTAACCACTTCCCTACCCCCCCATAGTCATATGACGTCCACAAGGTGGATCTCCCATCCTGGGTGGACGTCATATGAAGTCCTCCCATTCCCGGCCGCCTAGGGGGAAAACACACAGCTCCACGTCCTGTCACTGGAGAGGAGACCGATGGTGTGTTCCCGGTACCGAGGAACACCGATCGGTCTCCTCCCCTTGTGAGTCCCCTCCCCCCACAGTTAGAATCACTCACATAGGGAACATATTAACCCCTGCAGCGCCCCCTAGTGTTAACCCCTTCCCTGCCAGTCACATTTACACAGTAATCAATGCAATTTTATAGCAACGATCGCTGTGTAAATGTGAATGGTCCCAAAAATGTGTCAAAAGTGTCCGAAGTGTCCGCCGCAATGTCGCAGTCACGAAAAAAAAAAAAAAAAAAATCGCAGATCGCCGCCATTACTAGTAAAAAAAAAAAAAAAAATGCAATAAATCTATCCCCTATTTTGTAGACGCTATAACTTTTGCGCAAACCAATCTATATACGCTTATTGCGATTTTTTTTTTTACCAAAAATATGTAGAAGAATACGTATCGGCCTAAACTGAGTAAAAAAATTGTTTTTTTTTAAAAAAATTGGATATTTATTATAGCAAAAAGTAAAAAATATTGTGTTTTTTTTTTTTTTTTTTTTTTAATTGTCGCTCTTCTTTTGTTTATAGCGCAAAAAAAAAAAAAAAAAAAAAAAAACGCAGAGGTGATCAAATACCACCAAAAGAAAGCTCTATTTGTGGGAAAAAAAGGACGTCAATTTTGTTTGGGTGCCACGTCGCACGACCGCGCAATTGTCAGTTAAAGTGACGCAGTGCCGAATCGCAAAAAGTGCTCTGGTAAGGAAGGGGGTAAAATCGGCCGGGGCTGAAGTGGTTAAACCTCTAATTGCCGTACTACCGTGTCGCAATCGTGTGCATTGCATGCCAATCATGGGTTTAAATCAGGCGGTGAGGAGGCAACATACTGCAACATGTGTAGACCCCTGGCCACTGCAGCTAAAGGGGGTGTGGTTGGGGCAGGGGTGGTTAAAACATGACTTAACTATAGGGTTTTACCCCCCCCCAAACTACAAATGTAAATGAAGCCATGGTGTGGGTAAACCGCAGCACATAAGTGTGAAAGCAGTCTTATATTATTATGCCCGATGTATTGCTTTACACTGACCTGAAGATAAACTTTCCTGCTGCTGGCACCACTCTGGAGAACACCAGCCGGGATAAGAGGTGGAGTGCAGTTGGTATCACTCCACATGGAACAGGAGCCGCACTACAGAGAAGTCATCGGCTTATGCGGCCCTTGTTCCCCTACTACAGCTCCCGCTGTACAAGGAGCCCCTCTGCATTACACTCTGATTGATGCTTTGGGATGGGGGGGTCAGCAAGCCCAGACCGCGATCTACCAGTCACCCGTCCGCCATCTACCAGTCACCCGTCCGCGATCTACCAGTCACCCGTCCGCCATCTACCAGTCACCCGTCCGCCATCTACTGGTTGCTGACCCCCCCCCCCCCCCCGCTTTACAGGCTACTGTGTAAAAAATAATAACAAACGCACCTTTTTTTTCACCTGCACCTTTTTTTTTTTAATCTCTTCCGGACCGCCTCACGCACATATACTGCGGCAGAATGGCACGGGCAGGCAAAATCACGTATATATACGTGGCCATTTAATTGTCTGGCCGTGGGTCGCGCGCGCGCCGCCAGCTCCGTGACCCCGGCCGCGGGACCAGCGGACCCGATCGCCGCTGGTGTCCCGCGATCGGGTCACAGAGCTGAAGAACGGGGAGAGGTCTGTGTAAACAAACCTCTCCCCGCGCTTCCTACTCTGCCTGTCATTGATCGGCTGTTCCCGGTCATCGGGAAAGCCGATCAATGACGTCAGACGTCAGCCCCGCCCCTAATGTAAAAAAACACACACACGTCACAGCCCATAACCCCTCCCCTCCCCCTAGTGGTTAACTCTTTCACTGCCAGTGTCATTTATACAGGAATCAATGCATTTAAATAGCACTGATTGCTGTATAAATGACAATGGTCCCAAAAAATGTGTCAAAAATGTCCGATGTGTCCGCCATAATGTCGCAGTCACAATAAAAATCGCTGATCGCCGCCATTACTAGTAAAAAAAAAAAAATTAATAAAAATGCTATAAAACTATCCCCTATTTTGTAAACGCTATAACTTTTGCGCAAACCAATCAATAATCGCTAATTGCAATTTTTTTTTTTTTACCAAAAATATGTAGAAGAATACGTATCGGCCTAAACTGAGGAAAAAAAAAAAATGTTTTTTATATTTTTTTTTGGGGATATTTATTATAGCAAAAAGCAAAAAATATGCATTGTTTTCAAAATTGTCGCTCTATTTTTGTTTATAGCGCAAAAAATAAAAACCGCAGGGGCGATCAAATACCACCAAAAGAAAGCTCTATTTGTGGGGAAAAAAAGGACGCCAATTTTGTTTGGGAGCCACGTCGCACGACCGCGCAATTGTCAGTTAAAGCGACGCAGTGCCGAATGGCAAAAAGGGGCGTGGTCCTTTGGCTGCCAATTGGTCCGGGGCTGAAGTGGTTAATGTGAACGTATCCTTTAAGCTGGCCATACACGGATCGAATTGAATGGGAAAGGCTCCCTGCCGGCCGAATACACTAGTTTAGCAGGAATGATTCACCCGTCCTTATCGAATGTGGAATGAAAAAAAAAAAAAAAAATGAATCATGTATTCGTGCTTTACTGTGATTATGCCTTAGGCCCCTTTCACACGGAGGCGTTTTTGCAGGCGCTACAGCGCTAAAAATAGCGCCTGAAAAAAGTGGGTCCTTTCACTCCAGTGTGAAAGCCGGAGGGCTTATACACTGGATCGGTGCGCTAGCAGGGCGGTAAAAAAAGTCCCGCTAGCAGCATCTTTGGAGCGGTGAAGGAGCCGTGTATTGAGATCAATGGGGCAGCGCGGCAATACCGCCGGAAAAAAAAGCTTTGCGTGTGGTTTTAACCCTTTAAAACCGCCCCACTAGCGGCTGAATACCGCTGATAAAACGACGGTAAAGCATTGCTAAATAAAGCGCTGCTTTACCGCCAACGCGGCTCCCGCCCCAGTGTGAAAGGGGCCTTAGAAAATCTTGTGCATGCGCAGTACAATAAAGGTGGGTAGAAAGGTGTGTTTAGCTGCAAAACCCTCCCCAGATGAAAGGAAATAATAGCCATGAAGACTCCTGGGAAGTATGCCATCATTTTGGCCTAGGTAGTAAGTAAATATAATATACCTTGCTATCTGTATACTAAGGGCAGCAGCATAAGGGTTAAACATAGTTAATGTGGGGGGCGCATGCGTGGAGCGGACAGCGACAGACATGTCCCGCTGAGGCTCTGTTCTTCCCGGGACTTTGTGGCCACCACAGACGCCCGAATGGCCGGGTAACTAAACAAACAGCAAACTAATATCCTCCTTAATACCCTGTGAAGGAAATAGAATGGTTTTGGGAGCTGCCCGAGGCAAAACAAAAGTGAAAAGCCACAAGGAAAATCCTCTCAGAGGCTCCTGTAATATGGTTCAGTCCAATTCTCCTCACACAGCTAAGGCACCGCTGACAAGAAACAGCTGCATTTACCTCAGGAACTGTATGACACAGACAGTGACTACAGAGCCAGCTCCCAGCCACAACAAGCACATACATTATACCCAAATATATTAAAGCAGGGCTCCACAAACCCCGGGCGCCAGGTCCCATTTGCGACTAGAATTAGCGACCTGGCACCCGGGGCAGCACAGCAGGGGCATCCTGTCTCCGCGCCGGCTGGTAATTGAGGCCGCGGCTTTGCGGCCTTCTGCATTCCTAGGGTTCCTTCTGGAATCTGGCACCCTCTTATGGTGGCCATTGGTATGACATCCAGCAATGCTAATGGAGTTTCCCTGCCTGTTTTCACTGCCCACCCATCTCCTTCCCTTTACTTATAACCCCCAAACATCATATTTATTTTTTATTCTAACACCCTAGAGCAGGGGTCTCAAACTGGGGGCCCTCCAGCTGTTGCGAAACTACAAGTCCCATCATGCCTCTGCCTGTGGGAGTCATGCTTGTAACTGTCAGCCTTGCAATGCCTCATGGGACTTGTAGTTTCGGAACAGCTGGAGGGCCGCCAGTTTGAGACCACTGCCCAGAGAATAAAATGGCGGTCCTTGCAATACTTTCTGTCACACCGTATTTGCGCAGCGGACTTACAAGCGCACTTTTTTGGGAAAAAAATTATTTTTTTAATTAAAAAAATAAGACAACAGTAAAGTTAGCACAATTTTTTTTTATATTGTGAAAGATGATGTTATTCTGAGTAAATTGATACCCAACACGTCACGCTTCAAAATTGCATCCGCTTGTGGAATGGCGACAAACTTTTAACCTTTAAAAATCTCCATAGGCGACGTTAAAAAAAAATTCTACAGGTTGTATGTTTTGAGTTACAGAGGAGGTCTAGGGGAAGAATTATTGCTTTCGCTCTAACGATCGCGGTGATACCTCACATGTGTGGTTTGAACACCGCTTTCATATGCGGGCGCTACTCACATATGCGGTCGCTTCTGCACGCGGGACGGGGCGTGTTTAAAAAAAAAAAAAATCTTATTTATTTGAACTTTTCTTTTTTCACTGTTCTTTTGAGAGAAAAAAAATTGTGTCACTTCTTATTTCTAACACAAGGAATGTAAACATTGTAATAGAAAACAAGCATGACAGGACCTCTTAAATATGAGATCTGGGGGTCACACAGGCAATCTGATCAGGTTCACATGCCAGTTTTTCAGGCAGACCTGATCGGACCCCTTAGCGGGGATATGGCGCTCTTGTGTCACGATCCTGGCTGGGGTGCAGGGGGTGCTCTGCACCCGGGCGCTGAAGAGGGGGGTGCGCCAAAGTGCTCCCCTCCCTCCTCCTCTCCTTGTGTGCAGTGGTGTCAGCAGGGCTGCTAATGGGGGTCCCAGAAACACAGGAGGGCCAGGACAGTGAAGCAGATCAGTGGTGTGACAAGTACATCACCCACATTTTCCTCCAACTCCCGGTGGCGAATAACTAGGCCACCTTGCCAGGCTACAACCGTCCCACCACTATGTTTATACGGATCCAAGCTTTTCCTCACCGTCCTTACACCCAAATAATTTTCGGCGGCATGAATGACCAGCTCATCAAGTGGTTGGTCCAACCGGGCGTACCTCTCCACCTCCAGGGAACACACTGCCCCACATAATGCCTGGCCTACATAACCACCGGATAACCGCCTCCCTCCTGGAGATACCCAGCTGTCTCCCACCTGGTCTCACGTCCCCCCCCCCTCCTGGCACCCCAGCACACATGCCCGAGGATCCATACGAGGAGCTGTCGCCCTGCACCTGAAATAACAAGCACAGCATTACAAGACACAGCCCAACACACTACCCAACTTTATACTGCACCCCCGCACAGTAACCAAACCCCCCCCCTTTTTTTTTTTTTAAAAACTAAATGTGGCCGAATGTAGCTACGGAATCGCTGAGATTCCCATCCCCTAACTTTTGCACATCCACCTCATCCAACCCGCGCCTGGCGGCCTCTGTAGCCGCCCCAATGCGGAAGGAGTGTGAGGCGTAGGCGAGACCATCCAACCCCAACTTCCCCAAACACCTCATCAAAACTGCCACAAATTAAAATCTGGACAAGTAACTTCTGTCCGCATGTAACCCCAACGGACCCTCCCCATCCAGTCTTACCGCCATAAACGTTGTCACCGTTAGAACCGGGCAAACCCCACAACCTTGTATCGCATACCAACTCACCTGTGTCCCTTTTCCCCTTTGATCCGTTTTTGAAATCCTTAACCTGACAGCCACCCTGTCTTTTTCCACTTCCACATCCTGAACCATCAAACCTCCCGCCACCTCCCTCGAGGGGCTTACCTAAACGCTCCACAAACTCTCCTCATACCCTGATTTGCACACACCTTTTTCCTGCCCCCCCCCAAATCTAACAAGTTCCCAAATATTATAGGACACCGCTTATCCTTACACCTATGCGACTTCCTATAGCCCTTTATGGCCTGCTTCACCCAGAAGTCCTTTGACCCATCCTCCCTTCTCCGCAGTTTAAACCAGAACGCAAGCCCCGCCATCCTCTTCTCAATTGCTGAGACCGACTTGCCCTCTTCCATATCTCTCACCACCAGATCCCAAAGCAACCACTTGGCCCCTGGATCCACCCCCCGGCCTCCGCCATAGACTGCAGGTCAGTCCATTCCTTCCACAACCTGGAATATACTTTCCACGTCGACTCACTTACGTACCTCTGTATCCATTCCGCCGCTGCTCCAATGCTAACTCCTACCTCCAGCCCGGGATGGGACACCCTCCACTCGTGCTTCCGGCGCCCTCTCCCTGAACTTGTTCCACTGAAAGCGAGACAATGCATCAGCTAACGTGTTCTCCACACCAGGGATATGCACGACATATAGGAAATTGTTCAATCGCATGCAACACAACACCACTTGTCGTATCAATCGAACAACAGGAGGTGAAGCCGCAGACATGTTGTTGATCACCTGCACCACCCCCGTATTGTCGCGGTTCAACCTCAACTTGAAATACCTGCAAGACTGCCCCCACCACTCTAAGGCCAGCACCACCGGAAACCGCTCCAAGAGTACTAGATTCTTCTTAAATACCTGCCAGACTGCCCTGCCATTGTATCCCTCCAGGAACTGATCCCATACCCGTAGGTCCTCCTTATGCTCTTTGTTCAACCTAATGAAATGCGTTGGTGCCCTTACCACCTTTGTCGCAGCCGACAGCCTTCGACAAAATACCTACCCATGGGAATGACCTACACGCGAATTTCAACTTCCCCAACAACGATTGTACCGTGCGCAACTGACCTTCTTACACCCATAAGTTTCTGGAACCAACCTCCTCAAATCTACCCCCTTCTCCTCCGGCAACCAACATTCCATGGCCATGAAATCTATCACTATGCCTAAAAACTCAACTCCATCCGAGGACCCTCCGTTTTATCAGCTGCCAATGGCACCCGAAATTTGTCCGCAATGTGTTGCAACGTAGACAGGAGTATCGCACACACATTGGAAGAAGGAGGGCCCCCGCACAGAAAATCAACCAAATAATGGATGATGGAATCAATCCCCGTAACATCCCTCACTACCCCTTCAAAAGGAACTAAACGCCTCCAACATGGCGCAAGAAATGGAACACCTCATCGGTAAACCCCAATCTATTTAAAACTTCTCCTGCCAACAACATCGCAACAACCCAAAATTCCCCCGGGTGCACTGGCAGCAGCCTAAATGCCGCTTCCACAACAGATTTTGCCATCAGAGCACCTTTTCCCATACCGCCGGACCCAGCGCACCGCTGCAGCAAACGACGTGTACGATACCATGCCCATTTTAGGATCTATAAAATCGTTAACCGAACCCCTTTTGGGAAACGATAACTGATGAATCAGCCGAAACTTATTCGGCTCCTTTTGGGGTACCACCCCTACCGGGGACACCCCCAGATCCTCACATGGCTTAACTTCAAACGGACCCACCATCCTCCCAGCAACACGTCCTTGGCCCATTTTCAGACACCACACTAGGGTGTTGAAGGGCCGGCTTTAAGTTTTTTTGGCCAGTGGAGGAACCACTGACATTGCCCATGGAATCTTGAAACCATCCCTGAAACCCGTGCTGAGAAATACCGCCGCCGCCCTGTCCGGGTATCTATTTAGGAAAGGCTGCATCCTTTTCCCACACCACCGGCGTCGTCCCTCTTGTGACCAAATTCCCCATCCCGTTTGCCCTTCTTAAAGCATCTGGCTAGTATGTGCCCCGCACCCGGAACTTTCGTGTTTAAATTACATGTTCCCCCAAATTTACAGGCCCCTTCATTGACTTGCCAACAAACTCCCCACTTCTGTTCGGCCGAAGATCCCGAGGCGTGGCTACCCTGGCCCCCCCCCTCTTGCAATGCCTGTGCCGGCGCCCGGAGCCAAGCTGTTCCCCCCCGTAAACCCGATAAGCCTCCCCAATGGCGTCCATATAGCAGAACAACACCGAACAATGTTCGGGGTTCTTCTCTCCAATTACCCCTGCCCATATATCGAACCTGGAGCCATTGGCGAAAGTCCGAGGAATCAGCCTATACCTCCTTTTCTCCTCCTCCTCCTTCTTGCTGCTATCAGGCTTGACGCTATCAAGGTTGAACTTTTCCAGAGCAGCAAGGAGAAAATCTCCACATACTCCCCCTTCCAGATCTACTCCCTGATCTCCTGTTTTAAATAAGCCCCCCTTGAGGTCCCTCGAAGCAGACCTCGCCTTTTGCCGCATCAGCCATTCGCACAATAACGTCCCTCGCCGTCTGCTCTTTTAGCCCCTTTGTCCGTCTCCCTCATCTTTTCCGTTCCCACCTTGGAATTCTGACCCTCAGACGCAGCGTCAGCCGCCGCTAAACCACCACCCGTAGCACCAGCCTCTGCACCACCTGCCTTCGTGCTTACCCCTCCGGCTGAACATCGCCCCTTTCCCCAAAACGGCCTATCAACACCCGCAAACCGTCCAGTCATTCCTGCATCTGTCCAGACCCACTGTCCGCCCTCCCGCTCACCGCCCGCGGTTGGTCTGTAACTGCCAACAGCGGCCCGGGAGGTAACCCTGGACTCCCCCCACTATTACCCGCACCCAACAGATTCTGTAAATCTCTTGCAAACAAAATGTTATCAGTGGACTTACCGGGCTGACCGGGCGAGATTCCCACAGCCGCTGCACGGGTCTCCACCGGCGGGATAGGGCGACCGAGCTCCTCCTCCTCTGCTGATAATTTTTCTTCCGACCGAAAGTCTTCTTCCTGTGCAAACGACAAGGAACGCACCCTGGGAGAGGGGCTCCTGTAATTAGTGTCTCTCCGTCCTCCTGTACCTGCATCAGGCTGGTTGCTGCTTCCAGGCTGAACAGACCTCCCCCGCGCAGGCGGGCCGGTCCGGGCTCCGCTCCTGCTGCTATGCGCCCCTACTGTGCCTTCCTGGCCCCCCCCCCGACTCTGTACTGTGTCCTCCCCCCCCCCATGACCCCCCCCCCCTCTGTCCCCCCCCCGATACTGTACCTTCCTGCCCCCTCTGTACTGTGCACTCCTGCCCCCCCCCCGTGTACCCCACCCCCCCTCTGTACTGTGTCCTCCAGCCCCCCCCATACTGTACCTTCCTGCCCCCCTCTGTACTGTGTCCTCCTGTCCCCCCCATACTGTACCTTCCTGCCCCCCTCTGCACTCTGCCACCCCCCATACTGTACCTTCCTGCCCCCTCTGTACTGTGTCCTCCTGCCCCCCCATACTGTACCTTCCTGCCCCCCTCTGTACTGTGTCCTCCTGCCCCCCCCCCCATACTGTACCTTCCTGCCCCCCTCTGTACTGTGTCCTCCTGCCCCCCCCCCCCCCCATACTGTACCTTCCTGCCCCCCTCTGTACTGTGTCCTCCTGCCCCCCATACTGTACCTTCCTGCCCCCCTCTGTACTGTGTCCTCCTGCCCCCCCATACTGTACCTTCCTGCCCCCCTCTGTACTGTGTCCTCCTGCCCCCCCCATACTGTACCTTCCTGCCCCCCTCTGTACTGTGTCCTCCTGCCCCCCCCATACTGTACCTTCCTGCCCCCCTCTGTACTGTGTCCTCCTGCCCCCCCCCCCATACTGTACCTTCCTGCCCCCCTCTGTACTGTGTCCTCCTGCCCCCCCATACTGTACCTTCCTGCCCCCCTCTGTACTGTGCCCTCCTGCCCCCCCATACTGTACCTTCCTGCCCCCCTCTGTACTGTCCTCCTGCCCCCCCATACTGTACCTTCCTGCCCCCCTCTCCTGCCCCCCCCCCATACTGTACCTTCCTGCCCCCCTCTGTACTGTGCCCTCCTGCCCCCCCATACTGTACCTTCCTGCCCCCTCTGTACTGTGCCCTCCTGCCACCCCATACTGTACCTTCCTGCCCCCCTCTGTACTGTGCCCTCCTGCCCCCCCATACTGTAACTTCCTGCCCCCTGTGCTGTGCCCTCCTGCCCCCTCTGTACTGTGCCCCCCTCTGTACTGTGCCCTCCTGCCCCCCCATACTGTACCTTCCTGCCCCCTCTGTGCTGTGCCCTCCTGCTGCCCATACTGTACCTTCCTTCCCCCCTCTGTACTGTGCCCTCCTGCTGCCCCCTTCTGTACCTTCCTGCCCCCCTCTGTACTGTGCCATCCTGTTCCACCTGTAATTTGGAAGTTTTGTTGTGTTTCTAATGATTGTCGTGTATTTTTAGTTAAAATATTGTTTTTATTTTTTGGAGGGGGGGGTGTCCTGTAGGCTGTATGGGGCCCATGATTTCTAACAGCAGCCCTGGGCGTCGCTATGGGGGGGCGGGGGGTGCAGTCTGCCAGTGAACACAAGCTGCCGCGCTGTGACAAGAGAGAGGGGAGCTGAGGGATGTCAGCGTATCTCCCCCGCTCCCCTCCCCCTTTCTCCTGTCAGCAGGGAAAAGAGAGCGGCTCTCATCTTGTTCACCCAGCTTGGTGCCCAGTTTGCTTCCCTCCCTATTGGCCACAGCAAAGGGCCAATCAGAAGAGGCTAGTGGAGCATTATGGGACATGTAATCCCAGAACATTGTCAGCCCCATTGTTGTCCACAGGCAGCAGACTTCAGCCCCCAGCATGCACTCTGCTGGGGGAAATATTCTTAGCCTGAAACCCAGGAAGAAGCTGTGTGAGTGAGTGCTACAGGAAAAAGAGAGGACCAAAGAGAGAGCACCACGCTGTACCTGCACCACCAGAGAGAGAGCACCACGCTGTACCTGCACCACCAGAGAGAGAGCACCACGCTGTACCTGCACCACCAGAGAGAGAGCACCACGCTGTACCTGCACCACCAGAGAGAGCACCACGCTGTACCTGCACCACCAGAGAGAGCACCACGCTGTACCTGCACCACCAGAGAGAGCATCACGCTGTACCTGCACCACCAGAGAGAGCACCACGCTGTACCTGCACCACCAGAGAGAGAGCAACTCTGTACCTGCACCACCAGAGAGAGAGCAACTCTGTACCTGCACCACCAGAGAGAGAGCAACTCTGTACCTGCACCACCAGAGAGAGAGCACCACGCTGTACCTGCACCACCAGAGAGAGAGCACCACGCTGTACCTGCACCACCAGAGAGAGAGCACCACGCTGTACCTGCACCACCAGAGAGAGAGCACCACGCTGTACCTGCACCACCAGAGAGAGCACCACGCTGTACCTGCACCACCAGAGAGAGCAACGCTGTACCTGCACCACCAGAGAGAGAGCACCACGCTGTACCTGCACCACCAGAGAGAGAGCACCACGCTGTACCTGCACCACCAGAGAGAGAGCACAACGCTGTACCTGCACCACCAGAGAGAGAGCACCACGCTGTACCTGCACCACCAGAGAGAGAGCACCACGCTGTACCTGCACCACCAGAGAGAGAGCACCACGCTGTACCTGCACCACCAGAGAGAGCACCACGCTGTACCTGCACCACCAGAGAGAGCAACGCTGTACCTGCACCACCAGAGAGAGCACCACGCTGTACCTGCACCACCAGAGAGAGCACCACGCTGTACCTGCACCACCAGAGAGAGAGCAACTCTGTACCTGCACCACCAGAGAGAGAGCAACTCTGTACCTGCACCACCAGAGAGAGAGCAACTCTGTACCTGCACCACCAGAGAGAGAGCAACTCTGTACCTGCACCACCAGAGAGAGAGCAACGCTGTACCTGCACCACCAGAGAGAGCACCACGCTGTACCTGCACCACCAGAGAGAGACCACCACGCTGTACCTGCACCACCAGAGAGAGCACCACGCTGTACCTGCACCACCAGAGAGAGAGCAACGCTGTACCTGCACCACCAGAGAGAGAGCAACACGCTGTACCTGCACCACCAGAGAGAGAGCAACGCTGTACCTGCACCACCAGAGAGAGAGCAACGCTGTACCTGCACCACCAGAGAGAGAGCAACGCTGTACCTGCACCACCAGAGAGAGAGCAACGCTGTACCTGCACCACCAGAGAGAGAGCACCACGCTGTACCTGCACCACCAGAGAGAGAGCACCACGCTGTACCTGCACCACCAGAGAGAGAGAGCACCACGCTGTACCTGCACCACCAGAGAGAGAGCACCACGCTGTACCTGCACCACCAGAGAGAGAGCAACGCTGTACCTGCACCACCAGAGAGAGAGCACGCTGTACCTGCACCACCAGAGAGAGAGCAACGCTGTACCTGCACCACCAGAGAGAGAGAGAGAGAGCAACGCTGTACCTGCACCACCAGAGAGAGAGCACCACGCTGTACCTGCACCACCAGAGAGAGAGAGAGCACCACGCTGTACCTGCACCACCAGAGAGAGAGCACCACGCTGTACCTGCACCACCAGAGAGAGAGCACCACGCTGTACCTGCACACCACCAGAGAGAGAGCACCACGCTGTACCTGCACCACCAGAGAGAGAGAGCACCACGCTGTACCTGCACCACCAGAGAGAGAGCAACGCTGTACCTGCACCACCAGAGAGAGAGCAACGCTGTACCTGCACCACCAGAGAGAGAGCACCACGCTGTACCTGCACCACCAGAGAGAGAGCACCACGCTGTACCTGCACCACCAGAGAGAGAGCAACACTGTACCTGCACCACCAGAGAGAGAGCACCACGCTGTACCTGCACCACCAGAGAGAGAGCACCACGCTGTACCTGCACCACCAGAGAGAGCACCACGCTGTACCTGCACCACCAGAGAGAGAGCAACGCTGTACCTGCACCACCAGAGAGAGAGCACCACGCTGTACCTGCACAACCAGAGAGAGAGCACCACGGTCATGGGAGGATCCCAGGGTAACGAAGACTCCTTAGGGGAGCATGTTTGAGTCATTGCCATAGAAATATTTGTAAAGGGGAGGACTTAGTAAGATGACCACGCCCATGTGGGGGCGCCAGAAATATTTCTGCACCCAGGCGTCTGTGACCCTGGGATTGGCCCTGTTCACACTGGAGCGGTGCGCTGGCAGGACGTCAGGAAAAGTCCTGCCAGCAGCTTCTTTGGAGCGGTGAAGGAGCCGTGTGTTTACCGCTCCTCCACCGCTCCTCCACCGCTCCTCCACCGCTCCTCCACCGCTGCTCCCATTGAAATCGATGGGGCAGCGCTGTAATACCGCCGGCAAAACGCCGCTATTGCGGCGTATTGCCGGGGGTTTTAACCCTTTCTTGGCAGCTATCGGGCGGTAAAAGCGGCCCGCTAGGGGCCGAAATGCGCCGCAAATCCGACGGTAAAACGCCGCTAAAAATAGCGCTGTTTTACCGCCGACGCTATGGGCGGTGTGGTGTGAAAGGGGTCTTAGTTGGGCGAGTTGATCTAGTGTTTTTATTTAGTTACAGGACTCTGTGCAGGCCAGTCGGGTTCCTCCACCCCAAACTCGCTCATCCATGTCTTTATGGACCTTGCTTTGTGCACTGCCAAAAAATTTGTTCATTTTGATTTTCGTTTCATTCGTTTTTATTTTTATTTTTTTTCGGGTCATTCGTTATGATCGCAATTAGTAAATTTGTTCATTCGCACATTTGTACATTCTCAAAATCGAAAATTCGTACATTCGTAAATTCGAAAATTCAGAAATTTGGAAATTCGAAAACCCAAAAACCCCAAATTTTGAAGATCTGAAATAATAACTAATTTGGCTGTTAGTGAACACAAATTTATCCGAAGTTACGAATTATCCGAAATAACGAATGCCGCATCCAAACAAAATGGAACGGAACAAATTATTAGTAATAATAACAAGTTTATATTATTATTGTTATTTATTATTATTTAATTCATTACGTTCCATTTATTTGGATGCGGCATTCGTTATTTCGAATAATTCATTATTTTTGATAAATTTGTATTTGTTACGTTCACCAACAGCCAAATTTGAAAGGAAATTACAATACCTGTAATTTAACCGCTTCCCGACCGGCGCACGACGATGTACGTCGACAGAATGGCACGGACAGGCAAAAGGGCGTACAGGTACGTCACCTTTAAATTGCCGCCGTGCCATCGCGCGCGTGCCGGTCGGGACCCCCGTAAGTTCGGTCGCGGGTCCCGCGGACTCGATCGCCGTGGGGATACCCGCGATCGTCTCACGGGACGGCTGAACGGGGAGATGCGGAAGTAAATGGCATCTCCCCGTACTGCCTAGCAACTAGTGACACCGATCTCTGTTCCCTGTGATTGGAGCAGAGATCAGCGTTCACTAGATCACAGCCACACCCCCCCACAGTTAGTAACACACCCCTAGGAACACTTAACCCCTACACTGCCACCTAGTGGTTAACCCCTTCACTGCCAGTGTCATTTACACAGGAATCAATGCATTTAAATAGCACTGATTGCTGTATAAATGACAATGGTCCCAAAAATGTGTCAAAAATGTCCGATGTGTCCACCATAATGTCGCAGTCACAATAAAAATCGCTGATCGCCGCCATTACTAGTAAAAAATAAATTATTAATAAAAATGCTATAAAACTATCCCCTATTTTGTAAACACTATAACTTCTGCGCAAACCAATCAATAAACACTTATTGCAATTTTTTTACCAAAAATATGTAGAAGAATACGTTTCGGCCTAAACTGAGGAAAAAAAAAAAATTTTATATATTTTTTGGGGATATTTATTATAGCAAAAAGTAAAAAATAATGAATTTTTTTCAAAATTGCTTTTTTTTGTTTATAGCACAAAAAATAAAAACCGCAGAGGTGATCAAATACCACCAAAAGAAAGCTCTATTTGTGGGAAAAAAAAGTATGCAAATTTTGTTTGGGAGCCACGTCGCACGACCGCGCAATTGTCAGTTAAAGTGACGCAGTGCCGAATCGAAAAAAGGGGCCTGGTCTTAAGCCAGCAAAATGGTCCGGGGGTGAAAGTGGTTAATAGTTAGTAATAGTTACCGTATTTATCGGCGTATAACACGCACCCCAAGTTTAGGAGGGCATTTTAAGGAAAAAAGTTTTAGGAGGGAGGTTTAGGGAAAAAAAAAAAACCTTACATTTAAGCGTCATTTGCAGCTTGCCCACGTTTAAATTTCCCGCCGCCGAGACAGACCGCGCGAGCGCCGCCGAAAAAGAGCGAGCGCCGCTGAAAAAGACCGAGCCGACTGTTCGGCTCTGCTCGCAGTCCCGCCTCCCTGCTGTTTGGGAGCGAGGGCAGGGAGGCGGGACTGCGAGCGGAGCCGAACAGTCAGCTCGGTCTTTTTCGGCGGCGCTCGTTCTTTTTCGGGCGGCGCTCGTTTTTTTTTTTTGGCGGCGCTCGCTATTTTTCGTTTTTTTTTTGGCGGCGCTCGATTATTTTTGTCACTTTTTTTGGGGGGGGGGGGGGGGGGATCGGCGTATAACACGCACCCACGACTTTCCCCCGATTTTAAGGGGGAAAAAGTGTGTGTTATACGCCGATAAATACGGTAAGTTATTATTAATTATAAATTCTGATTTCCGAATTTACAAATTTTCGAATATTCGGAAAGAATCGTTAAAAGGATTTTCGTTCATTCGGATATTTGCAAATTAACGAATTTGTCGAAATTAGTTAAAAAATGTATTTGAAACGAAACAAATTGCACATGTCTATTGTGCTCTGGTGGGCAGTCATGTTGGAACAGGAAGGGGCCGTCCCCAAACTGTCCCAACAAAGTTGGGAGCATGAAATTGTCCAAAATGTCTTGGTATGCCAACGCCTTAAGAGTTCCCTTCACATGAACTAAGGGGCCAAGCCCAACCCTTGAGGGGCCAAGCCCAACCCCAACCCCTTAAAAACAACCTCCCACACCATAACCCCCCTTCCACCAAATGGTTTGGACCAGTGCACAAAGCAAGGTCCATAAAGACATGGATGAGTGAGTTTGGGGTGGAAGAACTTGACTGGCCTGCACAGAGTCCTGACCTCAGCCCCATAGAACACCTTTGGGATGAATTAAGAGCTTTGTGCGCTGGTCCAAATTCTTTGGTGGAGGGGGGGGGGTTTATGGTGTGGGGGGGGTTGTTTTTCAGGGGTTGGGCTTGGCTTAGTAAAGGGAACTCTTAAGGCGTCAAAATACCAAGACATATTGGACAATTTCATGCTCCCGACTTTGTTAAACACGGAGTCAGCAGACTGTGACGATTCCTGTTTGTGTCATTCTCAGAACTTTTGCCCCCCCCCCCCGGCTGTATATAATATTTGGGGGGGTCTTTGTAACTTTCTAGCAAAAAAACTGTGATTTTTTTACATGGAAACAAAAAGTGTCAGAAATCCTCCCGATCGTCCAATGGATGAAGATTATCAGAACGGATAGGAAAGTAATATTTACCACACACGCCATCTAGTGGTCATAAACCAAACTGATATTTTCATACAAAACTCCTCCCTGCCGATGGTGTACATTTACCCCCCCCCCCCTTCATGACCAGGCCATTTTTTTACGATATGGCACTGCGTTGCTTTAGCTGACAATTGCGCGGTCGTGCGAAGTTGTACACAAACAAAACTGATGTCTTTTTCCCCACAAATAGAACTTTCATTTGGTGGTATTTGATCACCTCTGCGGTTTTTATTTTTTTGCGCTATAAACAAAAAAAAGAGCATAAAAAAAAAATAAAAACACAATATCTTTTACTTTTTGCTATAATAAATATCCCCAAATAATAAAAAAAAAATGTCTTCATCAGTTTAGGCCGATACGTATTCTTCTACATATATTTGGTAAAAAAAAAAAAATCGCAATAAGCGCACATATTGATTGGTTTGCACAAAATGTATTGTGTCTACAAAATAGGGGATCAATTTATGGCATTTTTATTATTTATTTTTGCTAGTAATGGCGGCGATCTGTGATTTTTTTTTTTTTTTTTTTTTTTTTTTTACGGGCCTGCGACATTGCGGTGGACACATCGGACACTTTTTTGGGGCCACATTTATACAGCGATCAGAGCTAAAAAAAAAAATAGCCACTTATTACAATATAAATATCACTGGCAGGAAGGGGGTTAACACTAGGGGGCGATCAAGGGGTTAAATGTGTTCCCTGGGAGGCGTGTTCTAACTGTGTTGGGGGAGGGGAACTGACTGGGGGAGGAGACCGATTGTTGTTCCTAATCACTAGACACAGCAGATTAGTCTCCTCACCCCTGACAGAATGAAGATCGGTCTGTTTACATTGATAAATCTCCGTTCTGTCTCGGTCAGGAGCGATCGTGGCTGTATATACTCCAGTATTAGCCGAGTTTTTCAGCACATTTTTTTTTTTTTTTTGCGCTGAAAGTGCCCCCCTCGACTTATACTCGAGTCAAGCACTTTTCTGCAGCAGAGAATGAAATTTTCCTACCCGACTTTGGGGCCCTGTATCTCTGGGCCACTTGGTGCTAGGAACCCCAAATTTGACCCATTTGCAGCCTCACTGTGCCCATTTGCAGCCATAGGTCCCCCGAAACTTCAAACTTGGTAGTTAAGGGTTCCTAGATGACCCCCTAGCTGCAGCTAAAGGCACCTCAATTTACCACAAAAAAACTGGGAAAATGTATTGACTCGAGTATAAGCCTAGGGTGAGAAATGCGGAAGTGGAAAAGAGGGTCAACAATGCCCATTTGCAGCCTCACTGTGCCCATTTGCAGCCTCACTGTGCCCATTTGCAGCCATAGGTCCCCCAAACTTCAAACTCTTCAAACTGTAGTTAAGGGTTCCTAGATGCCCCCTAGCTGCAGACAAAATTTGGGGTCTCTGGACCCAAAGGGTCCCGAAATGACATTGCTGCAGATGGGCACAGTTGACCGAGTTTGGGGCCCCGTATCTCACATCTGTCAGACGCGAGTAGAGGAGAGCCGATCAGCTGCTCCTCTGACAGGGGGGTCTGTGCTGATCGATTATCAGCGCAGCCCCCCCGAGGATGCCCACACTGGACCACCAGGGACGCCACCAGACCACCAGGGATGCTCAGCACCAGGTATGCCATCCTAGACCACCAGGGATGCCAGTCAGTGCCCAAAATGGATGCCAATCAGTGCCCACAATGGGCATCACTGATTGGCATGCATTATTGTTTGGCACTGATTGGCATCCATCGGTACAAAACAAAAAAATAAAATGACAATCAGTGCCCATCCGTGCCTATCAGTGCCCATCCGTGCCACCTATCAGTGCCCATCATCAGTACCACCTTATTGGTGCCCATCAGTGACGCCTTATCAGTGCCCGTCATAGTAGAAGAAAACATACTTATTTACAAAAAAAAATTAACAGAAACAAAGAAAAACTTGTTTTTTTTTTTTTTCTAAATTTACCGTCTTTTTTTATTTGTTGCGCAAAAAATAAAAATCGCAGGGGTGATCAAATACCACAAAAAGAAATCTCTATTTGTGGGAACATCAATGCTCATCTGTGCCGCCTATCCATGCCAATCCGTGCCAGCTATCAGTGCCAATTTGTGCCACCTGTCAGTGCCCATCCATGTCGCCCATCAGTGCCACCTATCAGTGCCGCCTATCAGTGCCACATATCAGTGCCCATCCGTGTCGCCCATCAGTGCCACCTATCAGTGCCCATCAATGCCACCTCATCGGTGCCCATCAGTGTCGCCCATCAGTGCCACATATCAGTGCCCATCAATGCCGGTGTAGTATCATATTTTGCTGCCTATCACAGGATGCTACGGAAGTGACGTTGTGGGCAGAAATTTCGTACTGCGCATGCGCAAAGCATTCCAAACACTCGCGCCGTGCGGTCCACATGATTTTCGGCAATACAGTTCAGCGAAACCATCAGATAATGTCACGGAAGTGACACTACAGACAACACAAACACTGGGCTGTGCGTTCAACACGAATTCCTTCCTTGTTACCCAGTATCATTTTTTACCAACCATGCTGAGCTACCTGTTTTGATAGATCCTGCAATGCTGGGACTTGTAGTGCCTATACTCGATCCTGCAATGCTGGGACTTGTAGTGCCTATAATCGATCCTGCAATGCTGGGACTTGTAGTGCCTATAATCGATCCTGCAATGCTGGGACTTGTAGTGCCTATAATCGATCCTGCAATGCTGGGACTTGTAGTGCCTATAATCGATCATGCAATGCTGGGACTTGTAGTGCCTATAATCGATCCTGCAATGCTGGGACTTGTAGTGCCTATAATCGATCCTGCAATGCTTGGACTTGTAGTGCCTAAAATTGATCCTGCAATGCTGGGACTTGTAGTGCCTATAATCGATCCTGCAATGCTGGGACTTGTAGTGCCTATAATCGATCATGCAATGCTGGGACTTGTAGTGCCTATAATCGATCATGCAATGCTGGGACTTGTAGTGCCTATAATCAATCCTGCAATGCTGGGACTTGTAGTGCCTAAAATCGATCCTGCAATGCTGGGACTTGTAGTGCCTATAATCAATCCTGCAATGCTGGGACTTGTAGTGCCTAAAATCGATCCCGCAATGCTGGGACTTGTAGTGCCTATAATCGATCCTGCAATGCTGGGACTTGTAGTGCCTATAATCGATCCTGCAATGCTGGGACTTGTAGTGCCTATCCTGAGCTACCTGCAGTGATCGATCCTACAATGCTGGGACGAGAAATATTATGCTCTCGAGCGGGCGGGCGGAGAGGTGGTTAAGTGTCAGGAACAGCCCCGCCCACCACTCTACAAAAAAACGTGAATCGCGCATGCGCAAATCTTATGTATGTCCAGGGTCCAGAAAAATTATGGACTCGAGGGGGCGGGCGGACAGAGTGGAGCTTGGAGAGGGGGGCGGGACCCCGTACATAGCACTGAGTCCAAGTACAGTACATTGTTCTGCCATCAATAACGCTGCCACTCCGCCCATCAAACGCCTCACTGTGCCCGTCAAACACCTCACTGCGCCCATCAAACACCTCACTGCACCCAGCAAACACCTCACTGCACCCAGCAAACGCAGCCACTGTGCCCATCAAACACCTCACTGCGCCCATCAAACACCTCACTGCGCCCATCAAACACCTCACTGCACCCAGCAAACCCAGCCACTGTGCCCGTCAAATGCCTCACTGCGCCCATCAAACACCTCACTGCGCCCATCAAACACCTCACTGCACCCAGCAAACGCAGCCACTGTGCCCGTCAAACGCAGCCACTGTGCCCATCAAACACCTCACTGTGCCCGTCAACTGCCTCACTGCGCCCATCAAACACCTCCCCAAATCCCGGTACAAGTCAAGGGGAGAACGAAGATTTGCAGTCCAAGGACCACGGCTATGGAACGCTCTACCTACGAACATCCGCTTGGAAAAAGACCATCAGGCCTTCAGGAAAAAACTCAAGACCTACCTCTTCTAAGAAGGAATCAACGCAGGTCGGATCAAGCGCCTCGAGGCGATTCAGTTCGCAGTTGCAGCGCTATACAAATCATTCATTCATTCATTCACCTCACTGCACCCAGCAAACGCTGCCACTGTGCCCTTCAAACGCAGCCACTGTGCCCATCAAACCCCTCACTGCACCCAGCAAACGCAGCCACTGTGCCCATCAAATGCCTCACTGCGCCCATCAAACACCTCACTGTGCCCATCAAACACCTCACTGCGCCCAGCAAACGCAGCCACTGTGCCGGTCAAACGCAGCCACTGTGCCCATCAAACGCCTCACTGCGCCCATCAAACATCTCACTGCACCCAGCAAACGCAGCCACTACGCCCATCAAACACCTCACTGTGCCCGTCAAACGCCTCACTGCGCCCATCAAACACCTCACTGCACCCAGCAAACGCTGCCACTGTGCCCTTCAAACGCAGCCACTGTGCCCATCAAACGCCTCACTGCGCCCAGCAAACGCCTCACTGTGCCCGTCAAACGCCTCACTGCGCCCATCAAACGCAGCCACTGTACCCAAAAATTGCCGCTACTGTGCCATCAAACGCAGCTAGCTACTATACCCATCAATTGCTGCCAGATTGTCAAGCCGCAGTTGTGCTCCCTGGGGGTATGCTGATCGCACATCCGTGCTGCTGGAGGGAGCCCAGACGACCATAAATGAGAGACCTGCATGTCATGGTAAGTGAGACCATCCCATATCCCACTCCACCTTCCCCGAGGACAGGGACCCCCCCCCTCTGAGGACAGGGACCCCCCCCCCCAAGACAGAGACCCCCTTCTCCCCCCTGAGGACAGGGACCCCCTTCTCACTCTGGGACAGGGATCCTATCTCACCTGGGGGCAGGAACTCCATCTCCCCTGGCAACAGGGACTTCATCTCACCTAGGGACCCCATCTTCCCTGGGGATCAGGACCCCACCTCCCCTAAGAACAGGAACCTGATCACCCTGTGTGTGCCAACCTCACTGCCCTGCCTGCCATGTGTCCTGTGTGAGGGCCCACCTGTGACAGCTCTTATCAGGACTTCATCCCACTGTGTGATCCCCTACATGACTGATCCCTCTGTGTGCACCCCTTACACGGGGAACCCCTCTGTGTTGCTCCCCCTACATGTCTGCATACTCTGACCACCACCTGTACCATTTCCACATCCTCTGACTGCCTCCTGTATCCTGTGCACATGTTCTGACCACCTCTTTTACCATGTCTGCAGCCTCTAACCACTTCCTGTATCCTGTCCGCAGCCTCTAACCATCTCTTGTATCCTGTCTGCAATCTCTGACTATCTCTTGTCTTTTTTAACGTGTCTGCAGTCTCTTAGGGGGAGTCTGGAGAGGAATCAAGAGTGATAGCACCGCGGGGATTGGGATTACGGGAGGAGTCAGACGTGTATGGACTGTGGAGAAGAGACTATAGAATAAAAACCAGAACCACCAACCTGGAGCCGCCTGACTGAGCCCTGCACGCTGCACCGGAGAGGAGGTCAGTGACAGCGCCGTCAGGCCAGTCTGAGGGAGGGGTGAATACAATTATGTAAGAGGGCACTGATATAAAGGTTAGTAACACCCCCCCCCCTCTTCCCCTCATCAGTCCCCCCCCCCCCCCCCCCCCCCCCCCCCCCGAGACATCACACCCCCCTCTTACCTTACTGTATGCTGCAGAGCATGATCTAAGGAGGAACTCTGATTTATGTAAGGTGTGAATACAATTATGTAAGGGGCACTGATATAAAGGTTTCCCCTCATCTCAGTAACACCCCCCTCTTACCTTACTGTATTCACTCTGTGGAAGGTGGTCTCTGGTCACCAGAGTCCCCCCCCCCCCAACATCACATTTCCTGGCATTCCCCTTTACATCAGAGTCCGCAGGATTCTTCCCCCTTACAGTGCAAGGGAACTCAGATGTAAAGGAAAATGCTGCAGAGCATGATCTAAGGAGGAACTCTGATTTATGTAAGGGGTGCTCTGGTCACCAGAGACCACCTTATATCAGAATCCACTGCATTCCCATTTACATCAGAGTTCCCACTTTCATCAGGGTCTGCAGCATTGCCCTTTACATCAGTGTTCCCCTTACATCACATCAGGGTTCCCCTTTACATCAGGGTTCGCAAAGTTCCCCCTGTAACATTTGCCCTTTACAGTACATCAGTGTTCAGAGACACCTGTGCGTACCGGAGCTGAAGGCCTGAAGCCTGGGCCTTGCAGCGAAAGTTCCCGGACGGAGCTGATGACTGGAGTGCATTAGAAGGGATGGAGGCCCGAGGACGGTACCAAAGGATTGGTGAGAGAGCCAGAGAGGTCGCAATTTACAGAGTACAGCTTGTTACAAATGACACCATTTAAAGCTACCATGTGCACCACCTCTACAGATTCATGCCGGTGAAGAACACTTGTACCTAGTACAAGACTGAGCTCTAGATACAAGGGATCAAGTCCTTGGTCCCGTTTAGAGACATGGGATCCAGGGTACACAGAGGATACCCCCCTGGTGATTGAGAAAGAGAATCTTTCAGACTCCCAAGATCCATCCCATGCCTGAAGGCAGCCTATCAGCGGTTGGTCCTATGAGGGGAGAGTGAAAGGGTATGGAGGCTTGGAAAAAGAAGGAGCTAGTGTTTACAGCCTGGAGAGGTGGGGGTGACCTGCATGAGCCACGGTGAAACTTTCTGGAGCAGCCTGGCCCCTTTGTAATGGAGGCCAGAAGTAATTCTGGGGGGAAGGAACCTGAAGAAGGCTAAAGGAAGAGTTCCCTCCACACGGAGAGGCCCTTGAACGAGATAGGAATCCCTGCCAGGATGCTTCCTGGAGACAGGTGAGTCCTGCTGTCCCAGTTGGTTTGAAGGGGACGGGTGAAGGAGAAGATGTTTTGGAAGGAAACTCTCCATGTGAAAACCCAAACCATACCTGTGAGCTTGGAAAGAGAGAGCCCCCAGCAGACCAGATGGAGAAGATTTTCTCTCAAAGATGAGTTTGATGTGGGGTGTGCGAGGAGTGCCACCCATCGAATCCGCAGTGCAAGAGGACATCCCCGCTAGCAGAACTGGAGAATCTGATCCTGAAGAAGACGGGGGTGATTAGGGAGTCCAGACAGCCCTAAGGGAAGACGAAACTGGTCATTGAGGTCTGAGGACCATTCCATGACCAGTACACACCAACGCCAAGGATAGAAGATGCCTTGCCGAGTCCAGGAGCTAAGTGGTCAGTGTGATCAAGAGTGGTGTATTACCAAATCCCCATGTCCAGAAGATAGAGCGAAAAGACTGGCTCATAACCTGGGATAGATTAGATGGGATGGGGGCCCAGAGACATGTCCAGAGTACACAGAGGATACATGGGATAGATTAGAAGGGATGGAGGCCCAGAGACATGTCCAGAGAACACAGAGGATACATGGGATAGATTAGAAGGGATGGAGGCCCAGAGACATGTCCAGAGTACACAGAGGATACATGGGATATATTAGAAGGGATGGAGGCCCAGAGACATGTCCAGAGTACACAGAGGATACATGGGATAGATTAGAAGGGATAGAGGCCCAGAGACATGTCCAGAGTACACAGAGGATACATGGGATAGATTAGATGGGATGGAGGCCTCCTCTGTTTTCCCTGGACATCCATCCCATCTAATCTATCCCATGTATCCTCTGTGTACCCTGGACATGTCTCTGGGCCTCCATCCCTTCTAATCTATCCCATGTATCCTCTGTGTTCTCTGGACATGTCTCTGGGCGCCCCCATCCCTTCTAATCTATACCATGTATCCTCCGTGTACTCTGGACATGTCTCTGGGCCTCTATCCCTTCTAATCTATACCATGTATCCTCTGTGTACTCTGGACATGTCTCTGGGCCTCTATCCCTTCTAATCTATCCCATGTATCCTCTGTGTTCTCTGGACATGTCTCTGGGCCTCCATCCCTTCTAATCTTACAGGGGGAACTCTGCGAACCCTGATGTAAAGGGGAACACTGATGTAAAGGGCAATGCCGCAGACCCTGATGAAATTGGTAACTCTGATGTAAATGGGAATGCAGTGGACTCTGATATAAGGTGGTCTCTGGTGACCAGAGCACCCCTTACATCAATCAGAGTTCCTCCTTAGATCATGCTCTGCAGCATTTTCCTTTCATCTGAGCTCCCTTACACTGTAAGGGGGAAGAATCCTGCGGACTCTGATGTAAAGGGGAATGCCAGGAAATGTGATGGGGGGGGGGTGTGACCAGAGACCACCTTCCGGAGAGTGAATACAGTAAGGTAAGAGTGGGGGTGTTACTGAGATGAGGGGAAACCTTTATATCAGTGCCCTCTTACATAATTGTATTCACCCCTCCCTCAGACTGGCCTGACGGCGCTGTCACTGACCTCCTCTCCGGTGCAGCGTGCAGGGTTCAGTTAGGCAGGTCCAGGTTGGTCGGTTCTGGTTTTTATTCTATAGTCTCTTCTCCACAGTCCATACACGTCTGACTCCTCCCGTAATCCCAATCCCGGCGGTGCTATCACTCTTGATTCCTCTCCAGACTCCCCCTAAGAGACTGCAGACACGTTAAAAGACAAGATATAGTCAGAGATTGCAGACAGGATACAAGAGATGGATAGAGGCTGCGGACAGGATACAGGAAGTGGTTAGAGGCTGCAGACATGGTACAAGAGGTGGTCGCAACATGTGCACAGGATACAGGAGGCAGTCAGAGGATGTGGAAATGGTACAGGTGGTGGTCAGAGTATGCAGACATGTAGGGGGAGCAGACAGAGGGGTTCCCCGTGTAAGGGGTGCACACAGAGGGATCAGTCATGTAGGGGATCACACAGTGGGATGAAGTCCTGATAAGAGCTGTCACAGGTGGGCCCTCACACAGGACATATGGCAGGCAGGGCAGTGAGGTTGGCACACACAGGGTGATCAGGTTCCTGTTCTTAGGGGAGATGGGGTCCCTAGGTGAGATGAAGTCCCTGTTGCCAGGGAAGATGGAGTTCCTGCCCCCAGGTGAGATAGGATCCCTGTCCCAGAGTGAGAAGGGGGTCCCTGTCCTCAGGGGGGAGAAGGGGGTCCCTGTCCTCAGAGGGGGGGAGGGGGTCCCTGTCCTCAGAGGGGGGGAGGGGGTCCCTGTCCTCGGGGGGAGGGGTCCCTGTCCTCGGGGGGGGGGGTTGTCCCTGTCCTCGGGGAAGATGGAGTGGGATATGGGATGGTCTCACTTACCATGACATGCAGGTCCCTCATTTATGGTCGTCTGGGCTCCCTCCAGCAGCATGGATGTGCGATCAGCATACCCCCAGGGAGCACAACTGCGGCTTGACAATCTAGCAGCAATTGATGGGTACAGTAGCTGCGTTTGATGGCACAGTGGCGGCAATTTTTGGGTACAGTGGCTGCGTTTGATGGGCGCAGTGAGGCGTTTGCCGGGCACAGTGAGACATTTGCTGGGTGCAGTGAGGTATTTGACAGGCACAGTGAGGCGTTTGCTGGGCACAGTGAGGCGTTTGCTGGGCGCAGTGAGGCGTTTGATGGGCACAGTGGCTGCGTTTGAAGGGCACAGTGGCAGCGTTTGCTGGGTGCAGTGAGGTGTTTGATGGGCACAGTGAGGCGTTTGACGGGCACAGTGAGGTGTTTGATGGGCACAGTGAGGCATTTGCTGGGTGCAGTGAGGTGTTTGATGGGCGCAGTGAGGCGTTTGCTGGGCGCAGTGAGGCATTTGAAGGGCACAGTGGCAGCGTTTGCTGGGTGCAGTGAGGTGTTTGATGGGCACAGTGAGGTGTTTGATGGGCACAGTGGCTGCGTTTGACGGGCACAGTGGCTGCGTTTGCTGGGTGCAGTGAGGCGTTTGCCGGGCACAGTGAGGCATTTGCTGGGTGCAGTGAGGTGTTTGATGGGTGCAGTGAGGCGTTTGACGGGCACAGTGAGGTGTTTGCTGGGCGCAGTGATGCGTTTGATGGGCACAGTGAGGCGTTTGCTGGGCGCAGTGAGGCGTTTGATGGGCACAGTGGCTGCGTTTGAAGGGCACAGTGGCAGCGTTTGCTGGGTGCAGTGAGGTGTTTGATGGGCGCAGTGAGGCGTTTGATGGGCACAGTGGCTGCGATTGACGGGCACAGTGGCTGCGTTTGCTGGGTGCAGTGAGGTGTTTGATGGGTGCAGTGAGGTGTTTGATGGGCGCAGTGAGGCATTTGACGGGCACAGTGGCTGCGTTTGCTGGGTGCAGTGAGGTGTTTGATGGGCGCAGTGAGGTGTTTGATGGGCGCAGTGAGGTGTTTGATGGGCACAGTGGCTGCGTTTGCTGGGCGCAGTGAAGTGTTTGATGGGCGCAGTGAAGTGTTTGATGGGCGCAGTGAGGCATTTGATGGGCGCAGTGGCTGGGTTTGCTGGGTGCAGTGAGGTGTTTGCTGGGTGCAGTGAGGTGTCTGCTGGGTGCAGTGAGGTGTTTGATGGGCGCAGTGGCAGTGTTTGATGGGCACAGTGAGGCGTTTGACGAGCACATTGAGGCGTTTGCTGGGTGCAGTGAGGTGTTTGATGGGCGGAGTGGCAGTGTTTGATGGGCACAGTGAGGCGTTTGACGGGCACAGTGAGGCGTTTGATGGGCGGAGTGGCAGCGTTTTTGATGGCAGAACAATGTACTGTACTTGGACTCAGTGCTATGTACGGGGTCCCGCCCCCCTCTCCAAGCTCCACTCTGTCCGCCCGCCCCCTCGAGTCCATAATTTTTCTGGACCCTGGACATACATAAGATTTGCGCATGCGCGATTCACGTTTTTTTAAGGTGGTGGGCGGGGCTGTTCCTGAAGCTTAACCACCTCTCCGCCCGCCCGCTCGAGAGCATAATATTTCTCGTCCCAGCATTGTAGGATCGATCACCGCAGGTAGCTCAGGATAGGCACTACAAGTCCCAGCATTGCAGGATCGATTATAGGCACTACAAGTCCCAGCATTGCAGGATCGATTATAGGCACTACAAGTCCCAGCATTGCAGGATCGATTATAGGCACTACAAGTCCCAGCATTGCAGGATCGATTATAGGCACTACAAGTCCCAGCATTGCAGGATCGATTTTAGGCACTACAAGTCCCAGCATTACATGATCGATTATAGGCACTACAAGTCCCAGCATTGCAGGATCGATTATAGGCACTACAAGTCCCAGCATTGCGGGATCGATTATAGGCAAAACAAGTCCCAGCATTGCATGATCGATTATAGGCACTACAAGTCCCAGCATTGCAGGATCGATTATAGGCACTACAAGTCCCAGCATTGCATGATCGATTATAGGCACTACAAGTCCCAGCATTGCAGGATCGATTTTAGGCACTACAAGTCCCAGCATTGCAGGATTGATTATAGGCACTACAAGTCCCAGCATTGCATGATCGATTATAGGCACTACAAGTCCCAGCATTGCATGATCGATTATAGGCACTACAAGTCCCAGAATTGCATGATCGATTATAGGCACTACAAGTCCCAGCATTGCAGGATCGATTATAGGCACTACAAGTCCCAGCATTGCATGATCGATTATAGGCACTACAAGTCCCAGCATTGCAGGATCGATTATAGGCACTACAAGTCCCAGCATTGCAGGATCGATTTTAGGCACTACAAGTCCCAGCATTGCATGATCGATTATAGGCACTACAAGTCCCAGCATTGCAGGATCGATTATAGGCACTACAAGTCCCAGCATTGCATGATCGATTATAGGCACTACAAGTCCCAGCATTGCAGGATCGATTTTAGGCACTACAAGTCCCAGCATTGCAGGATCGATTTTAGGCACTACAAGTCCCAGCATTGCATGATCGATTATAGGCACTACAAGTCCCAGCATTGCATGATCGATTATAGGCACTACAAGTCCCAGCATTGCATGATCGATTATAGGCACTACAAGTCCCAGCATTGCATGATCGATTTTAGGCACTACAAGTCCCAGCATTGCATGATCGATTTTAGGCACTACAAGTCCCAGCATTGCAGGATCGATTATAGGCACTACAAGTCCCAGCATTGCAGGATCGATTATAGGCACTACAAGTCCCAGCATTGCAGGATCGATTTTAGGCACTACA
This sequence comes from Lithobates sylvaticus, assembly GCA_028564925.1. Taxonomy (NCBI): domain Eukaryota; kingdom Metazoa; phylum Chordata; class Amphibia; order Anura; family Ranidae; genus Lithobates; species Lithobates sylvaticus. Next base: position 7,404,583 of record CM053029.1, read on the forward strand.
AGTCCCAGCATTGCATGATCGATTATAGGCAAAACAAGTCCCAGCATTGCATGATCGATTATAGGCACTACAAGTCCCAGCATTGCAGGATCGATTATAGGCACTACAAGTCCCAGCATTGCATGATCGATTATAGGCACTACAAGTCCCAGCATTGCATGATCGATTTTAGGCACTACAAGTCCCAGCATTGCATGATCGATTATAGGCAAAACAAGTCCCAGCATTGCATGATCGATTATAGGCACTACAAGTCCCAGCATTGCAGGATCGATTATAGGCACTACAAGTCCCAGCATTGCATGATCGATTATAGGCACTACAAGTCCCAGCATTGCATGATCGATTATAGGCACTACAAGTCCCAGCATTGCATGATCGATTTTAGGCACTACAAGTCCCAGCATTGCAGGATCGATTATAGGCACTACAAGTCCCAGCATTGCATGATCGATTATAGGCACTACAAGTCCCAGCATTGCAGGATCGATTTTAGGCACTACAAGTCCCAGCATTGCAGGATCGATTTTAGGCACTACAAGTCCCAGCATTGCAGGATCGATTTTAGGCACTACAAGTCCCAGCATTGCAGGATCGATTATAGGCACTACAAGTCCCAGCATTGCATGATCGATTATAGGCACTACAAGTCCCAGCATTGCAGGATCGATTTTAGGCACTACAAGTCCCAGCATTGCATGATCGATTATAGGCAAAACAAGTCCCAGCATTGCAGGATCGATTTTAGGCACTACAAGTCCCAGCATTGCAGGATCGATTATAGGCACTACAAGTCCCAGCATTGCAGGATCGATTATAGGCACTACAAGTCCCAGCATTGCATGATCGATTATAGGCACTACAAGTCCCAGCATTGCAGGATCGATTTTAGGCACTACAAGTCCCAGCATTGCAGGATCGATTTTAGGCACTACAAGTCCCAGCATTGCAGGATCGATTTTAGGCACTACAAGTCCCAGCATTGCATGATCGATTATAGGCACTACAAGTCCCAGCATTGCAGGATCGATTTTAGGCACTACAAGTCCCAGCATTGCATGATCGATTATAGGCAAAACAAGTCCCAGCATTGCAGGATCGATTTTAGGCACTACAAGTCCCAGCATTGCAGGATCGATTATAGGCACTACAAGTCCCAGCATTGCAGGATCGATTATAGGCACTACAAGTCCCAGCATTGCAGGATCGATTATAGGCACTACAAGTCCCAGCATTGCAGGATCGATTATAGGCACTACAAGTCCCAGCATTGCAGGATCTATCAAAACAGGTAGCTCAGCATGGTTGGTAAAAAATGATACTGGGTAACAAGGAAGGAATTAGTGTTGAACGCACAGCCCAGTGTTTGTGTTGTCTGTAGTGTCACTTCCGTGACATTATCTGATGGTTTCGCTGAACTGTATTGCCGAAAATCATGTGGACCGCACGGCGCGAGTGTTTGGAACGCTTCGCGCATGCGCAGTACGAAATTTCTGCCCACAACGTCACTTCCGTAGCATCCTGTGATAGGCAGCAAAATATGATACTACACCACCTCATCAGTGCCCATCAGTGCAGCCCCATCAGTGCCCATCAGTGCCACATCAGTGCCCATCAATGCCACCTCATCAGTGCCCATCAGTGCAGCCCCATCAGTGCCCATCAGTTGCCCATCAGTGCCACATCAGTGCCCATCAGTGCAGCCCCATCAGTGCCCATCAGTGAAGGAGAAAACTTACTTATTTACAAAGTTTTGAAACTGAAACAAAAAAAACATATTTTTCTTCAGAATTTTATGTCTTTTTTTTATTTGTTTAGAAAAAAATAAAAACCGCAGAGGTGATCAAATACCACCAAAAGAAATCTCTATTTGTAGGGAAAAAAAGACGTCAGTTTTGTTTGGGTGTCACGTCGCACGACCGCGCAATTATCGGGTAAAGCGACGCAGTGCCGAATCGCAGAAAGTGCTCTGGGGGTGAAAGTGGTGAAGAGGGTCCCGTGGGACGTGGCTGGAAAGGCCGAGGCGGTTTTTATTTTATTTTTTGATCTCGGTCTTCTCAGCCTGGAGGAGAGATTTGGGGTCTTATAGACCCTCCCCCTCCCCTCCCCCACATCTCTCCATAAAGAGGACCTGTCACACCCTATTCCTATTACAAGAGAGGATTACATTACTTGTTATAGGAATAAAAGTCACCCAAAATTATTATTTTATTTTTTTAAAGAACAGAGTCAAAATAAAAAATAAAATAAGAAAAAAAAAAAAGTTTATTTTTTGAATCGCCCCTTCTTGCCGAGCGGCGAGCGCACGCGCAGAAGCGAACGCATATTCGTAAGTGGCGCCCCGCATATGACAACGGCGTTCAAACCACACATGTGAGGTATCGCCGCGATCCTTAGAGCGAGAGCGATAATTCTACCTCTAGTCCTCCCCTGTAACTCTATACTGGTGACCAGTAGAAAATTATTTTTAAACGTCGCCTATAGAGATTTTTAAGGGTAAAAGTTTGTCGCTGTTCTACGAGCGGAACACAATTTTTTTTTGAAGTGTGACGTGTTGGGTATCAATTTATTCGGCAGAACATCATCTTTCAGAATATTAAAAAAAAAAAATAGACTAACTTTACTGTTGTCTTATTTTTTATTATTTATTTGTTATTATTTTTTTTTTTACTTTAACAAAATTGTATTTTTTAAAAATAAAAAAAGTGCGCTTGTATAACCGCATAAACAAATACAGTGTGACAGAAAGTATTAAGCACATCTCCGATTCAGTCTATAATTTTTACTGGATCTAAAAAATACCGCCTGGCGCATGCGCGGGTAAAGCCGCGTGAAACAGCTGTTTAACGGCGTAACCGGACGTGACGCGGGTCGAAGGATTTTCATAAGTCGAGATTTTTTTTTTTTTAGAACACCGGAATCCATCTGCCCTTAGTTCAGGCATCAAGAGCAGGAGGGTGTGGCTTAGCTGAGAAATCCCCCACTGTGAAGACTCCTGGGATGTATGACATCATAGTTAATGAAGAAATGTAAAAAAAAAAAAAAGTGTAAAACAAAAGAAAAAAATAAATCTCAGGCAGTTTCCTCCGTATTTAGTGATGTGAGGAATAAAAATCATTTATTGATTGAGAGACGGAAGGATCCACTTCAATTAAACATTAGATATAAAAAAAATACAATAAAAAATGAAAAATTAAACATTAGATATAAAAAAAATACTAATTAAATACAAAAAATAAAAATAAAAATAAATATAGATGATACACAAAAATAGCTGAGAAAACCCCTCCCCCACCATGAAGACTCCTGGGATGTATGGCATCATAGTTAATGAAGAAATGTTAAAAAAAAAATAATAATAAATTAAAAAGTGTAAAACAAAAAAATGTAAAATTAAAAATCTCAGGCAGTTTCCTCTGTATTTAGTGATGTGAGGAATAACAATCATTTATTGATTGAGAGACGGAAGGATCCACTTCAATTAAACATTAGATATAAAAAAAAATACAAATAAAATACAATAAAAAATTAAAAATTAAACATTAGATATAAAAAAATACAAATTAAATACAAAAAAAATAAATAAAAGTAAAACAAAAATATAAAATAAACCTAAAAAAAAACATAAAAAAATGTATAAATACACAAAAGTAATTAATATAGAGAAAATATAAATAAATGATAAATAAAACCCAATGGGGGATGTGATCATGGGGGAGGGGAGGTCCTCCATATATCACCCCTCCCCGTGTGGTGAGTATTTACTTTGGATAAGAAAGCTGTAATGTGATTGGTTGGTTAGTCCTCCTCCTCCTCTCACTCATTATATATAGAAGGTGACATCTCAGCCCGCTCTGTAGAATTGTCTCCGGACATCTGAGAAATGTACAATAAAGTTGTTCAGTACAAACTCTTCCTCCTCCAATCAGCGCCCGGCATTCTGCGCATGCGCCCTCCCCCTCGCAAATCCCAAGATGGCGGCCCCCTGCCGGTTGCTCGGACTCTCCTCCGCCTGGCTCTCCATCCGCCGGCGCCTGTCCTCCCCGCCGAGCGCCGCCGCCGTCCGCAGCACCTTCCTCCGGTACTTGGAGGAGAGACACGGACACCGGCCCGTCCCGTCCTCCGCCGTCCGCCCCCGGGGGGACCCCACACTCCTATTCGTCAACGCCGGGATGAACCAGGTGACGTCACATGACAGGGGGGCGGGGCCGGGAGGGTTGTCATGGTGAAGGAAGCTGCAGGGCGGGGTCTGTGTAAGATTGACAGCTGAGGGGGGCCAATGAAGGGGTTATGTAATATTTATTATGAGGATTATATCATATATATGTGTCACATGTGACCCCGAACCAGGTAGTGTAGACCGGGGTGACCCCGAACCAGGAAGTGTAGACCGGGGTGACCCTGAACCAGGAAGTGTAGTCCGGGGTGACCCCGAACCAGGAAGTGTAGTCCGGGGTGACCCCGAACCAGGAAGTGTGTAGACCGGGGTGACCCTGAACCAGGAAGTGTAGTCCGGGGTGACCCCGAACCAGGAAGTGCGTAGACCGGGGTGACCCCCGAACCAGGAAGTGTAGACCGGGGTGACCCCGAACCAGGAAGTGTAGACCGGGCTGACCCCGAACCAGGAAGTGTAGTCCGGGGTGACCCCGAACCAGGAAGTGTAGTCCGGGGTGACCCCGAACCAGGAAGTGTAGTCCGGGGTGACCCCGAACCAGGAAGTGTGTAGACCGGGGTGACCCCGAACCAGGAAGTGCGTAGACCGGGGTGACCCCCGAACCAGGAAGTGCGTAAACCGGGGTGACCCTGAACCAGGAAGTGTAGCCCGGGGTGACCCCGAACCAGGAAGTGTACACCGGGGTCACTGCTCTCTCAATTATGGTTGCCTCCTCATCCCTTTAACCACTTTAAGACCAGCCTCGTTTTGGATTTTAGGAAAAAAAGGTTTTATTGCTAGAAAATGACTTAGAACCCCAAACATTATATATTGTTTTTTTTCTAAGACCCTAGAGAATAAAATAATGCTTTTTTCACACCGTATTTGTGCAACGGTCTTACAAGTGCACTTTTTTTGGGAAAAAAAACACTTTTTTGAATAAAAAAATAAGACAATAGTAAAGTTAGTCCAATTTTTTTATATATCGTGAAAGATGATGTTACGCCGAGTAAATTGATACCCAACATATCACGCTTCAAAATTGCGCCGGCTCGTGGAATGACGTCAAACTTTTACCCTCAAAAATCTCCACAGGCGACATTTAAAAAATTCTACAGGTTACCTGTTTTAAGTTACAGAGGAGGTCCATGGCTAGAATTATTGCTCTCACTCTACCGATCGCGGCGATACCTCACATGTGTGGTTTGACCACCGTTTTCATATGTGGGCGCTGCTCATGTATGCCTTCGCTTCTGTGCACGAGCTCATCGGGACATGTTTAACAAAAAATGTTTATTTTTTTTTTTCTTATTTATTTTATTTTATTTTATTTATTTTTACACTGTTTTAAAAAAATAAACAAAAAATTGTGTCACTTTTATTCCTATTACAAGGAATGTAAACATCTCTTGTAATAGAAAAAAAAGCATGACAGGTCCTCTTATATATGAGATCTGGGGGGTCAAAAAGTCCTCAGAAATCATATTTACTCTAAAATGAAAAATAAATAAAATTGTCATTTAAAAAAATGACAACAGAAAAATTTTCCTTTGACCACTGGGCACTTACACCCCCCTCCTGCCCAGACCAAGGTTCAGCTTTCGGTGCTCTCACACTTTGAATGACAATTACTCAGTCATGTAACACTGTACCCAAATTAATTTTTTGTCCTTTTTTTTTCATTTAGTGGTATTTCATTACCTCTGGGTTTTTTATTTTTTGCGCTATAAATGAAAAAAGACCGATATTTTTGAAAAAAAAAAAATTTCTTTGTATTTGTGATAAAATTTAGCAAATTATTAATTTTTCTTCATAAATTTTGGCCACAATTTATACTGCTACATATCTTTGGTAAAAATAACCCAAATTAGTGGATATTATTTGGTCTTTGGGAAAGGTAGAGAGTCTACAAGCTGTGGTGCGAATCATACAAAATTGATCACACCTGATGTACTGACGGCCGATCTCATTTCTTGTGACCCGAACAAGCCAGAAAAGTACAAATACCCCCCAAATGACCCCTTTTTTGAAAGTAGACATTCCAAGGTATTTAGTAAGAGGCATGGTGAGCTTTTTGATGTTGTCATTTTTTCCCACAATTCTTTGCAAAATTAAGATTTATTTATTTTTTCCCACAAAATTGTCATTGTAATAGGTTATTTCTCTCACATGGTATGTGTATACCACAAATGACACCCCAAAGTATGGCAATACCACATGTGTGGGACTTTTTCACAGCCTGGCCACTTAGAGAGGCCCAACATGTAGGGAGCGCCATCACATGTTCTATGAGCATAAATTACACATCTAACTTGTTCACTACCTATTACACTTTTGAAGGCCCTGGAGCACCAGGACAATGACACGTGACACTGATGACAGATGGAACTAATATGTGGCACTAATGACAGATGGCACTGATATGTGGCATTGATGACACGTGGCACTGGGGACAGATGGCACTGATAGGTGGCACTGGGGACACATGGCACTGACAGGTGGCACTGCGGACAGATGAAATTGATAGGTGGCACTGGGGACAGTTGGCACTAACAGATGAAACAGGGGACAGATGGCACTGATATGTGGCATTGATGGCACGTGGCACTGGGGACAGATGGCACTGATAGGTGGCACTGGGGACACATGGCACTGACAGGTGGCACTGCGGACAGATGAAATTAATAGGTGGCACTGGGGACAGATGGCACTGATAGGTGGCACTGGGGAGAGGTGGGCATGTGTGTGTGTGTGTTTCACTGTGTGTGTGAACTTACTTTTCAGTGACGCTGCAGCGGTTCATCTCTCCCTCCTCACACGCTGTCTGTGTGTGAGGAGGGAGAGCCGGCGATGAGAGATGATCTCATATGTTTACGCCGATCGAGTGCTAAACGGCCGATGTGATTGGCCATTTAGCACGATCTGTGATTGGCTGTGTCCAAGGGACACAGCCAACACAGAACTTCCCCAATGCATGCCCGCGGTGGCGCGCATTGCGGTAGTAAACAGGAGGACGTCCAGGGATGCCCTCCCGGCAGTTAGCGTCCGTGCTGTACCCGTCTTTCGGGTATAGCGCGGGCGCGAAGGGGTTAAGAGATATGGGCGGCAGTGACGTTTTGACGTGGCTTCCGCTCTGCTATGGTATAGAGACGGGTGGGGGCCATCTTATGCTCACTCTTCTCCATACCAAGGAAGTGACAGGACCCGATCGCCTCCACCGCTACCGATGACTCCGGTAAGCGGGGGAGGGGTGGGGGCACCTCTACCGCCGCCGATAAAGGTGATCTCGCGGCAAATCCGCCGCAGAAACCACCATTATCGGAATTACGACCGGCGCCTGAAGAGATGGATATCTCAATTGTGGCAGCAGCTGCCGTTACTGAGATATCCCTCTTCAAATAAGGGGTGTACATTGTCGTGCGCTGGTCGTAAAGTGGTTAAACCTGAACACATAATAATTGCACAGGTTCTGGGGCTGATTAAAGTGGTTGTATAGTCTTTGTTTTACTTTTACCTACAGGTGAGCCTATAATAAGGCCTATATATCTCCTAAACCTGTACGCTTCAGGAGATATTTACGTTTATTGCAGCTGCTGACGTCATGCGGCGCATGCGCGTTTAAGACCCGGCTGAAGGTCCAGCAGTACTGCCAGAACTTGCCGGGAAAAATACTCCCGCCTGCATGCGCGGAAGAGACGTATCGCGGCTTCGGCCACACCCAGCGCCGGAGCCGCGACACCCGGAAGACACGCCGAGGCAACATGTCATCTCCCTCGGCGAGGATCGGGTGAGATACCGGCGCCTCGTTCTAAGGTAAGTATTTCATAATGAGCTAGTATTATTTATTTTTTTATTATACGTTTCATTAAAAATATATATATTCTTTTTTATGAATGCCTAATTTTATTCTTATTTATTTCTTATTATAAATTTTGTTTTTTGTTACTAGATCTATGATTACTAATAATATTAAATAAAAAATATGTAAACATCGGTGGTATATAATACAATCACACAGAAAATAAAACGGTGATCAGGAGAGTCCAGAATAAACATCGGGATGTGCAGCAAATATATAATTTATTCTGTGATAAATCACTGATACCGAAATCTCACCTCCACACCGCATGTGACTCCTCTCACATTACTCCGCCATACCCCACTCTACCCCGCCATACCCCACTCTACCCCGCCATACCCCACTCTACCCCGCCATACCCCACTCTACCCCGCCATACCCCACTCTACCCCGCCATACCCCACTCTACCCCGCCATACCCCACTCTGTACCCCGCCATACCCCACCATACCCCACATTACTCCACTCTACCCCTCCATACTTCACTCTACCCCACTGTACCCCAAAGTACCCCACTCTACCCCGCCATACCCTACTCTACCACACCATACTTCACTCTACCCCACTGTACCCCAAAACCCCCACAGTACCCAGCTGTACCCCACATTACCCCACATTACTCCACTGTACCCTGTCATACCCCACAATATCCCACCGTACCCCACCGTACTTCGCCATACCCCACCATGTGAATGTTGATTTGCTGTGAGATTGGTGGGGGGCGAATTCCCCCAACAGCTCTCCCTGCTGATTGGACAGTCTACCCCGCACTGAATGCAAAGTCGGGGGGGGAGGGATCGTCCCGAGTGTTACCCATGTACCGGTGTTTTCAATAAACAGTTCTTGGTGGTCAGCAGCCAAATCGAGTACTGCCTAGTTTGTGGTTGCAAGTGGTAGGGAAGATCTGATATCAGACGGGGAGGAAGCAGTATATGATGGAAGCACTCAAGCGGAGTGTGGGGCGTTTTGTTACAGACAGCAGGTAGGTTGGTTGTGTAAGTATTCCCTGGTGCCATCATCAACAGACACCAGGGAGGGGGCGCAGACAGGTGGGGATGATGCAGTAGGTCGGACCTTCATCTTCCCGGGAGTATTTCAGCAGGTTTCATTCGGTCTGTTAAGCTACAACATGTACCACCATGACACCTGCTATAATTGTGGTAGAAGGCCACAAGGTGGTTACCCTTAGGTGGATGTCCTCTCTTTGGGTATTGGTTACTGTGGGTGTTTAGAAGGGTGAATGTGCTTTGTGTTCCCATCCACCATTCATGTAGTCATTTGGAGGCAGAGGCCCTAACACCGGCAATCTGCAGAGCTGGGGCTGGCAATCTCAGAGATCAGAAGAAGCTGCAACCCGTAAACTCCTTCCTACACTTAGGTCATGCTTGGGCAAGGCTCCCGGAGTCTACTTACTCCATGTCTACCATCAATTCCACTCTCCTTGTTTTCAGTAAGAGGAGGTGAAAGCCCAGTGGGGTCTACTTACTCCACCATTCAATGGATGGGCTCCTAGGCGTAACCTCCATGTAAGTGTTGCATGGACCATTCAATGGATTGGCTCCTAGGCGTAAACTCCATGTAAGGGTTGCATGGACCATTCAATGGATGGGCTTCTAGGTGTAACCTCCATGTAAGGGTTGCATGGACAATTCAATGGATGGGCTCCTAGGTGTAACCTCCATGTAAGGGTTGCATGGACCATTCAATGGATGGGCTCCTAGGCGTAGCCTCCATGTAAGGGTTGCATGGACCATTCAATGGATGGGCTCCTAGGCGTAACCTCCATGTAAGGGTTGCATGGACCATTCAATGGATGGGCTCCTAGGCGTAACCTCCATGTAAGGGTTGCATGGACCATTCAATGGATGGGATCCTAGGCGTAACCTCCATGTAAGGGTTGCATGGACCATTCAATGGATGGGCTCCTAGGCGTAACCCCCATGTAAGGGTTGCATGGACCATTCAATGGATGGGCTCCTAGGTGTAACCCCCATGTAAGGGTTGCATGGACCATTCAATGGATGGGCTCCTAGGTGTAACCCCCATGTAAGGGTTGCATGGACCATTCAATGGATGGGCTCCTAGGTGTAACCCCCATGTAAGGGTTGCATGGACCATTCAATGGATGGGCTCCTAGGTGTAACCCCCATGTAAGGGTTGCATGGACCATTCAATGGATGGGCTCCTAGGTGTAACCTCCATGTAAGGGTTGCATGGACCATTCAATGGATGGGCTCCTAGGTGTAACCTCCATGTAAGGGTTGCATGGACCATTCAATAGATGGGCTCCTAGGCGTTACCTTCATGTAAGGGTTGCATGGACAAACCTGGGTTTAGACCTGGGTCACACTGAGCTGCAGGAAGGAAGCCGTGCCAGTTCACTCCCGCCTGTCAGTCCCGATTTCGGCGGGCGATTTCAGACATCTGTGCGGGTTTCTGCATAGATGTCAATGGAAATCGCACCCCAAAATTTCGCAAAAAGTTGTACAGAAATTATTATTTGAAAACCGGTGTGGTGCCGCAAATGTGGCGTTACACCGAATAGGGCGGTGACATTTCCGCAGATTTGACATGTCAAAATGTGAACCAGGGCTCAATGATTGCTCGTTAATACCTGCAGGGTTTACTTCCTCTATAACCACTTCCCACCGTGGATATACGCCGGTACTTTGACGTTAAATACGGTTGTTATGGAAGCAGATAGCTGCCATAGCCCGGGTATTTTTTCCACAGCGGGCGGCTGGCTTTCAGATAAAAGTGGAATCTGTGGTGGATTTGCCATGAGATCACTTTTATCTGCGGCGGGGGGGACCTCCTGCCGTGCTCCGGTGGTCTCCATCGCTTACCGGTGCCATCGGTAGAGGCGGAGACAATCGCATCCTCTCCCCCCTCACTGCCTGGATATCGAGTGAGGGAAACGTGGCCCTGTCATCCGCCGGCTCAGCGGGGATCAACGGAGCGATTCCCCGCAGAGCAAGCAGATGTTCACGGGGCGGATTATCGCGGATCCGTCCCGTGTGAAAGGGGCCTTAATCTGAGGTCTTTTTGACCCCAAATCTCATATTTAAGAGGTCCTGTCATTTTTCTATTACAAGGGATGTTTACATTCCTTGTAATAGCAATAAAAATAACCCACATTTTTATTTTTATTTTTAAAGGAAAGTGTAAAAATAAAAGGTAATATAAGAGGAAAAAATTTAAATTTAAAGCACCCCGTCCCGACAAGCTTTTGCACGCAGAAGCGAACACATATTCATAAGTCGCACCCGCATATGAAAACGGTGTTCAAACCACACATGTGAGGTATCGCCGCGATCAGTAGAGCGAGAGCAATAATTCTAGCCCTAGACCTCCCCTGTAACTCAAAACTCCTAACCCTTTTAAATGTCGCCAATGGAGATTTTTAAGTGAAAAAGTTTGTGGCCATTCTATGAATGGGCGCGATTTTCAAGCATGAAATGTCGGGTATTAATTTACTCGGTGTAACATTTCTTTATTTTTAACTCAAAAAAAGTGTATTTTTTTCCCAAAAAATGACGCTTGTAAGACGGCTGCACAAAAACGTTTTTTAGCTTTTTTCAGAAATTCGTAATTTCGGAAAACCGAAAATTCGGAATTAACAAATTTGTTAAAAAATTAATTCGGAACTAAACAAATTGCGCATGTCTAATATAATTATAAAAATTTTAATATATAATGTTATTATTAGTCTGGGGTCACCTACGGAAGCAGTGTATGTATCCACACAGCACCGAGACCTTCACCCAATCACCATGGAATGTGTTCAGGCAGATACTGATTGTCCAAGAACAGGATGGGAGGTGCGATAGTCGTGGCACCCCCCCCCCCCCCCCGACCTTCATACATCATCCCATCCTTGGTTGATCCTTCTAGTCACACGGCTGAAGGTGTGACTTGTTGTCAGATCTTTAGGGGTTGAGATGTGTAAATGGCAGTAAATGTTGATGGGCGGATGGTGTTGAAGGCCCCTCACTCTTGTTCTGGGATGGTGGTTCCAGTGTGACATAGATGGCCACTTTCACATCTTCTGGAAACCATTTGTCCTCTCCTGTCCAAAATGTGACCTCATAATATCTACAAGGTCAGGAAAAACTGGACCATTGGAGTAACAGAGTCATCCCGAATGTAGCTGGAGTGTCTGAGAAACTCAGGAGAATATTAAACCAACATCTCATCCCTGTGTCCTTCAAACCGAGCAAAACACTGAGACAGAAGCCTGAACATCCAGAAGACCTGACACAAGTCTGGAAGACACGGGATGTCTTTGACGGGATTTTTGACAGCCTAGGCAAAACCTAATTTTGCTGCCCCCCTCTTGGCTCCACCCCTAACTCCACCCCTATGCCCTGCCCATGTATACCCCACCTTTTTAATGAAGCACCCATCAAATGCAGCCTCACCAGCGCCCATCAAATGCAGCCTCACCAGCGCCCATCAAATGCAGCCTCACCAGCGCCCATCAAATGCAGCCTCACCAGCGCCCATCAATGAATGTTTACTTGCTTCCATTCATTCGGGAGTCATGACACAGTCCTCCGCCAGCCGCTGCGCCTCTGACACTATGTCCGAACGGAGTGGTGGCTGCCTACTTATGCTGAGACTTAGTTGCTTTCTGCAGAGAGAAGAGAGTAGGAACACCAGTGGCCGTGCATCCCCCTAGGCAGCAGGGCGCCCTAGGCGGCTGCCTAGTTTGCCTAGTGGTGGCACCGGCCCTGCATCCATGAATAGAGGGTGGGGGTCAAAGGCATCCCATGTCTTCCACCTTTGTGTTGGGTCTTCTGGATCACCAAGCTTCTGTCTCAGTGTATTTCTGGGCTTGAAGAACACAGGGCTCAGATGTTTGCTAAAGATCCTTCTGAGTTCTCCCGACACTCCAGCTACATATAAGATGACTATATTACTCCATGTCTTCTGCTTCTCCCCTCTTTTTGATGGGCCCATGTTTCCATGTTTTTCTTGACCTTGTGGATGTTATGAAGTGCACATTTCTGGACAGAGAGGACAATCCCCCAACATAGGAGGGTGAATTCTAGAGGTCAAGACTCAGCAGTCTTCCTACACATTAGAGAAAAAGGATATACGGTACTTTTGAGGCCACTGAGATCTCAGTTTGTCAGAGAGGACAACTGGTTTACACGAGGCATGAAAAAGGCCATCTACATCAAACTGGAACCACCATCATTGAATTGGGGCAGGGGCCTTCTACACCATCTGTCACCAGATGTAATGCCATATTAACAATTTACACATTCAGCCATGTGATATGAAGGAATAACACCTATGCAGACATACTGACACCAAAGATGGGATGATGTACTGTAACTAGAACAAGGTGGCTCCACAATTCTCACACCTTCGTCCTGTTTTTGGACCATCAACATCTACACCTTCCATGGTGATTCCATCATAATGGGATCGTCGTTGGAATAAATAATGGGGCCATGACCAGGGTATAGATAGGGTAATGGAAAAAAGCTTGGAGAAGCTACAAAAGGTCTTCAACATTCCAGAACAAGTCCAGGTGGTGGTATGCACTGTATACATACTGAATATTCTTGTCTGTTTATATGACTCAGGGGGTCGTTACATCCATGGTAATGTGGTATACTTTTTCAGTTTAAACCGGTCTTCCTGGGCACGGCGGACCCTCGTAGTGAGATGGCGCAATACCGCAGGGTGGTGAACAGCCAGAAGTGTGTGCGGGCTGGAGGGAAGCACAACGACCTGGAGGATGTGGGCCGAGACGTCTACCATCACACCTTCTTCGAAATGCTGGGGAACTGGTCATTTGGTGATTACTTCAAGGTATGAAGATAAGTTGTGGGCACTTTGGAGGGTTGTCCTCCATGTATTAGCTATGGAGGGTTCACAGCTTTTCTGCAGCACCCAACCACCCCAGATTGAGGAAGGAGTCCCACCCACAGAGCTTCAGTCTTCTCACCAGACATTGCTGCAGAGCACTGACCACCCCAAATTGAGGAAGAAGACTCACCCACAGAGCTTGTCTCTAACCAGACATTGCTGTAGAGCACCGACCACACCAGATTGAGGAAGGAGACCCACCCACAGAGCTTGTCTCTAACCAGACATTCCTGTAGAGCACCGACCACCCCAGATTTAGCAAGGAGATCCACCCACAAAGATTCAGTCTCTCCCCAAACATTTCTGTAGAGCACTGACCACCCCAAATACAGGAAGGAGACCCACCCACAGAGCTTCAGTCTCTTGCCAGACATTTCTGTAGAGCACCAAACACCCCAGATTGAGGAAGGAGACCCACCCACAGGGCTTCAGTCTCTCACCAGACATTGACGAAGAAGACCCACCCACAGAGATTGTCTCTCACCAGACATTGCTGTAGAGCACCGACCACCCCAGATTTAGCAAGGAGATACACCCACAGAGATTCAGTCTCTCCCCAGACATTGCTGTAGAGCACTGACCACCCCAGATGCAGGAAGGAGACCCACCCACAAAGATTCCGTCTCTCACCAGACATTGCTGTAGAGCACCGACCACCCCAAATTACCCATCCACAAAGCTTCAGTCTCTCACCAGACATTTCTGTAGAGCACCAACCACCCCAGATTGAGGAAGGAGACCCACCCACCCACAGAGCTTCAGTCTCTCTTCAGTCTCTCACCAGACATTGGGCCACAGGTCTTCAGTCTCTCACCAGACATTGCTGTAGAGCAGCTACCACCCCAGATTCAGGAAGGAGACCCAACTACAAAGATTCCGTCTCTCACCAGACATTACTGTAGAGCACCGACCACCCCAAATTAAAGGAGGGAGAGCAATCCACAAAGCTTCAGTCTCTCACCAGACATTGCTGTAGAGCACCGACCACCCCAGATTTAGCAAGGATAGCCACCCACAGAGCTTCAGTCTCTCACCAGACATTGCTGTAGAGCACCGACCACCCCAGATTGAGGAAGGAGATCCAACCACAGAGATTTTCTCTCGCCAGACATTGCTATAGAGCAATAGGTAAATGGTCCCCACCAAAATTTCCCAGAGGGAGCAGCTAGTCCTCTATTTTTGTGATCAGGGGCCCCCATCTGGCCTCATTTTGTAGATTTGCCATCTTGTTGGGGTTTTCCTGCTGTAGTCCTTCAAGTTTCCTCTCCATTATCAAGCCCCTGCCTGGACTCATCTGGTCCGTTCCCTCTAACCCCTCCCAATAACAAGCTGATTCCACCCTCAGATCCGCCATTGCTGGGTGGTGGAATCTCCGGAGACTATAGAATAGGAGAGTCCCAGGAGACCATAAATGAGCCTCCTTACCATGTCTGAGTGTTTTATTGAGTCATATGACCTGATGTCTGGTTATATATCATCCTTTTGTGTGCCTGTATTCTCCATATCAGAGGACCGGTATTGTCCCATCACCCCTCTCTTCATCCTCAGGAGGAAGCGTGCCGCATGGCGTGGGAGCTGCTGACTCAGGAGTACCAGATCCCGGCTGATCGCCTCTATGTGACGTATTTTGGTGGAGATCCGGGGTTAGGCCTCCATGCTGACGAGGAGACCAGAGAGATCTGGCTCAGCCTGGGGTAAGTACAGAACATGCAGGCGCTCAATGTGCAGTACAGACCACATACAGGGACACTGTCTACACTGGGCCTTCCTGCAGTCAGGGACAAGGGCTGGAGCAGTGAGCTGTGAGATTAGGCACCCCTGGTATCCCTACATGTGTACAGAAGATGAGTTGTGGCCAGGGTGGGGCCAAGATTGACAGAATTATCACTTACCACTCCTTGATGGTGTATGTACAGTATATATTTGAGTGTACCTGGGACTGCATGGAGACACGTATCATGGAGGCACTCTGAGGTCATAGGATAACACAGAATGCTTGGGGTGCTCTGGAGTCACAGGGTCACTAGATGATGTAGGGTGCTCTGGGGTAATAGGGTGACACAGGATTACTCAGGGTGCTCTGGAGTCTTGGTTTCACTAGATGATGGACTGGCCATAGGGCACACCGGGCACGGGCCGCAGGGCCACATGTCCTGGTAGGGCCTTATGACGGGAGTCACTTTGGGTGGGGGGTTTGTACAACTCAGCTTACCTTGGAGCGCTCTGGAAACTCTGTGTCCAGCTCCCTATGTGTAAATCACCCTGTGTCCATTAGGGGCACAAGGTGACCGAGAACCCCACTATGATCTGTGCTAGTCGGACTCGCTGTACAACCACACTGGAATGTTATATAGATGTATATATTGTGTGTTGTCTCATGCTGTTGTGGACTCTGATCGTTGGGATCTTTGGGGTGTGGTTGTATTCCAATCTTCTATTGTGTCTGTCTGCTCTGGAAGAAAAGTATATTATGGGATATATGTCTATGTGGAGGGGTGGGGATTCCTCCAACAGCTCTCACTGCTGATAAGACTGTTTACTGGGGAGAAGTTTGAATACACCTGACCTGTGTGTCTATTGTTGGACAGTTTACCCCGCCCTGAATGCAAAGGAGGGGGGAGTGTCCCTGAGTTATATATCTGTTGTAACATGTGCTTGAATAAAAAAGAGTTTGATGTTTTTCACCGTACATTGAGTTACGGCTGGTGACTGGGTGGGCTAAAGAGTCTTGGATCATTTGGTATCGGACAGAGGAAGCATTTATGGCGGACATAGTCCTGTTGAGGACAAGAGTTCGTCACAGTGCCCAAGGCAGCTGGACTGCTCCTTGAGCCCGCGCCGCTCACCTGGCTACTCCGCGGCCGGCCGGCAGTTCAGTTCGGCTGTCAGGCCGAGGGTGGAATCTACAGGTCAGGTGACCTGTGACCAGGAGGAGGGAGGGGATCTGGAGGAGACACCAGACCAGAGAGAAAGTAAGTTCCCTGTGTGCCTGAATCCATCTCTCCATCTTCCTCCTGCAGCCTCTTAATGTCGCTTCTCTTCCTCTCCCTCCCGCATACATTCAGAGACTGCAGAAGGGAGATGGAGAGATTGATTCTTCTATATGCCGCCACCCCCAACGCTCCTCCTATCTAGCTTCTTTCTGCTCCCATCCCTGTGCTCTCCAGCCCCCCATGCTCTCCAACCCCCCCAGTACTCTCCGACCCACCCCTTTTGCTCTCCAGCCCCGACGCCCCCCCCTGTGTTCTCCGACCCCCCCCCTTTTGCTCTCCAGTCCCCCTTGTTCTCTTAGCCTCCCTCCATGCTCTCCAGTCACCCCTGTTCTCTTAGCCTCCCCCTGTGCTCTCCAGCCCCCCAGTGCTCACCAGCTCCACTCCCATGCTCATCGCCCATTCCTGTGCTCTTTGCCCCCCCCCCCATGCTCTTTCCCTGGCTCTCCTCATCCCCATTACGATGGAGAATGTGGAAGGGGCCAGTAAATATGTCATTGGCTGCTCAGCCTAATATGCCCAGTCCTATTTTTTTGTCCCAGTCCAGGCCTGATGTAGGGTTCTGGGGTAATAGGGTGATTCAGGATACTTGGGTGCTCTGGAGTCTCAGGGTCACTAGATGATGTAGGGACTGAGGTCATGTGCTTCGGGGTTCCGTTCCAGAAGATCTTTCTGACTGCCTGGTCCTGGTCCTCCTGACCAGCCCTCAGGGGCCCTCATGGCCTGGGGTGTTGATCCATCCATTTCCGAGTCTCAGGGCTGGCTAGCCGAGGCACAATAACTGGAAGGAGGATTCCAAGGGGGTCCGGCGCCGTCTCGGTTTTGGAGAGGCCCAGCAACTGAAAACGCGACCAGGGAAGGACTCTTCAGAAGAGGGCCACGCACAAGGCTGGTGCCTCGGCAAGAGCCTGGAAGCCAAGTTAGAAGGACACCAGGTGAATCCACACTTGTACGGTATCGCCGGACCGGCTGCAAGATACTGGTATAGTATGAGGGTTCTCTAAGCTCATTAATCCTTCAGTTACAACCAATTCTGTGGCAGAGACTTTGCTTTATTTGAATCACCTCTCAGCTGCTAAGTCTACTGAGAAGGAGATTTATCCGATAGCTGTACTGTCCAGTTGCGAATGGCTATTCCCTGGAGTTTATAGTGAGAGACATTCAGTTACATGCAGTTCCAAGAGTACCTGAACTTCCTACCTATACCCTCTATTCCTTCATTTAGAGACTGTGTTTTGTCTAACGTTTTGCAAATAAAAATCCCTAAAGTGGATCCAGTGTCAGTTTCTACAGTTCTTTGGGCCATCTACCTCGAGACACCCCTAGACGCATACGAGGTCAAGAAGGTAACGATAAGCCCAAATGAAACCAGCAGCTCCTTCGGGGGTCAGTGCTACATACAGGATACCCGGGGTGCTCTGGAGTCTCAGGGTCACTAGATGATGTAGGGTGCTCTGGGGTAATAGGGTGATACAGGTTACTCTGGGTGCTCTGGAGTCTCAGGGTCACTAGATGATGTAGGATGATACAGGTTACTCTGGGTGCTCTGGAGTCTCAGGGTCACTAGATGATGTACGGTGCTCTGGGGTAATAGGGTGATACAGGTTACTCGGGGTGCTCTGGAGTCTCAGGGTCACTAGATGATGTAGGGTGCTCTGGGTTAATAGGGTGATATGGAATACTCAGGGTGTTCTGAAGCCTGGGGGTCACTAGATGATGTAGGGTGCTCTGGGGTAATGGGGTAATACAGGATACTCGGGGTGCTCTGGAGTCTCGGGTCACTAGATGATGTAGGGTGCTCTGGGGTAATGGGGTGATATTGAATACTTGGGGTTCTCTGAAGTCTGGGGGGTCACTAGATGATGTAGGGTGCTCTGGGGTAATGGGGTGATACAGGATACTCGGGGTGCTCTGGAGTCTCAGGGTCACTAGATGATGTAGGGTGCTCTGGGGTAATAGGGTGATACAGGATACTCGGTGTGCTCTGAAGCCTGGGGGTCACTAGATGATGTAGGGTGCTCTGGGGTAATGGGGTGATACAGGTTACTCTGGGTGCTCTGGAGTCTCAGGGTCACTAGATGATGTAGGGTGCTCTGGGGTAATAGGGTGATACAGGTTACTCTGGGTGCTCTGGAGTCTCAGGGTCACTAGATGATGTAGGGTGCTTTGGGGTAATAGGGTGATACAAGTTACTCTGGGTGCTCTGGAGTCTCAGGGTCACTAGATGATGTAGGGTGCTCTGGGGTAATGGGGTGATACAGGATACTCAGGGTGCTCTGGAGTCTCAGGGTCACTAGATGATGTAGGGTGCTCTGGGGTAATAGGGTGATACAGGTTACTTGGGGTGCTCTGGAGTCTCAGGGTCACTAGATGATGTAGGGTGCTCTGGGGTAATAGGGTGATACAGGTTACTCGGGGTGCTCTGGAGTCTCAGGGTCACTAGATGATGTAGGGTGCTTTGTGGTAATAGGGTGATACAGGATACTCGGGGTGCTCTGGAGTCTCAGGGTCACTAGATGATGTAGGGTGCTCTGGGGTAATGGGGTGATACAGAATACTCGGGGTGCTCTGCAGTCTGGGGGGTCACTAGATGATGTAGGGTGCTCTGGGGTAATGGGGTAATACAGGATACTCGGGGTGCTCTGCAGTCTCGGGTCACTAGATGATGTAGGGTGCTCTGGGGTAATGGGGTGATACAGGATACTCGGGGTGCTCTGAAGTCTGGGGGTCACTAGATGTAGGGTGCTCTGGGGTAATGGGGTTATTCAGGATACTCGGGGTGCTCTGCAGTCTCGGGTCACTAGATGATGTAGGGTGCTCTGGGGTAATGGGGTTATTCAGGATACTCGGGGTGCTCTGCAGTCTCGGGTCACTAGATGATGTAGGGTGCTCTGGGGTAATGGGGTTATTCAGGATACTCGGGGGGGCTCTGGAGTAACAGGGGTAACACTGGATGCTCTGGGGTCACATTGGATGACACGGGGTGCTCTGGGGTTATGGGGTGACACAATAGTTACTGGAGCACAGAGGGGTTCAGATTAAGCGTAGAGATGTGATAATTGCACTCCAAGCCATGCGCTGCAATTTAAAGTCGCCAGCAGTTGGGAGAACTTCGTCCTGATTGGCTGCAATCCTGGCGCTGTGGGTGGAGCACAGACAAGATAAGAGGATAGGTTTACTCTGTACATACGTGTGTGTGTTCTTACAACCCTTTATCTGTTCTCCTGTCACCCTCAGTATTCCGCCATCACGCCTGCTGTCGTTCGGTCTGAAGGATAACTTCTGGGAAATGGGGGAGACGGGCCCCTGTGGCCCCTGTACGGAGATTCACTACGATCACGTGGGTGGCCGGAACACCTCGGCTCTGGTGAACCAGGACAGTCCGGACGTTGTGGAGATCTGGAATCTGGTCTTCATGCAGTATAACAGGTCAGTAGTGACAGCCTGATGTCTGTGCAGGAGGTCAGCACTGGGTGACCAGAGACTGAAATTACTGGGGATGTCACCGATAACTAGATAGCCCATAGTAAGGGGTCACCTCACCATGACAACCACTATATGGCCCAAAGTATGTGGTCCCCTGACCATCATACCCATTATGTAGCTCAAAGTATGGGGTCACCTGACCATCATACCTATTATATGGCTCAGAGTATTTGGTCAGCTGACCAACCTGCCGACTATATTGTGCTCTTCCAACCTTGTGGTGACAGTTTGGTGTACAAAGCCAGCTCCATAAAGACATGGTGTTACCAGTTTGGTATGGAGGAACTCGAGTGTCCTGCACAGAACCCTGACCTCATCCTTACTGGTCATCTTTGGGGTGAATTGGAACATCAATTGTAAGCCAGGTATTTTTTTGGTGCCCAACCTGAGGCCCAACAGGTCTTCTCATCCAACATAAAACGCAAACATTGGCAGAAATTCCCACAGATGCCCCCCAAAATCTTGTGGAAAGTCTTCCCAAATGAGTGGAGGATGTTATAGCCACAAAGAGGGCAACTCCAAATTAATGGTCAGGGGGTTCAACTCCATATTAATGGCCATGATGTGAGGGGTCAACTCCATATTAATGGCCATGAGGGGAGGGGTCGACTCCATATTAATGGCCATGAGGGGAGGGGTCAATGCCATATTAATGGTCAGGGGGTTCAACTCCATAATAATGGCCATGAGGGTGAGGGGTCAACTCCATAATAATGGCCATGAGGGTGAGGGGTCAACTCCATAATAATTGCCATGAGGGTGAGGGGGCAACTCCATAATAATTGCCATGAGGGTGAGGGGGCAACTCCATATTGATAGCCATGAGGGGAGGGGGCAACTCCATTTTAATGGCCATGAGGGTGAGGGGTCAACTTAATATTGATAGCCATGATTCTGGATTGGGATGTCCAACCAGCTGATATAGGTGTGATGGTCAGAGGTCCACAAAACTTTCGGCTATATAGAGTATCTGTTAGTGTTGGGTGAATCAATAAAGATTTCACCAGCAAAAAAGGGCGGGAGCCACCCAGATTCCTCCACCTTCACACATTCCAGCCCTCATAGGGAAGAACATTGGGACACAGTGTATAAAATATGGAGGATGAGGAGCTCCTAGAGAACATTCCTGATGTAGGAGGACATTGTTCCGGGTCTGATGTTGGTATCGGTGGGTGTGGTCACTGACTCTTTCTTTTTCTCGGTCAGAGAGGCGGACCGGAGTCTGAGACGGTTGCCCCAACACCATGTGGACACGGGGATGGGTCTGGAGAGGTTAGTGACCATCCTTCAAGGGAAACGTTCCAACTATGCCACCGACCTGTTCACCCCCATTCTGGAGGAGATCGAGAGGGTGAGCATTGTGTGTGGGGGTGTCCCCGATGACTATACCACTAGTGATGGTGTCACCATTGTTTGTGTGTTCCGGGTGAATATATCGATTGATAAAGGTGGGTTATTTTCACTTCCCCTCACCTACATTTTTTTAAGGGGTATTTTTTCACATACAGGGATCCGTATCTACTGGAGAGAGACAGTACAGGAGATACAGGAGTGTACCTAAGGCTGCATGGAGACATCGGGGTGCAGTGGAGTTATAGGATGACACAGGATGATCTGGGGTCACTCTTTGGGGTAGGATGCTCTGGGGTTTGGGGTGACACAGATGCTGTGTGGGGGGGGGGGGGGGGTCACTGGTGACACAGAATGCTGGGTGATGTATAAAGCTTTGGGGTCATCGGTGACACAGGAGTCACTGGAGATGATGGGGTCCTGTACTGTGCAAGACTTACCTGCACCCTCTGTTTCAGACACCTGTGTACACCCTTCTAGTTCTAGTGTCCCTCCATGTCTCGTGACTCCTCCATGCAATCAAGTAGTACCCCTCCAGACTCCTATGTCCCCCCCCAGGACCTAGTCCCCCAGAACCCTGCCTCTCAGTACCCAGCCCCCTAGAACCCATCCCCCCAGTACCCTACTTCTCAATACCCAACCCCCCCTCAGTACTCGGTCTCCCAGTAGCCAGCACCTCAGTACCCAACGCCAACCCCTCAGTACCCTACATCTCAGTACCCAACCCCTCAGTACCCAGCCCCCCAGTATCCTACATCTCAGTACCCAACCCCTCAGTAATTCAACCCCTCAGTACCCAGCCCCCCAGTATCCTACATCTCAGTACCCAACCCCTCAGTACCGGGCCCCCCAGTATACTACATCTCAGTACCCAACCCCTCAGTAACCCAACCCCTCAGTACCCAGCCCCCCAGTATTTTACTTCTTAGTGCCCAGCCCTTTAATATCAAACCCCTCAGTACCCAGCCCCTCAATATCCAACCCCTCAGTACCCAGCCCCTCAATATCCAACCCCTCAGTACCCCTCAGTACCCAGCCCTCAATATCCAACCCCTCAGTACCCAGCCCCTCAGTACCCAGCCCTTCAATATCCAACCCCTCAGTACCCAGCCCCTCAGTACCCAGCCCCTCAGTACCCAGCCCCTCAGTACCCAGCCCCTCAGTACCCAGCCCCTCATTATCCAGCCCCTCATTATCCAGCCCCTCAGTACCCAGCCCCTCAGTACCCAGCCCCTCAGTACCCAGCCCCTCAATATCCAACCCCTCAGTACCCAGCCCCTCAATATCCAACCCCTCAGTATCCAGCCCCCCAGTACCCTACTTTTCAGTACCCAGCCCCAGGGCATCCTGTGTCACCCAGTGACCTCACAGCACCCTGTGGCTTCCAATGACCCCAGAACATCTTGTACCTTCCTGTGACTCCAATGTGCCCTGAGTGCTTCTGTGACCCCGGTGTCTCCATGCAGCGTTGGGTTTGCCCCTGTATCTCCCATACCGTCTCTGTCAGTGGATTGGAATCCTGGACGTGACATTTGCATTCAGTACTATGAGATGACGGGGGTTTGGTGGTATTTTTCCCATGCTGTACACACCGTTTAGACTACGTGGCATGTTGACCAATATCAGGAGCCTGGCGGACAAGATGGCTGAACTAGAGATACTGTTGTATGAGGAGGATTTCGATTTTGTGGGAATTTCGTATGAGGAGGATTTCGATTTTGTGGGAATTTCAGAGACCTGGTTCAACAGCTCTCATTGCACTCAGATTTTTGCCACCCAAATGCATTATTTTACATTTTTCTACATTGAACCTCATTTGCCATGTAGTTGCCACCCCATTAATTTGTTCAGATCTTCTTACAAGGTTTCCACATCCTGCGGAGAAGTTATTGCCCTGCTTAGCTTAGTATGGTCCACAAATACAGAGATTGAACTGTTTCCCCCATCCCCATCCTCCAGGTCATTTATGAACAAATTAAAAATGATTGGTCCCAGCACAGAACCCTGGGGGACCCCACTACCCACCCCGAGCATTCCGAGTACTCCCCATTTATCCCCACCCTCTGAACTCACCCTTGTAGCCAGTTTTCAATCCATGTACTCACCCTATGGTCCATGCCAACGCACCTTATATTGTACAGTAAACGTTTATGGGGAACTGTGTCAAATGCTTTTGCAAAATCCAGATATACCACGTCTACGGGCCTTCCTTTATCTAGATACACCACGTCTACGGGCCTTCCTTTCTAGATACACCACGTCTACCGGCCTTCCTTTATCTAGATACACCACGTCTACGGGCCTTCCTTTATGTAGATACACCACGTCTACGGGCCTTCCTTCATGTAGATACACCACATTCCTTTATCTAGATACACCACGTCTACGGCCTTCTACGGGCCTTCCTTTATCTAGATACACCACGTCTACGGGCCTTCCTTTATCTACCACGTCTACGGCCTTCCTTTATCTAGATACACCACGTCTACGGGCCTTCCTTTATATAGAGATACACCACGTCTACGTCTACGGGCCTTCCTTTATCCAGATACACCACGTCTACGGGCCTTCCTTTATCTAGATACACCACGTCTACGGGCCTTCCTTTATCTAGATACACACACGTCTACGGGCCTTCCTTTATCCAGATACACCACGTCTACGGGCCTTCCTTTATCTAGATACACCACGTCTACTAGATACACCACGTCTACGGGCCTTCCTTCCTTTATCTAGATACACCACGTCTACGGGCCTTCCTTTATCTATATACACCACGTCTACGGGCCTTCCTTTATCCTTTAGATACACCACGTCTACGTCTACGGGCCTTCCTTTATCTAGATACACCACGTCTACGGGCCTTCCTTTATCTAGATACACCACGTCTACGGGCCTTCCTTTATCTAGATACACCACGTCTACGGGCCTTCCTTTTATCTAGATACACCACGTCTACGGGCCTTCCTTTATCTAGATACACCACGTCTACGGGCCTTCCTTTATCTAGATACACCACGTCTACGGGCCTTCCTTTATCTAGATACACCACGTCTACGGGCCTTCCTTTATCTAGATACACCACGTCTACGGGCCTTCCTTTATCTAGATACACCACGTCTACGGGCCTTCCTTTATCTAGATACACCACGTCTACGGGCCTTCCTTTATCTAGATACACCACGTCTACGGGCCTTCCTTTATCTAGATGGCAACTCACCTCCTCATAGAAGGTTAGTAGATTGGTTTGGCAAGAACGATTCTTCATGAATCCATGCTGATTACTGCTAATGATACCGTTCTCATTACTAAAATCTTGTATATAGTCCCTTATCATCCCCTCCAAGAGTTTACATACTATTGATGTTAGGCTAACTGGTCTGTAATTCACAGGGATGTATTTTGGGCCCTTTTTAAATATTGGTGCTACATTGGCTTTTCTCCAATCAGCTGGTCCCATTTCAGTCAGTAGACTGTCAGTAAAAATTAGGAACAATGGTCTGGCAATTACTTGACTGAGTTCCCTAAGTACCCTCGATGCAAGCCATCTGGTCCCGGTGATTTATTAATGTTAAGTTTCCCAAGTCTCATTTTAATTCTGTTCTCTGTTAACCATGGAGGTGCTTCCTGTGATGTGTCATGAGCAGTGATGTAAGTAACTCAGGTAAACAGCGTTACTTAACGCCGCTACTTTAGAGGGTAGCGAGTAATCTAACTGAAGTCCTCATGGTAACGCCGTTCCCATTACTTGGGCGGCGTTACTGCGATTACATCTACCGACCGGGAGGCCCGCCGTGGCCGCGCTGCCTGCCCGTTCTGAGAAGAGGCTGAGACTCGGAGAGACTGTCTGGACCGCCCCGTCCCGCCCCGCCTATCCAGAGAGTGAGAATGTAGAGAGGTGGGGCGGACACTGAAAAATAAAGTCAGCTGACCAGCTGACACCAATCGAGTGATGTGGAATTCCCTTCCACAGGCGGTGGTCTCAGTGGGGGGCATCGATAGTTTCAAGAAACTATTAGATAATCTCCTGAACGACCACAACATACAGGGATATACAATGTAATACTGACATATAATCACACACATAGGTTGGACTTGTGTCTTTTTTCAACCTCACCTACTATGTAACTATGTAACATCCAGTGACTCCATCAATGACAGGGAAAATAATTTTATGATACAAATGTTCTATTCTTTATGACCTGATTTATTCTTTATAAATGTCAGACATGTGATGTAGTGAAGGATGTGGGTGACATTGATGTCTGTGTGATTCCTGGGCAGGGCTCGCAGGCTCCTCCCTATGGGGGGCGGCTGGGCAGAGAGGACACCAATCACGTGGACATGGCTTACCGGGTGGTGGCGGATCACATCAGGACCCTCTCTGTGTGCATCGCTGACGGGGTGTACCCGGGCATGGCCGGAGCAGAGTGAGTACCCCAAATTATCAATACTTTGTATCTCTGGGATCGGGATATACAGTATCTGACAAAAGTAAGTACACCCCTCAGTCACATTTGTGTAAATCTTTTCATGTGACAACACTGAAGAAATGACACTTGTCTACAATGTAACGTAGTGAGTGTACAGCTTGTATAACAGTGTAAATTTGCTGTCCCCTCAAAATAACTCAACACACAGTCATTAATGTCTAAACCGCTGGCAACAAAAGTCAGTACACCCCTAAGTGAAAATGTCCAAATTGGGCCCAATTAGCCATTTTCCCTCCCCGGTGTCATGTGACTCGTTAGTGTTACAAGGTCTCAGGTGTGAATGGGGAGCAGGTGTGTTTTAAATTTGGTGTTATCGCTCTCACTCTCTCATACTGGTCACTGGAAGTTCAACATGGCACCTCATGGCAAAGAACTCTCTGGGGATCTGAAAAAAATATTTGTTGCTCTACATAAAGATGACCGAGGCTATAAGAAGATTACTGAGTGTATATACTCAAGCGCTAATTATGAATTTAAAATCAGAGATGCAACCGATATTTAAGATAACCAAATGATATAGCTGCAACCCATATAATAGTGTTCCCACACGTAAAATAAGTTAAAAACAAGTACACAATTTGTGCAATAGGTGCGCTTAAATCAACCTTAAAAACTCAGTAGATTGTTTAAAATATTTAGGAGACCTCTGTGCAAAACGTGCATAATAAGTAATATATAAATACGTGCTGAAATAAATGAAACAGTGTAAAATGTATTAAAAACTTCCTTCAAGGGGTGAGTGGGTGTAAATGTGTGCAGTGCGCATAAACCACTTACAATATGTGGTTTGATAATCCGTGCAAACCAAAGCTTAATAAAATTAGGAACAGATATATAGAATCCAAAATGTTTGAACTTTCTATAATGTGCCAGTAAATAGTGTAAACCAGTTGGTTACTTAAGTTCAGAGTGTTATACTTAATTAATTGAATAATTTAAAAGCCACAAGTGTATCAATAAAAGCCAGGATGTTTAATGCCGCTAATTGGAAGCCACAAATGAATCCGTGAAAACCATGATATATTTGCTGCCAATTAGAATTACTGCGGCCGCAATATGGAACTCCTCATTAATTGGAACTGCTCATTAATTGAATAGTTGGAACTGCTCATTAATTGAATAGTTAATCAAATGATCCAGCAATTAAACAAAATAGACCATTAGTGTGTTATTCCTTCTTGCTAGGAATAAAAAAAGCACCGCCAATATGTGTGAAACAGGTGCCGCCACTAATGTGTATAGAATGAATGAAAGAAATAAGTGTCACTTTCCTTATCTTGTGCAGACACTTCTGGATGCTCTCTTCCTCTCCTTCTTCGTTTCTTTCTTTTCCCGGTATATTCACATGAGGATACAAAAGGATACAAGACACATTGCGCAGCACTGCTACAATAGGTGTGTAAAGAAATGTAGCAGATGCCGATCTACTCACACAGCACCCGGTGGATTAAGCGCGGTAGCCGAAAAATGTGTCAGGCACTGTGTATGGGCTTTCTGCCCTGCTCGTCCTCGTAGTCTCGGTGACGCCACTAGGCTCCTCCTCCCGACGCGTTGCGTCACGAACACGTGACTTTATCAAGGGATTGTGAGCCCTGTGACAGCAGAGACAATTTATAGGGCAACAATCAGCGTACGGGTTGCCATAGCAACATTCAAATGCTCATCATCCCATTCAGCACACCGCTGCGCCCGGGTGCTGTGGAGAGCGTGCATTTAACTTATTGACTGCCAAGGATCAAGGGACGAACACTCTAACTTTATGTGTATATAAGATTGTATAAGAAGATTGCCAAGACCCTGAAACTGAGCTGCAGCACGGTGGCCAAGACCATACAGCGGTATAACAGGACAGGTTCCCCTCAGAACAGGCCTCGCCATGGTCCACCAAAGAAGTTGAGGTCACATGCTCAGCATCATATCCAGAGGTTGTCTTTGGGAAATAGACGTATGAGTGCTGCCAGCATTGCTGCAGAGGTTGTAGGGGTGGGGGGTCAGCCTGTCAGTGCTCTGACCATACGCCGCACGCTGCATCAAATTGGTCTGCATGGCTGTCATCCCAGAAGGAAGCCTCTTCTAAAGATGATGCACAAGAAAGTCCACAAACAGTGTGCTGAAGACAAGCAGACTAAGGACATGGATTACTGGAACCATGTCCTGTGGTCTGATGAGACCAAGATAAAGGTATTTGGTGTCAGATGGTGACAAGCGTGTGTGGGGGCAACCAGGTGAGGAGGACAAAGACAAGTGTGTCTTGTCTACAGTCAAGCATAGTGGTGGGAGTGTCATGGTCTGGGGCTGCATGAGTGCTGGCGGCACTGGGGGGCTACAGATCATTGAGGGAACCATGAATGCCAACATGTACTGTGACATACTGAAGCAGAGCATGATCCCCTCCCTTCAGAGACTGGACCGCAGGGCAGTATTCCAACATGATAACCACCCCAAACACACCTCCAAGACCACCACTGCCTTGCTAAAGAAGCTGAGGGTAAAGGTGATGGACTGGCCAAGCATGTCTCCAGACCTAAACCCTATTGATCATCTGTAGGACATCCTCAAACAGAAGGTGGAGGAGCGCAAGGTCTCCAACATCCCCCAGCTCCGTGATGTAATCATGGAGGAGTGGAAGAGGACTCCACTCTGGTGACCTCCATGCCCAAGAGGGTTAAGGCAGTGCTGGAAAATAATGGTGGCCACACAAAATATTGACACTTTGGGCCCAATTTGGAGATTTTCACTTAGGGGTGTACTGACTTTTGTTGCCAGCGGTTTAGACATTAATGGCTGTGTGTTGAGTTATTTTGAGGGGACAGCAAATTTACACTGTTATACAAGCTGTACACTCACTACTTTACATTGTAGACAAGTGTCATTTCTTCAGTGTTGTCACATGAAAAGATAGAAGAAAAGATTTACACAAATGTCACGGAGGGGTGTACTTTATTTTTTGAGATACTGTAGTAATGTATACATTTATTTATTACATTGATTTGTTTGTATCTCTGTGATTGGATCAGGATATGATAATGGATGCATTGGTAACACAATTTGGCGAATTCGATCCTGTGATGAGAAGTAATGTCTGTGATGTAATGATCATGTGATACAGAGCCTTGAAAAAGTATTCATACCCCTTGACATTCCCCACATTTTGTTATAACCAAAAATATAAATGTATTTTATTGGGATTTTCTGTGATAGACCAACACAAAGTGTCACATAATTGTGAAGTGGAAGGAAAATGATAAATGATACAAATAATTATGTGAAAAGTGTGGGGGGGGGTCATTTGTATGGCGCCCCCTGGAGTCAATACTTTGTAGAACCCCCTTTCTCTACAAGTCTTTTTGGGGGTGTCTCTACCAGCTTTGCCCATCTAGAGAGGACATTTCTGCCCATTCTTCTTCTTTGCAAAATATCTCAAGCTCTGTCAGATTGGATGGAGAGCGTCTGTGAACAGCAATTTTCAAGTCTTGCCACAGATTCTCAATGTGATTTAGGTCTGGACTGTGACTGGGCCATTCTAACACATGAATATGCTTTGATCTAAATCATCCCATTGTAGCTCTGGCTGTATGTTTCGGGTCGTTGTCCTGCTGGAAGGTGACCCTCCGGCCCCCGGTCTCAAGTCTTTTGCAGACTCTAACAGGTTTTCTTCTAAGATTGTCCTGTATTTGTCTCCATCCATCTTCCCATCAACTCTGACCAGCTTCCCTGTCCCTGCTGAAGAAAAGCATCCCCACCACATGATGCTGCCACCACCATGTTTCACAGTGGGGATGGTGTGTTCAGGGGGATGGGCAGTGTTAGTTTCCCCCACACATAGCGTTTTGCTTTTAGGCCAAAAAGTAGAATTTTGGTCTCATCTGACCAGATCACCTTCTTCCACATGTTTGCTGTGCCCCCCACATGGCTTCTCACAAACTACAAACAGGACTTCTTATGACTTTCTCCAATGTCTTTCTTCTTGTCACTCTTCCATAAAGGGCAGATTTGTGGAGAACACGACTAATAGTTGTCCTGTGGACAGATTCTCCCCCCTGAGCTGTGGATCTCTGCAGCTCCTCCAGAGTTACCATGGACCTCTTGGCTCTTCTCTGATGAATGCTCTCCTTGCCCGGCCCGGTCAGTTTAGGTGGACGGCCATGTCTTGGTAGGTTTGCAGTTGTGCCATACTCTTTCCATTTTCCGATGATGGATTGAACAGAGCTCCGTGAGATGTTCAAAGCTTGGGAGATTTTTTTTATAACCTAACCAGTGGCGGTTGGTGGAAATATATTTTGGGAGGGGCGGCAAAAACAGTATGCCATCACCGGCGGCTTCCCATTTTCCTTGTCTGCATGGTGGCGGCTTCCGTTTCCTCCCTCCTCCTTGGCGGCCAATCGGGAGTCTTCTCTTTTCAGCCAATTGGAAAACGGGTCTCACACCCGCTTCTGATTGGCAGCATTGAGGATCAGTGTTTCAACAGTAAATAAACATTCGCTGTTGTAACACACCTGGGTGGGATTTTAGCTCATCCTCTGCGTCCTGAGCCCACCTGATTTTGAAGCCTATTAGAGCATCTGGCTCTAATCAGGTTAATTAATGCGCGTGGTGCCCTGAAAGTGGTCAGACGCATGAATAGGGGGTGGCCATGGATAGATTCATGCTGTGCATGAATTTACCTATTACCATATAGGGTGGTGGCTGGAGAGAGGGGGAGGCGCCCGGGTGCCCCTAATGTGTGTTGCGCCACTGAACCTAACCCTGCTTTAAAATTCTCCACAACTTCATCCCTGACCAGTCTGGTGTGTTCCTTGGCCTTCATGATGCTGTTTGTTCACCAAGGTTCTCTAACAAACCTCTGAGGGCTTCACAGAACAGCTGTATTTATACTGAGATTAAATGACACACAGGTGGACTCTATTTACTAATTTACTAAAAACCAACGGCCACTACTCCGTACTCGTACTCTTAGACCTGTCTGCTGCCTTTGACACAGTTGACCACCTGCTCCTCCTCAGCAAACTACACTCCCTTGGCCTCCGTGATTCTGCTTTATCCTGGTTCTCCTCCTACCTATCTCAGCGCACTTTCAGTGTTACTTGCAACTCCATCTCCTCCGCTCCCCTTCCTCTCTCTGTTGGGGTACCCCAAGGTTCCGTCCTATTCTCGCTGTATACTTCTTCCCTGGGCCAGTTGATAACCTCCCATGGTTTCCTATACCACCTCTACGCCAACGACACCCAGATCTATCTCTCCACTCCTCAACTCTCCACTCCTCAACTCACCCCCTCCATCTCCTCACGGATCTCAAACTTACTGAATGACATCTCGGTATGGATGTCACACCACTTCCTCAAACTCAATCTTTCTAAAACTGAGCTTGTTATATTTCCTCCTCCCCTCCCCCCTGTGACTTTACCATTAATATCAACAACACAACCATTGGTCCCTCCACACATGCCAGGGTCCTGGGTGTAATCCTTGACTCTGACCTCTCCTTCAGCCCCCATATCCAATCACTGGCTAAATCCTGCCACCTTCACCTCCCCAACATCTCCAGAATTCCACCCTTCCTGACTAATGACAACACAAAGCAACTTATTCACTCCTTGATTATTTCCCGACTACTGCAACTCTCTCCTTAATGGCCGACCCTTACACAGGCTCCTCCCCCCTTCAATCTATTATGAATGCTGCTGCTAGACTAATACACCTCACTAATCGATCCGTGACTGCCGCCCCTCTCTGCCAATCCCTTCACTGGCTTCCCCTACCCCACCGTATAAAATTCAAAATGCTAACCATAACATACAAGGCCATCCACAACATCGCCCCTATCTACATCACCAACCTCATCTGCAGATATCGCCCAAATCGTCCCCTCCACTCCTCCCAGGACCTCCTGCTTTCTAGCTCCCTTGTTACCTCCTCCCATGCTCGCCTTCAAGACTTCTCCAGAGCCTCTCCCATCCTTTGGAACTCCATGCCCCATTATGTCCAATCAGCCCCTACCCTGTCCACCTTTAAGAGATCCCTGAAAACTCATTTATTCAGGGAAGCCTATCCCACGCCCACCTAAAAACTGTCCCCCGAGCCACCCCCATCAAATCATTCCCTGCATCTATTACCTTTTGTACCACCACCCCCTCCCTTTAGAATGTAAGCTCTATGAGCCGGGCCCTCCTGTACCTTTTGTATTGTACTGTAATTGTGTTGTCCCCCCTATACATTGTAAAGTGCTGCGTAAACTGTTGGTGCTATATAAATCGTGTATAATAATAATAATTAGGTGACTTCGGAAGGCGATTGGTTCCACTAGATTTTAGTTAGGGGTATCAGAGTAAAGGGGGCGCCATACAAATGCCCCCCTCCCCACACACTTTTCACATATTTATTTGTATCATTTATCATTTTCCTTCCACTTCACAATTATGTGCCACTTTGTGTTGGTCTATCACATAACATCCCAATAAAATATATCTACGTTTTTGGTTGTAACATGAGAAAATGTTGGGAAATGTCAAGGGGTATGAATACTTTTTCCAAGCACTGTATAACGATCCTGTGATGTAACGACCTTGTGATGTAACGACCTTGTGATGTAACGACCTTGTGATGTAACGACCTTGTGATGTAACGACCCTGTGATGTAACGACCCTGTGATGTAACGACCTTGTGATGTAACGACCTTGTGATGTAACGACCTTGTGATGTAACGACCTTGTGATGTAACGATCCGGTGATGTAATTATCCTGTGGTGAGAGTAAAATGACATTCCGTCTCCCCGTCCAGGCTCGTACTGCGTCACATCCTGCGCAGAGCCGTCCGCTTCTCTTCTGAGATCCTCCGAGCCCCGCCCGGCTTTCTGTCCACCTTGGTGCCCAGCGTGGTGGAGATCCTGGTGAGTGTGGTGTCATCCAATACTCATATATGGGATTCCTTACTACATTATAGGGTGGAGACTCAGATCCTTGCACAGATGGAAAGGGCTGCAAGGGCTGGGACGGTGATAATAATGGGGGATGGTAACTACCCGGAAAGTGACTGGAGTAATGGCACTGCTGGGACAGTTAAACCTATCACAAGACAATTTTATGGTCCAGTTTGTTGAGGCCCCGACTAGCAATGATGCTCTGCTGGACCTGCTGATCTCAAACCATGCAGAGCGTATTACTAATCAGATAAAGGAACGTCTGGGTAGCAGTGACCATAACATGATTTCATTTGATATTAGCTGTAAGCAACAAACACATATGGGAAAGATAAAAACACTTTAAGAGAGCAAATTTTTCAAGGATGAGGGCTGCTCTCCAGGACTTAGACTGGGAGGGAATATTGGCAACAATGGGCACAGAACAGAAATGGGAATTCTTCAAAAAGACTGTTTGTGAACTCACTGCAAAGTATATTCCCATGGGCAAGAAGTTTAAAAGGCTAAAAATAAAACCTATGTGGCTCACTGACAAAGTTAAAAAAGCTATAAACAATAAGAAAAAAGCTTTTAAAAAAATATACAAATGAAGGAACACTATCATCGTTTAAATGCTACAAAGAATATAAAAGAAAATGCAAAAAGGAAATCAAGGACGCAAAAATTCAAAACGAACGACAGATTGCAAAAGATAGTAGGACAAACCCCAAAAAATTCTTCAAATATATTAATAATAAAAAGGTCAATTCTGAGCATGTGGGCCCTTTACAAAATAATCTAGAGTGGGTGACTGGGGACAAAGAGAAGGCAAATTTAAATACTTTCTTCAGCTGTGTGTATACAAAAGAGCATGGGGGAGCTCATGTCCATAATGGGGGTGGTAGTGTCACAGCCCCGAATGATCCACGATGGCTCAAAAGTGATATGGTCCAGAAATATTTGGACAGAATAAAGGTGGATAAAGCACCTGGACCTGATGGCATCCCCCCACGGATCCTAAAAGAATTGAGCTCTGTAATTTCAAAGCCATTGTATCTAATTTTTAGGGACTCATTAATGACTGGAATAGTACCACTGGATTGGCGCAGGGCCAATGTGGTGCCTATATTTAAAAAGGGAACAAAGTCTTTACCATGTAACTATAGACCTGTTAGTTTAACTTCTATAGTTGGGAAGATACTGGAGAGATTAATAAAAGACCACATAGACGAGTTCTTGCTGGAAAAAAATATTCTAAGCAACAGACAGCATGGATTCATGAAAGACAGAAGTTGTCAGACAAACCTGATTTCTTTTTATGAGGAGGTAAGTAAAACCTTGGACAGAGGGGTGGCTGTGGACGTGGTATACTTGGACAGAGGGGTGGCTGTGGATGTGGGGTACCCCAAGGTTCAGTGTTATTAGTGGGGTACCCCAAGGTTCAGTGTTATTAGTGGGGTACCCCAAGGTTCAGTGTTATTAGTGGGGTACCCCAAGGTTCAGTGTTATTAGTGGGGTACCCCAAGGTTCAGTGTTATTAGTGGGGTACCCCAAGGTTCAGTGTTATTAGTGGGGTACCCCAAGGTTCAGTATTGGGACCCTTACTTTGTAATATATATATATATATACAAATGGGGAGTCTGGGATTTCAGTCTTTGCAGATGACACCAAGCTATGCAGTGGAATAACGTCATTAAAGGAGGTCTCCAATTTACAAGCCAACCTCAATGCTCTGTCTGATTGGGCAACTATGTGGCAGATGAGGTTTAATGTTGATAAACAAATAAAGTTCTGCACTTGGAGGATAAGAATATGCATCATACATACTAGGGGGGAGTACAACTGGGGGGATCCATAGTGGAGAAGGATCTGGGGGTTTTGGTAGATCATAAGCTCAATAATAGCATGCAAGAAGAGACGATAAAAGGGGGATATGATCACCATGTATAAATATATAAGGGGGATATGATCACCTTGTATAAATACATAAGGGGGATATGATCACCTTGTATAAATATATAAGGGGGATATGATCACCATGTATAAATACATAAGGGGGATATGATCTTCATGTATAAATACATAAGGGGGGGGGGGTATGATCACCATGTATAAATACATAAGGGGGATATGAGCTCCATGTATAAATACATAAGGGGGATATGATCACCATGTGTATATATATGCATAAGGGGGATATGATCACCATGTATAAATATATAAAGGGGGGATATGATCTCCATGTATAAATATATAAGGGGTCCATATAGTGAACTTGGTGTTGAGTTATTCACTTTAAGGTCATCACAGAGGACAAGGGGGCGCTCTTTACATCTGGAGGAAAAAAGATTTCATCTCCAAATACGGAAAGGTTTCTTCACAGTAAGAGCTGTGAAAATATGCAATAGACTCCCTCCAGAGGTGGATCTGGCCGGCTCAGTAGATTTCTATAAGAAAGGCCTGGATTATCTCTTAAATGTACATAATATAACTGGGTACTGTTAGAATCGAATATTCATCAATTAACAAATGAAGGAATGGATGAGATCTTTTCAGAATAATTGAGTTGAATATATATATATATATATAATATAATATATATATATATATATATATATATATATATATATAAAATCTCTTCTATGTATGGAAAAAGTGAAATTATATAAGATTTTCATACTTGTAAAAGTATATGCTGTTAT
This sequence comes from Lithobates sylvaticus, assembly GCA_028564925.1. Taxonomy (NCBI): domain Eukaryota; kingdom Metazoa; phylum Chordata; class Amphibia; order Anura; family Ranidae; genus Lithobates; species Lithobates sylvaticus. The sequence goes on from CM053029.1 coordinate 7,440,396, forward strand.
CAGCTCATAAGCATTTCTTGGGAGAGCTCACATATGGCAATAATTAGTTGGTTTCTTTCACCTTCCCCCATCTGTGAGAAGGAAGGATTCACATACTTTAAGATGTAAAAGTTCAATGTGTTAGTTAAAAGATAAGTCCTTTATATTACAATATTTCTTGATTAGGATATTAATAAGAACATTGTGTTTTTAAATGAATATAATATACATACTGATATATATATATATAATATTTGATTTAGAAGTTAAAGGAAACTTATATTGTATATGATAAATGGTTTTACATACAGCTCCTCCTCAGGAATGTCAAAGTTTAGTGACTGAATAACCCCCACCCTTGCGGGAGAGGTGGGAGGAAAGATGTGTCTTGGGAAAGCCTGCGATTTTCTGTAGGACTACAAGTTGATTAAGAACCTTTCCTTTTTAGGAAGGAGGGGTCAGATTTTAGGAGAAGGTGGGCGCTGAATTTAGGAGTAAAAAGCTGGTAACAGAGAGTTTTTGGAGACACTCACGCACACCAGGAGGACATTGCTGCCACATCTACACACAGACATCTGATTCAATCTTCATCTTAAGAATATTATACATTATTAATGACATTCTATAATTTGATATTGTTCTTGTAATATTTTACTATTTTTATTATTAAATCAATTTTTGAGTTTTTGGACGAGAACTAAACAGACTTTCTTGGAACTTTCCTCATCAATATGAATTATTGAAATATCGATATTATTACCGTAAAAACGAGAATTCAACATACTGACATTTATAGGTAAAGGTGATCCAGGGGATATCTGATTGGGGAATCAGGAAGGAATTTTACCCTTGTGCTTCTTCTGGATTGTGTTCTCTAATAATGGGGGTGTTCTCTGTGTTTTGCAGGGCGATGCGTATCCTGAACTGCACAGGGAGAAGTCGCAGGTAAGTCACTATAATGAGATATTGATTAATAGCGAGCGTCCTCCTTCCCAGCATGCTCTGCACACCATGGCTCAGTGTTCTTATTGTAAATGGTTCTGTTCAGCCTGTCAGTTTCCCCCACCCCCAGAAAACAGATCTCCCCCAGTATAAATGGGAGAGGTATGCAGGTGATCAACTCTACTCTGTCCCTCAGAACACAGCCAATCAATATACACCCCCTCCATACCCAGAACCTCCATACCCATCCTTAAAATATCCAGCCCATCAGTGCCTAACTCATCAGTATCCAGACCCTCAGTGCCCAATCCCTCAGTATCCAGCCCTTCAGTACCTAGCACATCACTGCCCATTCCTTCAGTACCCAGCCTCATGGTACCCAGCCCCTCAGTACCCAGCCCCTCAATACCCAGCCCCTCAGTACCCAGCCCCTCAGTACCCAGCCTCATGGTACCCAGCCCCTCAGTACCCATCCTCATGGTACCCAGCCCCTCAGTACCCAGCCCTTCAGCACCTAGCACATCACTGCACATTCCTTCCGTACCCAGTTTCCTGGTACCTAGACCCTCAGTACCCAGCCCTGAACCTCCTGGTAGCCATCCTCCCAGTACCCAGCCCCTCAGTTCTCAGCCCCTCAGTTCTCAGCCCCTCAGTACCCAGTCTCCTGGTAGCCAGCCCCTCAGTACCCAGTCTCCTGGTAGCCAGCCCCTCAGTACCCAGTCTCCTGGTAGCCAGCCCCTCAGTACCCAGTCTCCTGGTAGCCAGCCCCTCAGTACCCAGTTTTCTTGTACCCAGTCTCCTGGTACCCAGACTCTTAGTTCCCTAGCACTTTTGTACCCAGCCCCTCAGTACCCAGCCTCTACATGTGTTATGTTAAATATGGAGAATTTGATTTCTTCTAGTACAATGTTCTGAGCATTCTGTGCTATCTACCATCATTCTTAGCTTTTATTTATTTTTTTCATCACTGGGAGCTCAGCAGACCTCTAGGTTTTTTACTCACCCCATTCCCCGGTGGATGGAAACTAGAGAAAGTTCCCCATCCCCCTCCAGGTCTGTTTCCTCCTGAACAGGGAGAGGGAACCTCTGATACTGGATATGGTAGATTTATTGGTCTACATCCTCCTTTGCTTTTAATGCCTGCTGAACGTTAGCACACCAATTGTACCCAATCAGGGGAGGCTCTAGCCCCTCTTTGTGGGTGGACTGACAACTGCTCATTATATGAAATAACACATCCTCAGTATCCCTTTAGATATGCATGTTCCTCCCTGCTGGCTACTGGGTTTTACAGATTTTAGCCGTGCATTCTGCTGATCAGTTCCCTGATTACACAGAGCAAAACCAAGTAATCAGCAGATTGCACAGGTAACATCAGCACCCAATCACCAGCATGCACTTCTAAAGGGATGTTGGGGATGTGTTCTTTCATGGGAACAGAAGTACAGTGCCTGACACTAGCCCTAAAGTTCACACTAACACATGACAAAGGTCAAAAATGATTGATAGCAGAGAATTCTAATAACTGTAAGAGGTGGGCCAACACCAGTATGGATCAGGAGGAGAGGGGATTGATGAGGGGCTTTGTGCTGGAGTACCTGAGTTTGCTAATCCTCGTGAGTGGACCATAGAGCTTCTCCTCTCTCTGCAGTAACATCCAGAAGCTGTGTGCTGAAGTACCTAAGCTAACTGTTCCTCATGGGCGGGCCATAGAGCTGCTCCCTTCTCTGCAGTGACACCCAGAGGCTGTGGGCTGAAGTACCTAAGCTAACTGTTCCTCATGGGCGGGCCATAGAGCTGCTCCCTCCTCTGCAGTGTCACCCAGAGGCTATGTGCTTAAGTACCTGAGCTTGGTGATCCTCGTGGGTGGGCCATAGAGCTGCTCCCTCCTCTGCAGTGACACCCAGAGGCTGTGTGCTGAAGTACCTGAGCTAGATGTTCCTTGTGGGTGGGCCATAGAGCTGCTCCCTTCTCTGCAGTGACACCCAGAGGCTGTGTGCTGAAGTACCTGAGCTAGCTGTTCCTCATGGGTGGGCCACAGAGCTGCTCCCTTCTCTGCAGTGACACCCAGAAGCTGTGTGCTGAAGTACCTGAGTTAGGTGCTAAGTAATGGAGAGATTTATTTTATTTCAGATTATGAGAATCCTGGATGAGAACGAAGAGGCATTTTTAACTTCCCTCCAGCGGGGGCGCCGCATCATAGAGCGTACTCTACAGCAGGAAGGTGGTGGTAAAATATTTCCAAGTAAGTGTCAGCAGCTACCCTGTGATGTCATGATACAAGCCAGATATAAAATATATATATATATATATATATATAGTACAGATGTAGGAAGTCCATGTCCACGGAGAGAAGGATAGTCATGATGATTTCAGGAGCTTATCTGAGAGTAGAGAGGCAGCAGATGGTCAGAGACTGCAGACATGTTACAAGAGATGGTAGTAAATAATGGCCGATCGGCCCTCTCACCTGACCCAGCGATACAGCAACAACGGTTCCTCTGATCAGGAGTCAGCTCACTCTGAATTGCCCGTGGCGACTCCGTTGGGTAGAGCCCAGATCTGTATTCCTGCAATGACTCCATTCCTTCCTCCACCAGGGATGGTGCCAGGCTGTGTGGCTTTTTCTCTCTCTCATGGTGTTCTCTCAGCACTGCCCTCTCCCTCTGGAGTCCTGGGTGCCCTTCCCTGAAAGCTTCCCCTGGCTTTCTCTCTCCCATTCAGCTGAGCATGCTGTTTGGGCTGCAGTTTCCGTGTTACAGTGGGGCTGCCAGTCCTTGGGACCACATGTCCCACAATCCTTTTCTTTGCTCCTTTGCTTTTTCTTCCCTGGCCGTTATGAAGGCGGGGAAGAAACATAGTGCGCCGCTCATTAGTACAGCAGCGCACGAGGAGGTGAGGGAGAGGGGAAATAAGAGCCCGCAGCTGCAGTGGCATCACTAGGGTTGGTGTCACCTGGTGCAGTAAAACATGGTATCACCCCCTCCACCAACTATAGTCATCCCTCAGTACAGACCCCACTCCATTAAGTATAGACCCCCCCTCCGTCAGTGCAGACCCTTCACTAAGTATAAATACCTCCCTCAGGACAGACCCCCCCCATCAGTATAGACCCCCAGGACAAAACACCCCCCTTTATCAGTATAGACCCCCCTCAGGACAAACCTTTCCCCCCTACATTAGTACAAACCACCCCCCCTCCATTAGTACAGACCCCCCAGAACAAACCACCCCTCCATTAGTACAGACCCCCCAGGACAAACCACCCCCTCCATTAGTATAGACCCCCCAGGACAACCCCCCCCCCCACATTAGTATAGCCCCCCCCCCAGGACAAACCCCCCATTAGTATAGACCCCCCAGGACAAACCCCCCCTACATTAGTATAAACCCCCAGGACAAACCAGCCCGCCACCCACATTAGTATAGACCCCCAGGACAAACTACCCCCCCACATTAGTATAGACCCCCCTCAGGACAAACCACCCCCCCCCCCACATTAGTATAGACCCCCCCAGGACGAACCCCCCACATTAGTATAGACCCCCCAGGACAAGCCACCCCCCCACATTAGTATAGACCCCCAGGCCGAGCCACCCCCCACATTAGTATAGACCCCCCCAGGACAAACCACCCCCCCACATTAGTATAGACCCCCCAGGCCGAACCACCCCCCACATTAGTATAGACCCCCTCAGGACAAACCACTCCCCCACATTAGTATAGACCCCCCAACATTAATATAGACCCCCCCAGGACAAACCCCCCCCCTACATTAGTATAAACCCCCCAGGACAAACCAGCCCGCCACCCACATTAGTATAGACCCCCAGGACAAACCACCCCCCCCCACATTAGTATAGACCCCCTCAGGACAAACCACCCCCCCACATTAGTATAGACCCCCCCAGGACAGACCACCCCCCCACATTAGTATAGACCCCCCAGGCCGAACACCCCAAATTAGTATAGACCCCCCCAGGATGAACACCCCAAATTAGTATAGACCCCCCAGGACAAACCACCCCCCCACATTAGTATAGACCCCCAGGCCGAACCACCCCCCACATTAGTATAGACCCCCCAGGACAAACCACCCCCCATTAGTATAGACCCCCCAGGACGAACCACTCCCCACATTAGTATAGACCCCCCAGGACGAACCACTCCCCACATTAGTATAGACCCCCCCAGGAAAAACCAGCCCCCATACATTAGTATAGACCCCCAGGACAACCCCCCCTACATTAATATAGACCCCAGGACAAACCACCCCTACATTAATATAGACCCCCCAGGACAAACCACCCCTACATTAGTATAGACCCCCCCAGGACAAACCCCCCCACATTAGTATAGACCCCCCCAGGACAAACCCCACATTAGTATAGACCCCCAGGACAACCCCCCCCCCACATTAGTATAGACCCCCCAGGACAACCCCCCCCCACATTAGTATAGACCCCCCAGGACAAACCCCCCCCCCCCTAGACAAACCCCCCCCCCACATTGGTATAGACCCCCCCAGGACAAACCACCCCCCCCCACATTAGTATAGACCCCCAGGACAAACACCCCCACATTGGTATAGACCCCCCAGGACAAACCCCCCCCCCATATTAGTATAGACCCCCCAGGACAAACCCCCCCACATTAGTAGACCCCCTAGGACAAACCCCCCCACATTTGTATAGACCCCCCCCCCCCCCCCCCCCCTCCCCCCCCAGGACAACCCCTCCACATTAGTATAGACCCCCCCAGGACAACCCCCCCCCCCCACATTAGTATAGACCCCCCCCAGGACAACCCCCCACATTAGTATAGACCCCCCCTAGACAAACCACCCCCCCCCCACATTAGTATAGACCCCCCCACGGACAAACCACCCCCCCCCCCCACCTCTGTGGCGCCTGGGTGCACTGCACCCCGTGCACCCCGGGATGGACCGGCCCTGGAGGCAGCAGATGGCACGGATGGGCTAGAGAGGCAGCAAAGGACACGGATGGGCTAGAGAGGCAGCAAAGGACACGGATGGGCTAGAGAGGCAGCAGAGGGCATGGATGGGCTAGAGAGGCAGAAGGGGGCACGGATTGGGTAGAGAGGCAGAAGGGGGCACGGATTGGGTAGAGAGGCAGAAGGGGACACGGATTGGGTAGAGAGGCAGAAGGGGACACGGATTGGGTAGAGAGGCAGAAGGGGGCACGGATTGGGTAGAGAGGCAGAAGGGGACACGGATTGGGTAGAGAGGCAGAAGGGGACACGGATGGGGTAGAGAGGCAGAATGGGGCACGGATGGGGTAGAGAGGCAGCAGAGGGCACTGATGGGGGTAGAGAGGCAGCAGAGGGTACGGATGGGGTAGAGAGGCAGCAGAGGGCACGGATGGGGTAGAGAGGCAGCAGAGGGCACGGATGGGGTAGAGAGGCAGCAGAGGGCACGGATGGGGTAGAGAGGCAGCAGAGGGCACGGATGGGGTAGAGAGGCAGCAGAGGGCACGGATGGGGTAGAGAGGCAGCAGAGGGCACGGATGGGGTAGAGAGGCAGCAGAGGGCACGGATGGGGTAGAGAGGCAGCAGAGGGCACGGATGGGGTAGAGAGGCAGCAGAGGGCACGGATGGGGTAGAGAGGCAGCAGAGGGCACGGATGGGGTAGAGAGGCAGCAGAGGGCACGGATGGGGTAGAGAGGCAGAAGGGGGCACGGATGGGGTAGAGAGGCAGAAGAGGGCACGGATGGGGTAGAGAGGCAGCAGAGGGCACGGATGGGGTAGAGAGGCAGCAGAGGGCACGGATGGGGTAGAGAGGCAGCAGAGGGCACGGATGGGGTAGAGAGGCAGCAGAGGGCACGGATGGGGTAGAGAGGCAGCAGAGGGCACGGATGGGGTAGAGAGGCAGCAGAGGGCACGGATGGGGTAGAGAGGCAGCAGAGGGCACGGATGGGGTAGAGAGGCAGCAGAGGGCACGGATGGGGTAGAGAGGCAGAAGAGGGCACGGATGGGGTAGAGAGGCAGCAGAGGGCACTGATGGGGTAGAGAGGCAGCAGAGGGCACTGATGGGGTAGAGAGGCAGCAGAGGGCACGGATGGGGTAGAGAGGCAGCAGAGGGCACTGATGGGGGTAGAGAGGCAGCAGAGGGCACTGATGGGGGTAGAGAGGCAGCAGAGGGCACGGATGGGGTAGAGAGGCAGCAGAGGGCACGGATGGGGTAGAGAGGCAGCAGAGGGCACGGATGGGGTAGAGAGGCAGCAGAGGGCACGGATGGGGTAGAGAGGTAGCAGAGGGCACGGATGGGGTAGAGAGGCAGTAGAGGGCACCGATGGGGTAGAGAGGCAGCAGAGGGTACCGGTGGAGGAGTGTAGCAGGCTAGACAACAGTAGAGCATACCAGAGGCTTTATGGAGACATAGGCTCATCTCAGGCGTAGTGATGGAACCTGAAAGAAGACCCTGGATCCTTGGAAAGGTTTTCATTACATAGGGAATACAGCCAGGTTTACAGACCACACAAGAGGAGTAAACTTCTGTAACATCACCCACATCCAGCAGAGGGCGCTCTGATTCACCCGTTTCATCTCTCTGTTTGCAGCGGACGTGGCGTGGTCTCTGTTCCGTAATCTGGGCTTTCCTCTGGACCTCATTGGCTTGATACTGGAGGAGCGGGGCTCTTCCCTGGACAAGGCTGCCCTGGAGGAGCTCGCAGAGCAGGAGGAAAAGGTCAGAGGACATATAGGGTCTGCCATTGTATATACAATGTGTATGTGTGTGTGTGTATATATAATTTCTATATATATTTCTATACTTCCTTTTATAATAGAAGATACATGGTAAAGTTCTATGTGCCGCTCGTAGATCTACAGTGTTTTGTCTATGTTGTCTTCATTATGATCGGGGCTAAACATTACATAATGTCTTTTTAGTCAGGGAAATCCGAAAAACTTTTCTGAACGTGTCACGTTTACTACATACAGCCAGCAGGGGATGCAATGGATTCAGCTTACAATCATTTTACTGCTATGTTGTGAAAAGCCTGTAGTCTGATCTGGTGTGTAAAAAACAGCACAATGAAAGAATGATGAAACCCCTCCATTCCTTCTCTTGGCATATTCTACCAGGACATACTTGGTGTGACCAGGAGGTACTTGGTATGTTCTACCAGGAGGTACTTGGTATGTTCTACCAGGAGGTACTTCATATGTTCTACTAGGACATGCTTGGTGTGACCAGGAAGTACTTGGTATGTTCTACCAGGATGTGCTTGGTGTGACCAGAAGGTACTTGGTATGTTCTACCAGTACGTAGTGGGTGTGACCAGGATGTAGCTGGTAATGTGAAATAAAGTGTGTCCCTTAGTGACAGGACTTGTCTCCCTCTTTGTATTTTTATCCTGATCAAGTTTTGTGTTCTCAGAGGAAGTTGAGGAATCAGCAGGCAGAGGGGGCTGTAGGTGGTCTGCGGCTGGACATCCACTCTCTAACAGAACTACAGCACAGGGGGGTCCCGGCTACTGATGACTCCCCAAAATACGGCTATACCCTGGGGGATGATGGGAAATATGGTAAGTTCAGTCTTACATCTCCAGCCTGGTCAGTATACTATTGTAGGGGGAGGGTTGTGTACCGTATGGTCAGTGTATCTAAGAAGCACTAATATTAAGGTACTGATATTGGGTTATTGATACTGAGGTACTGATACCGGGTTATTGATACTGAGGTACTGATATTGGGTTATTGATACTGAGGTACTGATATTGGGTTATTGATACTGAGGTACTGATACCGGGGTATTGATACTGAGGTACTGATATTGGGTTATTGATACTGAGGTACTGATATTGGGTTATTGATACTGAGGTACTGATACTGGGGTATTGATACTGAGGTATGGATATTGGGTTATGGATAGTGAGGTACTGATAGCGAGGTATTGATATGTGAGGTACTGATACTGGGGTATTGATACTGAGGTACTAATACCGGGGTATTGATACTGAGGTATGGATATTGGTTTATGGATAGTGAGGTACTGCTAGCGGGGTATTGATATGTGAGGTACTGATACCGGGGTAGTAATGTGACTTGATACATCTTGAGTGACCGAGGTTCTCTGTCTGCAGTTTTCAGTCCTTGCCCGGCCACCATCCTGATGCTGTACAAGGACCAGTCATTACACAGTGCGGTCAGCAGAGGTCAGCGCTGTGGGGTCATCCTGGACCGGACCTGTTACTACGCTGAGCAGGGGGGACAGAGCTCAGATCTGGGGTACTTTGTGCATGAAGGCGAGCAGGTAAGAGATTCCCTACAACAGGTAACATGGATGAATCCTTTCTATATTACATGGAGAGCTAATACCAAGAGATAGTAGAGGGCACCAACATCAATCCCCAGCAACAGCCCCAGGGCAGCTATAGCTTACAGTAAAGAAGCCCTCCCTGTACTGATCACCTCTCCTCCATTTATATAGCACTTTCAGTAAAGAACTTATCCCTTTACTGATCACTACTCCTCCATACACAGCTCTTACAGTAGAGAATCCCTCCTTGTACTGATCACCTCTCCTCCATAAGATAGCTGTGTACAGACCTTGAGTAATCCTTCTACTGACCATACACCTTGTTCTGTGCTCCACGCAGGACGTCCTGTTCCCGGTGGAGTACCTACACCAGGCTGGAGGTTATGTCCTACACGAGGTGATGGCCACGGAACCCCTGAGGGTTGGAGATCGTGTGGTGCTGTTCCTGGATGAGGTATCTGTGGGAAGTCCTGGGGGTGTCCTCAGTTGATGGGCTGTGATCTCACTATGTTCCCTTCTCCTCGCAGGCCCAGCGCACTGCGTGTATGGAGAAGCACACCGCCACCCATCTGCTAAACTTCGCCCTGCGCCAGGTTCTCGGGGAGAGCGTGGCACAGCGCGGGTCACATGTCACTGCCGAGCGACTGCGGTTTGATGTCAGCGTCACGGTGAGGAGCGGGATAACACGTAGTGGTGGGGAGCTAGAAAACTGCAAACCTGTTCATTAAAGGGAGAAGATCTCTGAGGTAAATTGCCCAACCCCTAGTAGGATGGACACTAAGGGAAGAGTTGCTCCTCCCCCAGTTCTCATTGCCCGAGGGGGACAGACACTGGAAATCCTCCTCTACCAAGTGCCTCTTCCACTTCTTCCCAGCTGTAGTGGACTCCTCACTGGTTAGTGGTGGGATTGGGGGACTCTTTCTCCTCACTGGTTACTGGTGGGATTGGTAGACTCTTTCTCCTCACTGGATAGTGGTGGGATTGGTAGACTCTTTTTCCTCACTGGTTAGTGGTTGGATTGGGGGACGCTTTCTCCTCACTGGTTAGTGGTGGGATTGGGGACTCTTTCTCCTCACCGATTAGTGGTGGGATTGGGGGACTTTTTCTCCTCACTGGTTAGTGGTGGGATTGGGGGACTTTTTCTCCTCACTGGTTAGTGGTGGGATTGGGGGACTTTCTTCTCACTGGTTAGTGGTGGGATTGGGGGACTTTCTTCTCACTGGTTAGTGGTGGGATTGGGGGACTTTCTTCTCACTGGTTAGTGGTGGGATTGGGGGACTTTCTTCTCACTGGTTAGTGGTGGGATTGGGGGACTCTTTCTTCTCACTGGTTAGTGGTGGGATTGGGGGACTCTTTCTTCTCACTGGTTAGTGGTGGGATTGGGGGACTCTTTCTCCTCACTGGTTAGTGGTGGGAGTGGGGGACTCTGTCATCCCTGCTTAGTAATAGGAAAAGAAGATGCCTCTCCAGGTGAGTGATTGAACCAGGTAAGTCGGGGAATGAACTCCTCCCAGGGGTGCTAGCCTCGGCTCGCCGGCCGTGCAATTTGGATAAAAAAGAATAGATGGCTGCACACCGAGGTAGTGATTAATCTCTTTATTGTAAAATCTGTAACGTGAATAACCCCACAGGACAGGCAAACAGGTACAGGTAGATGTGTTTCACACAGTGACACTGCGCTTATCATTACCATTACAATAAAGAGATTCATCACTATCTAAGTGTGCAGCCATCCATTCATCCTGGTTAGTGGTAGGATTGGTGGATTCTATCTCCTCCCTGGTTAGTGGTAGGATTGGTGGACACTCTCTCCTTCCCAGTTAGTGGTAGGATTGGTGGATTCTCTTTCCTTCCTGGTTTGTGATGGGATTAGTGGACATCTACTCCCTGGTTAGTGGTGGGATTGGTGGACATCTACTCCCTGGTTAGTGGTGGGATTGGTGGACATCTACTCCCTGGTTAGTGGTGGGATTGGTGTACTCTTTATCCTCCCTGGTTAGTGGTTGGATTGGTGGATTCTCTTTCCTTCCTGGTTAGTGATAGGATTAGTGGACATCTACTCCCTTGTTAGTGGTGGGATTGGTGGACATCTACTCCCTGGTTAGTGGTGGGATTGGTGGACTCTTTATCCTCCCTGGTTAGTTGGATTGGTGGACATCTCCTCCCTGGTTAGTGGTGGGATTAGTGGACAACTACTCCCTGGTTAATGGTGGGATTGGTGGACTCTTTATCCTCCCTGGTTAGTGGTTGGATTGGTGCACATCTCCCTGGTTAGTGGTACAATTAGTGGATTCTCTTTTTTTCCTGGTTAGTGATAGGATTAGTGGACATCTACTCTCTGGTTAGTGGTGAGATTGGTGGACATCTCCTCCCTGGTTAGTGGTAGGATTGGTGGACATCTCCTCCCTGGTTAGTGGTGGGATTGGGGGACTCTTTATCCTCCCTGGTTAGTGGTAGGATTGGTAAACCTCTCCTCCCTGGTTAGTGGTAGGATTGGTGGACATCTCCCTGGTTAGTGGTGGGATTGGGGGACTCTCCTTCCTGGTTGGTAATGTAATAGAAGTTCCACATTTGTTTTTTTTTTTGCACCTGTTTACATGGAACCCCCCCCCCAAAGGAAAAACAAAAAACAGCAAACTATTGAATCTTCTGTAAAGCTTCTCCCAGGAGGTCTCGGAATAACGCCTCACTGTTGGTATTCTCAGCCCCTCCCAGGAGGTCTCTGGGAATGTCCCCTTTCTGGGTGTTTTTATGCTGACAGATTATTTGTCCCTTTGTATATTCTCTCACGCAGTCTGTATATTTTAGGGGCCGGTGAGTGGTCAGCAGCTGCAGGAAGTTGAGAAGAAGCTCCAAGACGTGATTGGACAGAATCAGGAAGTTTATACTGCGGAGATCCCACTCACAGACGCCAAAAATATCCCGGGTCTTCGCAGTGTGGACGAGGTATGTAACTTGCATCACATCGCCCTGAACGGGTCTAATCCACCCAGAGTCCGGGGAGGGAACTCACCAGTACTTTTACTATTGAGAGTCAGAGCAAAAAACCCTCCCCCTCCAGAACTGTGACTCCTCCCCCTTCTCCAAAGCACTGACCCCCCCCCCCCTTCAGAGCAGTGACTCCTCTTCCAGAGTAATGACTCCTCGCCCTCTCTTTATAGCAGTGACTCCTCCCCCTACCTGCTCTGTTCAGGCTCTGTAGGAAGTTTTCAGTCAGAGAGAGACAGTCTGAAAGGAAGCAGCTTCTGCTGTGCATCGTCTGTAGATAACCCACAGTGCTCTGGGAATTCCGTGTTACAAGTACATCTGTTAAATGTTTATTTGTGAAGCTTCTTTCTTGTGAGAGAAATTCAAAATTCATATTTTTTGCTATATTTTAATTGGACCAAAAACTTCCAATGGGTTTGGGGGTGTAGTGCTCTATCCTCCACCATCTAGTGAGTCTGGGAACCCTTTCCTTTCCTGTTTGTGATGTATCAATACCTCAGCCACCAATCAGATATTAACCACCTTTAAATCTCTGAATCTGATTGGTGGTACATTAGGAGAGTGGGAGGATTTATGAAGAAGGCCCACCTACACCACATATGAGCTTCTCTCTGGAATCTGTCTGCAGGGATTGCACAAAACTTAGTTTTTCCACTTTTGCACTTTTTCCCATGAATCATTGGGCATGTGGTGATGTTGGTGGGCGGGAAGAGACAGTGATGTCCATATGATGTAGCTGTCAGTCAGTGCCTGTGGATGGTCACCACTGGATGCTGAGCAGATTGTAACCGCCCACTCAAGGAAGTGCAACATAATTGGGAGACATTTACCATAGGGAGATATTGGCGGCAGCCGTTCGCTGTACACGGGAGCGTCCCTCGGTCACATGGAGGGAGGTGTTGGGGGATAAGAAGAAGGAGGAGAGTTTGTGATGGCTTTACCTTGTATATAGAAGTGTTTGCTTTCTGGATGGAGTTCCGCTTTAACAGACAGACTGGTGGGTGGACTGTAAAGGATACCATTGGTGGTTGTGGCCTGGCATTCCTCTACCCCTGGTCTCCTCATTTCTCCCCTCCCCCAGGTGTACCCAGATCCGGTACGTGTGGTCTCAGTCGGCGTTCCCATTCAGGAGATGCTGGGTCCGGCCTCCAGAGCCGCTCAACAGACGTCGGTGGAACTTTGCTGCGGCACGTAAGAGACAAGGTTTTCCCAACTGAATGTGTGTCCCGTTTGGTGTCTCCTTCCTAAAATTCTCCTTGATCGCCTTCCCTCTCCTAGTTCCCTCTGGGTTCTCCTGATTACCCCTGCCCCCAACTCCTTCTGGACCCTCTACCCCCCGGATTCCTCCGGAGATTCTCCTGGATCCCCTTTAATTCTTCCTAAGATTCCCCCACCCCCCTCCCCACTTACCAATTTATCCAGAGTTTCTCCTGGATACACCATGAATTCCTCCTGAGATTCTCTTGGATTCCCCAATATTCCCCACCACTTCCTGATTCCTCCTGAGGTCTCCTGGATCCACCCCTCCTGCCCCTCCCTTCTCTATCCTGATTCTTCCTGATATTTCCATGGATTGCCCCTCGATTTCTTGAGATTCTCCTGGATTCTTCCACCACCCCTTCTAGCCACCATTCTACCCCTAGTCTCTCTCCTGAAATTCTCCTGGTTCCTTCTAAGATTCTCCTGGATTCCTCAATCCCACCACCATGCTTTCCAATTCCTACTGATTTTTCCAAAGGTTTCCTGGATCCACCCCCCCCCCCCCCTTTGTGATTCCTCCTGAGGATTCCCTCCCTCTATTCTGATTTTTCCTGAGATTTTCATGGATCCCCTTGAATTCCCGAGGTTATCCTGGATTTCCCCCTACCCCAAGATTCCTCCTCAGATTTTCTGCCACCAGTCTCCCCCATAATTAATTTTCTCCTGTGTTCTATTCGCCTATTGATTCCTCTTAGGGTTCCCCAAGACCCAACCCCTCCCCCCTCGAGATTTCCCTAGGTTTACCACCCCTTCCTCCTGAGATTCTCTGGGATCCCCTTTCTGATCTTCTTGAGATTCTTCTGTATCCCCTAGCCACCCCCTCCCGATTTCTCCTGAGGTTTCCTGTTTTCCTTAAATGCTCATGATCCCCCTGCGCAATTCCTCTTGAGATTCTCCTGTGTCCCCAGAAAGATTTTTCCTCGGGTTCCCTGGGTCCCCCCTCCTAATTCCTCCTGAGATTCTTCAGTATCCCCTACCCCAGAGCCTCTCTTCAACCCCCCTGATTTCTCCTGAGGTTGCCTCAATTCTCTTGATACCCTCCCCGGATTCCACTGTATCACCCCAAACATGTTCCACCTCAGGTTTCCTGGGTTCCCCAAATGCTTATGACCCCCCAACTCTTCCTGAGATTCTTCAGTATCCCCTACCCTACAGCCACCCCCAACCCCTCCAATTCCACCTGAGGTTTCCTGGGTTAACCTAATTTCCATGATCATTCCCCCCTCCCCGGGATTCCTCTGTTCACCCCCCCAGACAGGTTCCTCCTCAGGTTTCCTGGGCCCCCCCAATACCTTCTGAGATTCATCTGTATTCCCTTACTAATTCCTGGGTCTTCCCCTGATTCCTCCTGAGATTCTCCTGGAACCCCTACCCTACAGCCACCCCCAACCCCCCCTCCCCCCAATTCCTCCTGAGGTTTCCTGGATTACCCTAATTCTCATTGCACACACCCCCTTATTCCTCCGATTCCTCCAGTTCTCATGAACCACCCCACCAACTCCTCATGAAATTTCCTCTGATTCCTCCTGAGACACCCAAACCTCCCGATTCCTCTAAAAAATTCTTAGACCCCCCCCACCACCTCTGGATGCATACTGAGATTCTTCTGGGTCCCCCCGATTCCTCCTGAAATTTTCTGTTTATATGCAGACACCTTCAGAAGACGGGAGCCATTGAGGATTTGGTGATCATCTCTGAGAAACCTCTGCTGAGAGGGATAGTCCGCCTTATCGCCGTTACCGGAGAAGAAGCCAGAGAGGTCAGATATCTGAGGCCACGCCCAGCTCACATCCATCCAATCCTCTGCATGATACAATTTAATTATAATTATTGATGATGATTAAGAATTAAAAATCTGTGAAATTTACTGTTATTTTCATCCTGTACAATAAAACATAAGACCTCCCAGGGTCACCTTCATCCTCTGATCTTCTCTCCAGGCACGGGAGACGGGACAGGTTCTATGCAGGGAAGTGGATTCCATTGTTGAGCGGATGAAGATGATAACCCCTTCCCTGAACGACGCTCAGAGGTTGTCCAAGGAGGTCGGACTTGTGACGGATGTGAGTGAAGATCAGGATGTCAGGATTCACACCGGGGGGCGTTAGGAAACGGGTGATGCTATATCCCACAGTAGGGGGGAAAATGTGGTCACATGACTTAGACTAAAAAGAAGGGGTATAGATGGGGGGGGGGGGGGGAAAAAAAACGATGGACACCAAAATAAAAACAAGGAATTTCGCATTGGTGGGGAGATGTGTGATCGAGGGAGACAATCTATCACTGGAAGCTCCAACAAAGCCGCCATAACCATGTCATTGTTCCTTTACATTGCAGAGTGTGGACAGCACCTCCCTGCCCCAGTGGCAGAGGAAGGAACTACAGGCGTCTCTCAAGGCATTGCAACGATCGGCCAACACAGCTGTGCGGAAGGCGATAGGGAGAAAGGTAAAGGAGGGGCGGGGCTATCTTACACATGGGGATAGGGATGGGGGATAATACATTTTATACTGTGTGGCCGGATGACTTCACAACTCTTAATTGGATGGAATCATCCCAGGTAAAGGATCTCCTGGAATAGAGCGGAGTTCAGTTCTGGGAGATCTCCTGCCACCAATCAGCTTCTAATGCTCCTTTTCCCCCTCCCCCAGGCTGCAGAGAGAGTCCCAAGTCTGCTGGAGAAGCATGGCCAGCGTCCCGTCATCGTGGACTGTGTGGAGGAGGAGTCTCTTCCGGTGAGATATCGCCATTTCCTCTCCTGATATAGAGAATCTTGTCCTTCCTCCCCTGAGGACCCCACCTCACCTAATATTGTTCCCTCGACCTAAGGAGACCACCACCTCATCTAATGCCATCTCCTTCGCCTGAGGAGACCTCACCTCACCCGATACCATCCTCCCTGCCCGAGGAGACCCCGCCTCACCCGTTACCATCCTCCTTGCCCGGGGAGACCTCTCCTCGCCCGATACCGCCCCATCCACCCTGGAACGCCCCCTCCCTCCCCCTCCCTGGAATTCCCCCTCCCTGGAACTCTCCCTCCCTCCTCCTCCTCCCTGCAACTCTCCCTCCCTCCTCCTCCTCCCTGCAACTCTCCCTCCCTCCCTCCCCCTCCCTCCTCCTCCCTGCAACTCTCCCTCCCTCCTCCTCCCTGGAACTCTCCCTTTGCCTCCCTGGAACCCCCCCTCACTCTGCCTCCCTGGAACCCCCCCTCCCTCTGCCTCCCTGGAACCCCCCCTCACTCTGCCTCCCTGGAACCCCCCCTCACTCTGCCTCCCTGGAACCCCCCCTCACTCTGCCTCCCTGGAACTCCCCCTCACTCTGCCTCCCTGGAACTCTCCCTCCCTCCTCCTCCCTGGAACTCTCCCTCCCTCCTCCTCCCTGGAACTCTCCCTCTCTCCTCCTCCTCCCTGGAACTCCCCCTCCCTCTCTCCTCTCCTGAAACTCCCCCTCTCTCCTTCTCCCTGGAACTCTCCCTCCTCCCTTCCCTCCCTCCCTCTCCCTGGAACTCTCCCTCCTCCTCCCTGGAACTCTCCCCTTTGCCTCCCTGGAACTCTCCCCTTTGCCTCCCTGGAACTCTCCCTCCCTTTGCCTCCCTGGAACTCCCCCTCCCTTTGCCTCCCTGGAACTCTCCCTCCCTTTGCCTCCCTGGAACTCTCCCTCCCTTTGCCTCCCTGGAACTCTCCCTCCCTTTGCCTCCCTGGAACTCTCCCTCCCTTTGCCTCCCTGGAACTCTCCCTCCCTTTGCCTCCCTGGAACTCTCCCTCCCTTTGCCTCCCTGGAACTCTCCCTCCCTTTGCCTCCCTGGAACTCTCCCTCCCTTTGCCTCCCTGGAACTCTCCCTCCCTTTGCCTCCCTGGAACTCTCCCTCCCTTTGCCTCCCTGGAACTCTCCCTCCCTTTGCCTCCCTGGAACTCTCCCTCCCTTTGCCTCCCTGGAACTCTCCCCTTTGCCTCCCCGGAACTCTCCCCTTGCCTCCCCGGAACTCTCCCCTTTGCCTCCCTGGAACTCTCCCCTTTGCCTCCCTGGAACTCTCCCCTTTGCCTCCCTGGAACTCTCCCCTTTGCCTCCCTGGAACTCTCCCCTTTGCCGCCCTGGAACTCTCCCCTTTGCCTCCCTGGAACTCTCCCCTTTGCCTCCCTGGAACTCTCCCTCCCTTTGCCTCCCTGGAACTCTCCCTTTCCCTCCCTGGAACTCTCCCTTTGCCTCCCTGGAACTCTCCCTTTGCCTCCCTGGAATTCTCCCTTTGCCTCCCTGGAACCCCCCCTCCCTTTGCCTCCCTGGAACCCCCCCTCCCCTCGCCTCCCTGGAACTCCCCCTCCCTCCACCTCCTTGGAACTCCTCCTCTGTGCTCCTCAGGCACGCCCCCTATTAGGCTGATTGTCGCTCCCATCCAGTCTCAGGAGAGTCACCTGATGATAGACAGTGAGGTGGAAGAGCCTGGAAGGACAATAGAGTGTCAGTGAAAGGTGTGGGAGTGAAGTCATCAGAGGTTGGAGAACCTCCTGTATTGTCTTCTCCCATTAGTAATGGTGGTGTGTGGTGCTCCCTGCAGGTCCTGATGAAGACGGTCTTCCTGCTGTGTGAGCGGTGCCCTGGCTCGGTGGTGATGCTGTTCAGCAGGCAGAGCTCTGGGAAGGTGCTGTGTGCATGTCAGGTGCCCAAGGTAAGGGGGGGGGGGGATTATTTCATGTCTGACCCATGTGTATTCAGGAATTCTGCTCATGTGATCTCTTCTCTCCTCCCCCTCAGGGCCCCTCCCCTTTTCTGTCTGCCCTGGATTGGGCGGTGTCAGTCTGCTCGGAAATGGGTGGTAAGGCCGGCGGTTCGGAGGGTTCCGCCAATGGAAATGGAAGCTGTGAGAACCTGGACGGGGTTCTGGAGGCAGCACTGAAATTCGTACAGACAAAACTCAGCGACACCGGACATGACACACGGCGGGCGGGAGAAAACTGACCCCCCCTGGTGTCCAATTGGTGGAACTACATGAAATCCAAGAGGTTGTTGGTGGACATAGAGGTCATGTGACAGATGTGGACATCACACAGGAGAACACGTGCATATTGGGATTTTATAGATGGGGTTATAGGGAGGAGATATGTCCCTGAACACGTCAGCTGGGTGTGGTCCATATTGGGGGCCCAATACATATCCAGCCAATCAGTACATGAGGAGCCACCCCTGGTGTCATCACATCTCACAGTGCATTGTGGATGGACAAAGATGGAGGCTGGTCTTCCACCCTGGGCCCTCCAATGGAATCAGACTTCAGATTTACTTTACTGCTGTTGGGTGTGACTTTCACATTATTAATGTGCTTTGCTGTTCCATATTTCCATGGCTGTATTTCCTATGCAGATACATATTTTCTTTATGTATAACAAGGACGGTCAGTGGCATTGCTGAGGAATAGTGAAGATAAGAGGACCTGTCCATGGATGGAGTGCAAGATTAGGGCCCAGATCTGCACTGGGGGCCCCTCCTGTCCACCAATGACTAGATCCCAGTGATCTGATAGGAACCCATTTGGGTAATATTGATCCAGCTGACACCATAGATGCCCCTTTGTGACAGGTTCTTGTTCAGTGACCCATTAGCAGCAGGTGGAATCATTGGCTCTAGGTGGGCCCCTGGCTGGTGTGCTGTATCTCTCTGGGGGCCCCAGCTGTTCTGATGACCCTTCCGTATTACCATTGAAATCTCTCTGTCAAGGAAAACAAAATCTGTATTTATTTCTTCTTCTTCGTCGGGTTATACTGCCACCTACAGGAAGAATGGGACACTGGCAAACAAAAACTGTGGGCCCAGTATAGCCCCTCCTACTCCCAGTATGCCTTAGTTTTGTGGGAGTGTCCAGGAGAAGGGTTGCCTTTTCTCAGAGTATTTTTATAATAATAAAAGATGAATTTTGGGATAAGGTTTGGCCGTGTTCTAACATTCTATACAGGTGGAAATCTTAGGTGGACAGTCATGGGGAATAGAAAAGGGTCTTCACCAACCACAAGATTGGAGAAGCACAACTGTCTACAATGTCTTTGTATGATGGTGGAAAGCACTGGGAACACCTGCTCCACCTGAGGAGACCCCACCTCACTTCACCTCATCCAATACCATCCCCTCCATCTGAGAAGACTCCACCTCACCTAATATAATTTGCTCAACCTGAGGAGACCTCCACCTCATCTAATGCTGTTCCCTCCACCTGAGGAGACCCCACCTCACCCAATATCATCCCCTTCACCTGATGAGACCCCACCTCACCCGATACCGTCCTCCCTGCACAAGGAGACCCCACCTCACCTGTTACTGTCCTCCTCACCCGAGGAGCCCTTTCCTCGCCTGATACCGTCCCCTCCACCTGAAAAGACCCCACCTCACCCAATATCATTCCCTTCACCTGAGGAAACCCCACCTCACCCAATATCATCCCCTTCATCTGAGGAGACCCCATCTCACCAAATACCATCCCCTCCACCTAAGGACCCCGCCTCACCTAATATTGTTCCCTCGACCTAAGGAGACCACCAACTCATCTAATGCCATCCCCTTCGCCTGAGGAGACCCCACCTCACCCGATACCATCATCCTTGCCCGAGGAGACCCCACCTCACTCGTTACCGTCGTCCTTGCCTGAGGAGACCTCTCTTTGCCTGATACCGTCCCCTCCACCCAAGAAGACCTCACCTCACCCAATATAATTCCCTTCACCTGAGGAGACCCCACCTCACCAAATACCATCCCCTCCACCTGAGGAGACCCCACCTCACCTGATACCATCCTCCCTACACAAGGAGACCCCACCTCACCCGTACCATCCTCGCCTGAGGAGACCTCGTCGATACCATCCCCACCTCACCCGTTACTGTCCTCCTCGCCTGATACCATCCTCCCCGCCCGAGGAGAACCCACCTCACCTGTTACCGTCCTTGCCCGAGGAGACCTCACCTCACCTGATACCGCCCCCACCCGAGAAGACCCAAGCTCACTAATACCATCCCCTTCACCTGAGGAGACCCTCACCAATACCATCCTCCCTGCACAAGGAGACCTCACCTTACCCAATACCATCCCCTCCACCTTGTGTATGATATCTGGCAGTCTCTTATTCCAACTGCACACAGCACAGACATCTCTACCCTATTCTTACCTATAGCATTGGCTGCAGCTCTGAAAGACTCATATTTCCATAGAAGGGAAAGGGGCTTCACCAGAGACCTCAGGAGATTCCTGCTTCTCCTGCCTGCACCTACCTTCTTGCTACCCATACCAAGGTGTGATTAAATTGGGCTGTAATTTCTTCACACACCACTAGGTGTCCTCAATGCTCCACATGCATTCTGTGCATCTAACTTGGAGCTAATATATAGGAAACATGCATACATTTTATGGTACAAATTTTTTGTTGTTTTTGTGTGTGTATGTATATATATATATATATATATATATATATATATATATATACATATACACACACAGTATCTGACAAAAGTACACCCCTCAGTGACATTTTTGTAAATCTTTTCATCTTTTCATGTGACAACACTGAAGAAATGACACTTGTCTACAATGTAAAGTAGTGAGTGTACAGCTTGTATAACAGTGTAAATTTGCTGTCCCCTCAAAATAACTCAACACACAGCCATTAATGTCTAAACCGCTGGCAACAAAAGTCAGTACACCCCTAAGTGAAAATGTCCAAATTGGTCCCAATTAGCCATTTTCCCTCCCCCGGTGTCATGTGACTCGTTAGTGTTACAAGGTCTCAGGTGTGAATGGGGAGCAGGTGTGTTAAATTTGGTGTTATCGCTCTCACTCTCTCAAACTGGTCACTGGAAGTACAACATTGCACCTCATGGCAAAGAACTCTCTGAGGATCTGAAAAAAAAAATTGTTGCTCTACATGAAGATGGCCGAGGCTATAAGAAGATTGCCAAGACCCTGAAACTGAGCTGCAGCACAGTGGCCAAGACCATACAGCGGTATAACAGGACAGGTTCCACTCAGAACAGGCCTCGCCATGGTCCACCAAAGAAGTTGAGGTCACGTGCTCAGCGTCATACCAGAGGTTGTCTTTGGGAAATAGATGTATGAGTGCTGCCAGCATTGCTGCAGAGGTTGTAGGGGTGGGGGGTCAGCCTGTCAGTGCTCAGACCATACGCCGCACACTGCATCAAATTGGTCTGCATGGCTGTCATCCCAGAAGGAAGCCTCTTCTAAAGATGATGCACAAGAAAGACCGCAAACAGTTTGCTGAAGACAAGCAGACTAAGGACATGGATTACTGGAATCATGTCCTGTGGTCTGGTGAGACCAAGATAAACGTATTTGGTGTCAGATGGTGACAAGCGTGTGTGGGGGCAACCAGGTGAGGAGGACAAAGACAAGTGTGTCTTGTCTACAGTCAAGCATGGTGGTGGGGGTGTCATGGTCTGGGGCTGCATGAGTGCTGCCGGCACTGGGGGGCTACAGATCATTGAGGGAACCATGAATGCCAACATGTACTGTGACATACTGAAGCAGAGCATGATCCCCTCCCTTCAGAGACTGGACCGCAGGGCAGTATTCCAACATGATAACCACCCCAAACACACCTCCAAGACCACCACCCCAGCCTTGCTAAAGAAGCTGAGGGTAAAGGTGATGGACTGGCCAAGCATGTCTCCAGACCTAAACCCTATTGATCATCTGTGGGACATCCTCAAACGGAAGGTGGAGGAGCACATGGTCTCTAACATCCACCAGCTCTGTGATTTTGTCATGGAAGAGTGGAAGAGGACTCCAGTGACAACCTGTGAAGCTCTGGTGACCTCCATGCCCAAGAGGGTTAAGGCAGTGCTGGAAAATAATGGTGGCCAATATTGACACTTTGGGCCCAATTTGGAGATTTTCACTTAGGCGTGTACTGACGTTTGCCAGATACTGTATATACATTATATGGTAAGAACATATTATGTGGTAAATAGAGAGAGGGCAGAAAGAGTGCAAAGAAAGAAATGAATGCAGAGAGAAGGGAAAGGGAGAGGTGAGAGAGGGGGAGGGTGAGGGGTAAAGGGAGGGGAGAGAGAGGATGAAGGGAGAGGTGAAAGGGGTGGGGGGTGGAAGGGAGAGGGGAGATGGGGAATGGAGAGGTGAAAGGGGGAAGGGAGAAGGGAGAGAGAGAGAGGGGGAAGGGAGAGAGGGGGAAGGGAGAGGGGGGTAAGGGAGAGGGGGAGAGAGGGGGAAGGGAGAGGGAGAGAGGGGGAAGGGAGAGAGAGGGAGAGAGAGAGGGAGAGGTGAGGGGGGAAGGGAGAGGTGAGAGGGGGAGGGGAGAGGTGAGAGGGTATCGGCTGTGGAGAATAAAATGAGAAGTTGGTAATTGTGACGGATCCTGTACTCAAGGTGTCCGCCGTAAATGCTTCCTAAGTCCTGCAACATGAGTCCAATGGATCTGGCTATAGGAGCCCCCAAGAACTAGACAACACCAGTCTAAAGCCCCATACACACGGTCGGATTTTCCCATGGATTCTGTCCTATCGGACAATGTTGTCGGAAAATCCGACTGTGTGTAGGCACCATCGGACAGTTTCCATCGGATTGTCCGACGGACAAAGTCCTATCTCCTGCTGGATAGATTTTTCGACAACAAAGTCCGATCACACCAAATCCGATCGTGTGTATCGAATTCCTGACGGACAAAGTGCCACGCATGCTCAGATCACATTACAAGACCAAAGCTATTGGCTACTAGCACGTTCAGAATGATCGGATTTTCCGACAACTTTGTCGGACCGTGTGTACGCAAAACCAACATCGGACAAAGTACGACGGACATGATCCGACGGACCTGGTCCTCGGATAATTCGTGCGTGTGTATGGGGCTTTAGAGTACATCAGGAATGGCTTTTATTTGAGATGTCACACACATATATACAGCCGGATAACTAAAAACCTAACTCAACACTGGACTCCTTCATTCAATTGCAGTGTTAATTAGCACATACAATAATAGGTGAAATACTCTTTAGAATCTGTGTCAAGCCAGACTACAGACAGGTGGCTGGAGTTGATGATATTAGCATCTGACATGTCCAGAGTCCATGTGTCTTGGGGGGCCAGCATGGACCTGAATCCAAGTAAAACCAGCTCAGGGGTCCCCAGGCATACAGCTCACAAACAGCACCGTTCCCCCAAATGCCAGGGCCCATAATCACAAGGCAAGAGACTTGCATTATGTCCCCTCCAACAGCCTCTGTCCGGCTAGGTCTGTCACAGTAATAACAGAATCAAGTTAATAAAATATACAAAACTTTATTGATGAGTAAAAAACCTCAATGGGGTAAATCTATAGAGAATAACACCTTCCAATAACCAGGTAATAATATTGGTGGCCCAATAATCAATTGGGATAATCACGTCCCTTTGGGTAATGATCCATGACATGAAATCCTCCGGGGAATAATACATGATCTTCATATACAATATATCAGACATGAAATGTAATCAAAACAATCGGTGGATAAATCCATTTAGATGATATAATACAAATTGCAGCAAGTTGTCAGTGAAAGGCAAAGTGGCTGAACGGACTCGGCACAAGGAAGTCTTAGTAGCCGCGTTGGCAGAGAGTCATGCAGAGCAGAGATGGGGGAGTTGGCAGAAGTAAAGATGAACTTCTAGAAATGGGATCACTTGGCTAAGCTTGTCCTTCAGGGGGATAAAGTTCTGGTTGTGGAACAAAAACTCTGATATAAGGGCAGCAGAGAGCCGGCTATGAGATGTCAGTCTCTCCTTGGGATTGCTGATGGATCGGGTTCTGTTCTTATACAAGATAATGTCAGCAACATGGAGAAAGACATTGCAGAGAGAGACACTGGGAGCCGGGAATGCCGTATATGTTAGAGCCGCATCACTTTATTACATCCAAGGAGAGGAGAGAAAATGCAATAAAAGGAGAGTGCAGGAAGGGGAGGGTGCAGGGAGAGGAGAGAATGTAGGGAGAAGAGAGAGAGGATGGAGAGTAGTATGGGTGATGGAGAGGAGGATGGAGAGGACTATGGAAGATGGAGAGGAGGATGGAGAGTAGTATGGGGGATGGAAAGGAGTATGGAGGATGGAGAGGAGTATGGAGGATGGAGAGTAGTATGGAGGATGGAGAGTAGTATGGAGGATGGAGAGGAGTATGGAGGATGGAGAGGAGGAGGATGGAGGATGGAGAGGATTATGAATGATGGAGAGTAGTATGGAGGATGGAGAGTAGTATGAAGGATGGAGAGTAGTATGAAGGATGGAGAGTAGTATGGAGGATGGAGAGGAGTATGGGGGATGGAGAGGAGTATGGGGGATGGAGAGTAGTATGGAGAGTAGTATGGAGGATGGAGAGTAGTATGAAGGATGGAGAGTTGTATGGAGGATGGAGAGTTGTATGGAGGATGGAGAGTTGTATGGAGGATGGAGAGTAGTATGGAGGATGGAGAGGAGTATGGATGATGGATAGTAGTAGGACAGCAGTAAGAGGAAGATGCGCTCTATTTCTCTGTATTAGTGATTGCTCCAGTCAGCTTTTATTGATGAGAAACTTTAGAAAATGTATTTTTCCCGCCAAGAACGAGTCCTAATAATGAGTCGGATCCTCATCATCATCATAGTAAGTATTGATAATATTGGAAAGTGCGAAATCCTACAGAGGGGAGAAGAGGGAATTCACAATGGGAGGCGACCATTATATCCATGAAGAGTAGAAGACTTTGCTTTAGAGGGTGGCAGAGAAATCCGAGGTGTCGGTGAGGACATCCTCTATACATGGAAGAGATCCAGCAGACCCAACACCGGGACACAATCACCAGACAAATCTCCGGCCGTCTACAAGAGATAATTGTACAATTACACCGAGATATTACATTGTATACATTCCATGAAATGTTTCATCAATACATATATATGTGAATGTGATGTGTATATCATTCCATGTTACACAGGGACTCGTCATATCAGTGATTTGGCTACTTTCCATCCACAGAAGAATTGGGATCATGTGACCCGAGGAAGATCTGCAGATCCCAATATCAGCAGAAGAGCCGACTGAGGAGACAATTGTATTCAGAATATTGAAGGTCGGTCCCATTCCCATCCCTGGAACAGCCAGGACGGGTTTTATTATTTTCTGTTAGGAAGTGATCCATATTTATAGAGAGGAGAAGCCGGAATCCAGGAACTGGGACTGATCAGCACTAGGGATGAGCCGAACACCCCCCCCCCCCCGTTCGGTTCGCACCAGAACCTGCGAACAGACCTAAACTTTGCGTGAACTTTAGAACCCTATTAAAGTCTATGGGACTCGAACGTTCAAAATCAAAAGTGCTAATTTTAAAGTTATTGTCCTAAAAAGTGTTTGGGGACCCGGGTCCTGCCCCAGGGGACATGTATCAATGCAAAAAAAAAAGTAAAGCAGTGATTTTAATAATGCTTAAAGTGAAACAATAAAAGTGTAATATTCCTTTAAATTTCGTACCTGGGGGGTGTCTATAGTATGCCTGTAAAGGGGCGCATGTTTCCCGTGCTTAGAACTGTCCCTGCACAAAGTGTAAATTCTGCAGGAAAAAAAGTCATTTAAAAGCACTCGCGGCTATAATGAATTGTCGGCTCCCGTAATACAGAGAACAGTCATTGGAAAGTCATTGATTAAAAAAAAAATGCGTGGGGGTCCCCCCAAATTCAATTACCAGGCCCTTCAGGTCTGGTATGGATATTAAGGGGAACACTGTGTCAAATTAAAAAAAAAATGACGTGGGGTTCCCCCCAAATATCCAAACCAGACCCTTTTTTGAAATGGTAAGGGGGTACAAAAGTACCCCTACCATTTCACAAAGAAAGTGTAAATTTTTTTTAAAAAACACACTGACACCGTTGGGAAAAGTCCTTTATTAAAAATTAAAAAAAAGATTCCAGCGGTGGTAATCCACTCTTGCTATCCCGCGATGGCTGATCTCTTCTTCGGGGTCCAGCGATGGGTGATCTCTCCCGATGGTCCAGCGCAGCGCATCCTGTCTCCACTGGAGACACTGCGGGAACCCGGCGCCTGACAGGTCTTAGCTGAGGAGGATGGGGCCACCCGTCACCTGACCCCGCCCCCCTCTGACGCAAGGGGAAACCCAGGCTTCCCCAGTGATGTACGGGTGACCCCGCCCCCCTCTGATGTAACGCAGGTTTCCGGTTCAGAAGGGTCTGGTATGGATATTTGGGGGGAGCCCCACGTCATTTTTTTTTATTTGACGCGGGGCTCCCCTTAACCAGTTAACAACCGGCCCATAGCCGAATGGCGGCTAGAGGGCGGTTTGTTAACTCTGGGAGGGCGTACATTGACGTCCTCCCATAATTCAGCTCTCGCGCGCCCCCTGGGGCGCGCATCGGAGAACTTCCATGACCGCCGGGTCCAGAGGCGCATCACGGTGAACGGCAGCTGATCGCGGCCGTTTACCACGTGATCGTGCCATCAAATGACAGCGTGATCACATGTAAACAAACCGGCGTGATTTCCAGTTCCTCCCTCCCCTCTCCCTTCAGTGTGAGCGGAGAGGGGAGAGATCGGTGGCAGCAGCGCTGTGGGCTGCATGTGCAGTGCCCACAGCCTGCTCAGTGAGAGATCCATCCATCCCAGCTCACAGATCCCAGCCATACTCTGCATGCTCTGCATACCCGTCCATACTCTGCATACCCAGCCATGCTCTAAATGCTCTGCATACCCGTCCATACTCTGCATACCATCCATACTCTGCATACCTGTCGATACTCTCCATACCCTCCATACTCTGCATACCCGTCCATACTGCATACCCAGCCATACTCTGTCCATACTCTGCCATACCCGTCCATACTCTGCATACCCGTCCATACTCTGCATACCCGTCCATACTCTGCATACCCGTCCATACTCTGCCTACCCGTCCATACCCAGCCATACTCTGCATACCCATCCATCCATACTCTGCATACCCATCCATCCTCTGCATACCCATCCATCCATACTCTGCACACCCCTCCATCCATACTCTGCACACCCATCCTCAGCAATACTCATCCATCCATCCATGCTCAGCCATCCCATCCACCCCCATCCATAATTAGCCATTCCCAGCCGTACTCAGCTATACCCAGCCATACACAGCCATACTCAATCGTACTCAGTCATACCCAGCCATAGTCAGCCGTACCCAGCCATCCCATCTATACCCATCCATACTCAGCCGTACCCATCCATACTCAGCCATACCCGGCCATACCCATTCATGCTCAGCCATCCCCATCCACGGCTTATCTATCCCCATTCATGCTCATCTATCCCCATTCATGCTCATCCATGCCACTACAGTGCCTCACAAAAGTGTAATAGGTAGTCAAATTAGATTTGAAACTAATGTCCCTAGAACACCTGACGGCCCTCCCTGCATATTGGTCCTTGGTATGTGGCCACGCTGTGGAAAAGTGGTCACACATGTGGTATCGCCGTACTCAGGAGGAGTAGGAGAATCTATTTTGGGGTGTAATTTTTGCCATGCACATGTTATGTGTTCAAAATATTGTGTAAATGGACAACGTTGTGTAAAAAAAAAAAAATGTGGTTTCATTTTTTTTACACATTTTCCAAAAACTTGTAGAAAAAAATGACATGTTTAAAAGACTCGATATGCCTCATAGATTATACATTGGGTTGTTTTCTTTCCAAAATGGGGTCATTTTTGGGGCGTTTCCATTGTCCTGGTTCTCCAGGGCCTTCAAAATTGTAAGAGGTAGTCAAGAAATTATATGTGTAATTTATGCTCCAAGAATGCCTGATGGTGCTCCCTGCATGTTGGGCCTCTGTATGTGGCCACGCTGTGTAAAAGTCTCACACATGTGGTATCGCCATACTCAGGAGGAGTAGTAGAATGTGTTTTGGGGTGTAATGTGTGCTATGTATATGCTGTGTGTGAGAAATAACCTGCTAATATAACAATTTTGTGAAAAAAAAAAGAAAAGAAAATCTTGATTTTGCAAAGAATTGTGAGAAAAAATTACAACTTCAAAAAAAACTCACCATTCATCTTACTAAATACCTTGGAATGTCTACTTTCCAGATCCGTCTCCACTATGGATCCCCCCAGTTGTACTCCCCCCCTAGTATGTATGATGCATATTCTTATCCTCCAAGTGCAGAACTTTATATTTATCAACATTAAACCTCATCTGCCACATAGTTGCCCAATCAGACAGAGCATTGAGGTTGGCTTGTAAATTGGAGACATCCTTTAATGACGTTATTCCACTGCATAGCTTGGTGTCATCTGCAAAGACTGAAATCCCAGACTCCCCATTTGTATATATATATATATATATATATATTACAAAGTAAGGGTCCCAATACTGAACCTTGGGGTACCCCACTAATAACACTGAACCTTGGGGTACCCCACTAATAACACTGAACCTTTGGGTGCCCCACTAATAACACTGAACCTTGGGGTACCCCACATCCACAGCCACCCCTCTGTCCAAGTATACCACGTCCACAGCCACCCCTCTGTCCAAGGTTTTATATACCTCCTCATAAAAAGAAATCAGGTTTGTCTGACAACTTCTGTCTTTCATGAATCCATGCTGTCTGTTGCTTAGAATATTTTTTTCCAGCAAGAACTCGTCTATGTGGTCTTTTATTAATCTCTCCAGTATCTTCCCAACTATAGAATTAAACTAACAGGTCTATAGTTACATGGTAAAGACTTTGTTCCCTTTTTAAATATAGGCACCACATTGGCCCTGCGCCAATCCAGTGGTACTATTCCAGTCATTAATGAGTCCCTAAAAATTAGATACAATGGCTTTGAAATTACAGAGCTCAATTCTTTTAGGATCCGTGGGTGATGCCATCAGGTCCAGGTGCTTTATCCACCTTTATTCTGTCCAAATATTTCTGGATCATATCACTTTTGAGCCATCGTGGATCATTCGGGGCTGTGACACTACCACCCCCATTATGGACATGAGCTCCCCCATGCTCTTTTGTATACACACAGCTGAAGAAAGTATTTAAATTTGCCTTCTCTTTGTCCCCAGTCACCCACTCTAGATTATTTTGTAAAGGGCCGACATGCTCAGAATTGACCTTTTTATTATTAATATATTTGAAGAATTTTTGGGGGTTTGTCATACTATCTTTTGCAATCTGTCGTTCGTTTTGAATTTTTGCGTCCTTGATCTCCTTTTTGCATTTTCTTTTATATTTTTTGTAGCATTTAAACGATGATAGTGTTCCTTCATTTGTATATTTTTTTAAAAGCTTTTTTCTTATTGTTTATAGCTTTTTTAACTTTGTCAGTGAGCCACATAGGTTTTATTTTTAGCCTTTTAAACTTCTTGCCCATGGGAATATACTTTGCAGTGAGTTCACAAACAGTCTTTTTGAAGAATTCCCATTTCTGTTCTGTGCCCATTGTTGCCAATATTCCCTCCCAGTCTAAGTCCTGGAGAGCAGCCCTCATCCTTGAAAAATTTGCTCTCTTAAAGTGTTTTTATCTTTCCCATATGTGTTTGTTGCTTACAGCTAATATCAAATGAAATCATGTTATGGTCACTGCTACCCAGACGTTCCTTTATCTGATTAGTAAAACGCTCTGCATGGTTTGAGATCAGCAGGTCCAGCAGAGCATCATTGCTAGTTGGGGCCTCAACAAACTGGACCATAAAATTGTCTTGTGATAGGTTTAACTGTCCCAGCAGTGCTATTACTCCAGTCACTTTCCGGGTAGTTACCATCCCCCATTATTATCACTGTCCCAGCCCTTGCAGCCCTTTCCATCTGTGCAAGGATCTGAGTCTCCACCCTATAATGTAGTAAGGAATCCCATATATGAGTATTGGATGACACCACACTCACCAGGATCTCCACCACGCTGGGCACCAAGGTGGACAGAAAGCCGTGCGGGGCTCGGAGGATCTCAGAAGAGAAGCGGACGGCTCTGCGCAGGATGTGACGCAGTACGAGCCTGGACGGGGAGACGGAATGTCATTTTACTCTCACCACAGGATAATTACATCACCGGATCGTTACACCACAAGGTCGTTACATCACAAGGTCGTTACATCACAAGGTCGTTACATCACAGGATCATTACATCACAGGATCGTTATACAGTGCTTGGAAAAAGTATTCATACTATTATTATATTATTATTATATTATTATTATTATATTATTATTATACACGATTTTATATAGCACCAACAGTTTACGCAGCACTTTACAATGTATCGGGGGACAACACAATTACAGTACAATACAAAAGGTACAGGAGGGCCCGGCTCATAGAGCTTACATTCTAAAGGGAGGGGGTGGTGGTACAAAAGGTAATAGATGCACGGAATGATTTGATGGGGGTGGCTCGGGGGACA
The DNA here is from genome assembly GCA_028564925.1 of Lithobates sylvaticus. Taxonomy (NCBI): domain Eukaryota; kingdom Metazoa; phylum Chordata; class Amphibia; order Anura; family Ranidae; genus Lithobates; species Lithobates sylvaticus. The sequence continues at coordinate 7,471,242 of CM053029.1, forward strand.
GTTTTTAGGTGGGTGTGGGATAGGCTTCCCTGAATAAATGAGTTTTCAGGGATCTCTTAAAGGTGGACAGGGTAGGGGCTGATTGGACATAATGGGGCATGGAGTTCCAAAGGATGGGAGAGGCTCTGGAGAAGTCTTGAAGGCGAGCATGGGAGGAGGTAACAAGGGAGCTAGAAAGCAGGAGGTCCTGGGAGGAGTGGAGGGGACGATTTGGGGCGATATCTGCAGATGAGGTTGGTGATGTAGATGGGGTGATGTTGTGAATGGCCTTGCATGTTGAGGTTAGCATTTTGAATTTTATACGTGGGGTAGGGGAAGCCAGTGAAAAGATTGGCAGAGAGGGGCGGCAGTCACGGATCGATTAGTGAGGTGTAATAGTCTAGCAGCAGCATTCATAATAGATTGAAGGGGGGAGGAGCCTGTGTAAGGGTCGGCCATTAAGGAGAGAGTTGCAGTCGTCGGGAAATAATCAAGGAGTGAATGAGTTGCTTTGTGTTGTCATTAGTCAGGAAGGGTGGAATTCTGGAGATGTTGGGGAGGTGAAGGTGGCAGGATTTAGCCAGTGATTGGATATGGGGGCTGAAGGAGAGGTCAGAGTCAAGGATTACACCCAGGACCCTGACATGTGTGGAGGGACCAATGGTTGTGTTGTTGATATTAATGGTAAAGTCACAGGGGGGAGGGGAGGAGGAAATATAACAAGCTCAGTTTTAGAAAGATTGAGTTTGAGGAAGTGGTGTGACATCCATACCGAGATGTCATTCAGTAAGTTTGAGATCCGTGAGGAGATGGAGGGGGTAAGTTGAGGAGATGGAGGGGTGAGTTGAGGAGATGGAGGGGTGAGTTGAGGAGATGGAGGGGTGAGTTGAGGAGATGGAGGGGGTGAGTTGAGGAGTGGAGAGATAGATCTGGGTGTCGTTGGCGTAGAGGTGGTATAGGAAACCATGGGAGGTTATCAACTGGCCCAGGGAAGAAGTATACAGCGAGAATAGGACGGAACCTTGGGGTACCCCAACAGAGAGAGGAAGGGGAGCGGAGGAGATGGAGTTGCAAGTAACACTGAAAGTGCGCTGAGATAGGTAGGAGGAGAACCAGGATAAAGCAGAATCACGGAGGCCAAGGGAGTGTAGTTTGCAGAGGAGGAGCAAGTGGTCAACTGTGTCAAAGGCAGCAGACAGGTCTAAGAGTACGAGTACGGAGTAGTGGCCGTTGGTTTTTAGTAAATTAGTAAATAGAGTCCACCTGTGTGTCATTTAATCTCAGTATAAATACAGCTGTTCTGTGAAGCCCTCAGAGGTTTGTTAGAGAACCTTGGTGAACAAACAGCATCATGAAGGCCAAGGAACACACCAGACTGGTCAGGGATGAAGTTGTGGAGAATTTTAAAGCAGGGTTAGGTTCAGTGGCGCAACACACATTAGGGGCACCCGGGCGCCTCCCCCTCTCTCCAGCCACCACCCTATATGGTAATAGGTAAATTCATGCACAGCATGAATCTATCCATGGCCACCCCCTATTCATGCGTCTGACCACTTTCAGGGCACCACGTGCATGAATTAACCTGATTAGAGCCAGATGCTCTAATAGGATTCAAAATCAGGTGGGCTCAGGACGCAGAGGATGAGCTAAAATCCCACCCAGGTGTGTTACAACAGCGAATGTTTATTTACTGTTGAAACACTGATCCTCAATGCTGCCAATCAGAAGCGGGTGTGAGACCCGTTTTCCAATTGGCTGAAAAGAGAAGACTCCCGATTGGCCGCCAAGGAGGAGGGAGGAAACGGAAGCCGCCACCGTGCAGACAAGGAAAATGGGAAGCCGCCGGTGATGGCATATTGTTTTTGCCGCCCCTCCCAAAATATATTTCCACCAACCGCCACTGGTTAGGTTATAAAAAAAATCTCCCAAGCTTTGAACATCTCACAGAGCTCTGGTCAATCCATCATCGGAAAATGGAAAGAGTATAGCACAACTGCAAACCTACCAAGACATGGCCGTCCACCTAAACTGACCGGGCCGGGCAAGGAGAGCATTCATCAGAGAAGAGCCAAGAGGTCCATGGTAACTCTGGAGGAGCTGCAGAGATCCACAGCTCAGGGGGGAGAATCTGTCCACAGGACAACTATTAGTCGTGTTCTCCACAAATCTGCCCTTGGAAGAGTGACAAGAAAGACATTGATGAAAGAAAGTCATAAGAAGTTCTGGTTGTAGTTTGTGAGAAGCCATGTGGGGGAGGGGAGCAAACATGTGGAAGAAGGTGATCTGGTCTGATGAGACCAAAACTCAACTTTTTGTCCTAAAAGCAAAACGCTATGTGTGGGGGGAAACTAACACTGCGCATCACCTTGAACACACCATCCCCACCTAGAGACATGGTGGTGGCAGCATCATGTGGTGGGGATGGTTTTCTTCAGCAGGGACAGGGAAGCTGTCAGAGTTGATGGGAAGAAGGATGGAGACAAATACAGGACAATCTTAGAAGAAAACCTGTTAGAGTCTGCAAAAGACTTGAGACCGGGGGCCGGAGGTTCACCTTCCAGCAGGGCAACGAGCCGAAACATACAGCCAGAGCTACAATGGAATGGTTTAGATCAAAGCATATTCATGTGTTAGAATGGCCCAGTCACAGTCCAGACCTAAATCCCATTGAGAATCTGTGGCAAGACTTGAAAATTGCTGCTCACAGACACTCTCCATCCAATCTGACAGAGCTTGAGATATTCTACAAAGAAGAATGGGCAAAAATGTCCCCTCTAGATGTGCAAAGCTGTAGAGACATCCCCAAAAAGACTTGGAGAAAGGGGGTTCTACAAAGTATTGACTCCGGGGGGTGCCATACAAATGCCCCCCACACTTTTCACATATTTATTTGTATCATTTATCATTTTCCTTCCACTTCACAATTGTGTGACACTTTGTGTTGGTCCATCACATAAAATCCTAATAAAATACATTTATGTTTTTGGTTGTAACATGAGAAAATGTGGGGAATGTCAAGGGGTATGAATACTTTTTCAAGGCACTGTATCACATGATGATTACATCACAGACATTACTTCTCATCACAGGATCAAATTCGCCAAATTGTGTTACCAATGTATCCATTATCATATCCTGATCCAATCACAGAGATACAAACGAATCAATGTAATAAATAAATGTATCCATTACTACAGTATCTCAAAAAAGTAAGTGCACCCCCCTTGTAGATTGTACTGTGACATACTGAAGCAGAGCATGATCCCCCTCCCTTCAGAGACTGGGCTGCAGGGCAGTATTCCAACATGATAACCACCCCAAACACACCTCCAAGGAAGCTGAGGGTAAAGGTGATGGACTGGCCAAGCATGTCTCCAGACCTAAACCCTATTGATCATCTGTGGGACATCCTCAAAACGGAAGGGGGAGGAGCGCAAGGTCTCTAACATCCACCAGCTCCGTGATGTCATCATGGAGGAGGGGAAGAGGACTCCAGTGACAACCTGTGAAGCTCTGGTGACCTCCATGCCCAAGAGGGTTAAGGCAGTGTGGGAAAATAATGGAGGCCACACAAAATATGGGCACTTTGGGCCCAATTTGGACATTTTCACTTAGGGGTGTACTGACTTTTGTTGCAGCGGTTTAGACATTAATGGCTGTGTGTTGAGTTATTTTGAGGGGACAGCAAATTTACACTCTTATACAAGCTGTACACTCACTACTTTACATTGTAGACAAGTGCGATTTCTTCAGTGTTGTCACATGAAAAGATAGAAGAAAAGATTTACACAAATTTGAGGGGTGTACTTACTTTTGTCAGATACTGTATATCCCGATCCCAGAGATACAAAGTATTGATAATTTGGGGTACTCACTCTGCTCCGGCCATGCCCGGGTACACCCCGTCAGCGATACACACAGAGAGGGTCCTGATGTGATCCGCCACCACCCGGTAAGCCATGTCCACGTGATTGGTGTCCTCTCTGCCCAGCCGCCCCCCATAGGGAGGAGCCTGCGAGCCCTGCCCAGGAATCACACAGACATCAATGTCACCCACATCCTCCACTACATCACATGTCTGACATTTACAAAGAATAAATCAGGTCATAAAGAATAGAACATTTGTATCATAAAATTATTTTCCCTGTCATTGATGGAGTCACTGGATGTTACATAGTTACATAGTAGGTGAGGTTGAAAAAAGACACAAGTCCAACCTATGTGTGTGATTATATGTCATATTACATTGTATATCCCTGTATGTTGTGGTCGTTCAGGAGATTATCTAATAGTTTCTTGAAACTATCGATGCCCCCCGCTGAGACCACCCGCCTGTGGAAGGGAATTCCACATCACTCGATTGGTGTCAGCTGGTCAGCTGACTTTATTTTTCAGTGTCCGCCCCACCTCTCTACATTCTCACTCTCTGGATAGGCGGGGCAGGACGGGGCGGTCCAGACAGTCTCTCCGAGTCTCAGCGTCTTCTCAGAACGGGCAGGCAGCGCGGCCACGGCGGGCCTCCCGGGCGGTAGATGTAATCGCAGTAACGCCGCCCAAGTAATGGGAACGGCGTTTCCATGAGGACTTCAGTTAGATTACTCGCTACCCTCTAAAGTAGCGGCGTTAAGTAACGCTGTTTACCTGAGTTACTTACATCACTGCTCATGACACATCACAGGAAGCACCTCCATGGTTAACAGAGAACAGAATTAAAATGAGACTTGGGAAACTTAACATTAATAAATCACCGGACCAGATGGCTTGCACCCGAGGGTACTTAGGGAACTCAGTCAAGTAATTGCCAGACCATTGTTCCTAATTTTTACTGACAGTCTACTGACTGAAATGGGACCAGCGGATTGGAGAAAAGCCAATGTAGCACCAATATTTAAAAAGGGCCCAAAATACATCCCTGGGAATTACAGACCAGTTAGCCTAACATCAATAGTATGTAAACTCTTGGAGGGATGATAAGGGACTATATACAAGATTTTAGTAATGATAACGGTATCATTAGCAGTAATCAGCATGGATTCATGAAGAATCGTTCTTGCCAAACCAATCTACTAACCTTCTATGAGGAGGTGAGTTGCCATCTAGATAAAGGAAGGCCCGTAGACGTGGTGTATCTAGATAAAGGAAGGCCCGTAGACGTGGTGTATCTAGATAAAGGAAGGCCCGTAGACGTGGTGTATCTGGATAAAGGAAGGCCCGTGGACATGGTGTATCTGGATAAAGGAAGACCCGTAGACGTGGTGTATCTAGATAAAGGAAGGCCCGTAGACGTGGTGTATCTAGATAAAGGAAGGCCCGTTAACGTGGTGTATCTAGATAAAGGAAGGCCCGTAGACATGGTGTATATAGATAAAGGAAGGCCCGTAGACGTGGTGTATATAGATAAAGGAAGGCCATAGACGTGGTGTATATAGATAAAGGAAGGCCCGTAGACGAGGTGTATCTAGATAAAGGAAGGCCCGTAGACCTGGTGTATCTAGATAAAGGAAGGCCCGTAGAGGTGGTGTATCTTGATAAAGGAAGGCCCGTAGAGGTGGTGTATATAGATAAAGGAAGGCCCTTAGACGTGGTGTATATAGATAAAGGAAGGCCCGTAGACGTGTGTATATAGATAAAGGAAGGCCCGTAGACGTGGTGTATATAGCTAAAGGAAGGCCCGTAGACGTGGTGTATATAGATAAAGGAAGGCCCGTAGACATGGTGTATATAGATAAAGGAAGGCCCGTAGACGTGGTGTATATAGATAAAGGAAGGCCCGTAGACGTGGTGTATCTAGATAAAGGAAGGCCCGTAGACCTGGTGTATCTAGATAAAGGAAGGCCCGTAGACGTGGTGTATCTGGATAAAGGAAGGCCCTTAGACGTGGTGTATATAGATAAAGGAAGGCCCGTAGATGTGGTGTATATAGATAAAGGAAGGCCCGTAGACGTGGTGTATCTAGATAAAGGAAGGCCCGTAGACGTGGTGTATATAGATAAAGGAAGGCCCGTAGACGTGGTGTATATAGCTAAAGGAAGGCCCGTAGACGTGGTGTATATAGATAAAGGAAGCCCGTAGACGTGGTGTATATAGATAAAGGAAGGCCCGTAGACGTGGTGTATATAGATAAAGGAAGGCCCGTAGACGTGGTGTATCTAGATAAAGGAAGGCCCGTAGACGTGTATCTAGATAAAGGAAGGCCCGTAGACTTGGTGTATCTGGATAAAGGAAGGCCCGTAGACGTGGTGTATCTGGATAAAGGAAGGCCCGTAGACGTGGTGTATCTGGATAAAGGAAGGCCCGTAGACGTGTGTATCTAGATAAAGGAAGGCCCGTAGACGTGGTGTATATAGATAAAGGAAGGCCCGTAGACGTGGTGTATATAGATAAAGGAAGGCCCGTAGACGTGGTGTATCTAGATAAAGGAAGGCCCGTAGATGTGGTGTATCTAGATAAAGGAAGGCCCGTAGACGTGGTGTATCTGGATAAAGGAAGGCCCGTAGACGTGGTGTATCTGGATAAAGGAAGGCCCGTAGACGTGGTGTATCTAGATAAAGGAAGGCCCGTAGACGTGGTGTATCTAGATAAAGGAAGGCCCGTAGACGTGTGTATCTAGATAAAGGAAGGCCCGTAGACGTGGTGTATCTAGATAAAGGAAGGCCCGTAGACGTGGTGTAGCTGGATAAAGGAAGGCCCGTAGACATGGTGTATATAGATAAAGGAAGGCCCTAGACGTGGTGTATCTAGATAAAGAAGGCCCGTAGACGTGGTGTAGCTGGATAAAGGAAGGCCCGTAGACATGGTGTATATAGATAAAGGAAGGCCCGTAGACGTGTGTATATAGATAAAGGAAGGCCCGTAGACGTGGTGTATCTAGATAAAGGAAGGCCCGTAGACCTGGTGTATCTAGATAAAGGAAGGCCCGTAGACGTGGTGTATCTGGATAAAGGAAGGCCCGTAGACGTGGTGTATATAGATAAAGGAAGGCCCGTAGATGTGGTGTATATAGATAAAGGAAGGCCCGTAGACGTGGTGTATCTAGATAAAGGAAGGCCCGTAGACGTGTGTATATAGATAAAGGAAGGCCCGTAGACGTGGTGTACATAGCTAAAGGAAGGCCCGTAGACGTGGTGTATATAGATAAAGGAAGGCCCGTAGACGTGGTGTATCTAGATAAAGGAAGGCCCGTAGACGTGGTGTATCTAGATAAAGGAAGGCCCGTAGACATGGTGTATCTGGATAAAGGAAGGCCCGTAGACGTGGTGTATATAGATAAAGGAAGGCCCATAGACGTGTTGTATATAGATAAAGGAAGGCCCGTAGACGTGGTGTATCTAGATAAAGGAAGGCCCGTAGACGTGGTGCATATAGATAAAGGAAGGCCCGTAGACATGGTGTATATAGATAAAGGAAGGCCCGTAGACGTGGTGTATATAGATAAAGGAAGGCCCAGACGTGGTGTATCTGGATAAAGGAAGGCCCATAGACGTGGTGTATCTTGATAAAGGAAGGCCCGTAGACATGGTGTATCTAGATAAAGGAAGGCCCGTAGACGTGGTGTATATAGATAAAGGAAGGCCCGTAGACGTGGTGTATATAGATAAAGGAAGGCCCGTAGACATGGTGTACATAGATAAAGGAAGGCCCGTAGACATGGTGTATCTAGATAAAGCAAGGCCCGTAGACGTGGTGTATCTAGATAAAGGAAGGCCCGTAGACGTGGTGTATCTGGATAAAGGAAGGCCCGTAGACGTGGTGTATCTACATGAAGGAAGGCCTGTAGACGTGGTGTATCTACATAAAGGAAGGCCCGTAGACGTCGTGTATATAGATAAAGGAAGGCCCGTAGACGTGGTGTATCTGAATAAAGGAAGGCCCATAGACGTGGTGTATCTGGATAAAGGAAGGCCCGTAGACGTGGTGTATGTAGATAAAGGAAGGCCCGTAGACGTGGTGTATCTGGATAAAGGAAGGCCCGTAGACGTGGTGTATCTGGATAAAGGAAGGCCCGTAGACGTGGTGTATCTAGATAAAGGAAGGCCCGTAGACATGGTGTATCTAGAGATAAAGGAAGGCCCGTAGACGTGGTGTATCTAGATAAAGGAAGGCCCGTAGACGTGGTTGTATCTAGATAAAGGAAGGCCCGTAGACATGGTGTATCTAGAGATAAAGGAAGGCCCGTAGACGTGGTGTATCTAGATAAAGGAAGGCCCGTAGACGTGGTGTATCTGGATTTTGCAAAAGCATTTGACACAGTTCCCCATAAACGTTTACTGTACAATATAAGGTGCGTTGGCATGGACCATAGGGTGAGTACATGGATTGAAAACTGGCTACAAGGGTGAGTTCAGAGGGTGGGGATAAATGGGGAGTACTCGGAATGCTCGGGGTGGGTAGTGGGGTCCCCCAGGGTTCTGTGCTGGGACCAATCATTTTTAATTTGTTCCTAAATGACCTGGAGGATGGGGATGGGGGAAACAGTTCAATCTCTGTATTTGTGGACCATACTAAGCTAAGCAGGGCAATGACTTCTCCGCAGGATGTGGAAACCTTGTAAGAAGATCTGAACAAATTAATGGGGTGGCAACTACATGGCAAATGAGGTTCAATGTAGAAAAATTTAAAATAATGCATTCGGGTGGCAAAAATCTGAGTGCAATGAGAGCTGTTGAACCAGGTCTCTGAAATTCCCACAAAATCAAAATCCTCCTCATACAACAGTATCTCTAGTTCCGCCATCTTGTCCGCCAGGCTCCTGATATTGGTCAACATGCCACGTAGTCTAAACGGTGTGTACAGCATGGGAGAAATACCACCAAACCCCCGTCATCTCATAGTACTGAATGCAAATGTCACGTCCAGGATTCCAATCCACTGACAGAGACGGTATGGGAGATACAGGGGCAAACCCAACGCTGCATGGAGACACCAGGGTCACAGAGGCACTCAGGGCACATTGGAGTCACAGGAAGGTACAAGATGTTCTGGGGTCATTGGAAGCCACAGGGTGCTGTGAGGTCACTGGGTGACACAGGATGCCCTGGGGTTGGGTACTGAAAAGTAGGGTACTGGGGGGCTGGATACTGAGGGGTTGGATATTGAGGGGCTGGGTACTGAGGGGTTGGATATTGAGGGGCTGGGTACTGAGGGGTTGGATAGTGAGGGGCTGGGTACTGAGGGGTTGGATAGTGAGGGGCTGGGTACTGAGGGGCTGGGTACTGAGGGGCTGGGTACTGAGGGGTTGGATATTGAGGGGCTGGGTACTGAGGGGTTGGATAATGAGGGGCTGGGTACTGAGGGGCTGGGTACTGAGGGGCTGGGTACTGAGGGACTGGGTACTGAGGGACTGGGTACTGAGGGGTTGGATATTGAAGGGCTGGGTACTGAGGGACTGGGTACTGAGGGGTTGGATATTGAAGGGCTGGGTACTGAGGGGTTGGATATTGAAGGGCTGGGTACTGAGGGGTTGGATATTGAGGGGCTGGGTACTGAGGGGTTGGATATTGAGGGGCTGGGTACTGAGGGGTTTGATATTAAAGGGCTGGGCACTAAGAAGTAAAATACTGGGGGGCTGGGTACTGAGGGGTTGGGTTACTGAGGGGTTGGGTACTGAGATGTAGTATACTGGGGGGCCCGGTACTGAGGGGTTGGGTACTGAGATGTAGGATACTGGGGGGCTGGGTACTGAGGGGTTGAATTACTGAGGGGTTGGGTACTGAGATGTAGGATACTGGGGGGCTGGGTACTGAGGGGTTGAATTACTGAGGCTTGAGAAATCAGCACAGGAATGGTGGGAACCTCTAATAATGGGCACAGCGGGTGTACAGACCTGAGAAATAAGCACAGGGATGGTGGAAACCTCTAATAATGGGCACAGCGGGTGTACAGACCTGAGAAATCAGCACAGGGATGGTGGGAACCTCTAATAATGGGCACAGCGGGTGTACAGACCTGAGAAATCAGCACAGGGATGGTGGGAACCTCTAATAATGGGCACAGCGGGTGTACAGACCTGGGAACTCAGCACAGGGATGGTCATCCCACAGAGAAGTAAAATGGTAGGACGGGTTATCTTGCATGTTTCTGCTAGGATGAGGTGGCGTGTGGTGATCTGATTGATGGACATTTCTCACAACTGGACAACTCACCTCCATATATGGTGGACTTGCCCTGAGATAAAGAAATTTTGGTGTGAAATAGCCCCATGGATCAGGAAAATGGAAAAAGAGAAGATGGAGATGAAACTAGAACATTACCTCTTCCATGGGGCTATGAACACCAAGGCAGCACACAAAGAAAATATGACACAGCACTTACTGAACGCAGCCAAGAAACTAATACCAAGAAATTGGAAAAAGATTAAGGGCCCAACATTGGAGGACTGGAAAAGAGAGGTAGATAAAATCCAAGAGGCAGAGAGGTGGGTATATAAAACGAGAAATAAACAAGAGAAATACGACGCAATCTGGGAGGGATGGGAAGAACAGGCCAAGGAAATAGAAATTGAAATACAAGCCAGGAAAAGCGAAGGGGACTGAAGTAAACAGACGGGGAGGAGACCACAGCCTGGGCAACCTATTCGGGAATGTATAAATTAGTTTTTATGTTTTTTGTCTTAAAAACAGAAATGTATAAGGAATTGCTGAATACAAAGTTGATGGATGCTTGTTGTGGAGGGAGAGGGGCGCTCTCGGCGGCCGGGGACCATAGGGATGAGGAACAAATTAAAACATTTTAAATGTTTTTTTTTTTTTTTGCCGACACCTTCACTAACATAAGACAAACTACACTTGATTAGGTAGGTATAAGGATGGGGTATAAGGAGAAAATAACACATAGATTGAGTGGTGTGTACGGGGGGGGTGGGGGGGGGGGAGGGGTAACAGGGGGAGGTTAAGAAGGGAAATTTGAGATTGGAACACGGATTGCGGAGTAACTGGGATATGCACACTCCCACAAGGAAACACTTAGGGAGGAATGAGCCTTCTCCCCCTAATTAAACAAACACATATAAACATATATATATATATATATATATATATATAGAATATATATATATATATATATACATACATACATATTAAGTCTTTTTTTTTTTTTCTTCCCCTTTCCTTCACCACAAACTAAGGAAAACCACACTTGATTAGGAAGGCACAAGGATGGAGCACTGAGAGAAAGTAACACAACACTTAAATGGAGCAGAGTATAGAGGGAGGGAGGGGGGAAGGCCGAGAGGGATGGTAGGAGACCCTGATTTGGTCGGGGGAGACTGTAGGACACTTAAACACTTTTATCCAACAGGTGGGAAGACACTAAGGACACGTAATAAGAAAGTAGTTGAATATTATTTTGGGGAATAGGTGTTATATCACCTGAATTAAAGAACGGGAAGTCTTTCTTTCTTTCTTTCTTTCTGCTCCTCTCCCGGGGGACGGGGGCCGCTGGAAGGGCCAATCTTCAGACCACAGGGGTATTAAACGATTGGATAGACTAAGGAAATGTAATCAGCAAAATGTAAATTGTATAAATAAAATTATTAATAAAGATTTAATTATAAAAAAAAATTGATGGACATTTCATTCCTTCCCCTGAGCTTGCTGTCTTGAATTTGGGACACAATACAGAACCAATGATTGATGTGTCAGTTAATGGTTTTTCTATCCTGTTTAATAGAGAAAGGCGGTTCAAAGAGTTTGCTAAATATATGTGATGCCAATTTCCCCATTTGGAATCAGAAGGTATCTTTGGTCGGGGGAAGTAATGATGTAATTACTGCCAAAGTCACTGAACCTCTATAGGTAAGAATTGGAGGTCAGTGCCATAAACGTTCATTTGTTGTATCGCCATACTCCCCTGGCAGTCTGCTAGACAGAGATCTACTAATACATATAGGAGTAACTATAGTTTTAACCCCTGAAGGGATGGAAGTAAACATACTTGAATCAAAGGGAGACTTCAGATTTGCTCTTTATTCCAGCAGTTGATTCACCCCAAACAGGAGGGATTACAGAAGTCCACAAGGGGCTTATTGATCCAGCAGTCTGGATTACTGGAAATTATCACCAGGCTATATGGAAGTGGCCGCAGTAAAAAGTCATAGGGATTTAGCTCTTCCAGAAAGGACCGGAATAAAATGTACTGGAGGGGAATGGTAATGGAGGGCCGCACATGACAGTGTGTCAAGTGACACCCTTTGCAGGCTTGGGGGTGGGATTGTAGTGTGTGGGGCCGGAGCTAGCAGGGGGAGTGGCCATATAAAAGGGGGGGCGGCATTACGGGAGCTCAGCGGGAAAAGAGACGGAGTGCGAGGAGGCAGTTTTTCTCACTGCTCCTCGCTTGCCTATTCACAAGATGGCCGACGGACAGGATTTTATGACTGTTTTGCAGGCGGCGGAACAAGGAGTGGAGTGGCTGCACTCGCAGATGGAGGCTGTGCTGGCTGAGGCACAGGCGAAGACGGGCGGTCGGTCGGAAGAGGAGCGGTCGGAAGATGACGGAGCGGTGCCACGCGGTCGTGTGTCCAGGCCGCCAGTCAGGTACTCACCGGGGGCGGTTGCGGGCCTATCGAGGTTAGTGAGGAGTCCCAGGGGGGAGCGGTCCACTCCCCCAGCAAAAAGGAACCAGAGAGAGACAGCGCTGGAGGGCCTAGGCGGACTGCAGGCCACGGGCCTAGTGCGGGAGGCAGGGCCTAGTAAGAGATAGATCCCAGGCTCAATTAGAAGTGCTGCTACAGCCTCACCTGCCCCTGCAGCTCTGCACGAGTTGGGGGGAAGTTGGAACAGTGGGGGGAGGGGGGGCGGGGAGGGCCACCAGGGACAAGAGGATGGCCGATACAGCGGGCTCTTCTGGAACTACGTCCCCCCTAGCAGCTCTGCATGAGCAGGGGGGTGGGGATCTACAGGCCACTCAGGCTACGGCCAGGAGGGGGGTGTCAGCTCCCAGACGTGCCACAGCAACGGATCCCCCTGTGGCTCTGCACGAGTCAGGAGGGAGGGACAGAAGGGGCTGCGGAGCAACGGCAGGGGGGAGGCTTGCGGACAGTTCAGCAAATGGAACAAGGGGTGGGCCGACGTCACCAGCCATCGTCGGCCGAGGGCCTCAAAGCAGGAGCGGTGCCCGGACCGGCCCACCTGCTCAGGAATGGGGGAGGCTAGGGTGTCACGGAGACTGCGCACAGGCGGGGCCGAGTGCTGGAGGACAGAGGCACATTGATTCCAGGAGCCCCTCTCCAAGGGGGCGTCCTTTTTTGTCTGAGCAGGAGGAAGAGACCAGATCAGAAGGTGAATTGTCAGATGAGGAGGAGGAGCCCAGTCGCCCTATCCCGCCGGTGGAAGTCAGAACAGCGGCTGTGGGGAAGGCACCCGGTAAGTCCACAGATAATGGTTCTTTTACAAATGCATTGCAGAACTTGTTAGGAACAGTTTCCAGTGTGGCGGGTAAGGGGTTACCTCCCGGGCCGTTGTTGGCAGTTCCAGACCAACCGAGGGCGGTGAGCGGGATTGCCGAAAGGGGGTCAGGGGGTCAGATGCAGGAATTGCTTGAGGGTTTACGGGTGCTGGTAGGCCGTTTTGGGGGTGGACAGGGTTCATCTTCAGCGGGGGGGGAGGTGGTAACACCTGAACAGTTGGGGTTGTGGTGGGGTCATCGGGTGTGGAGGCGGCTACAGCGGCCCCATCAGGTGCTCCGAGCACAACAGGGGAAGACTGAGCAGACAAGGTGAGTGTGGCGGAAAATGGGTCTAAGGAGCAGACAGCAAGAGCTGACATCCTGAGGATGGCCGATGCGGCAAAATGCGAGGTGTACGTTTGCTTCGAGGGACCGTTGGGGGCACATTTGAAACAGGAGGTCAGGGAGAAGATTTGGAAGGGGGAATATGTGGAGATTTTCATCTTGTTAGTTGTTACCCCTGGAAAAATTCAACTTGGATAGGGTTAAGCCAGATGACACCAAAAAGGACGATGAGGCGAAGAGGAGGTATCGTTTGATCCCCGGACGTTTGCTAATTGGCTCCAAGCGGTCGCCATATTAGCGGGGGTGATAGGTGAGAAGAACCCCGAACATTGCTTGGCGTTGTTCTGTTATATGGACGCAATCGGGGAGGCTTATAGGGTTTATGGTGGTACAGCCTGGCTTCGCTACGACGAGCAGTTCCGCCAGCGTAGGGCTGTTCGGCCAGCATTGAGGTGGGATCATAAGGATATCAGCCTCTGGATGAGGCTGATGGCGTCAGCAAAGACTCCGTCGCAGACATTTCAAGGGGGGGCTGAGGTAGCCACGCCTCGGGATCTTCGGCCGGAAAAAAGTGGGGAGTGTGTTGGCAATTTAATGAGGGCGCCTGTAAGTTTGGGGGAACATGTAAATTTAAGGACGAATGTTCAGGGTGCGGGGGGGGTCAAACACTCGCTAGGTGTTTCAAGAAGGGTAAGCGTGCCGGAGATTTTGCACACAAGCGGGACGACTGGTGATGTGGGAAAGGATGCTACCTTTCCTAAATAGATACCCGGATAGGGCAGCGGCGGGGTTGATCGGCACAGGGTTTAAACATGGTTTTTGGATTCCGTGTACCCTGACAGTGGTTCCCCCCGGTGGCAAGAAATTTAAAATCAGCTCTACAACACCCTACTGTGGTGTCGGAGAAACTGTCCAAGGAGGTGGCTTTGGGTAGGATGGTAGGCCCGTTTGATGCCAAACCATTTGAGAATTTGGTGGTGTCCCCTTAAGGGGTGGTCCCCAAAAAGGAGGAATACATTTCGGCTAATCCATCACTTGTCGTTTCCCAAAGGGGGTTCGGTAAATGATTTTATTGACCCAGAGGCGTGTACGGTGTCGTACACATCTTTTGATGGCACGGTTAGGTGGGTTAGACGGTATGGAAAAGGGGGGCTGATGGCAAAATCTGATATGGAGTCAGCATTTAGACTGTTGCCGGTGCACCCGGACAGTTTTCGGTTGTTGGGTTGCTGTTGGCAGGAGTAATTTTATGTAGATATGTGTTTGCCGATGGGGTGTTCTATTTCCTGCGCTATGTTTGAAGCGTTTAGTTCTTTTCTAGAGTGGGTGGTGAGAGACGTCACGGGGATTGATTCCGTCATCCATTATTTGGATGATTTTCTTTGTGTGGGTCCTCCTTCTTCCAATGTGTGTGCGATTCTGTTGGCCACGTTGCAGCACATTACAGAGAGATTTCGGGTGCCTTTGGCAGCTGAGAAAACGGAGGGCCCACGGACAGAGCTGAGCTTCTTGGGTATAATAATTGATTCCATGGTTATGGAATGTAGGTTACCTGAAGAGAAGCTTGGGGATCTAAAAAAGGAAATTCGGGAGATCCATGGTTGTAAGAAGGTGCAGTTACGCACATTACAATCATTGTTAGGAAGTTGAATTTTGCATGTAGGATCATTCCCATGGGGAGGATTTTCTGTCGATGGACGACAGCGGGGGTGAGGGCCCCTACACATTTTATTAGGTTGACAAGGGAGCATAGGGATGACCTCCAAGTATGGGAACATTTCCTTGCAGAGTACAATGGTAGGTCAGTTTGGATGTCAGGACCAGTGAGCAACTTTGATGTGGAGTTGGTGACGGATGCCGCAGAATCGACGGTATATGGGGCGTTCTTCCAGGGTCAGTGGAGGGCGGAACCTTGGCCACAGTCGTGGGAGGAGGCGGGTTTTCTTAGGAACCTAGTGCTCCTGGAACTGTTTCCGGTGGTGCTGGCATTGGAATTGTGGGGGCAGTCCTGCCGGAATCTCAAATTGCGGTTGAACTGCGACAACATGGGGGTTGTGCAGGTGATCAACAGCATGTCTGCGGCTTCTCCACCAGTCATAAGATTAATGCGGCAGTTGGTTTTGCGCTGCATGTGGTTGAACATCTTTCTCTATGCTGTACATATCCCGGTAGTGGAGAACACTCTGGATGACGCCTTGTCTCGCTTTCAGTGGGACAAGTTTAGGAAGCTGGCGCCGTAAGCGAAGGAGGAGGGTGTCCTGTGCCAGGGCTGGATTTGGGATTTGGCATTGGGACCGCTGCGGGATGGATACAGCGGTCAGTGAGTCCACGTGGTCAGCGTATAACAAGGTATGGAAGGAATGGACTGATTTACAGGCGGAGGTCAGGGGGGAAGATCCGGGGGCCAGGTTGTTGCTGCTTTATTTGGTATCCAGAAATATGGAAGAGGGTAAGTCAGTATCAGCCATTGAAAAGAAGATGGCTGGGCTTGCGTTTTGGTTTAAATTGAAAAGGAGGGAAGATTTGACCAAAGATTTCTGGGTGAAGCAGGCAATCAAGGGCTACAGGAAGTCACGCAGGAGCAGGGACATGCGGCATACAATTACGTTTGTGAATCTGGTGGCATTGGGTGAACAGTTGGTTTCTGTGTGTACATCAGAGTATGAAAGAATGTTGTTTTTGGCGGCTTTTTCGCTGGCGTTTTTTGGAGCCTTTAGAATTGGGGAGCTGGTTAGCCCATCCAGAGGGGTGGCAGGTGGTTTGCTGGTACAGGATGTGGAACTGTTGGGGGATAGGGTTTCGGTTCGGGTGCAAAAATCCAAAACGGATCAAAACGGTAGGGGTGTACAGGTGAGTCTATATGCATTACAGGGATGTGGGGTGTGCCCGGTTCAAGCGGTGGCGAGTTTTGTGGGGGTGAGACCGGCGGGAGATGGACCCTTACTGATGCATGCGGATGGAGCTTATCTGTCCAGATTTCAATTTGTGGCGGTTCTGAGAAAATGTTTGGGGAGGTTGGGTTTGAACAGCTACACCTACACTTCACACTCCTTCCGCATTGGGGCGGCCACAGAGGCTGCCAGGCGCGGGTTGGATGAAGTGGAAGTGCGGCAGATCGGGAGATGGGAATCTAAGCGATTCCGTACCTATATTCGGTCACAGTTGGTTTGCGAATAAAAAAAAAGAGGGGGGGGTATGTTACTGATGTGGGGTTGTATACAGTGTTTGTGTGGCGTTAAGTTGGGGGAAGTGAGTTGTGGAAGTGATTGGTAACGCTGTGCTTGTCGTTTCAGATGGAGGGCGACAATGCTTCGTCTGGATCCTCGGGCATTCGTATGTGTGCTGGGGTGCCAGGAGAGGGGATGTGAGACCAGGTGGGAGACAGCTGGGCATTTCCAGGAGGGAGGCGGGGATAGGATGGCTGGGTAGACCAGGAATGATGTGGGGCAGGGTGGTCCCGGAGGTGGAGAGATACGCGTGGCTAGACAGACCACCTGATGTGTTGGTCCTCCACGCGGGGGGAAATGACCTGGGAGTCCGGACAGTCAGGGACCTTATAGCTGACATCAAAGCAGATCTGGTGTACCTTCGTGCCACTTTCCCGGGAACACTGTTGATATGGTCTGATATGGTGGCAAGGACAGAATGGCGCATGGCCAGATCCGTTTATAGGCTTAAGAAGGCCCGGATCAGAGTAAACAAAGTGGTGGGGAGGTTTATAGCCTGGGAAGGGGGTTGGTAATTCGCCACAGGGAGTTGGAGGTGAACATGGGTATGTATCTAAGACAAGATGGGGTGCATTTAACGGATGTAGGAATTGATTTGTGGTCATTTGGGCTACAGGAGGGGATTCAGGCGGCCCTGCAGGTGTGGAGGTGCCATCAAGGGTGAGGTTTCCCCCTTTCAGGCTGTGGCGTTGGTTGTCTTTGTTGGTCAGTGACGGCAGCATTTATAGAGGTGGTAAGTGGGTGGGGGGCTCATCAATAGATGGCCCCTCCAGTGTGTACACCAAACGTTGTTGATGTTTACTGGTATTGTGCACTGCGGGAAAGGTGGTTGTCGAGTGGTACAGAGAGACCCATGGGTTTCTGTAAATCCCGCAGTGCCCCCTGGTGTTTGATATCGATAGATATCATGTAGATGGTAAAGCACTTACCGTAGCTCCGTCACTGACCAATAAAGTGGGTATAACATGTTTGTTTTTCAGGTGTTCAGATGTGATTTAAAAAGTTAATTTTATGTGTTATTTATAAATAAGAAATTGGAGTTCTTATTTTGGTTGGTTAATAAATAAGCTGTTGTGGCCATTCAACTCCGTAATGGTGTGGTCTTTTATTTATTAAGGTGGGTAAGAAAAGAGGTGGAGTTTAAGGCTTTACAGCTTAGAGGGGCGTATCTGGGCTACACTGGTCAAGTACCAAGAAGTCCTCAGTGTCCTTGTGAGCGGAGAGGCCACTGAAGGGATCCGTCCTGTGAGTAAAGACTCACTGGATGAAGGAGACTCAATACTCCACTATTATAAGTCCTTTACAGGAATTATTAGGGACATACTAAGCGTAGTACTAAGGGTAGTACTAAGGGTAGTACTAAGCGTAGTACTAAGGGTAGTTACAAGTTTACTGAGGATGAATTAGCCCCAGCAGTGAGGAATGCTTTCAAAGAAATCAAAGCATCTTTACTGACAGCTCTGAATCTCGGGTCACCTGACTATAGTAAACCCAACTACTTACTTTGTGCAGAAGTTACCGGCCATGCTAACGGAGTACTAACTCAGCAGTTTTGTGACAGACACAGACCGGTGGGCTACAACAGTTACCCCCTGGATAGTGGAGCCAGAGGACTTCCTGGCTGTTTATAATCAGTGGCAGCTGCTGGCCTGTAATGCCCCGTACACACGGTCGGAATTTCCGACGTAAAATGTGCGATCGGAGCTTGTTGTCAGAAGTGTGTACGCTCCATCGGACAGTTTCCATCGGAATTTCCGTCACACAAAATTTGAGATCTGGTTCTCAAATTTTCCGATAACAAAAATCGTTCGCGCAAATTCCGATCGTGTGTACACAATTCCGACGCACAAAGTGCCACGCATGCTCGGAATCAGGCAGAAGAGCCGCACTGGCTATTGAACTTCATTTTTCTCGGCTCGTGTTGTACGTCACGCGTTCTTGACGTTCGGAATTTCTAACCAACTTTGTGTGACCGGGTGTATGCAAGACAAGCTTGAGCCGACATCCGTCGGAAAAAATCCATGGATTTTGTTGTATCAATGTCCGATCAATGTCCGGTCAATATCCGATCGTGTGTACGGGGCTTTAGTAGAAATGACGGCTGACATTGTGTTAGGAAATATCTTAAATCTAATGTGTCCTCATGATCTACAAGCAATGCTTAACAGTGTATGTACTCAGTGGTGGCTGGGGCTCAACATTTTTGGGGGGGCGCAAACAAAAATCATCAATTGCTGCCACTGTGCCATCAATTGTAGACACTGTGCCAGCAAACGCTGCCAGTGTGCCCATCAAACGATGCCAGTGTGCCCATCAAATGCTGCCAGTGTGCCCATCAAACGATGCCAGTGTGCCCATCAAACGATGCCAGTGTGCCCATCAAAAACTGCCAGTGTGCCCATCAAATGCCGCCAGTGTGCCCATGAAATGGTACCAGTGTGTCCATGAAATGCTACCAGTGTGCCCTTGAATGCCAACAGTGTGACCCCCGCCCGCTCGCCGTCTGCCCGACCCTTACCCTGTCTTGGTGGGGCAGTGGGTGACGGCGACAAGCAGGGTCCTTCATGCATCTCCTGCCATCCTCATCTCCCATCCTCTCCTCCTGCTGGGCATCCAATAGTGGCACCTGTTGTTTCAGCCAATCAGGTGACAGGTAACAGACCCGAGCACCTGATTGGTGGAGAGGCGGTTTAGTGTTAGAAAATCAAATTAATATTTGCTTTCCTAACACAGCTTGGCGCTCGCAGGTCACCTTTTTTTGATGCTTATTAGAGCCTGTGGCTCTAAACAGGTGCTTCAAATACACCACCCGCCGCTGTAATTCAGGCGCCCGGCACCTGAAAAGGGGCTGGGCGCCTGAATAGGGGGTGGCAGCGGCGTCCATAGATAGATTCATGCAATGTATGAATCTATGCATTGGTCATAGAGGGGGTGGCAGGAGAGAGGGGGCGGCGCCCTTATGTAGCATTTCTCCGTACAAAGAGTGACTCGTTATCATCCAGTTTTATTGTCGGCCTGAAATCTGTGTATCCAGCGGTGTCAGACATTAAATCCAGATACCTTTTTCCCTGAAGCTGACACTGATGTTGATGACACTAATGACTGCATTGACCAGGATTGTACTACAGCGATTGGCAAAGTGACCGAGACTCGACCCGACTGGCAGGATCTTCCCATAGCAGGGCCCCCCCCCCCCTGTGCCAACCTCTTTGTGAATGGATCATCAGTGAGGAGGGGGGAGGGGCTCACATTAGCTGCTAGTGCCGTGGTGAATGGATCATCAGTGAGGAGGGGTGAGGGGCTCACATTACTTGCTAGTGCCGTGGTGAATGGATCATCAGTGAGGAGGGGGGAGGGGCTCACATTAGCTGCTAGTGCCGTGGTGAATGGATCATCAGTGAGGAGGGGTGAGGGGCTCACATTAGCTGCTAGTGCCGTGGTGAATGGATCATCAGTGAGGAGGGGTGAGGGGCTCACATTAGCTGCTAGTGCCGTGGTGATTGGATCATCAGTGAGGAGGGGGGAGGGGCTCACATTAGCTGCTAGTGCCGAGGTGAATGGATCATCAGTGAGGAGGGGCTCACATTAGCTGCTAGTGCCGTGGTGAATGGAGGGGGAAATCTACGACATGCTTCAATCCTATCCAATCCCAAATCTGCCCAGGCGGCTGAGCTACTGCTTTGTGTGTGGCTTTGGGATTGGCACAGGGAGGCACTGTGTCTACAGTGATTGTGCCTATGGAGTAGGAATAGTGGCACAGCTTTGCCCAGCTGTGGGAGGGACGAGGTTTTCTATAGAAGGAACTCCGATACAAAACAAGGATTTAATCATCAGATTGATAACAGCAGTACAAAGGCCTTCGTGTGTTATCAATGCAAAGCTCCGACTCCTTCTGATGATTGTGTGCCAAAGGGCAACGCTTCAGCTGATAAATATGCCAAAGGGGCAATCTATGAATGCCCACCCAGTGCCGTGCCCATGTGGCTTCTGACTGATTTATACATCTTGTCTGCCTTACAGGAGAACTCGCCCCACAGACCATCCTGGAGCTCCGGCGGGGCTGATAGTGATGAGGATGATCTGTGCACCAAGAAGGGGAAAGAGGCTTCTCCTCCGACTCGGTTTCCTCCTTTGTTGTCTTTGAGTGGTGGGCCTCGCCACGTCTCCACAGGAGGGGCGTGTCCGACTATTAATGGGCACTAGGGGGCACCAGACATGCTAAAAAGATTTCTGAATGTTACATGCCAGACCCATAACAAGCCGGTGCCCAGTGCTGGGGCAAGGTAAATTAGTGCCCAGGGCAAAGACACCAAACTGTGCCCCCCCCCCTCCACACACAAGATGTATGAGCATCATGCGTTATCCTCCCACTACATACCCCCCCACACCACCCAAAACCACCCCCCCCCCACACCATCAACCCCCCAACAAAAAAATCTACCACCCCCCCACCCACCCCCCACCCCCAAAACCCACCCCAACCTCATCCAATACAAAAATAACCCCCAACCCCCCAAAAACAAAAAATAACCCCCCCCCACCCACCCCCAACAACAAACACACTACCCAACACCAACCCACCCCAACCCACCACCCCACCCCCCCCCCCCCACCCACACCCCCCCCCCCCCCCCCCCCCCCCCCCCCCCCACCCCACCCCCCCACCCACCCCCAAACCATAAAACAAACCACACCCCCCCCCCAAACCAACCCCCCCCCACCCCAACCACCCCCCACCCCACCACACACCCCCCAACCCCACCCCCCACCCCACCCCAACAAAAAACCCCCACCAAAAAACCCCCCCACACAAACCCAAAAACCCCCCCAACACCCCCAACAAAACAACACCACCACCCACCCCCACAACACCAACCCCCACACCCCCCCCCCAACCCCCCCCCACCACCCCCACCCCCCCCACCACCCAACCCCCCCCCCCCCACCACCCCCCCACCCAACCCACCACCCCCCCAACCCCCCCCCACCAACACCACCCCCCCCACCACCCACCCCCCCCCCCCACCCCCCCCCACCACACCCCCCCCCCCGCCCCCCAACACCCCCCACCCCCCCCCCCCCCCCCCCCCCCCCCCCCCCCCCCCCCCCCCCCCCCCCCCCCCCCCCACCCCCCCCCCCCCCCCCCCCCCCCCCCGC